>CM045739.1:3375000-3455000 GCA_024760905.1 Plotosus lineatus
CATACATACATACACTCACACACACACAAACACACCCACATACACACACAAACACATGCACACACCTACATACACACACACACCCACCCACACATACACACACACACACAAACACACCCACATACACACACAAACACATGCACACACCTACATACACACACACACGCACCCACACATACACACACACACACACACACACACAGACATATACAGACACCCACAGGCACCCACATACACACCCACTTACATACATACACACACACACCCACATACACACACCCACATACATACAAACAAACACATACACACACCAGCATACACACACACAAACACATGCACATACCCACATACATACACACAAACACACACACACACACACACAGACATATACAGACACCCACAGGCACCCACATACACACCCACTTACATACATACACACACACCCACATACACACACCCACATACATACAAACAAACACATACACACACCAGCATACACACACACAAACACATGCACATACCCACATACATACACACAAACACATACACACATACATGCACACACACACATCTACACACACACACAAAAACACATGCACACACCTACATACACATACACACACCCTCATACATACATACACTCACACACACACAAACACACACCCACATACACACACAAACACATGCACACACCTACATCCACACACACACACACACACACACACACACACACACACACAGACATATACAGACACCCACAGGCACCTACATACACACCCACTTACATACATACACACACACCCACATACACACACCCACATACATACAAACAAACACATACACACACCAGCATACACACACACAAACACATGCACATACCCACATACATACACACAAACACATACACACATACATGCACACACACACACACACACACACACACACACACACACACACACACACACACACACAAAAACACATGCACACACCTACATACACATACACACACCCTCATACATACATACACTCACACACACACAAACACATGCACACACCTACATCCACACATACACACACACACACACACACACACACACACACACAGACATATACAGACACCCACAGGCACCCACATCCACACCCACTTACATACATACACACACACCCACATACACACACCCACATACATACAAACAAACACATACACACACCAGCATACACACACACAAACACATGCACATACCCACATACATACACACAAACATGCACACACACACACATCTACACACACACACACACACACACACACACACACACACACACACACACACACACACACACAAAAACACATGCACACACCTACATACACATACACACCCTCATACATACATACACTCACACACACACAAACACACACCCACATACACACACAAACACATGCACACACCTACATCCACACATACACACACACACACACACACACAGACATATACAGACACCCACAGGCACCCACATACACACCCACTTACATACATACACACACACCCACATACACACACCCACATACATACAAACAAACACATACACACACCAGCATACACACACACAAACACATGCACATACCCACATACATACACACAAACACATACACACATACATGCACATACACACATCTACACACACACACCCACACACACACACACACACACAAACACACACACACACACACACACACACACACACATACAAATACACATGGGTGGCACAGTAGCATAGTGGCCAATATGTTCACCTCATAGCAAAACGGTCCAGGGTTCAATTCCCAGACTTGAGCATTTCTGTTTTAAATCACTCCTAGGTGTGAACGGTTGTTTGTGTGTTGCCCTGTGATGGTCTGGTGAGTTATTCAGAGTGTACCCCACCATCATCAGTGCTGGCTGAGATAGGCACCAGCCTCCCCGTGACCTTAATATCATTCATCTTTTCGGCAAACAAGTGAGTACAGACGCTCCCCAACTTACGTTCATTTGTTTTACATATTTTTCTATTTTCCGTTTAAGAAAAAAAATGATTTCAAATTTTGAGTTTGGCGTACTCTCTATAATACGAGACGTACCTATGTAGTACGCTGACGACATAATACGCTACTTCTGCATGATGCTGCGTCCATTGTTTACAAACAACAGACTGAACGTGCCCCTCCTTCTTCCCAGTTCTCCGCGTGTTACCCTTGTGTTAAGACGTCGTCTCTGTGATCTTTGTGTTTACACTGTTTTGCCGACTTTTGTAACCCTAAGTAAATATGGTTGGTCAGAAGCGTAAGCCTACTAGTGATAGTGGTAATCATAAAAAGCGGCAAGCCATCTCATTAGAAACGAAGATGGCTATTATCAAGAAAATCAATGCTGGTGAAAAACATGTGAATGTTGCACATTTCTTTCAAATGGCTCCGTCGACCATCAGAACCATTTACAAGCAGAAAGATCGCATCATGGAGAATGTTAAAGGTTATATTTGATACTGTATGTGAGTGAATTTGATTAAAATTTATCTATTTGAAATTATTTTGCCTGTATTTCATTTATTTGAAATTACGTAATGTTGATATTATTTGATATATTTGATATTATTTTACAATGTTATGTTTATAATAATTGATTTAGGGGTGTTTTATGAGATACGGTAATGGTATTTATGGATGTATAGTACAGTATGAGCGTCATACGTCACATGTCACTGGAACATACAGTAACAACTTACGTTTTTTTTTTTACCTTACGTTCGGCCGTCCGGAACCGAACTAAAATGTAAGTTGGGGTGCGTCTGTATGTATATATATATATATATATATATATATATATATATATATATATCCATACACAGTTGGCCCCCTACTTACGAAATTAATCCGTTCCAGCGCTTTTTTCGTAACCTGATGTTTTCGTACGTAGAGGTGCATTTTACATGTAAAACACGTGATTTGTTCCAAGGTTCCCAAAACTACCCCATAAACCCTTTAAAATTATAAAAGTACACTAATTTTGTATGAAATATGTGTTATAAGTAATAGAAAACGATTTACCTTTTTTTAAATCTCTCGAACCACCCATGCGACGCTTTAAAGTCCGGGGGTTGCTGGTCAGAAGAACCCTCACCCCCACCCTCCTTCACGAGGTCCTTAAATATGGTGGTTGCTGGTTCCAAAATAATCACCTTCGCCACTGTATCTCCGCTTTTAAGATCTCCTTCTGCTTCAATATTGTCCCGATTGTAGAGGGGTTTCGGCCAAACTCCTTTGCGATTTCGCTCAACCGCATTCCACTTTCATATTTTTTTATTATCTTCTGCTTCACTTCGCAATATAACGAAGCCCGCTTCTTCTTTTCAGTGTCACCGGGAATCATTTTCTTGGGGTCCATGATGGATAACGAAATATAACGCTGCACTGATCACTCTCAAAAAAACTCATGCGCCAACAGTCCTGTTCAGCTCTCCTTCATGCGTGTGGCAAACAGGAAGTATGGGTACAGGAATGGTACAGTTCAGCTCCCTCCTGGCCAATGGGAGGCCAGAGGGGCGGGATGTTAGGAGATAGCCAATGGGGGAGCAACTCGCGCATGTTTGAATTTTTGAGATGGTGCTTTTCGTAAGAAGAGGTTGTTTCGTATACGGAGGACGAAAATTTAGGAAAATGTTTTTCAGAACCTGGATTTTTTGTATTCAGAGGTTTTCGTAAGTAGAAGGCCAACTGCATATATATATATATATATATATATATATATATATATATATATATAAATAGAGAGAGAGAGAGAGAGAGAGAGAGAGAGAGAGGGAAAGAGAGAGAGAGAGAGAGAGATTTTTTCCCCCATTTCTGAACTGCTTAATGGTGCTTGGGCTGCAGTTAGGTAGTCAAAGGTGAGGTACAAGCTCACCAGTCCATCACAGGGAAAAACACACACAACCATTCACTCACACTTGCACGTACACCCAGTGGCAATTTGAAACAGCCAGTTGGCCTATTGTGCGATGGGAGGAAACACAAATACTGTACTCAGAGAAAACCTTCATAAGCACACAGACAAGCCAGAGGCTCAAACATGCGACCTTCTCAGTGTGTGTACAAATATATACACTGTATACGTACATGCGGTAGAATTACACTGACGCACAGGATGTTCTCCTCATGGACTGTACAGAACGTCATCTATGTAGTTTATATCATATGGAAATATAATTCCCGATAATTTGTGAATTTGTGAGATTTAGTGAGATTAAGGATAATGTCCGGGATGTGATTGCTGCTCTATCAGGGACATGATCGGGTCAAAGTCCATACCAAGTCGTCTCACGCTATCATTCACTGATTGGGTTTATCTCTGGACTCGAGGCAGGGTACAGTTACACGGCACGAGGGTGAAAAGTCACCTGATATATAATTTCAGTTAAATAAACAAAAATCTGTGAGGATCTACTGAGTGTATGTATATATATATATATATATATTTTTTTTTTTTTTTCAGCTACAAGCTAATAAGGTAGCGTTCAGAGGACGTTTACAAACATTTTTTTCATGCAGCTGAAGTGAACGTACAGTAACAGGAGCAAAGACTTGCCATTATTTCTGCTTCTGTGTGGCGGATTTGCTGAGACTCTTCTTGTGAAAACGATCGTAGCCTATAGTTATGGTAGGAAAGTGCTCAAAGTGGTAGTTACACCACCATATTATGATCCAATGTTCTGAAAATATTGGAGGACCAGGCTAGCATGGGGATGGAAGAGCCACCGTTTTTCTTTTGTCTTTTTTTTTTTTTTTTGTCATGTCAGAGACCCCACACTGGTTTACAGAATGGACCGATATCTGGTTTAAAAAAAAAAACAGCACTCGGACCCGTCCAGAGGCACCGACGGAGCGGAGCTGAGTTCAATGGCGCAGTCGATCAGCCCCATGGGAGATGGAGCATTTTATAAAATGACCACCCATCTTCTGTACCATTTGAGCACTTCGCTTCACAGCATGAGGCCAGAGGTGCTCGAGCTAAGATTTACTTCCCGGCCGAGCTCAGAAACGCTGAGGTTGAGATCATCACATGCCGAGGAGTGGGCTGCATTCGGAGGGCTGATCCCAGACCTGCTATACACATACTTCTTTCATTTAAAAATCATCTCACACACACACACACACACACACACACACACACACACACACACACTGGTAATTTCAGAAGATTTCTATTGTTAAATAATTTCAGAATTATTGCTGATTTTTGTGCCACGTCTCATTTCAAGCACATTTCACAGCCCCTCTTTGTGCAGCTTTTAAATCACTTAAAATATTCAGAAAATAAATGACCCTGCCTGTCTTTGTCTCGCAACGATATGCCATCTTCAAATAAAATACCCAAAACAAATTTCAATCAAATCCTTTACGCAGGCGGCACAGGAACGACGTCCTGGATTCAAATCCTGGGCTCGATGAGGGCGCACTGGAGTGCACTTTATATGACTGTGTGGGTTTCCTCCAGGTCCTCTGGTTTCCTCCGACAGTCCACAGACAGGCATGTGGGACTGACTGGCTGTTCCAGATCGCCCCAGGTTGGAGCCTGAGTGTGAATACGTTCGTGTGTTTCTCACTGTGCCGGGCGCCACCCTCTTCCGGTCGATACCACTGTGGTTGCTCTTTATTTAAATGACAGTCGGCTCTTGACCATTCGCGGTTCAGTGCTCCAGGCCCCGCGTACTCACAGATTGGCGACAAACCCAGAAGTTACTGACACGTAATTCAAATGTAGCCAACGGCTGAGAGCTTTTATTTCTCCCTCCTGCTGATTGGTTGCAGATGATATGTACGCCTCTTTTTTCTCCTTCACACACATGTCATCAACGTGATTGCTTGAAGTACATTTTTTTCGTGTACTGTATTTTTAATGATTACTTAAGCGCTATGATGTCACTCAAACGCCCTGCATCTTCTCTATCTTCTGGTAGGGAGCCGAAGCACTTTATTTATTCCTAAATATTATCACAGTACAAAATTTAAAAGTTTGTATTAATCATTATTACATTTTACTGCATTATTACTGTATTAATGAGTAAGACTGGCAAGAGTATGGGTTTAACAAGCAGATTTTAGCGCATGGAATATCATGCATAGGATTTTAAAGCCGCATCAATAACTCACGGATTTTCTTGATTTGCGGGAAGGGCCGGAACCGAACCATCACGAAAAACGGGGGCCCACTGTGCCTGGAACCGAATGGGAGCCTTTAATATCTCATCACTGAAACCAGTCGTCCACTGCGGCTGATGAAATTATCCACACAGAACTATAACCTGAACCCAGGAAACTCAGAATCCTATCTGTCGTGGTCCATGTGAAGTCACGGGTTGAATTGGAATTTCATGGAGGTCAGGGGAAGAAGCAAAACAAGCTGAGACACTGACTCACGAGCTCACACTGAAAAATGGATTTCCACGTTTCTGAACACACACAGTTTCAAGATTCAGGTTTTAACAATCTATAACTGCACGTCTGTTGGCCTGCTGGGATTTTACGCCTGATCCCATGGGCTCATCAGGCTGGATCTTAATCCAAGGTTTCCTCTGGGTATTCAGGTTGCTTCCCACAGTCCTTAAATCATGTTAGACATATTACACTAATTGGCACTTTCGAAGCCCCCTTGGTGTGAGTGTGAGGAGCATGTGGTTTGGCTCTCCGAGGGTCTGACGGGATGTTCAGGATCGTACCCCGCCTTTGCCCATTGCCAGCTGAGATAGGCCCCAGCCTCCACACAACTGTTGTAGGGTCAAGTGGCTTGGAGAATGAGTTAGTGAATAAGAAATTAATGAAAAAATAATAATAAACTGGGGCATTGGTGGCCTGATGGGGGACTACTCATCCCAAGGTCAGGGTTCAAGCCCCACTATCACCGGGTTGTCACTGCTGTCCCCCCAGTGCACTAACTGGGTTATCAAAGGCCAGCCATGTCTCTCGCTCAGGTAAAAGAACCATTCCTGACTTTCGTAAAGAGGAGCTGTGTAGCCGTCAGCGTGTTTCCGCCCTGCGATGGCCTGGAGAGCTGTCCAGGGTGCACTCTGCCTTCGCCCAGAGTCGGCTGAAATGGACGCCAGCCTCTCTGCGACCCGAATTAGGTTTAAAGGTTCAGAAAATGAATGGAGGAGGAGAACACGTAATGTTTGTGAGCAGAGTTTAGTTAAGTGTTATTGCACTACAAAGACACTAGGCGGCCATTTTGATGACTGTGCCGTATTACATATTACACTAATTCGAGCCGGTTTGCAAAACCAGGAGGTCATAGTGCGCATGCGCAGGTCTCCTTACACGGACGGTGAACATCATGGCGGACGTGTTGGATCTTCACGAAGCGGGAGGCGAGGACTTTCCTATGGACGAAGATGGCGATGGTAGAGTAGAATTTATTATAAATTTAAATTTTACTTTTTAAAGCAGTACAGCGCGTTCATATTATTGGAGTTTTGCGCTTTGAAATGTTTATATTTTAAGATCTGGCCCTTATCTGATTGCTACCTTTGTTAGCAATGCTAATTGGCTAATTCAAACATTCCCGCTAGCAAGAGGAATAACTGTTTTCGCTGGCTAGTTTAAAATTTAACACGTTTAAATACACTCATGTGTAAGTTATTTGATTATTTTATTTTAAAAGTTCAACTTTATAAGAAGATGTGAAAAAAGATTGGCTCGCTGCTTTGTTTCAATTAGCCTTTTTGCTAGCCGAATCTCAAATCGCGGTGAGTTTTAAATGCAGTGCACTAGATAGAGTCTGACTTCTTACCTACTGTAGTGCGCATGCGTACAGCATAAGGACGGGTTTTC
This sequence comes from Plotosus lineatus, assembly GCA_024760905.1. NCBI lineage: Eukaryota > Metazoa > Chordata > Actinopteri > Siluriformes > Plotosidae > Plotosus > Plotosus lineatus. The sequence continues at coordinate 3,382,856 of CM045739.1, forward strand.
GGTTTGGCCATGTGTAACTGACAACTTGCGTCAAACCAGGGGTCGGGAACCTTTTTGACTAAGACAGCCAAAAAAAGACACATTTTCAAATCGAATCCTCTGAGATCCATATATACTGAATACAGTAGGCCTTCGACATTATCGGGGGTTCGGTTCCGAGCCCTCCCACTATCGAGATAATCCGCGAGTTCTGTACCCGGAAGTAAAAGCCCATGTATCACGTCACATGTGCGAATGAGCAGCCGGAAGTATAATACTATGTATCTATTACATGCACTTAAACACATAGACAGTCTTACTCATTAATACAGTATTAATGTAGCAAAATATAGTAATGATTAAGAAAAACTTTTAAATTTTTACTCTTATTTTTATTGATGATAAAATATAAACATTATACAGCATATACTGTTGTAGCATGTTTAACAAACGATACCAAAAGGATAAACTTTATTACGCTTCATGTCCTTTTACATTGAACTTGGAGTGATGTCTCCAAGGTGGCGCTCCCTAGAGGGCGATGTCACGGAGTTCTCAGAGTCAAATACTTATTTTGTTCTTTTCAATTTGTTTTATTTGTTTGTTCATGTTTTGCGCTATGCTCGGTTGACCCTACTACAGCTATGAGCAGCTTCAGCTTCGGGCAACTAAGCACGCAACAACTTCCATCTTGAGCTGCTATGCCATGAGAGCTCAATGCTAACCGCAAAGGGTGAGTTCTCAGAGGCTTGGTTAGCACTTTCGGCCATTAGGGGTGTCATTGAAAACCTATTAAAAAAAAATTCCGATACATTGGAATATTGCTGTATTGTTCCATAAATGCATTAAATAGAACAGACATAAGATATATTACAGTAGTTTGTATAATGCGTTGAATACTGTGAGTCGTTGACTTACGACCTATGCAAGTTTCATCTGTTCGACTTGACGACTGCAAAAGTGGTGAAGCATGATTCATGGCAGTGCAGTGCGAGTGTTGTGTATGACGGTTGTTTGCGCTGCCGGCAGCGCCAGCATTTTAAAAGGCCAAGCAGGAGATGATGCAGATTCACTTTCTAACTGCTCAGAGCAAATTTATTCATCTACTTTCAATGCCACGTCACTGTGGTGCGAAGCTGAGAGCCAATCCTTTCTGTGTGGGCGGGTCTGATACCTCGAAGCTCTAATTTTATTGGACTCACGCTGCAGTGTTTGTGACAGGAAGCGCGTCCCAAGTTTTGGAAATCAGCTGGTCTGCGGGTTGAAATTTTTCCATTTCAAGTTTTTCCATGTCCATTCATTTGTGTTTGCTTGCCAGCTGTGCTTGGCTTTGTGGAAATGAGCTGATCAAAAACGAGGGAAATTTATCTCTTTACTCAAAAACAGCACGCGCAGTCTGTGGCTGTTGTTATAATCCAGTAAAATTGGAGTTTGAAGCTATCGGACCCGCCCACACAGTGGAGTACAGAAAGGATTGGCTCTCCGCTGCGTGTCACAGTGACGTAGTATCGAAAATAGATGTATAGATTCAGAAGATGCACATATCTGCATTATCCAGTGATAAATGTCTCTTCTTGTTCAAAACGAGTGCTGTTGAGAACACATGCTCTGATGGCACGTACCATCTACCATACAGAGAGGCGGGACATACCATCTACCATACAGAGAGGCGGGACATACCATCTACCATACAGAGAGGCGGGACGTACCATCTACCATACAGAGAGGCGGGACGTACCATTTACCATACAGAGAGGCGGGACGTACCATTTACCATACAGAGAGGCGGGACGTACCATTTACCATACAGAGAGGCGGGACATACCATTTACTAGGGGTGTCATTGAAATGGCATTTACTGCAGATGCTGTCATGAACACAGGAAGCTATAACGTTAGAAGTATTGATACCCCTTTTATAGGTATCGATTATCGATCGACATAATTATATCGGCGATATTCCGATTGTCAATGACATCCCTACCAGTCATACTACTTGAAAATGTTCAGTCCCTGTGATAGATAGATGAGCTTCATGCTCAGATTGCAGCGCAGAGGGATCTACAGGACTGTGTTTCTGTGAAACAATGCTCAAGGAGAGTACACCCGATAAGGCAATTCTATCAGCCGGCTACATGGCCTTCATCCCCAGCAATCCCAAGCGCTGGAGTCGTTCGGCCCCTTCCTACCTGGGCTTATTGCTCGTTGGGATGTGGCTCGCATTGAGCTGCCTACCATGGCTTGTTAGCTCTGCTAATGGCTTGTTAGCTCTGCTAATGGCTTGTTAGCTCTGCTTAGTTATACACGCCCGAAGATACTCCGATCTTATAGCTGTAGTAGAGTCGACCGGTCGTAGACGAGCATAGTGCAAAACATGAACAATTAAAACGAACAAAGAAACAATTTGACTCTGAGAACTCCGCGACGTCGCCCATTGGGCAGCGCTATCTTGGAGACGTCTCTCCAAGTTCAATGTAAAAGGACATGAAGAGTACTGTAATAAAGTTTATCCTTTTGGTATCGTTTGTTAAACATGCTACAGAACATAAAATCTCATGCATAAATATGAACTTAGGTACTGTACTGGAGTAATAATTGAAAAAGAATTTAATACAACAGTTCAGAGAAAACCGTTGTTTCTCAGGAGAAAGTCTTATTTGTTCAGAAGAGACATCCAGCGTTTTCTATCGCTTAGCCAGAGAAGATGCACAGCGTATGAGTGGTATCATAGAGCTTAACTGGTAATTAAAACACACACAAAAAAAGAGACTCATTGACAACTTGTTCGCGAATGAGGAAAAAGGGGTGGGACATCAGCTCAACCAATCAGGAGAAATGAGGGCAGCCATTGGCTGAAATTGAATCATGTGCCAGTTGCTCGGCAGTCAGCGAATACTCAAACCGTGGGTGCAAAATCGCGAATAGTCAAGGGCATACTGTAGAACTAAATTGAAAAAGAAGACCGACAATTTGAGAGTATAATAAGACTCTGAATTTATTTTAAACGACATTGTCATACCGAAGTTATTTATTAATGAGAAAAGTACTTCTTACTATTAATGCGACTTCTGGTGCTGCATGGTTTTGCTGATGGTGTTGTAGTCTGGTTGATACGGTTTCAAGCAGGGGTTTAGGCTTCCATCTGTTAAATGTGACCGCAGGTTGGTCTTGATGTTTTTCAGGTGAGAAGGACTGCTTGCATGCATATGTAGAACCAAACATGGTCAATATGACAGGACTCACACGCTGCAGTGTTAATTGGACAGGAAGCGCGTCCCAAGTTTTGGCAATCAGCCGGTTTGCGGGTTGAAGTTTATCCATGTGTGTCCATTTGTGTTTGCTTGCCAGCTGTGCTTGGCTTCGTGGAAGTGAGCCGATCAAAAATGAGGGAAATTTATCTCTTTACTCAAGAACAACACGCGCAGTCTGTGGCTGTTGTTATAATCCAATAAAATTAGAGTTTCAAGATATCGGACCCGCCCGCATACTGGCGTACAGAAAGGATTGGCTCTCCGCTGTGCGCCACAGTGACGTGGCATTGAAAATAGATGAATAGATTTAAATACGCAAGATTTATTCATCTGTTTTTGGTTTATTTGGTGGCTTTTTTTTTGTATTTTTATTTAAATTACAGTGAAATTATGTATTCATTATTCTGTTAAGAAAGGCCACCTGATTTATCCGAGAGCCAGATGCACTCATCAAAAGAGCCACATCTAGCTCATGAGCCATAGGGTCCTAACCCCTGCGTGAAACTCTTATTTCCATGTTTATATTGCTAATAAATTACTGCAGTGTTCTTTGGTTTGTCTGCTAACCTTTTTTTTTGTTTGTTTGTTTGTTTTTTTGTTTAACAGAAAGCATTCACAAACTAAAAGAAAAAGCCAAGAAGCGGAAGGGACGAGGATTTGGATCTGGTGAAGTTTTGTTTCAGACCTTCTCATTAACACTTGACTTTATTTTTAATCTGAAAAGATGTAACGCTTTCTTTTCAATGTGGTATCAGGCCAGTTTGTGTCCTAGAACAGCCGCCCGGCACTTGGGTCCATCAGAATTGTAGTTGTCTTACAGGTTTCTTGTGTTCCTTGATGGCTTGTGTTTTGTTGACAGATGAAGGTGCGAGGTCCAGGGTTCGAGAAGATTACGATACAGTAGAGCAGGACGGTGATGAGCCTGGACCACAGAGATGTAAGTTTTAGTGTTTTTTTTTTTTTTAAGCGATTTTGGGTGATAAGATATGGTCCTAAAGTGTATAAATATTCCCCTGACTGTGAGAGGTGTGTGTGATGCTCGAGTGGTCTTTAACGCTGTGTGTTTGTAGCCGTCGAGGGCTGGATCCTGTTTGTGACAGGCGTTCACGAAGAGGCAACAGAAGAAGATATCAATGATAAGTTTGCAGAATTTGGCGAGATCAAGAACCTGCACCTCAATTTGGACAGACGGACAGGTTACCTCAAGGTGAGTCCACCTGCACAATATTTAATAAATTAAATAATAAGCGGTATATAATTAAAACAATGGGGCAGTGGTGGTCTAGTGGTATAGGGCGCTGGATCGCTGATCCAAAGGTTGGGGGTTCGAGTCCCACTCTCCACAAGGTTGTCACTGTCCCCCCCCAGTGCGGCTAACTGGGTTATCAAAGGCGGGCCATGTCTGTCACTGTCTATGGTAAGAGGTTGATGTAAAAGAACCATTGCTGACTTTCGTAAAGAGGAGCTGCAAAGCCGTCAGCGTGTTTCTGTCCCTTGCTAAAAAGGGTTGTGACAGGAAGGGCATCGACGTAAAAACCTCTGCCAAATCAAACGTGCGAATCAGATGATTCGCTGTGGCGACTCCCGAGTGAAAGGAGAAAAAGCCGAAAGGAAGACAGACAGACAGACATAATTAAAACAATAGGGTTAATTAATAAATTAGCATTTTTTAAAAAGCTGACATTGTGCTGCTATTGTACTGTAAAACATTAGAACCAATCAGTTTTCAGTATGCAAATTTTTTTTAACTTAAAAACTCGTTCTTCAGTTTTAATTGGTGTATAATATCTGTGGGATTAGAAACCAGGTGTGGTGCAGGAAGCCACCTGCCTAGTTTTTGGAGAGATCTTAGTGGTTTCATCCAGTGAGAGTAAATCCGAACGAACAGTTGAGTTTCATTGCTTGGTAAATACGGTGAGGTTCTTCCGGTTCACTAACGGCGGAGCTCCCCGGCTGGAAGTCCCGCTTCTAAAAAGTTTTTCCGATAGAAAAATTGCAAACTTGAACTGAAAATTTAGCAGCGTGATTGTTGAAGTTTCCAGGATCCTGGGTGGAATGTTTTTGGTGGACGAATCTATGTCACGTCAATGTCATTTAGAATTGAGCACGCTCATCTCCTATCCTGAGCTAATATGCTACCGCGGCTCAATGCTCGCCGCACCCCGGATAACAATAATCCCAGGCGGAGACACGGCAGGCGAGGAGGGGCTGAACGACGACTCCGGCGCTTGGTTAGCAGTGGAAGGTTAGCACTCCCGGTCATACTGCTTGAAAATGTTCAGTCTCTGCGAAACGAGATGGACGAGCTTCATGCTCGGATTGCGGCGCAGAGGGATCTACAGGACGGCTCCGTGCTGTGTTTCTGTGAAACATGGCTCGAGAAGAGTACACCCGACCAGGCGACTACACCAGCCGGCTACACGGCCTTCAGAGAGGACCGGACCGGACTGCAGCGGCGGAAGAACCGCGGCTTCTCGTTAAATAAACCTGGCGTACTGACTGTAGATTATTTCTCAACCTTGCTCTGAGAACGCAGAACATCTAACTTTGAAGTTGCGTCCATTTTGTTTCCCCAGAGAACTGTTAATTTTGTTTCCAGCAAAACAACGGGCATAGTGCAGTATAAATATAAACACAATTCTAATATAATTTAGTGCAATTTTGTTTATTGTTATCTACTGATTTATTTATTGTATTATTATTGTCATTTTATTTTTATTACTTTTGTTATTATTGTATTGTTTGCTGGGTCTGTGAGAGGTCCTTTTAGATATAGAATGTTTGTGTTTATTTTAGAGTAGTTTGTTGTTTTGAGCCTTTTTTTTTTTTCGTTTGCAACTTGGCTCCTTGAACAACCGCACAAGAATCCCTATGTGCGTAAAAACACAACTGGCGATTAAACATCCTGAATCCTGAGGGGAAGCCGGGCTTCTGACTCGCTGCCTGGCTGTGACAGCAGAAGTGTCTGCAGGGTGTCGTTGATCTCGACCCTCTCCAACACGCCACTGAGCGTTTGAGTGGATTTAATTTTTGTGGCCACCGGGTGGCAGTATTTTACTAAACTTCAGCTCTCTCACGCTGGTGTTTTTCTTCTGACGTTTTATTCTACACAGTGCCATTTAGTGTAAAAGTACGTCCTGCCACTTCCGTTAATCAATCAACTGGATTGTTGCGTGTCTAGTTATACATTTGTTTCCTCTCAGGGCTATGCGTTGGTAGAATATGAAACATATAAAGAAGCACAGGCTGCTATGGAGGGCCTGAACGGACAGGAGCTCATGGGTCAGGCCATCGGTGTGGACTGGTGCTTTGTTCGTGGACCTCCAAAGAGCAAGAGGAGGTGAGTGGATCGGATTAAGTCTCCTTTAATCACTGTGATTAGTTTTGTTTGGTCTTCTACTGCTGTGGAGTCCTTTTATGATGATGCGTATGAAAACTCCGCCCCCTTTGTTTGAGCTTGTATACATCTGGTGTCTTTTTTTTTTTTTTTTTTTCTTTTCCCCCTCTGTGCAGGGGAGGAAGACGGCGGAGCAGAAGTCCAGACAGAAGGCGGCGCTGAAGTGAAATTAAATCTTCCGCCTTGTTGACTTCCCTTGATTTCTTTGGTGTGCAGGCTGGGTAGCTCTGGGACTTTGTTTTAAATGTTATTACTTTTGTTTTTGTGGCTCTCATGAGTCACAGAGCAGTTGCATCTGGAGTTTTCTCAGGATGCACTCAGACACCTCCCCACCACCAAAAAAATAAATAAAATAAGGACCCAATAACGGTGTTTTAGGGCAACAGCACCAACATATTACATAAAAACTCCAGAGTTTGTGATTCCATGTCCTTTATGTGAGAACTTCACTGACTCTGATTGAAGAGAGAGAAGGTTTTGGTTTTATTTTAGCTTTCAAACTCTTTTGTTGTAAAATTAAATCGGACGGTTCAGTTCTTCGAGTAAAGCGATGGTGAGCCTCTTCAGTTTCGCCCTAAACAGTTTCAAGAAGACTGAAGAAAATTCTCTCAGTGGTGTTTAATATTAAACTGTCTTTGTGTGTAATGTGACATTTTGGTTTTACTTCAATGCTTGTACAAAAACAAAACATCTTCGGGTTCTTAATTTGGACCTGCCTTCATTGTTAAATTGCAAGTTTGTTCATTTCCAATAAATTTGTTGGGGGGTGTGAAATTGTTTGTGTTGCTGTGATTTTTTTTTTTTTTTTTTTTTTTCCCCAAGCACACCTTAGCATGGAGGACTTGAATCATTGTTCCCAATTTCTGCCACCACAGGAGCCCAATAGAGTTGCTGTGTCACTAGAAAACATTATTATTAATCAAATAGAGGCTCATACACCACTGCTCAGACTTGTACACAATAAAAACACAACAGTCCCACCACATAGCGGGTCACACCCTTCAGACAGATGCTGCATTATGATTGGTGGGGTGTTTTTGAGCTAGTGTGTGAAATAAAAATTCATGTTGGTGCCTGTTGCAGGCGTATCGGATATCGGACCAGAGCGAAACTTGATCGGCTTGTGTAGTCGCCCAGTCCCGACAGCCACACCGAAAATACTGCTTATTGATGTTGCTGTATTTGAGCTGGTGTGAGGCGTGCTATAGACTATACAGCATCATTATGTTGAATAGGGAGTATAGTTTTGTCATTCAATCCTGAGGTTTTAAATTCAAATCTGAGCCTGGGTATCATGTTCGAGGGAATTTCTGACAGAAAGAATGTTCAGTGTACTAGCAACATGGCAGCTTGTGACCATAAACAGCACATCATTTATTGACTCTCTAAATATTCGGCTAATTAGTTTATAATATTGTGAAGGTAAACACAGCACGGATGCTAATCTTGTCCTCTTAACCCTTTAACGCCAGCAGGACTGTATGGTCCTCTTTCAAAAATGCTAATAACTACTAGCTGCATTGTACTCAGTGTTGCTCAGGTGTTCTATACTTGTGGCATCCCCTGATGCAACACTGCTTGGGCGCACGTGCCTGTTTGCTGTGAGACTTGAGTGTGCAGGATTGTGTTCACGAATTTGTCAGATTATTATTGTTTAATATGTTATTATTATAAGTGTTTTTATAATTTTCTTTAAAGGAATGTTCAGGGTGTTTCCTTTGGCCTTTTCGATTAGGAAAACCTAGTAATAAATATTTTTAACTGCAAAAAATAATCTAGGACATGGTGCTCAGAGTGATTAAACAATGTGTTCTTTCATCTTATGACATCAAGTTTTCCATAGATTTCCCACCTGGATATCAGAAATGGAAATTCCAAACACAGGGCACTGGTGGCCTCGTGGTGAAGGTGCTGGATCACTGATCCTAAGGTTGGGGGTTCAAGCCCCACTCACCATAGGTTGTCTCTGTCTGTCCCCCCCAGTGCAGCTAACTGGGTTATCAAAGGCTAGCCATGTCTCTCACTGTCTATGGTGTGAGGATCATGTAAAAGAACCAGTGCTGACTTTCGACAAGAGGAGCTGCAAAGCCATCAGCGTGTTTCCGCCCTGTGATGGCCTGGCGAGCTGTCCAGGGTGTACTCTGCCCTAGCCCGGAATCGGCTGGGATGGGCGCCAGACTCCCTGTGACCCTAATTAGGATTAAGTGGTTACAGAAATGAACTAATATCACTGAATAAATAGAGGCGGTGGTGTAGCTGGGAGCACATTTAGCTCAGGCCACTGGCTGGATTCCTGTGCTCTGCTCCTTTCTGTGTGGCATTTGCATGTTCTCCCTGTGCTTGGTTTCGTTTCCTTCCACTGTCTAAAGGCATGCATATTAGGCTAATTGGTTGTTATGAATTTCCACAGGTGTGTGGGTGTGTGTTGTTTTCAATTAGCCTAATATGCATGTCTTTAGAAAGTGGAAGGAAACGAAACCAAGCCCAGGGAAAACATGCAAACACCGCACAGAAAGGACTTACATTTGTGATTTTCGTACAACAGCAATTGAAGATTAAGAATTTTGGCCAAGAGCCTGACAGTGGCAGCTGGGTGGTATTGGGGCTTGAGCTTGACCTTTGGATCAGTAATTCAGAACCATAACACCTAAGCCACCATTGCCCTATGGTGGACTGGCGAACTTTAAGGTGTACTTGGTGTACTCCGTTTTTATCCAGTGTCGTCGGATAAACCCTAACTAAAATACATTTAAATAAATATAAAAATACCCTAATAAGATCGAGCGGATCAGGAAATAAATGGACAAATACATTTCATTTACATTTCGTTTACAAACATCTGCACGTATAGTTTTATTTAAAAAAATAGAAAACAAATGTTTACACTTTACAGAAAATTGTAAGGTGAACTATTACTAAAGGGAAATCTGATCTCTGTTAATTTATGCACAGTCTTGCGTCTGCTTTCCATGGAATTCCTCCTCTCTCCCCTTCAGACACTCACACACATGTGCACACACCAGCGTCATCTCGGATGACGTCATATCTAAGTTGTGTCCCCCGGAAAAAAAAAGTCACTCGCAAAGCCAATAGGTGTACTAGTAAATCCCAAGCCCCGCCTATGATAGGAAAATGACGAGCCAATTATATAGCGCGTACAGTGTATGCGTCTTTTCTGATTGGTAGGATTTAGTAACAATCTAATAAAACTTGGGTTCTGATTGGCTGATGTGGGACGCTGTGTTCTTTTCACAGATGGGGCGGATTTCGTAGTGCCTCGGTTGACATTGTTGTTGTTGTGGGAGTCGGAATGTAGTTTACAGCAAAGCGACGAGTCCAAGTGGAAAGTGTTGATGGTGAGGTTTGGATTTACTTGAACGAGAGGAAGCGTGTTTCACACCAGGTTTAGAGAACGAATTTGCAGGAAGAAGACGAGAACTGGGATGGGACCGTGAGGCCGAGGTTAAGGTAAAGCAGACAACGGAGGAGGAGGAGGAGGCGGAGGCTATGTTATGTTAGCTGTATTAGCATTGACGCTAATAACGGGATGGACTGACCGGCTACCTGAAATTAACACGAACAACTGCGTAACGCCGTACTTTAACGACACTCTTTTATAACGTATTAAACACAACCGTTTGTAAAAGTCAAGTTTTATTAAATATTACTTGGTCCTGATAACTAAACCTAACTCTTGTTAGCTTTGGTTGAAGCTAATCCCGTAGATTTCTGACTGACCTGCTAATCTGACTAACTGTTTATTGAGGTATGTACATCTATCGAAATTTCTAGAACCTTCCCCATTATCTTTAGCCATTGTTGTGATGAGCTGTGATTCTATCCCTTGTTAGGAAAGCTATCTTAGCTGATGTTAGGAAACTTGGAGAATTTAAACATTAAGCCGATTAATCGACTGCGTTCAAAATATCGCGATAAATCAGTTATACAGGCGCTCAATGAGCAGGTTGAATCTGTTGGGGACTGACAAGTCACGGCTGAGTGGTTTATATACAGAGCAACCTCGGTGGGCGAGCCTCTCATGAGTAGAACAAATTGGAGTTCGATCAGAAAATTTGCCTTGGTGTTCGAACAAATGATCAGAGTTTTGTAAAGGAGCAGAGCGAGCGTGTTGAACTTTGAACTTGCGCAGTATACAGAACTTTAAACAGCCAATGAGAGAGTCTCCTACTGCGTCTTCTCCTTTCGGCCTTTTCCCTTTTTCAGGGGTCGCCGCAGCGAATGATTCGCACGTTTGGTTTGATTCATAGGTTTTTACATCGGATGCCCTTCCTGACACAACCCTTTAGCGAGGGATAGAAACACCAAGCTCCTCTTTATGAAAGTTCTTTTACACAAACCTCTCACCATAGACAGTTAGAGGACATGGTCGGCTTTTGATAACCCAGTTGGTGCACTGGGGGGGCGGGGGGGGCAGTGACAACCTTTGGAGAGTGGGACTCGAACCCTCAACGTTAGGATCAGCGATCCAGCGCCCGATACCACTAGGCCACCACTGTCCTCGTCTCGTACTTCGTATTGCGTTTATTCATTACGAACGGCTACTTTAACCCTTATCCCCGAGTCTGAAGAAAAGCAACAGGGATTCTACTGGAAAGTAAAAGAGAAAACTCGAATCAACTGCCATTAAGAGACGGAGAAGGAAAACCCGCCACGCCCCCTCAAAGCAATAAACCCTTCCCCCATCTCTCCCTCCCCACCCATTCACCTCCGCTGACACATCGCAATCAGAAAGGTGTGTACTGTCAACAAATACAGTGCAGTCATCCGCCGTTATTCGTGGGGGTTGCGTTCCACCCCACCCGCAGATCCTGAAAGTTCACGAATTATTGATGTGTGATAGTAAAGGTAAAGTCCTTTTGGGCTTTTTACACCTGAGCCATCGTGGCTTATCAGGTCGGCGCTTATTTCCGGTTACCTTAGCGTGAAGTGACCAGGAGTTCAACTTCTCCGAGATGGAACACTAGTCACAACCTCCTGATCATGAGCACAGCACCCTAACCACTACACCACCGGCTCCACTATCTATAATATTACATGCACGAAAATCTGCTGATTAAACATATTCTGTAGCCAGTCTCACTCATTGATGCAGTAATAATGTCGGAATGATTAATTAAAAACTTTTTAATTTTGTACTCTGATATTCATGAATAAATAAAGCACTTGGGCTCCTTATCTGAGGTGGCAGTGGTGGTCTGGTGGTAAAGGGCGCTGGATCGCCCTTTACGTCCACAAGGTTGTCCTGTCCCCCAGTGCAGCTAACTGGGTTATAAAAAAATACAGGCCATGTCTCTCACTGTCTGTGGCGAGAGGTTCAGGTAAAAGAACCATTGCTGACTTTCATGAAGAGGAGCTGCAAAGCTGTCGGCGTGTTTCTGTCCCTCGCTAAAGGGTTGTGTCAAGAAGGGCATCCCATGTAAAAACCTATGCCAAATCAAACATGCGGATCAGATGATTTCCTGTGGCGACCCCTGGGAAAAAAGGGGGGGAAAAGCCGAAAGGAAAAGAAGAGAAGGCTCCTTACCAGAAGCTAGAGAAGATGCAGGGCATTTGAGTGACATCATAGGGCTTAAAATAATAACTAAAAACACACTAAAACAATTTACTTCACAATTCAAGCAATCACATCAATAACTTGTGCGTGAAGGAGGAAAAAAAGAGGCGTATACATCATCTGCAACCAATCAGCAGGAGGGAGAAACAAAAGCTCTCTGCCTTTTTTAAAATTTGAATCACGTGCCAGTAATTTCTGATGCTGCTGCTAATCTGTGAGTATGCCAGCCGACCGGTGAACCGCGAATGGGCGGGGGCTACTGGATATAATTAGGTTAATTGTTAAGGTATGTATTGTATATTAATGGTTCATAAATACATTTGTCTTCATATTATAGCGACTGTGTTGATGAAAGTAAACATTCATCTGAACGCATTAATCGACTTAACTATTTCTGATCGGAAATATCGTTTCACTCTTCGAACAAATCAGTAATTGACCATATTTTTGGAACAAATTGTGTTCGACCATTGAGGTTCCTTTGTAATTCAAAGATTCTGATTATACAGTGAAGAATTTTTATAGTATCAGTCTGACGGTTTCATGGTATTAACTGTGACCGTTAATAATTGTTTAAACTCGCAGAAGCGTCTCTCATCCTGTCTGTCACGCTGTTGTTGTGAAGTGGACAGACAGCAGCTGCATGGAAATGTCGGGCTAGTCGTGGACAAGCAGTGTTTCACCGTCTAAAATATCGAGTTATATCGGATCGATACCAGATTTACCGTTAGTTACAGGTACGTTTCTATCAGTACTGGATCAGACCTGCCACTGATGCAGGTTTTTCAGCGCCCCCTAGCTTTCAGGAGAAGTTTTGTTGTCGGTCTACTGCATGTTTTTTGTTTGCTTGTTTGTTTTTTCCAGTCTCTATTGGGATAAAATTTAGGAAAGAAAACAAACTGTACACTGTAAAAGAAAAGCGTGGCACTTTACTTTCTGACGTTTTTACTCTGTTGTGTTGTTCCGGGCAAAATTACTAGGTGGTAAAGTTTCTTGAACGGGAGCGTTAGACATGAGCTCATCCCCCGTGATTCATCATGAGCTCATGATCATCTGTCACGGTTGTTTGCTATATTGAGGCGGAGTTCAGTGTTCAGGTTGTACACACACACGTACATGGAAACATCTTGTGCAATTAAAAAGAAAATATTCTTGACGACTCAACACCTGTAGCTTTTGCTCTCCTTTGTGTCAGAGTTCGTTTTTAACTTTGGCCCTGAGCTGGCCGTTAGTCAAGTGTGCTCGTGGAAAGCTCTGGGATTATTGGTTGCCATGTCGAGTTCGGTTACACTGGACCCCTGAATTATTCAGCTCTTCATTTAGAAGTGCTTTTGTTTGCTCGTTGTTCGACTTCGGAAGCCAAACCCCCCGAACATGAAAGTAGGACAAGCAAACAAGAGCGAGTTGTTTTTAAGGCCTGCAAGGCCTCGTTTTTCATCCGTATGTGGGGTGGAAACCCTTCAGCACTGATATGGAACCCTTTTTCAGATCAGCGCTGCTAGAAAGCCGAGAAATAGAGTTCTTCCTGTAAAGAGGATTTAGCACCATGAGGAGGAGGAGTGATGATGGGGGGAAGGGTTTTGGGGAGCAGATGTGCTTTATTTGTGATAAAGAATATTTTTGAGTATAATTTTGTCCTGAATGTGAGCATGAGGGTCACGTAACACTTCATTATCTGAACGACTTCCTGTTTAAGGTTGTGCTCAGTCATATGACTTCAAGTAAGCTGATTACATCAATTAGTGACTAATGATGTTTCTGCACAGCTCAGATATTCTCTCTACACCTCCATCTCTCCATACATCTCCCTCGAGCTCCTTTCTCTCTTTCTATACCTCAATCTCTCTCTGTACCTTCTCCCCTTGGTCTACCTCCAGCTCTCTATACATCACTCTCTATAGTTCCTCCATCTCTTTTTCTACACCTCTTCCTCTCTACCTTCTTCCCTCCGTCGACCTCCATCTCTCTCTGTATAAATCTATCTCTCTATAGCTCCTCCCTCTCTTTCTAGACCTCCTCCTCTCTCTACCTTCTTGCCTCTATCGACCACCATCTCTCTCTGTACATATCGCTCTCTCTCTCTCTCTCTCTCTCTCTCTCTCTCTAATGGTCTGATCATCAATAAAAGTCTCAGTCCCTCCTGAGCCGATTCAGCGCGTCTCTCTTGTTGAGTGAGTATTAAAATTTAACTGCACGCTCCGTCTCCTCCACTCCTGTGAACAGCTGCTGAGTAAGTGCGACCCCGTATCGTTTACGGAGCGACGGGTCTAAGCGGAGCCAACAAATTCCCATCGGAATCGCCTGCTCTGCAAAAACCCCTGTGTGATAAATACGAGACGAGTCCCCTTCCCCGAGTCACTGAGGGTCAGCAGGACAACAGAAAAACGCCATCAATTCCCACGAAACAGCAGCTCGTCACCGACGTTCCGCTTTTCCACACGACTTTTATTTCTGAACCTCAGAGTGCCTCATCCCGAGACTCTTTTCACGCTCCACCGGAACATTTCCCAATGCTCCTGAAAGCACGATTCAGCACTTTCACAGCAGCACCTCCACCCAGCCATTCCATCTCAGGCGTAGGCGAGCATGTATGTGTGTGTGTGTGTGTGTGTGTGTGTGTGTGTATGAAAGCGAAAGCAAAGTGACCCACCCAAGGCTCAGCCCTGTAATCTCTCAGTGCTCCGAACCAAAACAAAAGACTGGTTTGTTCACCTCACTGCGCACGCTGTGGTGAACGCCGCCGCCCACTAACCATGTGATCACATGTGTTTGACTGGAAGGTGATGGGTCAACTTTCCACCCTTCTCCTCACACACTTTATATATATATATATATATATATATATATATAGGAATGATTCATTCTGATTGGTCAGGAGCTGATTTATTTTGCAGCAGAGAGACAGCAGTTCAGCAGCACATTGCCTGTTTATATGAATATTCATTTACTTAATTATAATAAAACAACCTGTTCACACAAATCTCCGTCTCTCTCTCTTCCTCGTTCTCTCTCTTTACAATCTCTCCAGCACCTGTCTTTCTTACTCTTTCACTCTCTGTCTGTCGATTTCAATCATTTGTCATTTTGTCTGTCTGTCTCTCTTGCTCTCTTTTTATGCATCTGTCTCCCTGTCTTCGGGAGCCGGTGGTGTAGTGGTTAGGGTGCTGTGCTCATGATCAGGAGGTTGTGTGTTCGAATCCCAGTTAGACACACACTGTGCTAAGACCCCTGGGCATGGTCTTAACCACAAGTGTGCCTCTGTTCACCCAGCAGTATAAATGGGAACCAGTAAAATATACTGGGAAGGTAACCTGGGATGGACTAGCGTCCCATCCAGGAGGAGTTGAACTCCTAGTCGCTTCACACTACGGAAACCGGGGATAAGCACTGGTCCGATGAGCCACTAGGCTCAGGTGTAAAAAGCCCAAAGAACTTTACCTCCATGTCTTCATTCTCCCATTTTTTTTTCCTCTGACAATCTGTCTCTGTGTTCTCTCGCCATCCTGCTCTTCTGCCATTATGCTGTCTATATTTCTTTCTCTTTTGCTGTGACTGTCTGCTTGTCTGTCTCTGTATTCTGCCTCACTCTTTTATCCCATCGTGTGCACTCTGTGTCTCTCTCTCTCTCTCTCTCTCTCTCTCTCTCGCTCTCGGTGTCTCTCTCTGACTATATTCCTCTGTCTTTTTCTGACTCTCTCTTCTCCCATTGTGCTGTCTTTCTCTCCCTTTCTTTCTCTTTTCTCTTTTTTTTTTGCCATCTGTCTGTCTTTATTTGATTGCAGCATCTCTGTGCACTCAGACAGCGGTTGATACAGTGAGCGCTGACTACTGGACTTTGGCCAGTCAGATGACGACAGTTAAAGTCTTGCAGTCAGAATGAGAGGGAGGGGGAAGGATGGGGGGGGAGAGAAAGCTAGAGGAAGAGAGCGAGAGAGACTCTCAAGTCCCACACCCCCACTAGTTTTACCCATCATGCACAGGTGTTGCACTGTGTGTTTTTGGAGACACTGGCGTGGCCAATACAGTGATGTCAGTGAAAACGTCCGTAACTCACACTGCGCTCGTTTATTTCGTCACTAGTTTCAGCTCATTATTTAGGATTAAAGAATGTAACCTTTTATTTTTCCTTGATGGGATGAATAAATAAACATCTCCTGTTTTTCGTAATTAATCTGAGCGTGTTTTACCTGAGGGGCCAGCGCAAGGACGCAATTAGGCTCATGAGATGTGGCCTCGCTCACGTCCTCCCGACTCTTCATAGTTTGTTTTGTTTGTAGCACTCATGTTGACCCTGGGTATCGGATTATGGTGGGTTCTCTCTCTCTCTCTCTCTCAACTTTGTTTATGGCAATACAGTGTGTGTATATTTTGTGAAGAAGGGAATTCTGGAACCTTTTGTGTGTTTGTGGTCATTTCTGCAGTGTTGTATCTGTGGGGTTCCTCTTGGGTAAATGGCTCACGTCTCTAAAAACAAAACTTTAAACTCTAACTTTTTCTGATTCTCTTTTTGTAGGAAAATCAATTTAGACTCGATATGAGCGAGGGAGTGGGAGAAGGTGAATGGCGGAAGAGGGGGCAGAGAGGGAGAATGGTGACTCAAGATAGGGAATAGGGAGAAAAGAGGGAACGGGAGAGGGGGCGATATGAGGGAACGGCAGAGGGGCGGGCGACGCGCGCGAGAGAGGGGGCGGAGTGGGGTGACACGGGGAGACGCGGGTGAGGGAACGGGAGAGGGGTGGGGCGGAGAAGGGGCGACGCGAGAGGGAATGGGGAGAGGAGGCAAAGTGAGTGAGGGAACAGGGAGGAGGTGAGAGATGGAACAGTGAGTGTGCGATAGAAGAGAGGCGAGGGGGCGGTGGAGGGGTCGAGAGAGAGAGAGAGAGAGAGAGAGAGAGAGGACGGAGAGAGGGGTGGGGGAGAGAAGAGTGAGAGAGGAAAGAAAGGGGATGAGAGAGTGGCAGCGGGAACAGGGAGCAGGGCAGGAACGGGGCGCAAGGGGGTTGGAACGGGCCACAAGCGGAAACGGGCGCGAGGGGGTTGGAACGGGAACAGGGTGCAAGTGAGAATGGGGAGAGGGGGGGCGGGAACGGGGCGCGGGCGGGAACGGTGCATGAGCAGGAATTGGGAGAAGAGCAGGAGAGGGACTGGGACGGGGCGGAAGAGGGAATGGGATGACTGAGAGAAGGAACAAGGAGGGGGCGGAGCGAGAGAGTGAATGTGGAGAAGACTGATGACCAAACTCGCCAGAGAGACAGGATTTATGATGGTCACAGGTCACATGTTTTTCCAGGGACTCTAGTTTCTTCACAGTCTGAAGATGTTCAAATGAGGCTAAGAGGCGGAGTTCACAGTGCAAGATCTGATGGACGAAGACTCGTGTGCACTTGAGTCTGAATCATGTCTGACAGTGTAAATGAAACCCGACATGGTGATGAATCCCGTCTCTGCACGCGCGTCGTGAAGCCGAGCCGCTGGGTCAGAGCCTCTTCCTCCTCTCCATTCTCTCGTTTTTAGACATTGCATCACGACGTTATTTTTAGACTCGGGCTAATTTGGGATGTTGACGAGGCTTTTCTGAAGTTTGATGAAGAGCTGAACTGAGTTGCGGCAGTTCACACAGAGGGCGATGAGTCACATGATACTGGCAGATTGTAGTGAATGTCTGTTACCGACCCCAGCGGTGATTATGTGCTAATCGCTGCAGGACACTGCATGGTTTATTTTTTCAGTTGAGAAGGGAATATTGGTGACTAATCTTTTGGACGCCAAATCACATCGTGCATGTGATGTCACCGACCTTCCTGCGTCCTCATTCTTTTTCCTGTCCCTGTTAGACTGTAATCACCGTCAGGTCTTGAATTAGCGTCGGGTTTTTCCCTCGGTCACATTCCTGCTCATAAACTCTCTCGAATAGGTGTTGAAATGTCCTCATGACTGAAACTTCTTCACAACACCCTTCTCTCTCTCTCTCACTCACTTCTCACCCTCTCTCTCCTCACTCCTCTCTTACCTCTCGCTCTCTCCTCGCTCTCTCTCCTCACTTCTCTCATTCACTCTCTCACTCTTTATCTCTCTCTCTCTCTCTCTCACACACACACACATTGTGAGCTGTTTCAGTACCTACAGTGATGTTTCTGACCCTGATAGTTTATCACAGCCATTTGTGTGTTGCTCTGTAATGGTCTGGCTACATGTTCAGGGTGGTTCCAGTCCTTTACACCGTGTCGGCTGAGATAGGCTCTAGTCTCCCATGACCCCAATAGGATTAAGTGGTTTGGAAAAATGAATGAATAAATTATATTTATGGAGGCACCTTCATCATATCTGCATTTTTTTCTACTTCCTGTCGTTTCTCTGTCTCCTGCTTCTACATCATAATCATCCTCATAGTCTTCTGCATCGACTTAGTGTTTTTTCTCGGCTCCAAGCTTGTCTCCTTTAAGAGGAGGCGGCAAACAGACGGATGTGGAACGAACGGTGGTGATGGACGACGCTGGAGCCGTGACTCACTGCAGTGTGCTCGCAGGTCCGGACCCTTGAGGCGCTCTTCAGCTTCACAAGCCAGTATTAGTACTTGTCCCAGTTTAGAGCTGTGTGTGTGCACATGCGCATGCACTTGCTCCTCTATCTGTTAGAAGTACATAACGGATTAAAGAAAGCAGCCTGAGCGATTTTTACGTTATTATATCCCTAATACGAAACGAATACCTGTCTAAGCACATTGTCATGCAAAACTTAACAGAAATCAAACATGAGATCACGAAGGTTAGAGGTTCGTGTACATGACCCTGAAGGATCTCAACCGCGAGGATGCTGAGGCTCGTTAGTGGTGCAGATTATGAATGTAAAATTTATAAATCAAACTTCGGTTTTGTTGTACCCTCAACCGACACATCATGAAGAAGCACGAAGCAAATACGATACGGCGTTCTGGAGCAAAGAGCACAAAGAACACACAGAAAGAAGCATCTATAACTGTGTGAGAGTGCCACCTGGCTTCCTGGAGCCTGTTATCGTGACTGTGTTGCTGTTAGAAAATATCAAGATATTCATCCAGCCCGAGTGTGACAAATGCGACTTCCATCCAGTGACTGTGTGTGTGTGAGAGTTAGTGTGTGTGAGTGAGTGGATCAGCAGCCATTACCAGCTGCACTCATTAGTCGAGTGCTGAGTTATAGGCCCGGCTGGTCTCTTAAAGTTCTGATTTTACTCCAGAATGTTCTTTAATCGCACATGATTCAGACTCAGCATTTTGCATGTTTTTCTTCCACTAATCAGCATCGTTAAAGTTAACGAGGTGATCCTGAGTGTCTGCACAGGACTTGCAGAATAAAAAGAGGAAGTGGGAGTGTTGTTTCTTTTTTTTGTTTTTTTTTTCTTCATTAATCAGGGAAGTCCTGTACGGATACGGAATAAGAAGGATGTTTTCAAAGCAACCTGTTATGCATTCTAGTGCTACATTAAAAATGTAGTGTGTGTGTGTGGGAGGGTGATTTGATTTAGACAGTGGTACCTCACTTTACGAAATTAATCAGATTACAAAACCACTTCTGGAACGGGTTTTTTTCGTAAATTGAGTAGCATTTTACATGTAAAAGGCCTGATTCGTTCCAAGGCCCTCAATACTACCCCCTAAACCCTTTAAAAATTATAAAAGTACAGTCATGCCTTGAGTTTTTCCCGGAAAATATAGACTAGACTTGGCCGTGATAATCAAAATACCACGAAGTAGGATCACCCTTCTGATTTCTACCATGTTGTCTCATTTCTATGTTTTCGCGTCTATACAATATCAAGAAGTGTATATTAAACGTTAGTTATATGCATATATAAATACTGTAATGTATTAATATTTAAATAGAATTTATATATAAATACTTTAAGTACTGTACTCACCTGACAATAGCTCTTCTCCGCTTGATCTTAATATTAGTTCTTTTTGATGTAAAGCACGGTAGATTCATTTATGCCGTCATGGCGTGCTACATGGGCATACATATTGCCCGCCATCAGCATATCTAGCAACTTCACTTTTTGGGTCACTGTCATCATATTTCACTTTTTCTTGGACTAATCGGATGCCTCAGATGGTGTAGGACGTTCACAAACACCAAGATTACATAATCACAAAAATTCCCATGGGAATGTGCAAGGCTCCAGCATCACGCGTCTAAGCCAATCAGCTTGCGAGCTTGAGTTGAGTGGGCGGTCCCTGCCTGAAATGGGAAGGAGGGGCACTTCAGTCTGTCGTTTGTAAACAATGGACGCAGCCTGCCTTGGGTCCCTGCCTTCCGCTTGCGTACATGCGAGTTTCAGTGCGAATTTTTAATTTTTTATGAATATTTTTTTTATTTTGGATACTTATGGAAATGCCGCGATGCACCGAGACCGCAAACTTCAAGTCGTGAAGTATCAAGGGATGACTGTATACCTTTTAAGGCCTCCTTTTCCTTCAATATCGTATCGATGGTAGATGGATTTGACCATATTCCTTTGCGATATCACTCAACCGCATGCCACGACCCCGCTTCTTCTTTTCACCCTCACCGGGAATCACTTTCTTGGGGCCCATGATGAATGACGAAAAATAAAGTTGTAATGAGCACACCCGAAAAACTTACAAAACAGCAGTAACTCTGTCCTTTACGCGTGCTAGAACTCTGAAGAACAATGGGTTGAAGGCACACGAAAAGCACAATGGGTATTATGGAGACACAGCTCCCTCCTAGCCAATGGGAGACCAGCGGGGCTCGGTGTTAGGAGACAGCCAATGGGAGAGCAATCTTCGCATTGTTTGAATTTTTTGAGGTGGTGCGTTTTGTAACGTGAATTTTTTTTTCCTGTTCAGAGATGGAAATTTTAGGTACAGTAGGCCCTCGGTTTTACATTCACGGTTTGAGTATTCGCGGACTGCCGAGCAACTGACACATCACTCAAATTCAGCCAATGGCTGTCCTAGTTCCTGCTGATTGGTTGAGATGATGTAACGCCCCTCTTTCACGCACAAGTTGTCAATGGGCCTCTTTTTTTAGTGTGCTTTAAGTACCAGTTAAGCTCTATGACGCCACTCGGATGCATATTCTCTGGCTAAGCGATAGAAAACGCTGGATGTCTCTTCTGAAGAAATAAGAATTTCTCCTGAAGAAACGACAGTTTCCTCTGAACTGTTGTATTAAAGTCTTTTTCAATTATTATTCCAGTACAGTACCGAAGTTAATGTTTAGAATGTTTGTATATGAGATTTTATGTTCTGCAGCATGTCTAACAAACAATACCAAAAGGATAAACTTTATTACGCTTCATGTCCTTTTACATTGAACATGGAGTAACGTCTCCAAGATGTCGCTGCTTAGAGGGCGACGTTGTGGAGTTCTCAGAGTCAAATTGTTTTTGTTCATTTTAATTTGTTTTATTTGTGGCTTTGTTTGTTCATGTTTTGCACTATGCTCGTCTATGACCGGTCGACCCTACTACAGCTATGATCAGCTTCGGGCAACTAAGCACACAACAACTTCTATCGTGAGCTAATATGCTATGGTAGCTCAATGCTAGCCGCACCCCGGCTAGCAATAAGCCCAGGCGGAGTTCTCAGAGTCTCCGGCGCTTGGTTAGAAGGTTAGCGCTTCTGGTCATCCTGCTTGAAAATGCTCGGTCCCTGCGAAACAAGATGGACGACCTTCATGCTCAGATTTCAGCGTAGAGGGATCTACAGGACTGCTCCATGTTGTGTTTCTGTGAAACATGGCTCGAGGAGGCAATTGCACCAGCCGGCACCTTCCAATTGCACCTTCCCGCCTGGGCTTATTGTTAATACGAACAAAGAAACAATTTGACTCCGAGAACTCCGCGATGTTGCCCTCTAGTCAGCGCCATCTTGGAGGTGTCACTCTATGTTCAATGTAAAAGTACATGAAGTGTAATAAAGTTTATCCTTTTGGTATCGTTTGTTAAACATGCTACAAAACATAAAATCTCATGCACAAACATTCTAAACATTAACTTAGGTACTGCACTGGAATAGTAATTCAAAACGACTTTAATACTAGTGCGTTACAACAGTATATAATGTGTATATTTTTATAAACTGTGTGTGTGTGTGTATATATATATATATATATACACACTAGTCCTTCTCAAAAAAATTAGCATATTGTGATAAAGTTCATTATTTTCTGTAATGTACTGATAAAAATTAAACTTTCATATATTTTAGATTCATTGCACACCAACTGAAATATTTCAGGTCTTTTATTGTTTTAATACTGATGATTTTGGCATACAGCTCATGAAAACTCAAAATTCCTGTCTCAAAAAATTAGCATATGATGTTCAGGTAGTCTAAACGAGCTATTAACCTAATCATCTGAATCAACCAATTAACTCTAAACACCTGCAAAAGATTCCTGAGGCTTTTAAAAACTCCCAGCCTGGTTCATTACTCAAAACCGCAATCATGGGTAAGACTGCCGACCTGACTGCTGTCCAGAAGGTCATCATTGACACCCTCAAGCAAGAGGGTAAGACACAGAAAGAAATCTCTGAGCGAATAGGCTGTTCCCAGAGTGCTCCATCAAGCCACCTCAGTGGGACGTCTGTGGGAAGGAAAAAGTGTGGCAGAAAACGCTGCACAACCAGAAGATGTGACTGGACCCTGAGGAAGATTGTGGAGAAGGGCCGATTCCAGACCTTGGGGGACCTGTGGAAGCAGTGGACTGGGCTACAGGTGCCGCATTCCCCAGGTGAAGACACTTGAACCAGAAACAGCGGCAGAAGCGGCTGACCTGGGCTACAGAGAAGCAGCACTGGACTGTTGCTCAGTGGTCCAAAGTACTCTTTTCGGATACAAATTTTGCATGTCATTCGGAAATCAAGGTGCCAGAGTCTGGAGGAAGACTGGGGAGAAGGAAATGCCAAAATGCCTGAAGTCCAGTGTCAAGTCCCCACAGTCAGTGATGGTCTGGGGTGTCATGTCAGCTGCTGGTGTTGGTCCACTGTGTTTTATCAAGGGCGGGGTCGATGCAGCTAGCTATCAGGAGATTTTGGAGCACTTCATGCTTCCAGCTGCTGAAAAGCTTTATGGAGATGAAGATTTCATTTTTCAGCACGACCTGGCACCTGCTCACAGTGCCAAAACCACTGCTAAATGGTTTACTGACCATGGTATTACTGTGCTCAATTGGCCTGCCAACTCTCCTGACCTGAATCCCATAGAGAATCTGTGGGATATTGTGAAGAGAAAGTTGAGAGACACCAGACCCAACACTGTGGATGAGCTTAAGGCCGCTATCGAAGCATCCTGGGCCTCCGTAACACCTCAGCAGTGCCACAGTCTGATTGCCTCCATGCCACGCCACATTGAAGCAGTCATTTCTGCAAAAGGATTCCCGACCAAGTGAGTGCATCACTGAACATAATTATTTGAAGGTTGACTTTTTTTGTAGTAAAAACACTTTTTTTTTTTTTTTTTTGGTCAGATGAAATATGCTAATTTTTTTAGATAGGAATTTTGGGTTTTCATGAGCTGTATGCCAAAATCATCAGAATTAAAACAATGAAAGACCTGAAATATTTCGGTTGGTGTGCAATGAATCTAAAATATATGAAAGTTTAATTTTTATCAGTACATTACAGAAAATAATGAACTTTATCACAATATGCTAATTTTTTGAGAAGGACCAGTGTATATATAAAATATAATGTTCATATTTATATCAATAAAAGTAAGAGTAAAAATTGAAAAGTTTTTCTTAATCATTACTACATTTTACTACATTAATACTGTATTAATGAGTAAGACTGTCTATAGAATGTGTTTAAGATGCATGTAATAGATACACAGTATTTTACTTCCGGTTGCTTATTCGCGCCTGTAATATGATACATGGGGTTTTACTTCCGGATACAGAACTCGCGGATTATCTTCAGTCATGAGAGGGGCCGGAACTGAACCCCCGCGAATATCGAGGGCTTACTGCAAATGCGTTTCGTAACCTGGATTTTTCGTTTGTTAGGTTTTTCGTAAGGTGAGGTACCACTGTATTTGGTATCCTCTAATGTGATATGAATGTGGCAAATATAGTGTTGTGGTTAGTGTGTGCACCTTACAACAAGAAGGTCTTGGGTTTGAGTCGCAGGCATGAGTTTTTCTGTGTGGAGTTTGTATGCTCTCCCCTTGCTTATGGTGGTTTTCTCTGGCTACTCCGGTTTTCTCCTACAGCTCAACTTGCATATTATGTTATTTGGCTGTTCCAAATTGCCCCATGTGTGTATCTACAGAGGCTGCTGAACTGTTCAGGATGTACACTGCCTTTCCTTCCCTGTGATCCTAATAGTATGTATTGAGCGGTTGAGTGAGTGAGCGTGATGGGGTAATGAATAGGGTTGAAATGGTAAAGGATTGTTTTGGAAATGGTATAGGTAAGGTGAGATTTCTGCAATTTAATTTGAACCAATCAGAATGCAGCGTTCCTGATATGTGTGATTAAGGAAATTATCCACTTGCAAATCAGAATAATGTTTCACCACATCACTGGACTCTTCCATGACAAATAAATGTCGTCATCTGTTTACACACCGCTGCAACTCTACACGAGTCCGCTCAGACCAGAAGAGTCGACTGCCGGGAAGATGACTGATGGGAGGCGGATCCAAATACACGCGGGCGTTCTGAAAATCCGACTTTCTTTTTTCGATGCTTGGCAGGACATGTTCAGGTCACAGAGAGCCTTTACCCCGGATTCGTTCCACAGGGTTGTCGTTGATGGGTTCAGTCAAAAATCCAACAGGGTTTGTTCTGATTCCTTCAGCGATTTGTTTTGTATTTCAGTCAAAACCCGTTAAAGCTTCCTTCACACTCCTACAGGACTCTCTCTCCTCTCCCTTTCTCTCTCTCGCTCTCTCTCCTCTCCCTCTCTCTCCCTCTCTCTTTGTCTTTGTCTCAATTTAAAAGTTGCTTTATTAACGGTGATTGATTGTCAAATATTTGTAATGTAGACATGCGCAGGTGGAAACGAATAAACACGGAAACATGATAATAATAATGAGTGTGTGTTGTAATGTTAGACAACAGGGTCTATTCCTGCGCCTGGTGACAGGTTTGTGTGTACTGAGTGACAGGCTTGGCATGTTGGGCTGTGAGATGCAGCATACAGTGGTTTGATTGGTTTCTTTTTAGGGCCAAATAGCACAACATTGCTGGGACATTAATCCGTCTGTCCATTTTTCGCTCTCTCTGTCTCTGTAGGTGTTGCTGTAGTGCTGTGGGCTGTAGGAGAGTCACTCTCCTGTTGGTTTCCGCTGCCCCAATGTCCCCCTGCAGCACTATTGCTTCATGATCACATGACCCTGGATATGGACGCAGTCCTATCCGACTTTGTCCGCTCTACAGGAGCTGAACCCGGACTGGCCAGAGACCTACTGGAAGGTAAGACTAGTAAAAACATACACTCTGTCCATCCCGTCATTCAGTTTATTGGTTTTGCTATAAAAAAAATCAACAACCATTTAGTGCTCATCCAGTGACTCATCCCCGACAAGATCAACAGATTGTAATGCAGCAATTAGGGGGCCAAGCAGAACCGGATCCATCATTGTCTCTGGAGGAAAAAGTAAACATGAGAGATCTGTGTTGCAGACAAAGCATCTCGACTCAGAAAATTCTCTGAAGCGAGACTAGTTCTGGTCAGCTTTATAATTCTGAAAAGTATCAAAGAGAAAAATATATTTTTGCTTAAGTTTCTGTTATGAGAATAAAGTTTAAAGGTGCTGCGGTGAAGATCGACACGCCATCAGAAAGTGTCTGAGTCACTGCTTCAAAAAATAAAATAATAAAACAGTCGTGTGAACCGAGGGAAAGCAGAACTAACCCGGCGCATTGTTGCCAGGCAACACTGTTCACTGATGAGTGTGTGTGCGCATGTGCGTGTGTGTGCGTGCATGCATGTGCTCGAGCGAGCGTGTGTTTTAAAAATGTGTCCCACAGCACGCACAAGAGAGCTGGAAGCCGCAGAACGTCTCTGATTGATGTTGACATTCACATTTCTGCCCGATGTTTTCCCTGAAGGGGTTAAATTCTTTCACGGTTTCGCACCTCCTCAGGTAAGAACTGGGACCTGACGGCCGCCTTGAGCGATTTTGAGCAGCTTAGACAGGTGCATGCTGGGAGTCTGTCTTACTCACTTCCAGAAGAGAGGGAACAGGTGCTGGTGGAACACAAAGAAATGACGAGAGTGGGACGACCGCTACTGCACCGCCAGGACGACATGGTGCAAGGTGGAGACTTGTCCTTCTCTCTCTCCCTCTCTCCCTCCTTCACTCTTTACCTCTCCCTCCTCCCCCCTGCTCTCTTCCCCCTGCTCTCTCTGTCTCTGAACATTCCACACTGCTATATGCCTGAGATTTGTGTTTGATAAACTGAACTGCTGAAATAGTCCTCTCTGAGTCTGAGGTGTATAATGATATCACTTTACTGATTGGTTCAAAATGTCGGTGCAGTAGTACCAGAAGTTTGTTTTTTCTTTTTTTTTTTTTTTAACTTGATAATTTAAGAAAATCTGTGACATCAGCGTTCTGAAGGCGAGTGCTTCAGTGATATCATGACTTCGTTCTTCAGCACAAACTCCACTCCAGGTGTAAATGTATGTAGTGATGATTAAAATGCAGCCGGATCTTTAATAAACACAGACCGGAAGGTTCCCCAGCTATAAACAGGGATCCCCGATCTCCTCTATTTAAAGGAATTCCTGTATTTTTACTCGCCTATTGAGCGAATTCCTCTATTTTTTTTCAGGTTCCCTGTAGCCCCATTGACCCCCAACTGAAATATTTCATTTCCTCTATTTCTGAAACCGTTTCCTCTATTTTTTTCTAAACCTTTCTGGGATCCCTGTATAAAGCATCCATGTCACTTCTTACTCGTCACTCAGGATTCCTCTCGGTTCTTATCACCCAACCCAGAGCGCTGAAATCTAACAAGAATTTCAGACATGAGCTAAGGCCAGTCGAACCTGTCCACCTTACTCCTGACACGAAAATTCCACCCTGGAACACCTGAAATAGAGCATCACTCAGCAATATAACAGCAATGCAGCTGCGGTATATAAGGCAGTGAGGGACTAAAACGCCGCTGCATTGCTGTGTTCTGCGAGACACGGTGTGAGGATGGACAGAGGCTGAGAATGGCTCCAGGTTAAACTCGGCACGCCACTGGTTTATAGAGGAGCGAGTGGGTGTGTATGTTTTCTTCCAGTCGTCTGGTTATTTACTGCCTCGCACATATGATTAATCTAAATTTAGCAGCCACGGAGAAGCGTCTGTCTCGAGGGATCTCTCACGCCAGTTCCACCATCGTGTCTCTGGCTCGTTCTCACGTGTCCAGCGTGGGAGGCGGCGGCATCGGCACCGAGATGCTCCTGGACACGCCCGTCTGCACCTTCCAGCTGCCTGACCTCACTGTGTACCGTGACGATTTCCGCGGCTTCATCGAGCGCGATCTGATCGAGCAGTCCATGATGGTGGCACTGGAACATGCAGGTTAGTTTCGGGGTTTTTTTGTTTGTTTAAAGGACATTTCTAAATGCCACACACACATGAAAGAAGAGTGAAATACACTTATCATATATACAAACATATTTGTTTCATCTATTTACATCCTAATTTCAATAAAGATGGTCTGTGTGGGAGGGGCATACCGTCTTCCACCATTCAGTGACTCAAGCCAATCATTTCTCTTGATGCGATTGATGATTGTTGCTGTCCTCAAAGTGACAGTTTAAAAATCTGCAGTTTGTCTCACATGACACAAAGGAAGCATGTGTTAACCTTTGACCCCATAACACCTCTCTCTATCTCGCTAGCTGTCCTTTTACAATTCTCTAAGTATAGCACCGATGTGTGCAGGTCGGCTAAATTGGTGGACGAAACTGGGCTCTGGATGCCAGAGTCTGTTGCCCCTGGCAACCAGCGGAGACGGAAACTGCCTCCTTCACGCCGCGTCCCTGGGTGAGGCTGACGATTCTCTACTCTGATTGGTCAGAAGGTTTTGATCTGTTAATGCAACTCGACGTTGCACAGTTGTAATATTGTGATATTATAATTCGCGCAGGAATGTGGGGCTTCCACGATCGAGACCTGATGCTGCGGAAGTCTCTGTACGCCCTGATGGACCACGGGCAGGAGAGGGAGGCTCTGAGGCGCAGGTGGCGGTGGCAGCAGACAATGCAGAACAAAGAGGTGTGGGTGCAAGGGTGGGGATTTGGGTGGAAACTGCATGTGCAATTTGCTGACTACAGAAACGGCACATCATGATGGACTACATAGCTATCAGTCAGCTGTGATCAAACATCACGTGTGTGTGTGTGTGTAGTCAGGGTTGGTGTACACTGAGGAGGAGTGGCAGAAGGAGTGGAATGAGCTGTTGAAGTTGGCCTCCAGTGAACCAAGGATACATTACAGCACGAACGGGTTTGTTTTTATTCACTAAAACTTTAATTAATTCAGTCAGTCATTGCCCATCCTCCACCCTTATTTACATATGCTATGAAATGAATGTC
This sequence comes from Plotosus lineatus, assembly GCA_024760905.1. Taxonomy (NCBI): domain Eukaryota; kingdom Metazoa; phylum Chordata; class Actinopteri; order Siluriformes; family Plotosidae; genus Plotosus; species Plotosus lineatus. Next base: position 3,411,607 of record CM045739.1, read on the forward strand.
AGACTTTCTTCCTGTGTGTGTTGTACAGCGTGGAGTCTCAGGAGGAACCAGTGTACGAGAGTTTAGAGGAGTTCCATGTGTTTGTTTTGGCTCACGTGCTCCGCAGACCGATAGTTGTGGTAGCTGACACCATGCTGCGAGACTCTGGGGGGGAGGGTAGGACACACACCCACTCACACACACAGGTGTATCATAATTTTTAGATGAGTAAATTCTACTGATTTAATTACAGTGGTACCTTGACTTGCGAATTTAATCCGTTCCGAGGGTGAGCTCGTAAGCCGAAAAGCTTGTGGGGTGAAACAATTATTCCCATAAGAAATAACAGAAAAACTAATTAATCCTTTCCAACCCCCTCCCAAACTCGTATAACCTGACACAAACATGTATATTTGACCAAATATATTAAAGACAAGCATGTAAAAACAATAAATATTTTATAACAATAATACATGTACACTCACATTAATAATAATTAATAATAAATACCGTATTCGACGGGATGAGCGCCCAGGGCGCTTAAAAAATTGGAGTGGGTGGGCGCTTATAAAAATGTTACCAGCAGAGTGGAACGGTAAGTTCACTTTTACAGTCAGTGAACGCCTCGTTTTACTGTCACAGTGACTGATCCAATAAAATTGCTAAGTTTGATCTACCATTTTGCTCCCAGCACACATGGGCGGTTATTAGACGTAAGATCAAAAACATTTGGGGGGACGTATTGGAACAGGGCGCTTATTACGTTGAATATGGTAATAATAAAACAAGAACTAGCAATGCCAATTAACCCTTCCGATCATCGACTGCGGCAAAGACGTCACGTGCGCAGGCAGGACGTGGTGCATAACAGAGGAGGGGGAAGAGAATTTTTTGCGCGTGTACGCTACGATTGCCAACAAGGAAGGGTTCGTGTGAGCTCCCATTATGCCAGTGCTTCTGAAATAGTGGGGTGTACCCCCCCCCAGGGGGGCATAGGGTAATGCCGGGGAGGGGGGGGGGTATGACCCTGGGGAACATGTTTTTTTTTTTTTGCCATAATGTACAAGAATTAAGTGTAATTGTGCATCCTCTACAGTAGGTGGCAGTGGCGCTCTCACTGTGTTCCCTATGGTTTAGGAGAAAAAGCACTGAGCAGACAATATGACGTGCAGTAAACACTATTTACAGTCATGCTAGGGGTGCTGGGGAGGGCGTGAAATTTATTTTTTTTCTTTTTTCCTATAGGGGGTGTCGCAGAAAAATAATTGAGAAGTGTTGCACAAGGCGTTCTTGAAGTGCGGAGGGATAAGAGGCTAATCAGCCCGGAAAAGCCATTTCCCCAACAGAGCTCAGAAATCAAAATTTTTGCTGGTTGGATGGGGCGGATTTTTGGTGGAATCGAAGCTCGTATCATGGAAAGTTCGTTATAAAAGACACTCGTAAATCAAGAAACCACTGTATTAACAAAGTGAGTTAATAGGAAATCACATTTTAATTGTAAAGATAACAAAATCCTTTTGGTACTGTAGTTGATTTGCGTTGATTTAAAGTAAATTAACCTCACAGGGACCATCGATATGATAAACACGACGTTGATAAAGATTTAAATTTATTACCAGATCAGGATCAAATGTCCCCACAATGAGAAAACTAAAACCCTGCAGGGACATTTGGTAGTGATCTGGTAATAAATAGAAATCTTTATAAATCCCAGAATTACAATTGACTTAAAAACAGGAAGTAAATTAGAAAATTGGATTAAAACATTTGTTTTAATTATTGTTTTTGTTTAAATAAAACAAACAAGAAATCAGCCAGGAAACAAGTAAACAAATAACAAACCGAACAGACAAATAGCAAGTAAACTAAAAAACAACCAATAAAAGAACAAACACATAAAACATAACATACAGGAAACAAATAAATAAGCCAATAAAACAAACAAGTAAAAAAACACGACTCATAAAGAACGAATAAACAAGAAACAAACTGAAAGGCAAAGTAACCGTGAAGAACAAAAAAGTTCAAACAGCAATCCAAGAAACAAATCACCAAAAGACCAACAAACACACAAACAAATCTATTGATTAAACAAGGAAAAAATAAACCAACGAATAAAGAAGCTCGAAGCATCAGGAGAGCACAAACCTCCCCCAAGACACAAATGAAAATAACTCGGCACACAGTAGCCTGTGCTGGGCCTGCTGTAGTACCTCACTTTCAAACCACTGTATCTCACAATGTTAAAGAATCCTTTAAAAATCCCTGGATCCGGAGTTTTGTCTAGGTCATCTCTTGCATGTAATGGAGGTCTACTTTGGCCGTACTTGACTCATCCAAAGAAATCTTTCGAGGTCCATTCATCACGTTCTGTTTAAAGTTACCACCAAACAAACCAACACCATCAGAAAACACCTTAAAATACAAATGAATGAAGCAGTGCATAAGCCAGCAAATGAACAAAAACATCACCTGCCTGAATGTTTCCTTGTATCCATTACTCAAACTGGATACAATGTTCATGAGAATGTGTTTCTCTTTCCTGTTCCAGCTTTTGCTCCTATCCCATTTGGTGGGATTTATTTACCCTTGGAGGTCCAGGCTCACAAGTGCCACCGCTCACCGCTGGTTCTGGCCTACGATCAGGCACATTTCTCCGCCTTGGTTTCCATGGAGCAGAAGGACGGTTCCAAAGAACAAGGTGTGTCTGCGGGTTTCGAGATAAAACTGTTATTTTGCTCATCTGACCTTTTGACCTAGTCAAAATGACCTTGGTCCATATGGATTTTATCCGGGCTGTTTCTTCAGAACGGCCGCATGGATTGTTTTGAAATTCCGCATGCATCTTTCCTTTGGCCTGTAGGTGTGCATAAAGTTGTCAGGTTTTATGTTTGACCTTGTCACTGTGATCTTAAGCTTTCTAGATTTGGTCCTTACTGTTTCTCAAGAACCTACTGGGCGAGTAGAGGTATTTTATAGAAGGCGTTGTGTCATGCCAGGCTGGAAACCCTGGGAAAAAATGATCTGAGGGCGTTACTCAATGTTAGAATATGATCGTGCTACAGGGACATGTTGCTAAATACACATCTGGAAGGTGTGATGGTCAGAACTAAACGTAGCGGAGTTGATAAAACCGTGCTGTAACATTTATAGCTTTAACGCGAGCCCTGAAGGGAGGACACTTTGACATGATGTATTGATTAAACCTGTGTTTCCTGCAGTGGTGATTCCTCTGACTGACTCGGATTATAAGATGCTCCCTGTGCACTTTGCTGTGGATCCGGGGAAGGACTGGGAGTGGGGCAAAGACGACATGGACAATGTGATGCTCGCCAGGTACCAACTTCAGCCCAGAGTCTAATCAGAGAATGAGTCTCGGTGAGGTTGTGAAGATTTTTTTAAAGGCCTTATATGATAACAAGGCTGAGTTCTGGATTCTGGTTGGTCAGAAGGTGGTGGTGATGTGCTGTAAAGAGGAAAGTTATTGATTAGCTTCCTCTTATTGTATGAATGAGCTTCAAATAGAGTTTATGGTTGCTTAGTTCACAGGTTCTGTAACAGACTGCAGTGTGAGGGGATTGAATGAATTTACTAAAAGGTCACTCCTGGTGCCAGGTACCTCCACCAGGTACGAATAGATGAAGGTGACCAGTACATTTTATTACCCTGAAAACTCTTCTCATATAGTTATAATAAATGTCTCCCCTTAGAGGGCGTCTGAGGAACATGTGGCACCAAGTGCATCAATCAGGAATTTGATGGTTTATCTGTACCTCACCCTGCACTAGAAACAATTAATCCAAACCAACGCAGGTGAAAACAATGTAATCTTGTGACGGAGGTAATGACTGAGCAGTCTCCAGAAGGGTGGTATTGCAAGGAAACAGCTCAAACTGATTGGTTGTCAATCTCTCCGTAATGAGTGTTATCCACCTCCCAAATTCAGATTAATGCTTGAATAAAAATAGTGGATGGAAAGGCAGTGATTCTGAAATCCTAGAAATTTAACATAAGTACATCAAAATCATCAAAATATTAATTAATTTATTTATTCTTAAGTTATTCAGACATCGTCCCGGATTTGTGGGGTGGATAATGCGAGTTATCCCAGGTTAATTAGCCAATCAGATCACATGATTCCTGTGAAGTGTACAGTGGGACCGCGACTATAAATACTGTTTACTGCACTTCATATCGTTTGCACGGTGCTTTTTCCCTACACCATAGCGTGACAATGAAAGCACCACTGCCAACTACTGTAGTGTATGCGGAATTACTAGGGATGTCCTTGACAATCGGAATATCGCCGATATAATTATGTCGATCTATAATCTATGTCTATAAAAGGGATATCGATACTTCTAACTTTATAAAATTCATCTTGTATTAAATTTCATACAAAGCTGTTTTAATTTAATTAACACTAGAGCAAGCGATATCTTTTAATAAATAAAATAATGTACGAAAACACATTATATAGTTTCAGTCGAAAACCAGCTTAGCGTAATGCCGAGTGTTAGTCCAAGCTTCCTGTGTTCATGACAGCGTCTGTAGTAAATGCTATTTTCAATGACACCCCTAGTAAATGGTACGTCCCGCCTCTCTGTATGGTAAATGGTACGTCCCGCCTCTCTGTATGGTAAATGGTACGTCCCTGCTTCCAGTGTGCCGTCATAGCGCGTGTTCTCAACAGCACGGAACATTTTGAACAAGAAGAGACAATTATCACTGGATAATGCAGATATGTGCATCTTCTTGCATCATAATTGTCAATTGAAAAGTTTAAGAGATGCATTTTTACAATTCATAAGTGTTTGGAGAATAGGAACAACTTGCTTAAAATTAACTAGTAAACAAGTGTTTATAGATTTGTTAAATACAAAAAGGTGTTAATTAAAATCTTGTTGGAGGAAAAGTATTTCCTGCCTTTTATTTCAGATGTGGCTTTAGTAATTGGTCACTTTGGATAATGCATTGAATATTTTATATTAAACTAGTGGAATATATCTTAGTCTGTTCTATTTAATGCATTAGCAATATTCTAATGTATCGACACATCGGAATTTTTTTTTTATTAATATATGGATACCAATAATAGGTTTTCAATGACACACCCCTAGGAATTACACTTAATTCTAGTACAGTATGGCAAAAAAGCATATTCCCCAGGGTCATACGTGTCTTCCCCCCGCGTCCCCATTTGAGAAGCACTGGCCTTGTGGGAGCTCACCATGAGCCTTTCCTTGCTGGCATTCATAGCGTGCACATGCACAAAATTCTCCTCCTCTGTTACGCACCACCTCGTGCCTGCCCATGTGACATCTTTGCCGCAGTCGATGATCAGAAGGGCTAGTTGACTTATTGTTTATTCTTGTTTTATTATTATTTATTATTAATGTTACTTTACATATATTATTATTGTTGTTATTAAATATTTATTGTTTCTTTACTATATTATGTGATATGTTTGTGTCAGGTTACGAGTTTGGGAGGGGGTTTGAACAGATTAATTGGTTCTGTTATTTCTTATGGGAATAATTGTTTCATCTAACGAACTTTTTGGCTTTCGAGCTCACCCTCGGAACGGATTAAATTTATAAGTCTAAATACTAGAGTTTATGTTTTTGGGTTTTTTTTTTTTTTCCACCTCAGTGTTACTTTATCTCTGGAGGCGAAGCTGCAGCTGCTACACACCTACATGAACGTAACATGGCTTCCTCTGCCGTGTGAGGTACAGGTGAGCCTCTTACCTGAGATTTAACCCGAGGAATATACCAGAACAAAGTACCTTTTTCATATTTGGTATGTTACAGTGAACAAATACATTTTATTTTTGACTAATGTCCACACACACTCCCCTCCCCCTACAGCAAGCACCTTTGGCCCAGCCCGAGTCTCCGACTGCCTCGGCCGGCGAGGATGCCCGTACCCCCCCGGACTCGGGCGAATCGGATAAAGAGTCTGTGAGCAGCAGCTCCAACGGAAATGGCGATAGCAGCGCGGCGGGAAGTGGCGGTGGGACGACTGGTAAATCCTCCAGCTCCTCCAGTTCATCCTGCAGTGGCTCAACCGGAACGATGGGGAAAGAGAAAAACAAGAAAGACAGAGAAAAGGACAAAGAGAAAGAAAAGAAAAGAGCCGACTCTGTGGCCAACAAGCTGGGCAGCTTTGGGAAGAGTTTGGGCAGCAAGCTGAAGAAGAACGTCGGGGGTTTAATGACGGGAAAAGCCGGAAGTGGCGGCGCCGGCAAACCCGAGGGTGCGGAGAAGAAAAAGGGCTCGCTTCGCGGACGCAAAGACAGCAAAGATGGCTCTCCGTCGGCGCACTGTCCCGGCTCGGAGGACTCTGGTAAAGGCTCTCCCTGCTCGCAGAACGGAAACAGCTCGTCCGAAGGCGACTCGTACAAGTACAGCGCCGACGTCAAGGCGAGTCTGAGCATCCTACGCGCCGCCATGCAGGGCGAAAGGCGGTACATTTTTACCAGCCTCCTAACGACCAGTGACAGGCAGCCCTACCAGGAAGAGATGATCCAGAGATATCTGGTGGACGCTGAGGAGCGTTTCCGCACGGAGCAGGAGCAGAAAAGGGAGGCTGAGCGCAAAGGGGTGATTAACGGAGCTCAACCCAAGAAAGAACCTACGGAATCCGCCTTCCGGGGCTTCGAAGGAAAGGAGGATGTCACCGAGACGCCGCATCCTCATTATAACGGCCTCAAATCTCCCTCGTTTACCCCGTCACTATACTCGGGAGTCGTGCCCATTACCAGAGCCAACTTCCTTGAGCACGCCCCCTCACCGCTCCCACAGCACCTCCACATTCCTGGGTACATGGACACCCGGCGCCAACTTGCCGGTGGCTCTCCGTCCTCCTACCCGGGCTTGCCGTCCTATGCCACCCTACCCCGCCACTGCCCCTTAAACCAAGGTTCTGTCCACGCCCACGGTCATTACCATCCCCCTGCCCCTTCCGCTCATCCCTGCACCCCTGCCTGCGCAGCACCTTGCTTCTCATCGTCTTACACCCACCAGCAGGATATACCCGAATTTCACAGCGATGGCGGAGCGTACCCGAACGCCGCGCTATCGGGACCGGACGGCCGAGGCGGTCTGCCACCGGTCAGGCACTATTCTCTGGGCAGCGCTGGCGGATTAGCGAACCTGCAGTCGGTCCGCTGCCGAACACCCAGCTGCAACTATTACGGACATCCGGAAACTGGCAACTACTGCTCATACTGTTACCGAGAGGAGATGAAGAGAAGAGAAACCGACCCAGGCACGCACAGGTTCTGAGGTGTCACCGGGTTCAACTGGTAACCCACAGTAACGTCTTCTCCACGAGAGAACCAGCAGGATCTGGCGAAAGGATTTCAATTGGCCTTCCTGTGCCATTGTGAGGGGCCTTCACTTAGTCACTACGGAGGGAATGGGTGCTCAGTCAGTCGTCCGTTACCTCCGTTACTTTTGCAGTGGATTGTAGGCGGTAGGTTTGTAGTCTGCGCCGTCTTGCTTTGTCGCCGTCAGTTGCCGCAATGATGTCAAGGCGGTTTTTTTTGTTTGTTTTTTTCTTGTCCTGCGTGGTGCAAGAAATGACATGCAAATTATCTCCAAACTATAACATGAAGCACAACCTGAAGATGCAAATTTGTTCTGCGTGACGTTCAGTGAGGTTCACAAATGACGAGTGACATTTAACGGGAAGCTGTTCTGCTACACACGAGATTCAAAAGAGTTTTTGTTTTTCGTTCTTTTTTTCTGAAACAACTACACAACCATTTTAGCTCCGCCCCAAAGCCACGATGTCTTATCACGACTCTTCGCAACTTTTTACTTATCTGGTGTCTCCAAACTGTGGCGCAAAGCTCTGACATCATGAGGTGTTACTGTATATCTGCATGTCGAAGGTGAAAAGCGAACGTTGCAGGTACAGAACGAGGTTACCGTCGTGTCACAGTTAACGAAGTGCTTATTGTTGACTGAGTTGTCGTGTGTTAATTTATATTCTGAATGAAAGTGTGTGTGTGTGTGTGTGTGTCCTGCTGTAATCATCTGCTGAAGTTGTTCCATGTCGTAACCTTTAACCGAAATAGTTAAACAAGTTTTTGAAGCTAATCCTTGCTGTAGCGGGAAAAATAATGACGCACTGGGGTTTTTCCTCAAATAATAAACGGTGGGTCAGTCGACTTTTCTCTGCACAAGTCAAGCACTTTTCTAATAGATCCTAATATTTGTTTTTCTTTGGTGTGATGACGATGACGACGTCGATACCCGACTGCTTCTGGCAAGACTTTGCGGAGAGCTCGAATTTGGCTCGTTCTCGCGCCTCACTTCCTCGTTGCCCTTTCGTTCTCACTCCAGTCGTCATTAGACGATTCAACTCGAGCGCTAACATCTCGGAGCGCCGCCGTGTGACATAGCGTCTCCTGAAAGATCGATTAGCTTCCCAAGTTGATTCGTATTAGCATCGGGACGCGCTGCAACATTGCGATGTCCGTTAATCGATTGTATCTCCTGAAATAAATAAATAAATGTTTCTATGGTTCATTTTTTTTTCAAATGATGAAGAAAGCTTGTTAAATACAATAATAGTGTTAATTAGCCCTAATGAGCGATTCAGCGGGTTAAACCGTATACATATATGCATACAGGGTGCATCAATCACGTTGGGGTGAAAGTCTCCTGCCGTTATCTGAAATTGTTCTTGGTTCCTTTGCTGATGTTATCTTGCCGGTTTGTTCGTGCTGATTAGCGAGCGAAAGCTGAAGGCCATACGTAACCAGGGCTGCCTCTTCTCAGTGGGAGGAAAAAAATAGCCTTCACGAACAAGTGTGCACTGTTAGCCTGGTTGCTTGGTATAATTCTGTTTGGTGAATACTACACAGGAACGGCGTGATCTGATTGGTCCACTGACTCAGGATATGCAATGTTATTCTCTTTTAAACTCGGGGTAATGCGATTAAGTTAAATATTTGAAAAACATGAAGTTCGTTTTGCAAAGCTTCCTTCTAAATTTTAAAAGTTAAACAAACAACAACCTTTGAGTTTCAGAACGATTCACTCACGGAGCATGTGGCTGGTGTGATAAAAAATTCTGCTTTACTCCCTGTGTGTTCCTGTGTAGTGTATATTAAAGCTACTGTTCATCTCAGGCGGGTGGCTATTGGGTGATATCCACCTCACACTGGGTGAATAATAGAGTGGTTTCCTGCGTTGGTGCAAACGAAAACCTGTCTTTTATTTAGTTTCTGTAAACTTGACATCGCCAAATAGCTCTGAGGATCCGTGGCCTCATTAGTCCAAGCTCCAGAACCCGAAAATGTAGTCCCGCTGTGCTCAGTTAAAGGCAATAATTTTCCGACAACCAAAATCCAACGCTTGCAGTAGTGGTCCTGTTTTCATGAGCCCTCGAACCTGACCACGTGGTGGGTCCTGGGAGAAATCCGACGGCCGGGAAGATTTCCTTTAATGTAATTCTCAGATTGTCCATTGGGTGGCGCAGTTGCCCAGCGATTCAGTATTTTATTATTTTTTTGATCAGATGATGAATGTTGTAGCGATGCACAGATCACCTTCCTGGAAGACATTTGTAAAGTTGGGGGGCTTTCAGTCTTCGAAATTTCTCCACACATTCTGTTCTCTCCCGTCGTTTCCCCTGTAGTTCTACAAATACCAGATCTTTACATTTTTCTTTTTTTTTTTTTTCCAATAATGTTTGTTCAATAATTTTTTGTTGTTGATGGATCTCGCACGCCGCATTGCTGAAGAACAGTTCGGAGTTTCTGCATTTTTTGTTGTTGTTGTTTTTCTGTGTTTAAAATTTATTTAATAAACATGGCGTCCATACTGTACTCCGTCACATCACGCCGTCAAGTTTTGTTTATTTCAGCAGATTTGAGTCCAATTCCATCGTTTTACATGAATAATTCTGCAGAATAATAAATAAACTGAGGCAAAACTAATGGCACCCCATGCTTCAGAAGAATAAAACTGATCTTTTTTTTTTTTTTTTAATAAACTGCATATATTGTTTTATGGAATTGTGTGGGCGTGGCTAAAGGTAAATACTGACAAGTCAATGATTTAGTTTGATACACTGTGACATAACCCCTCCCCCCCTCCATCTTGATAATGAGGATATGGCTTGGGGTATTTTCTTTTTCTTTTTGAACACCTCTCGCCGCTGGCAGCACATGATGGTGTTGTGGTAAGCACATCTGCCCCACAGCAAGAAGGTCACGGGTTCAAGTCCCGGGTTTGGTAAGGGCATTTCTGTGTGGATGTTTTCTCGGTGCTTGTGTGGGGTTCCTCCTGAAACTCTGCTTTCCTCCTATAGTCAAAAGACATGCACATTGAGCTGACTGGCTCTTCCAAGTCGCACCTAGATGAGAGAGTGAGTGTGAAAGGTTGTGTTGTTGCCCTATGATGTGGTGAGCTGTTCAGGGTGACCCTAGCATTAAATGCTTTTGTCAAATGGATAGGTTTGTCCCTTAAATCTCGTCTCCCGATGAACAATTCAGGTCACATCTAGGGGACGGGACATAGAGAGAGGAAGTGAGAGTGGGTGAGAAAGGAAGAGAGGGTGGGGGTAGGGGTAGGGGGGAGAGAGAGTAGGGGCAATGGGGGGGCGATGAGCGAGAGAGATGGGGGGAGAGGAGGGGCGATGAGGGGGGAGAGGAGGGGCGATGAGGGGGAGAGAGAGAGAGCGAGGAGGGGCGATGAGGGAGAGCGAGAGAGATGGGGGAGAGAGAGAGGAGGGGCGATGAGGGGGAGAGAGCGAGGAGGGGCGATGAGGGAGAGCGAGAGAGATGGGGAGAGAGAGATGGGGGAGAGAGAGAGGAGGGGCGATGAGGGGAGAGAGAGGAGGGGCGATGAGGGGGAGAGAGAGGAGGCGATGAGGGGGAGAGAGAGAGAGGAGGCGATGAGGGGAGAGAGAGAGGAGGCGATGAGGGGAGAGAGAGAGGAGGGGCGATGAGGGGGGAGAGAGAGAGGAGGGGCGATGAGGGGGAGAGAGAGAGAGGGGCGATGAGGGGGAGAGAGAGGAGGGGCGATGAGGGGGAGAGAGAGAGGAGGGGCGATGAGGGGAGAGAGAGAGAGGAGGCGATGAGGGGGAGAGAGAGAGGAGGCGATGAGGGGGAGAGAGAGAGGAGGCGATGAGGGGGAGAGAGAGAGGAGGGGCGATGAGGGGGAGAGAGAGAGGAGGGGCGATGAGGGGAGAGAGAGAGGAGGGGCGATGAGGGGGAGAGAGAGAGGAGGGGCGATGAGGGGGAGAGAGAGAGGAGGGGCGATGAGGGGGAGAGAGAGAGGAGGGGCGATGGGGGGAGAGCGAGGAGGGGCGATGAGGGGGGAGAGCGAGGAGGGGCGATGAGGGAGAGAGCGAGAGAGGCGATGAGGGAGAGGGAGAGAGAGAGAGGCGATGAGGGGGAGAGAGAGAGGAGGGGCGATGAGGGGGGGAGAGAGAGGAGGGCGATGAGGGGGAGAGAGAGAGGAGGGCGATGAGGGGGAGAGGAGGGGCGACAGGGGGAGAGCGAGGAGGGGCGACGAGGGGGGAGAGAGAGGAGGGGCGATGGGGGAGAGAGAGGAGGGGCGATGAGGGGGAGAGGAGGGGCCATGAGGGAGAGAGAAAGTGCGGTGGTGAGGGAGAGAGTGGTGGGCAGTGAGAGAGTGGGGGCAGTGAGGGAAGGGTAGGGGCAGTGAGGGAGAGAGAAAGTGCGGTGGTGAGGTGGGGGGAGAGAGAGAGTAGGGGCAGTGAGGGAGGGGGAGCGAGAGAGAGAGAGAGTAGGGGTGGTGGTGGTGGTGGGGGAGCATCTTGAAAGTGTTTTCAGTTTAAATGCATATGGAGAATTCCACCTAAAAATCCCCACCACCTTTTTCCCAGTTCTGTTTTTTTCTTCTCGTGTCGGTCACCTCCGTCTTTACTGATCACGACACACATGATCATGAAAGAAATCCCGTGAAGGCTTCTGAAGGTTCTGGGAGTTCAGGCTGTTTTGTAAACTGAACACAGAACCGAGTCTTTCTGCGGGAGAATGGAAAGGGTTTGTGAGACACTGAGGAACACAAAGGGAGGAAGATGTCAGTATTTGAGAGGTGTGTGTGTGTGTGTGTGTGTGTGTGTGTGTGTGTGACAGAAATTTCAGGCTGATCACCAGGAGCTTCTCCAGCGTTCTGGGTTTTTGTGTAAACACTAATTTCGTCTTAAAGACCTAAAATGCTTTGATTTAAAAATATATATTTATAATAATAATATTTTTCCTGAAGGTTTTTTATGACTCGGATGTAATTTCAAGGCCTGCGGCAAAGTTTTTTCCACTTAGCAAGCTCCTGGTTTTTTTTTTTTGTTTGTTTGTTTGTTTGTTTGTTTGTTTTTTGTTTTTTTTAAATATTTATATTAGCACGGCTCTGTTCCTGTATGTGCGTGTGGCTTGTGCATGAGACCGGATCTTCTTCTGCATGAACAGGTTAATGATGGTTGGGGTTATTTGGGGAGATTTGAGTCCGGTCCATGTGTTCCGGGTCGCGCGCAGGCTGTGACCGTCAAATCCGAAGGGAATGAACATCTGGTTTTATTGTTGTTTTTTTTGTTTGTTTGTTTGTTTGTTTGTTTGTTTCCTTTTGCACAGTTTGAATAAAATTCTCATTGTATTTAAAGCGTTTGGGGGTTTTTTTTATGCTGAAGAAAGTGTGATACAGTTTATTATTAAATTCCTCATGTACACCTGATATTAATCTGAAAGTTGGGTTTGAATCTGAGCCTGAAACTACCAGCCATGCTCAAGCTACATGTTGCAAAAAAGTTAACCTTGTGGGCTAATGGGGCGAGAAGCAAGTTTGGGACCGAAATTCGGTTCTTGACCCAGCAGGGGAAATGGGGGGTGGGGGGGGCAACTTTCCATTCTCCACCTTCATGCCCGACCCCCAACTGCCCTCTGGACACCACCGTGTCTGTGGCAGCCCAATGCTCTGAGAGAGAGAGAGAGAGAATGTGTATGTGTGCGCATGCACACAATACTTTCTGAAGATTTTTTTTTTTGTTGTTAATTCTAAAACAATTCGCTGTATAATAATTATTGAAAATGGGCTAACTCCACCTCAACTTTGAGCCCGAGTCCGCCTTTATTTATTGATTTATTATAATTATTGTTTTTATTAAAAACGTCATTATGTCCAGAAGGACATCAGCTCAATGGGTGGTGGCTCAGTGGGTGAAGCGGTGAGGGCTGGGTGTTGTCTCGGTTTTATGTATTGTGGTATATTGCGATTTTTAACATGTATTGCGATATCAAGGGTCAGCTCTGAGCCCCTTCTTGTTTGCGATGGTGATGGACAGGCTGACAGACGAGGTTAGACAAGAATCTCCATGGACTATGATGTTTGCAGATGACATTGTGGTCTGTAGTGAGAGAAGAGAACAAGTGGAGGAAAATCTAGAGAGGTGGAGGTATGCCCTGGAAAGGAGAGGAATGAAGGTTAGCCTCAGTCAGACTCAGTAAGTGAACAACAAGGACCAAGAGGAACGGTGAGGTTACAGGGAGCAGAAATAAAGAAGGTGGAGGATTTTAAGTACTTAGGCTCAACAATCCAGAGCAATGGAGAGTGTGGAAAAGAGGTGAAGAAGCGTGTGCAGGCAGGTTGGAATGGTTGGAGAAAAGTGTCCGGTGTGATGTGTGATAGGAAGGTATCGGCAAGAATGAAAGGAAAAGTGTACAAGACGGTGTTGAGGCCAGCGATGTTGTATGGTTTAGAGACAGTGGCCCTGGGGAAAAGACAGGAGGCAGAGCTGGAGGTAGCAGAGATGAAAATGTTGAGGTTCTCTTTGGGAGTAACGAGGATGGATAGGATCAGGAATGAGTACATCAGAGGGACAGCACATGTAAGACGTTTTGGAGACAAAGACAGAGAGGCTAGATTGAGATGGTTTGGACATGTACAGAGGAGGGATAGTGAGTATATTGGTAGTAGGATGCTGAGGTTGGATCCACCAGGCAGAAGGCCCAGAGGAAGACCAAAGAGACGATTCATGGATGTGGTGAAGGAGGACATGAAGGCAGTTTGAGTAAGAGTAGAAGATACAGAGGATAGGGTGAGATGAAGGCAGACGATTCGCTGTGGCGACCCCTGAAGGGAACAGCCGAACGGAAAAGAAGATTGCGATGAACTGTATTGCGAGAATAATTTTAGATTAAAAGTGAGCCTGTTCTTTTCAATATTTATTCTTAATTTTAAAAAGGGAAATCAACAACATTAAACAGTAACAATCACCTCAGCATGCACCTGATCACACTTTAACAAACACAAAATAATAATAATAAAAGAAATGGAAAGAAGTGTTTGTCCATTTAGCTGTTATCTTGATTTTTTTTCTAATGCTCATATTTTTAAAATCATTTCATTTAGTAATTAATCATCAAACATGAATAGTTATTAATCGAAAATTCTTAACAGTAAATGTATTTATTGTGGCAAAGGACCTTTTCTCACAAAATTTGTAAATCTCTCGATAAAGTTCATTTATTTAAAAAAAAAAAAAAAAAGTTATTTTTCTATCATTTCAATTCATGACGTTTTTCCATTTTGTAATTTTAATAATTATGACCTACTTGTTCAGCAGATTCCAAGCTTTCCATGACCCGTTTAGTCTGCTGGTCCATCCTTGGGATGATCGTTTCAGAGAATATTTTCCTCTCAGGAATGATGGACCTTCTGTCCAGAGGTGATACTGAGCTTTGGCTTCAGAAGCTTTAGCTTTACTGTTTAACGCGATAATAAAGCTGGTATCTTCTGTACTCACCTTTTTTCTTTTCTTTTTTTTTAACAAAAGCATTACTTCCAGTTTATTTAGCGAAAATAGCCAAAGATTTTTTTTTGTTTTACTTTTCTGAAGTTTCACCACAAGCAGGTTTGGATGATTTTAAACCACCAGATGGCCATTTTGAATCATTTTGAATCTAAAAAAAAAGTTCTTAAATTTTGTTGTTGTTCTTCTTCTTTTCCTTTGGGCTGTTCCCTTCAGGGGTCGCTACGGCAAATGATTTGCCTCCATCTCACTTCCTGGTCCTCAACAGTCTCCTCTTCTGCTTTTTTTTCTCTCTCTCATTTTCCTCATTCATCAGCTCTTCAAAGTACTTTTCCATCTTCCCAGCACACTTCTGTCATCAGTCAACACATTTCCCTCGCTGTCCTTAATCACTCTAACTTTCTGCACGTTTTCTCATTTTCTCCCTCCTTACTGTCCAACCTATCATAGAAGTCATCATACGCTCTATGTTTGGCCTCTGACGCCGCTACCTTCGCCTTACGCTGTGTCTCCCTGTACTCCTGTTTAGTCTCTTGAGTCCTCTCTATGTCCCACTTCTTCATAGCTAACCTCTTCCTTTGTACACACTCCTGCACTTCCTCATTCCACCACTAAGTCTCCTTATCTACTTTCCTTCCAGAGGACACACTGGCTTGTGCCCACCCTCACAGCTGCATTGTTGTTGTTGTTGTTGTTACTATTATTACTATTACAGTAGGTGGGGCGCTCATGATCGGTAGGTTGTGAGTTCGAATCCCACTGAGACCCTCACTGTGCTAAGACCCCTGGGCAAGGTCTCAACCACAAGTGTGCCTCTGTTCACCCAGCAGTATAAATGGGTACCAGTAAAAATATACTGGGAAGGTAACCTGCAATGGACTAGCGTCCCATCCAGGGGGAGTTGAACTCCTTGTAGCTTCACGCTACGGAAACCGGGGATAAGCACCGGCCTGATGAGCCACGAGGCTCGGGTGTAAAAAAAACCTAACAGACCTTACCTACCTACTATTACAGTAGGCACTCGATATTCGCTTGTTGCTTGGCAGTCCGCGAATACGCAAACCGTGAGTGCAAACCGCGAATAGTCAAGGGCCTACTGTATTATGTATGGCTCTCATTTATTTACTGATACAACACCAGCATTAATATGTTTGATCACCTTAGACTCATCGTTTCATGTTTAAAACTGAATTCTGCAGGATTCCGTTTAATGCTTTTAATTCATGTTCTCACAGCAATAAAAAAACAGGGGTAGTGGTGGTCTAGTGGTATAGGGCGCTGGATCGCTGATCCAAAGGTTAGGGGTTCGAGTCCCCCTCTCCACAAGGTTGTCACTGCCCCCCCCCATTGCGGCTAACTGGGTTATCAAAGGCGGGCCATGTCTGTCACTGTCTATGGTGAGAGGAATGTAGAAGAACCATTGCTGACTTTCGTAAAGAGGAGCTGCAAAGCCGTCAGCGTGTTTCTGTCCCTTGCTAAAAGGGTTGTGACAGGAAGGGCATCCGACATAAAAACCTCTGCCAAAATCAAACGTGCGAATCAGATGATTCGCTGTGGCGACTCCCGAGTAAAAAGGGGAAAAAAGCCGAAAGGAAGACAGACAGCAATAACAAAACAACCCTGGGATGGGTGAAGGGGAGAGGGAGGAGAAAGAGACAGGGAGTGGTGAGAGATGGGGAAGGTTAAGGATGGAGAGGTAAGAGATGGGCAGGGGTAAGAATGAGGAAGGGGTGAGAGATGGGGAAGGAGGGGGGAGGGGTAAGAGAAGGAGGAAAGGGTAAGGGACAGGGGAGGGAGTAAGCCCCCTGAACCTGCCCCTAATGAAAGAACTGAAATGTTGAAGGTTTTGAGTTCGTATCTCCCCTACAGTGACGTGAACCTCATCATTCAGCATCACTGCTCCTGGAACCGATTCCCCGAGTTTAAAGTCTCTGCTCGATTCTGATATCTAACCACAGGGTAACTGCTCTGAGTGATGAGGAGCTGAGTGTCCTCTGGACTCGCAGTGCAGAGTTTTATCATCCGATAATAAATTCAAAGTGAGAGTCTGATGAATTAGTCATATGGTCGCTGATGGCTGAGGGGTCGGTTTTCATTTCTTTTTGGCCTGGCAGGTATCCGTTTCAGTGCAGAGCTGATAGAGCGCTCGGAGTCCTGAGCTCACATCACATCACATCAGGTCAGGTGAGATCTGGACCAGTGCTGGAACTGTAAAGCTCCTGAGAACGTCCAAGAACTTCGACCATCCTATGAGACGGACGTGGAAAGGTAATGGGCTTAAATCTCGGGTGAAATGATTTCTAAGGTCCAGTTAAAGTGCCGAGATCTCCATTCCATCACTGGTGCTGGTGTTGTAAGACCCGTTTTATTCCATATTACTCAAAATAAACCTGCTTTAACATTTCACAGGCTTTAATGAACTTCCAAATATTTTCAGATTTTATATTAATGTATAATACTGTGTGTGTGTGTGTGTGTGTGTGTGTGTGTGTGTGAGAGATGCTAACTTGTATTGTTGCTGTTTCTCAGACCTCGGGGCAATTTGGAGCAGCCCTTTAATCTCAGTGCAAGACTTTTTAAACTTTGTGTTATATAACTATAAATATTTTTACAATTACACTTCGCCTGTGAATAGCATAGTAAGACTGGACAGGTGGTGTGGGGACACGGAATAAAAATAAACGAAATAAATGCAAACATATTATTTTTAAGGTTCAAAAACAGTTAAAGTTATAACTTTGCCCTTTTCAGTCATTTGTTTAATGAATTCCTCAATTTTAATTGTGGTCGTGGAGAGGGGGGCTGTCTCCCATCTCAGCCGACCCTCGGCGAGGGCAGAGTACACCCTGGACGGCTCGTCGGGCCATCACCGATCAGAATCATGCTGACAGCTATGCAGCTCCTCTTTACAAAGTCAACAATGAACTCCACCATAGGCAGTGAGAGACATGGCCGGCCTTTGTGTTTGTGTACTGGGGGAGACGTTGACAACCCGTTGTTAGTGGGGTGGGACCAGTGGTCCGGCTCCTTACCACCAGGCCACCACTGCCCTTTTTTTATTTCATTAGTTATAAGAGGAAGTCAGCACAATTATCCCATTCTTCAAGAGTTCCAAAGAGCATTCTTTGGACTTTTTTATGTCTTTGGATTGGCAGGACATTTTGGTCCGACTGTGGGACTGCTTCATAGCACTAAGGCCCTGGGTTTGACTCCCAGACATAATGAGAGCATTTCACAGGGTGGAATTTCATATTTTCCTTGCGCTTGTGTAAGTTTCCTCCAACAGTCCACAGAGACGTGAGGCTAATCAGCTGTTACAAATTGCCCCTTGTGTGTGTTGGCTTGATGATGGCTTGGCTAAGATAGGCTCCAGTCTCCCCAGAACCTTAATAGAAGTAATCAGTTAGAATGAATGAATGCATAGTAGTCTTCCTCACTACATTAGTGCGAGTGTTTAAACAAGGCGTAAAAAAAAAAACCCGAAAGATTTGGGAGAAAATAAAAGAAAAAAACCAAGAACTGTTAAACGATTCAGAATCAACAAATCATTAAAAGTGAATCGATTCCTGTTCTCGCTCGCGCGCTGCTGGCCCTTTAAGAGCGAGAGGCGCACGAGCCTCTTTTCTGTTTTTTTTTTTTTTTTTTTTCTCCCCTCAGCGCCTGAGTAAAATCGCCTGTGTGTCATTTTCACGACGGCGAAGGAGTAAACAAACAGAAAAGCTTCTCTCTGCCTCGTATTTCATTCGGAATTTATTCTCAAGCGCCTTTGTCCCTTTCTTTGTTCTTGAGGGAATGAAAATGGCGCTGAAAGAGAGAGAAATCCTTCAGCTCTCTGAGCGAGTTGAGAAAAAGGAGCGAAACCGTTAAAAACCCCTGAATTTCAGGATTTAAAAAAAAAAATCTATTTTACCTCAGATGGATGGAGATGGAGCTCAGAACAACACATTTACACCTTAATGTTCAGCATTGATTCGTTGAAAGCTCATTGCGAGTGTGTGTTTATTGTGGCACTGAGTACTGAGAATCCTGAAGAAGATGCTGACTGGATCTAAAACCACCTTTAAAATCCGGCAGATGCCAGAGCTAAAGGTAAAAAGCTTGGGTTGAAAACCACACACACAGAATACTGTATAATAGTAAAACCTTACGGAACAAATAAAAGATTTAAAGTAAAAAGTGTTTAGTCAGTTTTCTGTTGACCTCAGAATGACCTAATGTTGATCAGTCAGGTTTTAATGACAAGTTTATAGAACAGTGATGTTTCGCGACAGACAAATAGATTAGTTAGCCTTCAATAATTTTACACAATTTACAGACCTTGAATCATCAAAATATGTGTTACTATGTGCTAATTTCAGCGAATGAAGTCATGGGACCATGGGATGCAAATCCGAATGAAAGGTTTGTTTCCTTTCGAAGCTGTAACGATATACCGGTATCAATTTCTGCGATTTCACATGAAACTCGTTATTGCCTAATAAGTCAGAGTATTAAAGCATTTCTGTTGATTAAATATAAATATTATTTAAAAAAAATTAAAAAGGCATTTGAGTCAAAACATTAAAGTTGAGTTTATTAATTTGTTTATTTGAGCAAAAGTTACACATGAATTGTAGTAAGTTATCCGATATGTGCTTGGTGTGAGCGTGTCATGTCCGCTGTTTGATATCAGACTGATTTTAGAGCATCATTTCAGTACTTTTTTAAAAATTGGTTCCGATCCCTTGGATCAAGAAATTTCAGAACTCATAGATGACCGTGTTCAGAATCAGTCGATCTAATAGACGAGCATTAACACGTCACCTCGCTGTTGTGTCTCAGTCGCTGGCACGTGATTTCGGTGTCTTGCTAGTGGTGGATTATATGTGAGCCACTCCACCGAAAGTAGGCTCTTGGGTCCAAAAATGGAAAATGAGATTTTTACACAGTCAGATAGATGAGGCACAAAGCTGCAAAATGCAGCAAAAACGTTGTTTGTGGAAAACTGAGCGAGTTATGCCATTTCTTGTGTCAGCTTCAATTAAAAATTTCAAAAGACGTTTTAGAGAAAAATGAGCACAAAGATTGCACTTCTTCCAACATCATTAGTCCTTAGCAACCAAACATGTTTATGCACCTCAGCCATATAAACTTTTAGAAAACATGTCTTGGAAAAGTTGTATGAAGAGATGAAAAGAGAAATCATCCTCATTTTAATCTGACACGCCCTTTTTTAAAACCCATCAGTCACCATGGTAACCCCCCAAAATTAACAAAAAAACGACTACAGTATTTTTTTTTCATTTCTGTTTATTCCAATAAGATCAGTCTGTATCTTTTCAACCATTATATAAAGGTTCAAATGCCTACAAATGATACTTATTGAAAAAAAACACACTGTCAGGTTCAAATATCACACTGAAATTAAGAAAACTATATATAGGAAAACTCTCTGAACTCTGTATAAAAGTAAGCTTCATCAACTCCACCCTCAGCAGCATCATCTTCATCTATATCCTGCTCAGCAGATAAAATCACATCTTCACAAACACCAGTCATCACACTTTTATTAACAGATGCCTCTTCTTCATCAACATCAACATCAAAATCTTCATCAACACAACTGGCATCATCATCATCAGTTTGTTTATATGTAAAAGGAATGAAACATTTAAGTATTTTTCAGGTCTTGACCAAGTTTCGTACAAAACTAAACAACCCACGATCCAGCATGTCCAGTCCAGACAAGATTACACACAAAATAAATGATCAAAAAAATTCCATAATCGAATTTTGCATGCAGAGAAAAATACCAGTACTCACATTAAGTTTCTAAAGTACATGATACTGAGCATATGGGATTTTATTTGACTGAATTGCAATGGAATCATGTCTTTTTCTTAATATTCCAGCAGACCTGAGGTATCATATACACACACAGACTGTAATCAGTGGGTGATTGCTCATTTGTGCATCTATCACACCATTTGCACTCATTTGCCTCACTCACTTCATTTCTTCCATTCAAATTTCACTAGTTCATCTGGATGCTGCTCATTTAATCATTTGCACACTGTGTGTGTGTGTGTGTGTGTGTGTGTGTGTGAGAGAGAGAGAGAGAAATCTTCTTCAAAGCCGAATTCTCGTGTCGAATTTAACATCTATACTAATGCTGCTAGACATCACAGATGACATTTCACTCTCCTTTTCCAGAAATTGTGTATTAACAATCTTATAAATAAACTTGCTTACTGTTATTGAAGAGACGGAGATAATTCCGCATACGGTATACTAGAGTCAGGAAGTAAACCAGAAGTTAACATGTGACGGGCACTGCGCATGTGCAAGCCTGAGCTGACCAATCAGGGTGCTCTTTTCAGATCTTCCTTCGCAACTAGCTTGCATTGTTTAGGTGCATATCGTCTTTATCACCTTTATTTTATTCAATGAAACGGCATTTTAATATTAAAACAGTACCAAAATGGACGACTTCACAACTGTTCTTGTGGTGTATGGATTATAGTGTGTCTTGTACTGAACTCGGTGAATAATTGCAAAGAAAGCCAGTAAGTTTGCTACTGTTTTTATCTAGTTTTATGAGGGTACTCGTCAGAAAAATGGAAATAAAAGATATTTTTAGTGGGTTTTAGTCGATTTTACTTGAGCAAGTGATAGTTGAATACTTGTCTTAATAGTTTATGCAAAAATCTGAATTTCGATTAAAAGAATGACCTTTTTTTTGCCAATTTTCTCGAAAGTAGTCCGTGCGACAAGCGCCTACATTCGGTGGAGTGCCTCACATATGTGAGCGTAGCTGTGGAGTTCATGTTCTGAGATTTCAATAAAGCTGGGGGGGGTTTCAACTGCCTTTTGGTCCCAAAGTTGCTGGCGCTAATGCTAACGTCTCACATTATGTGTAAAAGTGCATGTTTGTTTATGTTTAAATTCTGAGTACAGCCGTGATTTATTTTAGAGAATGATGGTAATTTTAAATTATTTTCGATAAACAAAAAATTACATAAAAATATTTTATCGTTTGTTCCAATTAAAATGCATATAGGTGTATATAGTGTTGATTTTTTTATTTATTTATTTGTTTATTTATTTTTGTGTTTTGATTTTGTTTGTTTACTTGTCTATTTTATAATACAGTACATTCACTGTATTTGAATGCAGCCATGAGGCGGGGGGGGCACTAACCAGTGTCTCTCCTCCTTATGCCGGTCCCAAGCCCGGATAAATGCAGAGGGTTGCGACAGGAAGGGCATCCGGCGTAAAACTTCTGCCACATTTAAACATGCAAATGATCAATACAGAATTCATACCGGATCGGTCGAGGCCCGGGTTAACAACGACCGCCATCAGTGCCGTCAACCAACAGGGTGCTGATGGAAATTGGACTACTGTTGGTCGAAGACGTCGAAGAAGGAGAGGCGGGAGGCGTGTCCGTAGGCAGAGAGAGAAGAGGAAATGCGTGAGCCTAGGACTGAGAGTAGGGACTTTGAATGTTGGAACTATGCAAGGATGGTGATGGACAGGCTAACAGACGAGGTTAGACAAGAATCTCCATGGACTATGATGTTTGCAGATGACATCGTGATCTGTAGTGAGAGCAGAGACCAAGTGGAGGAAAATCTAGAGAGGTGGAGGTATGCCCTGGAAAGGAGAGGAATGAAGGTTAGCCTCAGAAAATCAGAATACATGTGTGTGAATGAGAAGGACCCAAGAGGAACTTTGAGGTTACAGGGGGCAGAGATAAAGAAGGTGGAGGATTTTAAGTACTTAGGCTCAACAATCCAGAGCAATGGAGAGTGTGGAAAAGAGGTGAAGAAGCGCGTGCAGGCAGGTTGGAATGGATGGAGAAAAGTGTCCGGTGTGATGTGTGATAGGAGAGTATCGGCAAGAATGAAGGGAAACGTGTACAAGACGGTGATGAGGCCAGCAATGTTGTATGGTTTAGAGACAGTGGCCCTGGGGAAAAGACAGGAGTCAGAGTTGGAGGTAGCAGAGATGAAAATGTTGAGGTTCTCTTTGGGAGTAACGAGGATGGATAGGATCAGAAATGAGTACATCAGAGGGACAGCACATGTTAGATGTTTTGGAGACAAAGTCAGAGAGGCTAGATTGAGATGGTTTGGACATGTACAGAGGAGGGATAGTGAGTATATTGGTCGTAGGATGCTGAGGTTGGAACTACCAGGCAAAAGGCCCAGAGGAAGACCAAAGAGAAGATTTATGGATGCGGTGAAGGCGGACATGAAGGTCGTTGGAGTAAGAGTAGAAGATGCAGAGGATAGGGAGAGATGGAGGCAGATCATTTGCTGTGGCGACCCCTGAAAGGAAAAGCCGAAAGGAAAAGAAGAAGATTCACTGTATTTGTATCTGAAGCTGTCAAATATTATAAATGAAAATGACGCATCAACAAGGTGCATGACAGCAGTAGTGGCCTGGTGGTGAAGGTGCTGGATCACTGATGCCCCACTCTCCAGAGGTTGCTACTGTGCCCCCCCTCCGTGCACTAACTGGGTTGTCAAAGGCCGGCTGTGTCTCTCACTGTTTATGGTGAGAGGTTCATGTAAAAGAAACCTTGTTGACTATTGATGGAGGAGCGGCATAGCCGTTAGCCTCCCCGCAACCCTAATTAGGATTAAGCGGTTACAGAAAATGAATGAATGACAAGGTGCATGACTGAGATCATGGGTGCGAATCCAGGTTCATGCCACAGCCCTCCGTGGCCCGGAGTCCATGGGAGCTGATTGGTGGAGCTCTCACGGAAGGGAGGGTGGACAGCACGCTCACTTTCATGTCACTCACAGTGATCACCAGCCAATCATGTGCGTCTATGAGCTCATTTGTATGAGGGGTGGATAGCGCTTTCCCTTCAAGTGTGTTGTACAGCAAGTTTGAAAAGGGGTGGGTTGTAGCAATGTATGTCACGAAGAAGGCGTGTGCGTACTTTCGTTTCTCCTTTCGTGATTGGTAGTGGTCGTGTGATGGGGAAGGCAAAAACTTGAGGAGTCGGAATTAGGTACGACTGAATTGGACAGAACAACAAAAGAATAAATAAACAAATGAATGAATGTACTGGAAGAAATTAGAGAGGCAAATAGGTTTTCACAGCACTGTCTACCCCAGCAGGGTGTAATCAAAGCCCTGTGTGGTTGCTGGGACTGAAAAAGAAAAAGTTGTGTAATTTGCAGTCTTTTTTTGTAGATTTTAATTTCTTTGCTTTTCAGAGATTTTTTTTTTAGCTGCCATTGTGATTATGCTGTAGCTGTAATTACACGGTGAGGACCCCGTGGTTACAGTCTCGATGTTGTGCCATGTACACACCCGCTGACGCACGTTTTATTGAAACCCTGTAATCTTTTTCCTTCTCAGGGTTAACTGGCACTGCAGCACTTTTCTGTTGGTTCTTTCCCTCCGAGTGAAATTGTGTACGATTACACCATTAAAATGCTCATGTCACATGGAGCTGGGCATGGCCTGGACAAGCTTTTTTTTTAATTATTTTATTCGCATCTATTTCTAACACTGTTAAATTGAACTCTTTTCACATGAGTGTCACGTGTAGGCATTGGTGTGAACAATCGACTGGTTTGCATACAGTAGGCCCTTGACATTCGCAGGGGTTCGGTTCCGAGCCCACCCGCGAATCGAGATAATCCGCGAGTTCTGTACCCGGATGTAAAACCCCATGTATCACGTCACGTGCGCAAATGAGCAGCCGGAAGTAAAATACTATGTATCTATTACATGTGCTAAAATATGCTTCTTAAACACATTCTATAGACCAGGGGTGTCAAATTCGTGCCACAAAGGGCCATGTGGCTGCAGGTTTTTGTGTCAACCAAGTAGCAGCACACCAGACTTGGCTCATTCAAACAACTGATAAGAGTCTTCAGGCAGTTGATTGGTCAATCTGTGTGCTCTGTCCAGAGTCGGGTCGACTGGTCATAGACAAGCATAGTGCAAAACATGAACAAACGAATAAAACAAACAAAGAAACAATTTGACTCTGAGACCTCTGCGACGGTGCCCTCTAGGCAGCACCATATTGGAGAAGTCACTCCAAGACGTCACTCCAAGTTCAATGTAAAAGGGTATGAAGCGTAATAAAGTTTATCCTTTTGGTATCGTTTGTTAAACATGCTACAGAACATAAAATCTCACGCACAAACATTCTCAGAATGAACTTAGGTACTGTACTGGAATAATAATTGAAAAAGACTTTAATACAACAGTTCAGAGGAAGCTGTTGTTTCTTCAGGAGAAAGTCTTATTTCTTCAGAAGAGACATCCAAGCGTTTTCTATCGCTTAGCCAGAGAAGACGCACAGTGTTTGAGTGGCATTATAGAGCTTAACTTGTAATTAAAACACACAAAAAAAAAAGAGGCTCATTGACAACTTGTGCGTGAATGAGAAAAAGGGGGCGTTACATCATTTAAACCAATCAACAGGAACTACGAAGCCATTGGCTGAATTTGAGTGATGTGTCAGCTGCTCGGCAGTCCGCGAATACTCAAACCGTGAGTGCAAAACCGCGAATAGTCAAGGGCCTACTGTATTTTGTTATGGTTTATTTTAGATTAGCCAGCCTGGCACACATTACTCACGATGTACGCTCAACAAATGTGCAGGGACCAGACGGTGGTTACTGTTTGTCTATTCTCCCTCTTCCTTCTGTCTCTTTTTATTCCCTTTTCTCTTTCTTTGTCTTTTCTAACTCTCTTCTGTCACACCTTTTCACTTTTCTGTTTTTCTCGTTTTTGCTCTGTCTGTGTCATGTTTTCTTTGCTTTAAAATTTTTATTTTTCTTTCTGTTGCCTGTCTAATTTTTTCTGTCTGTCTTTTGTGCTCTCTTTCTCCTTTTTCTTTCTGTGCCTCACTATTTTTTTTCTTTTCCGTCGTGCTCTCTCCACTCACTTATTTCCTTATTTCCTCTCGGTTTATTTCCCTTTCATCTCTCTCTCTCTCTCTCTCTCTCTCTCTCACTTTCTTTTTCTCTTTTCTGCCTGTAATTCTCTTTTTTTTTTTCCTTCTCTCCCTTTCTCTGCTTGTATCACTGCTCTCCTCACCCCCCTTCCTGGTCATTTTAAGGAAAACCCTTCACTGTCTGAACATCTGGTTGTTTCTATGGCAACTGCAGGCAAAAGGGAACATGTGCTATGCAGTTTTGCTGTGTGGATGTTTATCCCTGTGTGTGTGTGTGTGTGTGTGTGTGTGTGTGTGTGTGTGTGTGTGTGTGCGCGCATGCATGATTTTGCAAGAGAGACAATAAATGGAGGTCGTAAAGAGCTGATTTTTTTTTTTTTTTTTTTTATATTGTTGCTGCTGTTTTTCTTTCCTTGCTTCTGTATTCTGTACCCCTCTTCCATCTGTTTTTAGGCTAAAAGTCAGCGTGTGGAGTTTCATCGTCTGCTTTCAGAAACCTTAAAATAGAAATCCGGTCCAGTTTTTGGCCTGCAAACAGCTTGGGCTTACAGTAGTTTTATAGTTTGGCAGGTTTTTCTGAACTGAAAAGAACACAAACAACCAGAACATGTGTTCCTCATGACCACGTCCTGGACTCTGATTGGTCAGAAGAGGGTAATAGGAGTTTGATTGTTTATAGCTGCTGTATGGCTGGATGTTTATTTCAGTTTCAGTAGTTTCATGGGAAATCATACCTCTGTGGTGAGGTGCCGTGCGAGTACCACAGCAGTTGATCTAAGATGTCCACTGGATGCCACGGCGGGTCGTTTTGTCACCCGCGGTCAAAGCGATATGCTACATAGAGGTGTCTAAGGTGTTGAAAAGCTTCTGTGGTTTAAAGCAGGGGTCCCAACCACCGGTCCGCGGCTCAATTGGTACCAGTCCACAGAAGAAATTTATTATTTCTGTTTTATTTATTATCTGACTCTGAATGATCTTGATTTTTGAAAAATCTTTTTTGAAAAATAACCGTATTCTCTCAGTTACATGTCGATCAATTGAGCACTGAAATGTAACCCACAAGGGGACAGCACATGAACAAAGGCAAGTTGGACATGTTTCAAACAGTGGTGGGGGTTTTGGGTGAGACTGAGCCTGAGCCTTCATTTTCCCACTGGTGCATCATCACCTGTTTTTTAAGAAAAGTTCAAGTTCTACTTCCCAACCAACCTTATTTCAGCTGTTGAAAAATAACATTCATGGAGTGATTTATTATTAATGATGATGATATTTTATATAAATAAATAATATTTACAATATAAACAGTCTATGACACACACACATACCCCCCCCCGGGTTCACAGTAAAATTGTCAAGCGTTGACCGGTCCGCGGTGATAAAAAGGTTGGGGACCCCTGGTCGAAAGGGCTTTCTTTATTTTCCTGAAAGTAGAAAATGAAACAAGCACTGAGGATTGCATGGAAACACATTTATGTCTTGCTGGTTTCTGTATGTGTTTATAAGGTGCTTGAAATAACGGCTCATGTCCCTGACCAAAAAAAGAAAAAAGTTTGTCGTTAATAACCCAGATTTTATTTTTGGGAACTGATATGAACAGGTTTTGGGTCTGTGGTTCGGTTTAGTACAGTCGGCCATCTACTTACGAAATTAATCTGTTCTAGAGCCTTTTTCATAGCTTGGAGTTTTCGTAAGTAGAGGCGCATTTTACATGTAAAATGAGTAATTCATTCCAAGGCTCCCAAGACTACCCCATGAACCCTTTAAAAATGATAAAAGTACACCAATTTTGTGTGAAATGTGTTAAAAGTAAAAGAAAATTAAACCATTGAAACATTAACATAATAAGCCATTTTATTAACATATTTATTAATTAAACCATTATTAAACATTTTTATTAACGCACACATACACACACACACACAACTCTCTCTCTCTCTCTCTGTCTCTCTTTCACACACACACACAATACACATGGCGCGCTCCGCTGAATGCGGGCTCTGCCCACACGCAGGACGCCAGAGCATTTTAAGACGGGGATTTCAAAGAGCATTCCCTGCTTGACAGATCGGAGGTCCAAACTCAAGTTGATTCCTTGAAGGATCGGAGGTCCAGATGAGCTGCGTTTTGCTCACATTCGGCGGAGCGTGCCACATTTATTAAATATATATAATTTACTGAAGTAAACAACTTAAAAACAAAAAATAAGCAGCAATGTACTCTCTCGAAAGAGAGTTAAGCCTCCTTTCATCTCTGACTGACTCTATAGGCAGTCTCTCTATCTCACATACACACGCAAACACACAAAACTCTGTCTCGCCGGTGTGTTTTGCCAAATACGGGCTCCGCCCACACGCAACACGCAGCTGATGGAACAATTCTATTTAAATGTTTAAATGGACGGGATGTTGTAATTAAAGCAGAACCTGTTTGAAAGATCAGAGGTCCTGATTCAATATTAACTTGCTTCCTTGCGAGATCAGAGGTCTTGTCCCACGGAGCACTCTGCTCATGCTCATTCTGCTTCAATGTCTGTCTTCCTTTCAGCTTTTTCCCTTTTACTCGGGAGTCGCCACAGCGAATCGTTTGATTTGGCAGAGGTTTTTACGTCGGATGCCCTTCCTGTCACAACCCTTTATAGTAAGGGACAGAAACACACTGACAACTTTGCAGCCTACTCTTTACGAATGTCAGCAATGGTTCTTTTACATGCCTCTCACCATAGACAGTGAGTGATATGGCCCGCCTTTGATAACCCAGTTAGCTGCACTGGAGGGGACAGTTACAACCTTGTGGAGAGTGGGACTCGAACCCCCAACCTTTGGATCAGCGATCCAGCGCCCTATACCACTAGACCACCACTGCCCCTAACTCATTCTGCTTCAATATTGTTCCGAAATAATTGCCTCCGTTACTGTATTTCCGCTTTAAGGTCTCCTTCTGCTCCAATATCGTCCCGATTGTAGAGGGGTTTCGATGATAACGAAATATAACGTAATGATCTCAATACAAGCCAACAGTCCTGTTCAACTCTCCTTCACGCATGTGACAAACAGGAAGTATGGGTACAGTTCAGTTGCCTCCTGGCCAATGGGAGGCCAGCGTGGCGGGATGTTGGGAGACAGCCAATGAGAGAGCAGTTTGAATTTTTGAATGGCGTGTTTGGCGCTTTTCGTAAAAAGAGGGTATTTTCGTAAAAAGAGGACTAAAATTTAGGAAAATGTTTTTCGGAATCTGGAGTTTTCGTACCCAGAGGGTTTCGTAAGTAGAGGGCCGACTGTACTTGGTTTGAATTTGCCTTTTTCCATCACACAATAGCCATCAACCAGGAGGGGGGCATGTTCAACACATGGTGTTACCAAGACTTGAGAGCCATGAAGGCGTGGCTTCTGTTCTCAGAAACTAATCCATCAGGGATGAGGGATTTCTGCTTTTTGGTGGGATTCTGCTTTTTTTCATTCCAAATGGACCTTTTTTATATTGTTGAAAATCCGTTGAAAATTTTTTAGGGGGGTAGGGTGGGTCTGGTATTATTTCTGAGCGACTGGACTGACTCTCCGCCAGCTGACTCAGGACTCGAGTAATGTTTATAATTCACAGATTTGTAGCCCACCATTTTGAATATCGTACTTTCTCATACGACATTTGGTTATACACCAAATACAAACTAATGGCAAACTAATGTTTCACGTGTTGCGATTGGCCCCTGTATTGGCAATTGCTGAATGATAACAATACGAATTCACCTTCTTAAACCACCTTCATGCGATACATGATTGGTTCTTTGCACGTGTGGAAATGTATATAGAAAAAAAAGTTACTGCACCAATATTCTTGTATGTAGTTTTGTATCAATCAAAATGCCGAATATTATTGAGACTCGTGATGAAGCTAAAGTGTGTGTGAGAGATGCGGATCCGAAAATCAAGTTTCGATGGGACTGGTTGGAGAGAAAGGTGATGGTGTCACCAGTGGGAATCAGTAAGAAGGAACCATTATCTGTACTTGTTTGATTTTGTGAAAAAGCTCGATGTCACTGGCAAGTCTCTTTGGGACTTCACTTGTAGAGGTACAAGATAAGAATCTACAGCTATCAAATTTGCATATTTTATATAAATCCTGATGATGAAGCATTATTTAATACAGCAGGGACTGTGTTGCCTTAGTCTGGTTTTAGAGCAGCAAATTTGAAGTACAGTAAGCCCTCGATATTCGCAAGGGTTTGGTTCCGGCCCCTCCCGCGAAAGAAGATAATCCGCAAGTTCTGTACTCGGAAGTAAAACCCCATGTATCATATTACATGTGTGAATGATCAACCAGAAGTAAAATCCTATGTGTCTATTACATGTGCTAAAATAGGCTTCTTCAACACATAATACAGACAGTCTTACTCATTAATACAGTATTAATGTAGTAAAATATAGTAATGATTAAGAAAACCTTTTAATTTTGAACTGTGATATTTTTATTAAAATATATAAAAATTATACAGCATACTTCATATCTACACTCATGCCTCGGTATTACGGACTTCACTTTAACGGATTTCGGATGCAACGGACAAAATCTGTAGCTTCTGACTAGTCCAGATTGTCCGGACATAGGCCGTTGTTTATGACCAGACGAGCTGGAAGAAATCTCGCGCATTTAAATTTATTCATCTATTTTCAATGCCACATCACTGTGGCGTGAAGCGGAGAGCCAATCCTTTCTCTGTATGCGGGTGGGTCCGATACCTTGAAACACT
Source organism: Plotosus lineatus (assembly GCA_024760905.1). NCBI lineage: Eukaryota > Metazoa > Chordata > Actinopteri > Siluriformes > Plotosidae > Plotosus > Plotosus lineatus. The sequence goes on from CM045739.1 coordinate 3,442,035, forward strand.
AATTTTGTTGGACTCACACGCTAGTGTTTGTGACAGGAAGCGCGTCCCAAGTTTTGGCAATCAGCTGGTCTGTGGCTTGAAGTTTTCCACGTCTGTCCATTTGTGTTTGCTTGCCAGCTGTGATTGGCTTCGTGGAAATGAGCCAATCAAAATGAGGAAAATTTATCTCTTTACTCAAAAACAACACATGCAGTCTGTGGCTTTTGTTATAATCCAATTTGAAGGTATCGGACCTGCCCACATACTGGAGTACAGAAAGGATTGGCTCTCTGTTCCGCGCCACAGTGACGTGGCATGGAAAATAGATGTATAGATTTAAATTCGTGAGATTTATTCATTTGTTTTTGTTTTACTTGATAGTTTTTTTTGTATTTTTATTTAAATGACGGTGAAATTATGTATTCGTTATTCTGTTAAGAAAGGCCACCTGATTTATCTGAGAGCCAGATACAGTCATCAAAACAGCCACATCTGGCTCACGAGCCATCGGTTCCTGACACCTGCTATATACTGTGTGTGTATGTATGTATGTGTGTATATATATATATATATATATATATATATATAAAATATGGCTCTCAGAGAATTAGATTTTAAAAAGTTTTTTTTTTTTTTTTGCAATCTTAGTCAAAAAGGTTCCCGACCCCTGATCACATGTACATTTACAGAGTATAGGTAAAGTATTTACATTTGCAGATTACATAGTGTGCTGAAGTAAAAGCTTTTCGGAATGTAATTGTTGAAATATATGGAATTGGAAACTTCGGACAATCGGGTACTTCGGACCAGTGTTCCCCGTATTAGTTCGTTAAACCGAGGCGTGTCTGTGTATGTGTGTATGTGTATGTGTGTGTGTATATATATATATATACACACATACACACACAAAATATGTATGTAGGGGGGGTTTGTATGTATCATATATTTTCCAGTTAAGCTTTATGATACCACTCAAACGTCGGCTAAGCGCCGTTTCTCCTAAAGAAACGACCGTTTCCTCTGAAGTGCCTGAACTTGAATTAAGTACTCTCATTTACTCCCTATAAACACAAATCGCACACTCACCTCAATTAAAGCCTGCCTTTTAAGTCCTTACCCTGTGAATGTGAGGCGTTTGTTGCAGGTCACACACGGAGCTTGATCTTGCACACTTAAAAGATAAGAAGTCCGGATAAGCCGTGTTTCGTCTCACAAGCTTCGTTTGTCACCTGCAAAAACGTGCGAGTTAATAGAAACAATTCGCATCTCGGCTCGCACACGGCATCATGGGATCTCGACTACCAAACGTGGCGGAAGTAAACCTTGATGTGGATGAGAACGGCACTATCGATGCGTTTAATTTATGGAAAGTTCCTGACCTTCGGGCATATTGTATACGTAGGGGTCTTCCTGGTGGTTCCCGCAAGCGTAAAGATGAACTTGTTTCGCTTGCATTTGCGGCGACGTTACAAAAACTGCCGATAGTTTTGTCAAAGGCTGAGGAATCGAAACAAGTCCAACGTGACTATGCCAGCTTGTTGACATTTGAAGTGGATGAGGAAATCGTGACAATTTCTGACCCCTTAAGACTTGAAGATGGCTGGGAGACAGAAAATGACGCCTTATCAAAGTGGCCGCCGTGTATGTACACTGACATAGCGGATTTTTTGATAATGATGGACCAGGCACCCCTACTTGCGCGACTTCTTAATGACTACATCATCATCATCCGCTTAGTCCAGGGTCGGGTCGCGGGGGCAGCAACCTAAGCAAAGAGGTCCAGACGTCCCTCTCCTGAGCCACTTTCTTCAACTCTCCCGGGGGGACACCGAAGCGGTTCCAGACAAGCCGAGAGACATAGTCCCTCCAGCGTGTTCTAGGTCGACCCCGGGGTCTCTTCCCGGTTGGACATGCCCGAAACACCACACCAGGGAGGCATCCGGGGGGCATTCTGACCAGATGCCCGAGCCACCTCAACTGGCCCCTCTCAATGCGGAGGAGCAGCGGATCTACTCCGAGCTCTCCCCGGATGGCGCAGCTTCTCACCTTATCTCTAAGGGAGAACCCCGCCACCCGGTGAAGGAAGCTCATTTCAGCCGCTTGTATCCGTGATCTTGTTCTTTCGGTCATTACCCAAAGCTCGTGACCATAGGTGAGGGTTGGAACGTAGATCGACTGGTAAATTGAGAGCTTTGCCTTGCGGTCAGCTCCTTCTTCACCACGATGGACCGGTACAGGCACCGCTTAACAGCAGAGGCTGCAGCGATCCGTCTGTCGATCTCTCGCTCCATCCTTCCCTCACTCGTAAACAAGACCCCAAGATACTTAAACTCCTCCACTTGGGGCAACTTTGATGACTACAATGAAGGTAAATACAAGTTTTACAGCTGTGACCGAGTGATCTGACAGCTCTTGTTAGTCTATTTTGTACATTAACTTAACAGAAATTTTCAAGATCTAAGTCGATGAGGTATAATGATAATTTACGTACGTATATAATTTGGCATCGCCAATTTTTATGGTAAATTAACACACAAATAAATGGTAATAGTATTCTATAGGATTGATGAATTCGAATAAAGAACATTTTAATTATGAACTTACTGCTTTAATCCAATGTTTGCATCCCTCCAGCTCGGTGGGGAAGGTAAATATCGTGAACGGCGGCAGACATGTACACACTTTAGTCCAAAATTTGCAGGCATGTATACTGTAAACTAGCTTTTTCCAATGCTCGAGAAGATACATGCCATTCCCACAGTTCACTACGGCACAATGCACACCTGGCATGTCAATAATTTAAGGCTTAAGGCAGACTTTAAGCGGCAGTTGTTCGGATGTGTTTCCATACAACAGCAAGTGGCTACAATAAAGTTTGGTAGCAGTGACCCTTGGATCAGCTGTTGGGTCATGTTCCCCGCACATGCGCAATCGTAATGCGAATTGTGTGTATTCTCTAGCACTATTGTTATTTCTCTAGTTTATTGAGAGTAGATGAGAATGAAATTCAGGTGTGAGTCACGGAGCAGCTCAGCCACACCCCTCAGCTGGAGTGGAGACTTGGAGAACACAGCTGTCAAAATCAAAGTCCCCTCAAAACACAGACCATAAAAAAAACGAACATGAAATGTAATAAATTAGATAAACGAAACGATAAACATGCTACAGCACAGTACATAAAATCACACTCACAAACATTCTAAACATTAACTTAGGTACTGTACTGGAATAACTTAGGTACTGTACTGGAATAATGATTGAAAAATACTTTATACTAGAGTACTTTCAGATGATTATTTCTCTTCAGACACTTCAGAGGAAACTGTCATTCTTCAGGAGAAAGCCTTATTTTTTTCCAGAAGAGACATCCAATGTCATTACCTTTAATAGCGCTTAGCCAGAGAAGACGCACAACGTTTGAGTGGCATCATACAGCTTAACTGGTAATTAAAACACAGAAATTGAAAACTTGTGCGCGAATGAGGAAAAAGGGGCGTTGCATCATCTCAACCTATTAACCTTTCTGAGCTGTTTTGCACCCCTTTCTGATGGTACTTCGAGAGCCTGTAACACTAAATTTCTCCATTGTGAGATCAATAAAGCTGTATCTTATCTTAATCAGCAGGAAGGAGGACAGTCATTGGCTGAATTTGAGTGAAGTGTCAGTTGCTTGGCAGTCCGCGAATATTCAAACCGTGAGTGCAAAACCACGAATAGTCGAATAGCCTACTGTATCATCATGTTGCTCATCTGGAATGTACAGTATATGCAAAATTTATCACAAAAGGCTGATGTCAATGTTTCCTTTACATAGGAATGAAAATTTAAGTCGTGTATGAACTTGAGAGTTCTACTTTTGTGTAAGTGTCCATTTTGTAAGCAAACAGGGGATGGTATTTCAACAAAATTTGTAAAATTTTGATGATAAAATTAATGGTTTTTAAGGGCAAAAATCTCTAAAATTCATGAGCTCCTGGCAATTTTGCCCTCTGGACCTCGATCAGAGCTTCGCCCCTGGTCCTGACTGGGGGCCTGTGACCCCCAGACCACAGCCTAATTTTTCAGATTTTTTTTTTTTCATCACGATCCACTCTCATCCCTGATACATGTTAATATTTGTGAGCCACTCCACCAAAAGTAGGCTCTTGGGTCCAAAAATGAAAAACAAACTGATGACTATGCCAGCTGTGTTGATGAAGATTTTGATTTTTATGTTGATGAAGAAGAGGCATCTGTTAATAAAAGTGTGATGACTGGTGTTTGTGAAGATGTGATTTTATCTGCTTAGCAGGATATAGATGAAGATGATGCTCTTTATAGAAGTAAGCTGCATTAACTCTGCCCTTAGAATTATCATCTTCATCTATATCCTGCTCAGCAGATAAGATCACACTTTTATTAACAGATGCCTCTTCATCAAAATCTTCAACACAGCTGGCATAGTCTTCATCAGTTTGTTTATATGGAAAAGGAATGAAACATTCAAGTATTTTTCAGGTCTTGTCCAGTTTTCGTACAAAACTAAACAACCCATTATCCAGCATGTCCAGACAAGATTACACACAAATTAAATGATCAAAAAAATTCCAGAATCAAATTTTTTGCATGCAGAGAAAAATACTAATACTCATACAATCCTCATATTTAGTTTCTAAACTACATAATACTGAGCATATGGGATTTTATTTGAATTGCAATGGAATCATGTCTTTTTTCTTAATATTCCAGCAGTTCCAGCAGACCTGAGGTATCACACACTAGTTCATCTGGATGCTGCTCATTTAACCGTTTGTACACTGTGTGTGTGTGTGTGTGTGTGTGTGTGTGTGTGTGTGTGTGTGTGTGTGTGTGTGTGTGTGTGTGTGAGAGAGAGAGAAAGAGAAATAATCTTCAAGAACGCCAAGCATTCCGGCATCTTCGCAGCCGATTTCTCGCGTCGAATTTAACGTCTATATTAATGATAGACATCACAGATGACAGTTCACTCTCCTTTTCCAGAAATTATGTGTATTCACAATCTTATAATTAAACTTACTGGCTATTATTGAAGAGAAAGTCGGAGATAAGTTCCGCATGCGGTAAACTAGAGTCAGGAAGCAGACCAGAAGTTAACGTGTGACGGGCACTGCACATGTGCAAGCCCGAGCTGACCAATCTGTGTGTTCGTTTCAGATCTTCCTTAGCAACTAGCCTGCATTGTTTATGTGCATATCGTCTTCATAACCTTTATTTTATTCACTGAAACGGCATTTTAATGTCAAAACAATATCAAACTGGAGAGACGACTTCACAGCTGTTCTTCTGGTGTATGGATTATAGTCTGTCTTGTTCCGAACTCGGTGAATAATTGCAACAAAAACCAGTAAGTTTGCTACTGTTTTTATCTAGTTTTATGAGGGTACTCGTCAGAAAAATGGAAATAAGATATTTTTAGTGAGTTTTAGTCGATTTCACTTGAGCAAGTGATAGTTGAATACTTGTTTTAATAGTTTATGCAAAAATACGAATTTCAATAAAAATGGACCATTTTTACTTTTTTTGGCCTTTATCTCAAAAGTGGTCTGTGCGACAAGCGCCTACTTTCAGTGGAGCGCCTCATGTTTTCTGTCAGTCAATGTGGAATCGGTTGATCTGTTCTTGGTTTTGTTTTAACTAGCGACAGTTTCTTTTTCTTCTGACTGTATCTGTGAGAGACCGTCTCCAAAATTTGCCGGAATGTCCACAGAAGTCTCAGCGATGTTCTCAGGTATTGACCAGCAATGTGAGATGTAGAGCTGTGATACACGACTGTGATGTAACTTGATTAGATAAGGAGTGAGAACGTCCCTCTCAATTTTTGTGATTCAGGTGGTTGCAGAGTGGGCAAGAACAGTATGTTCCACAGGAGCTTGTTTGGGTTTGGTTTTGTTTTCTCGCAGCTGAAGATCAAGGCTAGAAAAAAAGCTACCATATGAATATGTGGAATTTTTTTACACACACATTCCTTTCCCATGGGCTATTACTTCTGATATCAAAGTCGTGGTTGACTTTCTCCCGCTATCATTCTTTTTTTATGATTCTCCTAAATTGCATACACAAACAAAAAAACGAGTGGAACGTGCAAGCGTGTGATAAATTTGTAAAGTGGTCCCGACTGTAAAGACTTCAGCATTTGTTTGTATCCCTTTAAAGATTGACCCATATTTGAAACATTTCGACATCTGCGTGTAATACAGTTTACTATTTCGTTCACGTGCACCGAGATGACGATCCCACTTTAGAGCCAACCCCTGCTGCACCGTGACACACCTTCCAAATTACCTCTAAAGGCTTCGGTTAGGCGTTATGCTTTTATAGTCCAGGAGCTTTTCCTCTCATATGCTTTTCTTGGCCTTTTGATCCTGATTAATCCCATATAAATAGCAGTGGCAGCACAGTGGTTAGCGCGTCCACCTCACAGCAAGAAGGCATGGGTTCGATTCTTGGCTTGGGCATTTCGGTGTGGAGTTTGCATTTTCTCCCTGTGCCTGCATGGGTTTCTCGGTTGTCCCGGTAATCCTGTTTCCTCCCACATTGCAAAAACGTATACAATAGGATACTTGGCTGTTCTAAATCGAATTACAGATGCAAAAGTGAGTGCGAATGGGTGTGAATATGTTGGACCTGCGATGGCCTGGTGAGCCATTCAGGATCCACCCCGCCTTTGCACAGAGTCGGCTGAGCTAAGTGCCAGCCACGCTGTATCTCTTATAGGATAAAGCATTCAAGTGTATGATCAGTAATGATTAATAATATCATGAAACTATAATAAAATGGCTGAGTTGGGCTCCAACCTCCTTGCGACCCTAATCAGGATTAAGCAGCTTAGAAAATGAGTAAATGATGGAACACTTAAACAATGCAAGTGTAAAGTCACAGATAGGGCCTCCAGTACACCAGGGGGCGACATGTTTTTTTTTTTTTTTTTTTTTTTTAATCATAAGCTGTGATGGCTTTTGTGCATTGAGCATCATGAAATATTTCACCACTGAATGTTTGAAATGTCTATCATGTGAACACTTGTACAATAATAAATGTATATTATTTATTACTAAACCGATTCCTTTCATTTACAGCAGTCCGGTGTTACTGTTCTGTTTTTGTTAATAATTTGGAAGCTGCTTTCCGGTTGTTTTCAGGAGTGCCGCTGTTCTTCACTGGTTATGGAGCAGATAAAGTAAAGGACATAAAAACAACAAAGCTCCTTGCTGCCTGTAATGGGGCCCGTGCCGGATTTTAATGACCTCACCGCGTGGAAGATTGAGTGCTGACACAAAGGCGTATTGTGTGTTTCAGTTGGAGAGCAGGGAAGTTAACAGTGCGAGATCTATAAGTGTCGACCTGCTGCGTTCCGCTTGCTCTGTTTTCCGTGGGGGTGGTGGTGGTAATGAAGGAATTCTCTTGCCACAGAAGTTGGAAAGCTTTGAGCATCGGAATGATTATTACTCCAGAGGCAAAAAGAGAAACAAAGCAGTGGTCATGTGACTGAGGACAAAACCTCAGCAGTAGAAAGCAATTAGACCCCTTCTGGACCTGCTGCCATACCACACTTCTCACAACCATCTCACCTTGTTAAACAATGTTTAAAAAAATGTATGGATCCAGAGATTGATCCAGATCATCTCCCAAATCTAATGGGATGTTATCGTCACTCCTTCTGCAGAGGTCCTGCAGATTGTGGGTGTGTGTGTACTGCTGTAAACTAAATGATGCAGGATGTGTGCATATTGATGTAGAGATGACAGTTTGGTACTTCTCTACATCAGTTATTTATTAAAACTTTTGAAGCAGATGGGATTGTATATTAATCAGCAACTTCTGACCAATCAGGTATTGTCACTCACACACAGATAAAAGAACGAGGCAGAGGAAGCTTCTTGTTGTGGTTTGTGTGGGAGGGTGTCTCTGTGCTTCTTTGAATAGAGCATGAATGGTTCCATCGTTCTCATGCTGAGTGAACTGATTCTTGTTCTCATGGAAGAGGAGGATGAAGAGCTTCTGAAGAGAACTGTTTCTTTTTAATGAAAGGTGGGCTTTGAAATGGGGGCTATTTCTGTCAACCAAAAAAATGAAACAAGTACTACGTCTGGGTTTTTTCCATCTTGGTGTTTTTATGCCGTTCGACTCTTTTGGGGGGGGGGGGGGGGGGTTACCTCTAAGTGGAGCCACATGTTCATTCGGTTTACAGGCTTCTGTGGAATGCTGCAGTAACGCCTCATCAGCCTGCCAAAAACAGTAAGAAGAGAGTGTAGACGGACAGCAGGAGACCGAAACCGAACCAGAAACTATGGAAATATGAAGTCATGGACGTGTGATGAGGATTCAAACTTTCTCTCTCCGAAGTGAAATCGGAACCATTCATGCGGGAGAACAAACGCGTGAACCACCCCGCCCTGCATCTTCTGTTTTATCTTTTCATCCTTTAGCGCTTACATTTATTTACAAATTTATATCGGGAAGCCATAGGATATAAATAATCTTAAAAGTATTAATCTGAAGAGATTTTACATAAAATTAAAGAAAATGTTTTTAAAAATTATTTCTGAATTCTCAATGTTTTTTAAATTGTCTGTCAGAAATAGTGTTTATAAATACATTTATTTGAGCATAAGTTTATTTCTAACAACATTTTATGGTTTTAAATTTTCAGTTTTATGTATTTTTAATCTTGGTATTTTAGCATATTGGTTTTTAAAATACAGACGCTCCCCGATTTACGAGTTCTTCTCAAAAAATTAGCATATTGTGATAAAGTTCATTATTTTTTGTAATGTACTAATAAAAATTAAACTTCATATATTTTAGATTCATTGCACACCAACTGAAATATTTCAGGTCTTTTATTGTTTTAATACTGATGATTTTGGCATGCAGCTCATGAAAACCCAAAATTCCTATCCCAAAAAATTAGCTTTTAAATAGCATCAAATAAATTAAATACAGGCAAAATAATTTCAAATAGATACATTTTAATCAAATTCACTCACCAAATATCAAATACAGTATCAAATATAATCTTTAACATTCGCTGTGATGCAATCTTTCTGCTTGTAAATGGTTCAGATGGTCGACAGAGCCATTTGGAAGAAACGTGCAACATTTCACATGTTTTTCACCAGCATTGATTTTCTTGATAATAGCCATCTTCGTTTCTAACGAGATGGCTTGCTGCTTTTTCTGATTACCACTATCACTAGTAGGCTTACGGGTCTGACCAACCATATTTGCTTAGGGTTACAAAAGTCCGCAAAACTGTGTAAATACAAAGCTCACAGAGACGACCTCTTAACACAAGGGCAACATGCGGTGAACTGGGAAGAAGGAGGGGCACGTTCAGTCTGTCGTTTGTAAACAATGGATGCAGCATCATGTGGAAGTAGCGTATTACGTCATCGTACTACAGAGAGCATGCTAAACTCAAAATTTGACTTTTTTTTTATCAACATAAAATCGAAAAATACGTAAAGTGGGGAGTGTCTGTATTAGGTATCTAAAGGAACTGCTGCATGTTGTTTAATTAATATTACTATAATCTACTTATTAATTTATAAATTAATGAGTTCTCGGTAAACATGTGTTAATATTCCTGAGATTGACACTGATAGTCATCTCTGCGCTGCTTCCACAGGACCGAATTATGAACCAGAGTGGACTTCATGCTCGAGGAAGAGACATGTTTGGTCTGTGCTGTTTACCAGGTGAGAGTCATGTGGCCACGCCTCTTTTACACCTCCTTATTATACATCGGCACTTAGTTAACATATTTTCATTTTCTCACAAAAATATTTTACAAATACAGTACCTTTGAATGAGAATTCATACATCTTGTTTGTGTGTGCGTGCGTGTGTGTGTGTGGGGGGGGGGGGGGGCAGAGAGCAGGAGCTTTTATAGGAATATTCAATCCAGTCATGACCCTGCCAAGTTAATCTTTTAACCTTCAACATTTATTCAGTACTTAGAACGAGGTGTGGCCTTTAACTGTCAGTTCCAGGGAAGGGTGTGTGCCCCTTTTCCGGTCAGTCTTAAATGTAAATCTCATAAAGGTGTGGCCTAATGTCTGTCTTCCTTTCGGCTTTTTCCCTTTCACTCGGGAGTCGCCACAGTGAATCATCTGATTCGCACGTTTGATTTGGTAGAGGTTTTTACGTCGGATGCCCTTCCTGTCACAACCCTTTTAAGCAAGGGACAGAAACACTCTGACGACTTTGCAACTACTCTTTACGAATGTCAGCAATGGTTCTTTTACATGCCTCACACCATAGACAGTGAGAGACATGGCCCGCCTTTGATAACCCAGTTAGCCGCATGTAATCAGACTTATTGAAGCTGTGGCCTTATGTTAATGTCCCGTTGAAGGAAAGCAAAGAAAAACTCCCTTAGACGACACGAGGAAGAAATCCTCCTCATTTGGGTGAAACCAGATCAGAATACAAACCATTCAGAAGAAACTTCACTATAGTTTAACATTAAGTCTAATTGGTTGTCTTATAACTGTAATGAGAATCGTAGTCCTAAATAATTTCAGCAAAATAGTTTTTATATCACCAGCAGTGAAAAGTCATCTTCACAGGTTCTGAGTGGATATTTAGTGTATACAATAAAATATAAATATGTAAAAATACATAAGGTGCATATTATCCATATAGATCATCATCAGCAGGAGTGAGGAGCTTTTAATATCAGAATTTGTTTACCAGTAGGAGTACGTCAGGAGGGATCACAAGATTCAGAAGGATCAGATCAGTGATATCTCAGAAGTAGCATGTGTACCTCAACAGAGAGAGAGAGAGAGAGAGAGAGAGAGAGGTGGCTAGGTAATGATTCAAGCCTCCTGAAGATATTGTGCCATTTTAGCTGTCAGTAAAGATGTTTTCTTTTCATTTCTGTAGTTCTAGGGAAGGAGGTGTGGCCTTTGAACTGTCCTGTCACAGTGGGTGGTGCCGTATTGATTTTAATTTTCCCAGTCTCAAAATGAGAACATAATGAATTATATAAGTTACTTTTTCAAAAGCAACATTGGTATTATGGACCGAATGACATTTCTGTGAGAAGTACAGTAGAGTAGCTAGTGAAAGTGGTTAAGTGATAGTGTTTGTATTGCTCAGACATTACGGCATGTAAACATCCCCAGCATTTATCCTGATCTCGCATAACACAGAAGGGCAGTAACCCAATCAGCAGTTTTGAGGTTAATGGATCATGGAGGGATCGAAGGAGTTACTCAACAGTCAGGTAAACGGCAGAGAGGAACGGAAACCGTGGCTCGTCATCCGATCCTTCTACATGACGACACACGGCTTCTTGTTTGGATTATTGTGAAGACGTGTTTATCCTTTCCTGAGGATAACTCCTGAACTTAATGTGCACAGTCACAACCAGATCTCCTGATTAACACAAACTCAGCAGTTGTGTTGATTCTGTTGGGGATCTCCAGAGATCGAGTTTCACTTCCTCATGACGTTTAGCAGATGTGCTGTGAAAGCTGTGAAAGCTGAATAAACAGCCAGCTGTAGAGTACAAACACGAGCGTGAGAGAGTCACTTTTCATTTTAAATTAAGAATAATATGGACTTAAAAAATACACAAGCTGGAAAATGTATGTTGAGCTTGTGGTGTTGACCAGCCACGTTGGGAGCTCACACTCGCCACAAGACTCGTGCTCCAAAGGCAATCAAGGATTTGTAAAATAGAAACTTGAATATTTATTTACATCATCTGTTTAAATGAGGTATGCAGCGATACACATGTTTTATTGATGGAATAAAAGTTTTTGCTCTTTGTGAAGATTCTGATGAACTACTCTGACAAGACGGGGTCTTTATCAGACCTTAAATAGCCTGACGAGTGACGCATCTCGGGCATCAATGCTCGCTAAAGAGGACTGCTCAATAATGAGCACCAGTTTAACAACATGCTTTCACAATCTATGGCACTTTGAACTCATTTTTACTGATCACACCCACTGAGAATGTTTTGCATGCTCGGAGTGGCAGAACAGAACAGGAAGATCGCCCTATTATTCGCAGATCAAATCCAGATAATGTCTCTGCTATCTGCAGCCAAGAGAATAAAATTGGCTGTGCTCTCATGGAAGAGGGATATGAGAAGAACACACTGTCTTTTTCCTTTAAGCACGACATCACTGGCCAATCATGGGCCTCCATGAGGAAGATAGCGTTGGTGAGTGTGTAGATGTTGTTTTCCTCCACAGGTGTTACACTGAAGCAGGTGTTGTGTGAAGAGCATGCAGGTGTGACGCTGTGGAAGTACATGATGCCCTCGTCCTCCAAGGTTGTCTTTGATTTTTTTCGATTACACCAGCCGGCTATACGGCCTTCAGGGAGGACCAGAGCGCAGCGGATAGCAACAAGGCCCACGGCAGATCTCGTTAAATAAACCTGCTGTACTGACTGTAGATTATATTTAAATCTTGCTCAGAGAATGTGGAACATCTAACTTTGAAGTTGTGGCCATTTTGTTTACCCAGAGAATTGTTCATTTTTTTCCAAACAAAAGGGTCTTGTTGCTATCTGCCGCGGTTCTTGTTGCTATCCGCTGCGTTCCGGTCCTCCCTGAAGGCCGTGTAGCCGGCTGGTGTCGTCGGGTGTACTCTCCTCGAGCCATGTTTCACAGAAACACAGCATGGAGCAGTCCTGTAGATCCCTCTGCGCCGCAATCCGAGCATAAAGCTGGTCCATCTTGTTTTGCAGAGACTGAACATTTCCAAGCAGTATGACCGGACGTGCGAACCTTCCACTGCTAACCAATCGCCGGCATTGTCGTTCAGCCCTTCTCCACCTGCCACGTCTCCGCCTGTGTTTGTCATCCGGGGTGCGGCTAGCATTAAGGTGCCGTAGCATGTTGGCTCAGGATAGGATTTGAGCATGCTCAGTTCTAAATGTCCGAAAGTACTGCGCTATCATAGCTGTAGTAGGGTTGACCGGTCATAGACGAGCATAGTGCAAAAC
>CM045739.1:3460000-3497500 GCA_024760905.1 Plotosus lineatus
GATGAAAGTGTGGGAGTTGGCGAGTTTTTACAGGAAGCCGTTAAACAGCTCACGGAACGCTCAATATGAAAATACTGATTGTAGCGTTAACGGGCTTCGCCGCCGGGATTTTTTGTGATTAGAGCTGTTTATCTCCGTCATGTCAGGATTTTTTTGACTGCAAGGGCATGTGGTTAAATTGCCCCATATTGTTCCTTAAGCGACCCCTCCAGCATTTTAGTTAAGCTGTTGCACCATTCCAGATAGGTCATGTGAGTCTAGCAATCCTGATAGGGAGAACACTTTACGTTGTATCACATCTCCCATCCTTATTAATCTGTTCTCGTGGGTGGAGCCATCGTGGAAATGAGACCACACCCATGAGGATAGAAATACAGTATTGATTTAAACATTTTTTGTTTATTTTTCTTTGCACCTGTTTTAGGAGAGTGCGTTCTCCAGAGAGCGATTCTTGTAAGGAAGAAACTCTCGTCGAAGGAAGGAGGAGGCTGGCTGTCGGGGACTTTGTTCTGCACCCATTTCCGCGTGGCCTTTGTACCTCAGGACAGCCCGAGACCGGATGTAAGTCACTTTTTCAAATACGTTAACGTCTCATCACGTCGGCACATTTGGATAATCAGTAGCAATGAGGTTGCGTGATGCGTTACGTGTTGTGCTCATTATAATCAGGCACTGTGTGAAGAGTGAGGTGAATATTGAGAAGTTGTGGGGCTCTGTTCTTCCCACTCCGTTCTCATTGTGTTTCACGTCTGTGCTGAAATATCCGGCTCAGAGAGCACTACACAGAAAAGGACAGTTAAGATGTTTTGCATAACGCTGTGCGGCTCTCTGTGCTTTCCCGCCCCTCTTTTGTTTAGGACAACACCGATCCTGTGCTCCTCGGAGACCACGACGTCGCTCTGGCCTCCATCGAGAAGGTGGTCGCAGGTGAGAGGGTCAGACTTCAAACCAACTTCAAGCCAATCGGGTTTTTTGCTTGTCACATTGAGGTGCTCATGTCTCGTTGTGTTCTCTCCGTTTCAGTCGGACCATCCCGGACCAAACTGGTGACCCCAAACTCATCTCTGAAGTTCACCCCCGAGGAGCTTGTGCTGTACTGCAGGGATCTGCGTGTCCTCTGCTTTCTGTTCGACAGACTCACTCCTGATGCTCAGGCTGTGGAGGTGTGTGAGTGCCGAATTCCCCTCGTTCCTTTACCCCTCCCTTTCGGAGTACCCCTTAATCAATGCTGAATGTGGACGAGAGAGACTTGACTTTAGTTCTCCATAGATCACCTACACCATCGCCAAGACGTACCAGCCACTGAAAGCCGGCACCATCCTGTCGTTCCAGAACGCAGCTCTGGGAAGCATCGGTGAGTGAAAGCCATCAATCGTCACATGCTGCTGCTGTTTACACAAAATGCTTCTCGATATGGACGGGTTCCTTTACTGTTAAATCTCAGAAGTAATCAGGACAGCAAGTCGTATGGATGCACCAACAGGAACAGGTGCACTTCCTGAGCGTGAACTGATTGTGGTCGTTATCATCCGCATCTTAACATTTGATATTCAAATAAAATCATATGAGATACGTGAGCTGTGGAGTTGTACTCCGAGCCGCTGATAACCAGCTGAATAATGCAGAGTAACATGACCTCCTGGCCTTTAGTCAACCCTCTGACAGCTGTGTGTGCGTGCGTGTGTGCGTGTGCGCGTGCGTGCACAGTCGACTTCATACTCCTCACACTAGCTCTTACATTTGTAGAAATGAAACAGTTTCTGAGCAACCGGAGACGTGACCCGACTATGAACTGGTACGAGAGTGTAGCAGACTGGGACCAGGAGCTGGAGAGGACCGGAGCAGCTGGCTGGAGGGTCAGCACCGTCAATGATCGCTTTGAAATGTCCACCAGGTAACCACGAAAATACTCCCGAGCCACACAAAAATTTAATTATAACACTGATTATATAACACTGGTATGTATGATTTGGCGCCCTCTGCTGCCTCTGGTGAAGTGCAGTAGTGCCTTATACAGTGGAATGTCAGTCTCTTCATGTCTTCTTTTTTTCCTTTCGGCTGTTCCCTTCAGGGGTCGTCACAGCGAATCATCTGCCTCCATCTCACCTTATCCTCTGCGTCGTCTTCTCTTACACCAACTACCTTCATGTCCTCCTTCACCACATCCATAAATCTTCTCTTTGGTCTTCCTCTCGGCCTTCTGCCTGGTAGTTCCAACCTCAGCATCAGATGACCGATAGATTCACTATCCCTCCTCTGTACATGTCCAAACCATCTCAATCTAGCCTCTCTGACTTTGTCTCCAAAATCTCTTACATGTGTTGTCCCTGTGATGTACTCATTTCTGATCCCATCCATCCTTGTTACTTCCAAAGAGAACCTCAACATTTTCATCTCTGCTACCTCAGCTTTGTCTCCTGTCTTTTCTTCAGCGCCACTGTTCCTAAACCATACAACATCGCTGGCCTCATCACTGTCTTGTACACTTTTCCTTTCATTCATGCCGATACCTTCCTGTCACACATCACACTTTTCTCCAACCATTCCAACCTGCCTGCACACACTTCTTCACTTCTTTTCCACACTCTCCAGTGCTCTGGATTGTTGAGCCTAAGTACTTAAAAACCTGCACCTTCTTTGTCTCTGCTCCCTGTAACCTCACCGTTCCTCTTGGGTTCTTCTCATTCACAGACGTGCATTCTGTCTTATTGAGGCTAACCTTCATTCCTCTCCTTTTCAAGGCATACCTCCACCTCTCTAGATTTTACTCCACTTGTTTTCTCCTTTCACTACAGATCACAATGTCATCTGTAAACATCATAGTCCATGGGGAATCTTGTCTAACCTTGTCTGTCAGCCTGTCCATCACCACAGCAAACAAGAAGAGGCTCAGAGCTGATCCTTGAGTCATAGCTGCCAACTAGTACATAAACGTACTTGGTACATTTTCCTGGGTCTGAGTACGGAAATACGTTTTTGGGTCGGATAATACGTATTCAAATAATAATGCCGGCTATTTCATGAAAAGTAAACAAAAACTATACACTTTTGCTACGAAGAATGCTAATAAGAAAATGTATCAGCCACTCAGAGTACCGTCCCTTGCCAAACGTAACCACTGCATATGTGTACTGGCACTGCGCATGCCGGAAGTTGGGCCACGAACTAGCACGCATCTGTGAAGTAGTCGTGCAGCACTGTAAGAGCAAGGTGCATGAAAGGGCTTTGCAATCTGAATTGGAAGTAGGACGTGCTCAAACTTCGTTGATTTTTTTTTTTTTCACTTCGAAGACAAAAATACCAATACTATCAAAGCTGAATGTTTGTTTGCAGCCTTTTATGTCGAGCATAACATTCCTATAGCTGCTGCGAACCACATGGGCGAACTGCTCAAGTAGCAAATGTAAACAAGAGACAGCTGTACCTCCAATGCCCTCAGATTCTTTTTCACAAAGTTTCCAGGATTGATGAAAACTGGAATTGAAGACACAGATGAAGCTATCAACAATTTTGAGATCGAGTTTAATGATTATTGCTGAACCAATTTCAAAGCGGAACAAATGAGAATGCCTGCAGATGAGTTGTGGTTCTCACTTTCCCACACTGTCAAAGGAGATGGGAAGCCCAGATTTCAAAAGTTGAACCACTGCCTGTTCGGCATTTTATCAATTCCACACAGCAATGCTGAATGAAAGAATTTTCAGTCAGGTGAGGAAGAATAAAACAGACTTTAGGGGATCACGATCAGATGACATGCTGTCAGCCCTACTTGTTCAAAAATCAAGAAGCAACACCTGTTATAAACAGCCAGTCACTGCTTCCTTCTTGAAGCGTGCAAAGACAAAGGAAGCAGTCAAAAAGGATTAGTTAGAAGAATGATAATAGCTTAATAATAATAATAAACAGACAAGGGGAAGTTTATTTTCAAGTGATGGGATGTCTACACTGTGGAGTTAGGATTGCTTTGTGGTGAGTAAAAATGTATAGTACTGGGAAACTTCCCTTTACTGTTTGTTGCATTTCATATGAATCTATGCATACAAGTCATCATACGCCCTCTGTTTGTATTTTGACACCGCTACTTTTGCCTTACGCTGTCTCTCCCTGTACTTTTGATTACTCTCTTCAGTCTTCTCAATGTCCCTTCTTCTTAGCTAACCTCTTCCTTTGTACACACTCATGCACTTCCTCATTCCACCACCAAGTCTCCTTATCTACTTTCCTTCCAGATGACACATCAAGTACTCTCCTACCTGTCTCCCTGATCACATTAGCTGTAGTTAGTTGTCCAGTCATCTGGAAGTACTTCCTGACCACCCAAAGCCTGTTTCAACTCCTTCTAGCTCATATCCTGCCTGTGGGGCATTGAACATCACGCCTTCAATTTCTAACTTGAGACTCATCACTCTGTCTGCCACTCTTTTCACTTCTAAAATATTCCTGACCAACCCCTCCATCAAGATGACTCCTACTCCATTTCTCTTTCCATCCACACCATGATAAAACAGCTTAAACCCTGCTCCTAAGCTTCTAGATTTGCTACCTTTCCACCTGGTCTCCTGAACACACAGTATGTCCACCTTCCTCCTCTGCATCATGTCAGCCAGCTCTCTACCTTTTCCTGTCATAATTCTGCCATTCAAAGTCCCTACTCTCAGTCCTAGGCTCAGGGAAGTGGTGGCCTGGTAGTATAGGACGCTTGATCGCTGATCCAAAGGTTGGGGGTTCGAGTCCCACTCTCCACAAGGTTGTCATTGTCCCCCCAGTGCAGCTAACTATGTTATTAAAGGCCAGCCATGTCTCACACTGTCTATGGTGAGAGGCTCATGTAAAAAACCGTTGCTGATTTTCGTAAAGAGTAGACTGCAAAGCTGTCAGCGTGTTTCGGTCCCTTGCTAAAGGGTTGTGTCAGCAAGGGCATCCGACGTAAAAACCTATGCCAAATCAAACGTGCGACTCATTCACTGGTGACCCCTGATAAAGGGAAAAAGCCGAAAGGAAATCTCACTCTGTCCTAGACTCATGCCTTTCCTCTTCTCTCTCCGCCTACGGATATGCCTCCCGACGCTTCTTCAACCAACAGTAGCCCAGTTTTCACCAGCACCCTGCTGGTTTAACAGCACTGATGGCAGTTTGTATAGTAGATTTGGCACAGGTTTTACGTCGGATGCCCTTCCTGACACAACCCTCTGCATTTATCTGAGCTTGAGACCGGTCTGAGAGAGAACACTGGCTTGTGCCCACCACCAACCCCCAGCTTCATTATACAGTGGAATCTCGGTGATCAAACACAATTTGTTCTAAAGATATGGTCAATTACTGATTTTGTTTGAAGAGTGAAACGATGTTTCCCATCAGAAATAGTTCAAAGTCAATTAATGTGTTCAGATGAATGTTTACATGTTTACATTGGTCAATAGTTTTATATAGGATGAAAATTTATGAAACATACAATACAGACGCTCCCCGACTTACATTCATTCATTTTACAGTTTTTTGACTTTCCTTTTTTTTTCCCCCAAAAAGAAAAAATTGTCAAATTTTGAGTTTAGAGTGCGCTCTGTAGTACGAGACATATCTACGTAGTACGCTGATGTAATGACGCTGTGTCCATCCGTGCAGGCTGGGTACTAAAAGAGTATTCAATGGCGCCTTTGCTCACTTGAAAGACCTGAAGTTCTGATAACCCACGCTTTGTCTCAAGCACAAGCAAGTGAATTACTTTCGGTGGAGCACCCCACATACTGCAATTGTTGATTCGCTGTT
The DNA here is from genome assembly GCA_024760905.1 of Plotosus lineatus. Classification (NCBI taxonomy): domain Eukaryota; kingdom Metazoa; phylum Chordata; class Actinopteri; order Siluriformes; family Plotosidae; genus Plotosus; species Plotosus lineatus. The sequence continues at coordinate 3,465,767 of CM045739.1, forward strand.
TTAAGATTCATGTAAAGTGACTCGGCTCAGCTGCATGTAAAATGACCATCCGTCGACCATCGGAACCATTTACAAGCAGAAAGATCGCATCATAGAGAATGTTAAAGGTGATATTTGATATTTCATGAGTGAATTTGATTAAAATTTATCCAGTTGAAATTATTTTGCTTGAATTTAATTTATTATAATGTTGATATATTTGATATTATTTTACAATGTTATGTTTATAGTAATTGATTCAGGGGTGTTTTATGAGATACGGTAATGGTATTTATGAATGTATAGTACAGTATGAATGTTCAACAGCAATGGAACATACAGTAACAACTTGCGTCCCCCCCACCTTGCGTTTGGCTGTCCAGAACCAAACTAAAACGTAAGTTGGGGAGCGTCTGTACATATAATATATACAATATTGTAAAAAAGAGTAAAACATAGTAAGTGTATGTAATAATTAACCCAATTATGTACTGTATTTGTTTATAGTACATACCTTTTGTTTGCGATGTGTCAGCATATGTGGATGGATGGGGAGGGAGAGGTGGGGAAGGGGTTATTGCTTTGAGGGGGCGTGGTGCAGTTAATTCGACTTTTCCTTTACTGTCGAGTTCCTGCTGCTTTTCTTAGGACTCAGGGTTAAGGGTTAAAGTAGCTGTGATGTAATGAATAAACAAGATACGCTGTATGAGACTCTCTCTCATTGGCTATTCAAAGTTCTGAACACTGAGCAGCGTTCAACACACTCAGCTCTGCTCCGTTCGAACACCAAGGCAGATTTTTCCTCATATTTTTTGATCGAACTCCGAATTGTTTGACTACAGTGGTTCCACAGTAATTGGTGAATAGACAGCGCTGCTGATGGGGGGGGGGTGGCTTTTTTATTTTTATTTGGCTTTATTTATTTATTTATTTTTTTAATTAATTTATTTTTTTTAACAGCAGCATTGTAATTTGTCTCTTTTTTTCCCTTTATGTACAGCCTGTCCAGGTTTAATGTGGTTCCTCAGAAGGTTCTCGACACAGAGTTGAAGAAAACCTTTGCACATTTTAATGACGGTCGCATCCCTGTGAGTATAAAACAGACCCCGAGGGCATCTATAAAGTTCTGGGTGAGTGTGAGTGATTTGTGGTGTCTGATCCCAGTTTGATGTTATGCATGTAGCGCTGGTGTTGGCGGCATCCATGCGGGAGTGACCTGATTCGCATGGCCAGCTTTCAAAACAACATCTATCACGAGAAGGATGATATACGGTGTGCAGAAATTTATATAAACTTCTATGTACATGTATAAATTTATACCAGGATTTAGTTCTCCAAATAATAAAATTAATGCTAGTAAATAATAATTTTAACTGAGATGATATGATTAAAAAATCTGTTCAGATGTCACAGTTTCCCCTGAACGCCGCGCAGGTATAACGGTTTCATGTCGGTCTCAATCTGAGTGTTGTGTTTAAAGGTTTATAACACTTGATATCCTGTGCAGGAACCTGGAGCTGATCCTGTTTGGCGGTCAGACGCAATGTGTGGTAGTGGACCTTGGGGACGAAATGCCTTCGCCTGCCGACGTGCAGCTCGCACATGCACGACTACGCTCCCTATGCCTCGGAGGTGAGGAATTTACCACCTTGAATCATAAACCAATGATCAGCAGGCAGGGTTCCTGAGACAAAGTATTACTTTACTGTGAAATTCCTGTGTATGGGGTGGGGGGGTCAAGCAGCTCTGGGAGAGCTTATTTAATAATATCACAATCGGGTCATATGAAGCTCTGAACAAGTGCACCCTGAACTGTTCGCCAATCCATTACACACCTTGTGAGCTTGAACGTGAACTTTGACCTTACATGCTTGTCTAGGACATATTTTCTATATCGCCCCATTTTGATCCCCAAACCAATGACCAGGCAGATAGACCAGGGGCTTAATTCATGGAATGTCTGGTTTACGTATTTAAAGTGGGGCCCATGGAGATGGTTGCCATGACAATGGTATCTAGTTTGCACTACAGATGGTTTTGCTTCCGTTCCTCTGTAATTTTGGCTGAAGCGTTAGCGTTCCAGTTCTCCATGTGAGCCCCAGAAACCCTGCAATGTGCAGCCGCACGGCTCCTGTAAGAGGTAATACCTTTCTAACCCTATAGGATTCTGATAACTTTATATCTCTTCCTGCAGATATTTCATCCTCCGTGTCTGTGCCGGATGATAAGTGGCTCTCCACTCTGGAGGGAACTCATTGGCTGGATTACGCCAGGTGGGGGAGGGTTTAAGTTCTTCTGTGACTCATTGCTAACCTCCGCCTCCCATGCTGTAAAAACCAGAGTTAACAGCAACGAATTAATTCCCACCTCGTGTTTATTGGCTCTAAATGAATTAAGGAATTTAAAGCCAGATGTGTCGTGACGGAACCGTTTTCTCTAAGCTGCTCATCGAAAGTCTGCTGACTGACAACACGATAGCTTAGGTGCACTCTATTTATCTAAAAAAAAAAAGCCTGAAGAGGACACTCGTACCTTTTTTAATTCATGCGGAATAATTGATTATTGAAAACCTAGAAAAAATGTCTCAATGTTTTCCAGCAAGGATTTATGAATATTCAAATGAAATACACACACCTCGTGTTATTTTGTTGCTGTATTTTGACATTATTTATTCATTTGTGGGACTGATTCATCTCATATTGAGGCTGGAGCCTGTATCGGCCAACCCTGGACGATGGCGGGGTACTACCTGAACAGTTAGCCAATCTGTCACAGGGCCAACCACACCCAAAATGTATTTGTACCAGTTTATTTGATGTACAGAACTCCAAATGATGTGAGTACAGTGGTACCTCGTCTAACATAGTGTCCCTTATAATAAATTTCCCATGATCCGAGCTTTGATCCCACCAAAAATCTGCCCCATCCAATGAGCAAAATTTTGATTTACAAGCTCTACTTGAAATGGCTTTTCCGGGCCGATTAGCGTTGTATTCCTCTGCGCCCCAAGAACGCGGCTTATGCAGCTTCTCAATTATTTTCTGAGACGCCCCTCTAGGAAGCAAAAAAATTTCTGCCCCATGTACAACTATAAATAGTGTTTACTGCACTTCATATCGTTTGCTCAGTGCTTTTTCCCTACACCAGGGGTCAGGAACCTGTGGCTCTTTTGATGACTGTACCTGGCTCTCAGATAAATCAGGTGGCCTTTCTTAACAGAATAACAAATACATGATTTCACGGTCATTTAAACAAAAATACAAACAATCCATTGAATAAAACAAAAACAGATGAATAAATATCACGCATTTAAATCTATACATCTATTTTCAATGCCACGTCACTGTGGCGCAGCGGAGAGCCAATCCTTTCTGTACGCCAGTATGTGGGCAGGTCAGAGACCTTGAAACACTAATTTTATAAGATTATAACAACAGCCACAGACTGCGTGTGGTGTTCTTGGGTAAAGAGGTAAATTTCCCTCATTTTTGATTGGCTCACTTCCACATTGGCCAAGCACAGCTGGAGGGAAAACACAAATGGACAGACATGGAAAAACTTTAACCCACAGACCAGCTGATTTCCAAAACTTGGGACACGCTTCCTGTCACATTAACACTGCAGCGTGTGAGTCGTGCCGTATTGACCATGAGTCTTATTATACTCTCAAATTGTTGCTCTTCTTTTTCAATTTTGTTGTATTCAGTATATATATATATATATATATATATATATATATACTGAATACAACAAAATTGAAAAAGAAGAGCAACAAATATATATATATATATATATATATATATATATATATTTGTTATATATAAATGTGTGTGTGTGTATGTATGTATATTCTCAACAAATTAGCATATTGTGAAGTTCACTATTTTCTGTAATGTACAGATAAAAATTAAACTTTCATATATTTTAGATTCATTGGACACCAACTGAAATATTTCAGGTCTTTTATTGTTTTAATTCTGATGATTTTGGCATACAGCTCATGAAAACCCAAAATTCATATCTCAAAAAATTAGCATATCATGTTCAGGTAGTCTAAACGAGTTATTAACCTAATCATCTGAATCAACCAATTAACTCTAAACACCTGCAAAAGATTCCTGAGGCTTTTAAAAACTCCCAGCCTGGTTCATTACTCAAAACCACAATCATGGATAAGACTGCCGACCTGACTGCTGTCCAGAAGGACATCATTGACACCCTGAAGCAAGAGGGTAAGACACAGAAAGAAATCTCTGAGCGAATAGGCTGTTTCCAGAGTGCTCGATCAAGCCACCTCAGTGGGACGTCTGTGGGAAGGAAAAAGTGTGGCAGAAAACGCTGCACAACCAGAAGAGGTGACCGGACCCTGAGGAAGATTGTGGAGAAGGGCCGATTCCAGACCTTGGGGGCCCTGTGGAAGCAGTGGACTGGGCTACAGGTGCCACATTCCCCAGGTCAAGACACTTTTGAACCAGAAACAGCGGCAGAAGCGGCTGACCTGGGCTACAGAGAAGCAGCACTGGACTGTTGCTCAGTGGTCCAAAGTACTTTTTTCGGATGAAAGCAAATTTTGCATGTCATTCGGAAATCAAGGTGCCAGAGTCTGGAGGAAGACTGGGGACAAGGAAATGCCAAAATGCCTGAAGTCCAGTGTCAAGTCCCCACAGTCAGTGATGGTCTGGGGTGCCATGTCAGCTGCTGGTGTTGGTCCACTGTGTTTTATCAAGGGCGGGGTCAATGCAGCTCGCTATCAGGAGATTTTGGAGCACTTCATGCTTCCATCTGCTGAAAAGCTTTATGGAGATGAAGATTTCATTTTTCAGCACGACCTGGCACCTGCTCACAGTGCCAAAACCACTGCTAAATGGTTTACTGACCATGGTATTACTGGGCTCAATTGGCCTGCCAACTCTCCTGACCTGAAGCCCATAGAGAATCTGTGGGATATTGTGAAGAGAAAGTTGAGAGACACCAGACCCAACACTGTGGATGAGCTTAAGGCCGCTATCGAAGCATCCTGGGCCTCCGTAACACCTCAGCAGTGCCACAGGCTGATTGGCTCCATGCCACGCCCGCATTGAAGCAGTCATTTCTGCAAAAGGATTCCCGACCAAGTATTGAGTGCAGAACTGAACATAATTATTTGAAGGTTGACTTTTTTGTATTAAAAACACTTTTTTTTTTTTTTATTGGTCGGATGAATATGCTAATTTTTTGAGATAGGAATTTTGGGTTTTCATGAGCTGTATCCCAAAATCATCAGTATTAAAACAATGAAAGACCTGAAATATTTCAGTTGGTGTGCAACGAAAGTTTTATCACTACATTACAGAAAATAATGAACTTTATCACAATATGCTAATTTTTTGAGAAGGACTAGTATGTATGTGTGTGGTTCTCAGAGGACTAGATTTAAAAAAAATTTTTTTTTTTTTTTGGGCTCTCTTAGTCAAAAAGGTTCCCGACCTTTGCACTACACCATAGTGTGACAATGAGAACACCACTGCAACCTACTGTAGAGGATTTGCAATTGCACATAAACCTAGTACAGTATGGCAAAAAAGCATGTTCCCCAGGGTCATATGCACCCTCCCGGCATCACACCGCACCCCCAAGGGGGGCGCCCCCAACTATTTGAGAAGCACTGGCCTTGTGGGAGCATTTCCTCGCATTCGTAGCATGCACATCTCCCTCCCCTCCCCTGTTACGTACCACTTCATGCCTACCCACATGACAGCTTCGCGCCCACATGACATCTTCGCTTCAGTCGATGATCGGAAGGGTTAGTTGACTTATTGTTTATTCTTATTATTGTTAATGTACAATTATTATTATTAAATATTTATTGTTTTTACATGTTTATCTCAATATATTAGGTCAAATATGCTATGTATACTGTATAATATATAATGTGTCATGTTATGAGTTTGGGAGGGGGTTGGAACGGATTAAGTGATTTTCTATTATTTCCAATTGGAATTTTTGTTTTATCTAACGAGCATTTTGACTTACGAGCTCACCTCGGAATGGCTTAATTTCGTTACCTGAGGTATCACTGTAGTTTCAAAAGTGATTTATAAATGTGTAATCTCACTGACTTCTGTACGAGAAGTGTAATACAGTATTACTAACGTCAGCCTACAGCCGGCCAGCATACCAGCTCACAGCCAAAACAGGCACGTTTCAAGATTGAATTTTGAAGCAAAAAAAATCCACGAATCTCTCCCCACCCTGCCGACTATTTGTTTGGTAGCGATGATGCTAAATTGTTAGCTTTTGTAGCGCCGAAGTTCTGAAGCTGCAAACATACAAGGAAACACCTTATTCTGTGTTTTGACACATGATTGGTCCAGAGTAATGATCTGTGGTCTCAGTGAAGAAGCAAATATCAACCTTTGCCCTCAAGTTTTGTTATATACAGAGGTACATTTCTCGACTCTAGAAACCTATGTGTGTGTGTGTGTGTGTGTGTGTGTGTGTGTTTGTGTTTATAGGTGCTGTTTACGAAAAGCTGCAGACGTGGCCTGCTTGCTCCAAAGAGGTCAATTAACCGTCGCCCTTCAAGGTGTGTGTTCTCTATCAGGTTATTTTCAAATGTCCTCCTTTTTAAATATCAGCAAAGAGAAGAATACACACTGCCTCTACTGTTCCACTCGGAGTGACTCGACTCTTGTAATAATACTCTGATGAATTCAGGATAATTTTTGGCGCCCCTGTAGGTTGATGAGCCGTACGTGAGGAAGCCTGAGTCATGCTCCATGTTTTCGGTGTGTAGGTGTGAATTTGAGGAACAGTCCTGATTTAGATCATTAAATGGGTTGGTTTGTAAGGTAGTAACAGTGAGTCTTCAGTAAACTTTCAGAAATTTAACAGGGAATAATGTGTGAAACGAGTCAGGATCGTTCGCTTATCTGTCAGAAATAGTAATCATTCAAAAATGAGATGTTGAGCCGAGTCCAACCAGAAGAGGGCGGAGTGCGACAGGAGGAACTGTTCCTGTTCTACCTTTTGCTTATTCAGAGCTCACCACCTCAGCAAGTGAATAAATCTTTAATCCCTCACCATGTTTTTGCTTTTAATTTTTTAACATTCAAAGCGCAAAGAATATCCCAGATATAAAGCATGGTAGTTCCATGCCAAATGCATAGGATTTTGAGCCGAACGTCTGCGCGAGATGTTTGTAAATGGATCTCATTGTGTGCAATGCGCTATGAAAGCCTCGTGGATCATATGATCTGAAGGGAACTGGACAGGACATTGTAGTAAACGGTGTCGTGTCCCCACAGAGCCGGAGGACCGGGACATGAACTGCGTGGTGGCCAGTCTGGTCCAGGTGATGTGTGATCCGCACTGCCGCACCGCCGCGGGCTTTCAAAGCCTCGTGCAGAAGGAGTGGGTGATGGCAGGGCACCGGTTCCTTAGCCGCATCAATTACCACCGAGACACCGACAAAGAGGAGGTGAGAATTCTACGAAGGCCAGAAATATTTTAATGACCTCACAGGGGGAGAAGGGTGTGTGAAGTGGTCAGGTATGATGTGTTGGGTGTGTTCAGGCTCCTTTCTTCCTGCTCTTCCTGGACTGCGTGTGGCAGCTGTGGGCTCAGTTTCCAGCCCGTTTCCAGCTGACTGATGCCTACCTGCTGGCTCTGCATGACAGCGTGCAGCTGCCTCTCTTTAACACGTTCCTGGCCAACTGTCACAGAGAGCGCTGTCGCCGATCACAGGTATAACCCCCCTCCCCCATGCGCGCACACACACACACACACACACACACACACCAAGTGTTTTTAGCTGATTTAAACTGAAAATGTTTTCACAGCACTTGTCTCCGAGTTACACTCCAGTAAACGGTCTGAGAGAGTTACCCAGAGGCTCAGTCGAGGAACCGGTGGACCCTCCATACCCTCCAGTGTGGGACTGGGCCCTGCAGTACAGCAGCCAGAGACGGGCCCTGTTTAACCAGCCCTTGTGCCAACTTGCTTCCCCTGCACCTGTCCTCAATGGCAACCTCAATACCACCTCAGAGCCTGAGTGGGTGAGTATATGGGTGGGGCGTGTGGGTGAGAGCATGTGGCTGAGGATGGTGAAGGGCATGTGGGTGAATATTACGGGTGGATCAGTGGGTGGGGATGCGGATAGGTGTGTGGGTTATGTAGGTAAGGATCCAGCTGGGTAGGTGGTTGGGTGCATGGCTAGGTATGTGTGGATGATCTGGGTCATTATTGCTTGTGTTGAGTCATTGGATGCTAATTAAATATTTTTAAACTGTCCTAGTTGGGCAGAGCTGCTCTTTTCAAACGAGGCCAGCTTTAAAAAAACAACTGTGCCGAATTCAATTCCCTCTCGTCATTAACTTCTCATCCTGATTAGAGCACCTCGTTTCCTAGTTCACAAAAAGTGCCTGTCAATGCCCCCCTCTTTCCCATGCTCAGAGTGAGAGTGCTGTAGGCTCAGTGTTCCTGCTCTCGCGTGGCGTCTTCTCCTGTCCCTCCAACCTGCTGCCGTGGAGAAGTGGAGGAGGTTCGGTTTCATACAAAAAGAGCCACAACCGGGCTCCGTCCTGTGAAGGCCTGCCGGCTCTTGAGCGCTTGATCAGAGCCGAACCCTTACCCATCAGCGTCCACGAACCCAACGGGCCTCTTGTGCCCCTGCTTCTGGGGCCCTGCGTGCACGTCTGGAGGAACTGCTACTTGAGAGGGGCGCTGCATGCGCAGGTACTTCCTTGGTCCTTCTTTAAAAAAACTAATCGTGTGAATGAGTGCCGTGAGTTCGTGAGATAAATTAACTATAAACAAGTGCATTTTCACAGGGACTGTGGAGCAGGTGTTGATTCTGAGTGGGTGGGAGTCTGAGGGGTTTTTTGTGATGAATATCTTGATGTTTTAGTTAAAATGACACGATGCACCCGTCCGTCTTTAGGCGTTCACTTACCCGATGTCGTCTAATACGAGGCACCCGGTGGAACAGCTGTCGTGGGAGGTGGAGAACCTGCGCAAACGTCTGGCCCAGGCCTCCACGGGCCGTCCTCAGAACCGTAAGAGACAAGAGCTCCGCCGCCTCGGTTCCAACCGCAATCAGAATGCCAACAACGGCACGTTCCTCTTCTCCTCTTCCTCATCTTCATCGTCCTCCTCCTCCTCTTCCTCATCTTCCTCATCCAGTAGCTCTCATCATGAGAGTCCGAGTCGCATTTCAGGACGCTCTGCCTACAGCGACGGACCCAAACACACCTTCCTGTTCGGTCGCTCCACTTCAAGTTCCAGTGCCAAACTGCCTAAGAGCAGCAGCTCTTTGGGGACCAAGCCTCGCTGAACTTTAGGTAGGGGAGTAGAATCCACAAGGTTTAATCTTCTCACAGGCTCAAGTGTTAGAAAAATTTAAAGAGCTTCTCTTGTCATTCTCTCCATCATCAGAACGTTGGGGACAAAAGAGCACAGCATTTACCCTGAGTATTTAAAATAAGGTTCATTTTTTGTGTGTGTGTGGGGGGGGGGGTTTATAGTATATAGTACGAGTAGAGGGCACTAGTATGTAGTATACAGTGCTTTGTATAAATATTTAACCCATTTGGACTTTTCTGCACTGAGAGATTGGGGTGAAGTGTCATGTCCAGCATCAGTGACCCCGGGCCTCGAGGTCGAGCCTCTGACCCGAACCCTTCTCATTTGTTGTAGACCAAGTTAGTCGTGCCATATCCTGTTAATTTAAAATAAATTGAATGATGTTTAAACTTCTGCAGCACGAAGGGTAGCAAGATTGTCCTTGGCTCATGAATAACAAACAGTCCAGGTTATGCCAATAAATAAATAAATAAACGGATTCAAAGAAAATGGAGATTTTGTGAGATGTATATTCTTCTCATTTCCACTAGATGGACACAGTGTGTGTGTGTGTGTGTGTGTGTGTGTGTGTGTGTGTGTGCACAACTACATGAATAATGTTAACAGGTAGGAGGAGGATTGTGCGTATTTGAGGTACAGTACAAGGTGTGTGTGTGTGTGTGAGAGAGAGTGAGGGAGAGAAAGAATAGCGAGCTGTTCAGGGGGTACCCCACCTTTGCCCAGAGTTGGCTGAGATAGACTCCAGCCTTCTTGTGACCCAAGTAGGATTTAAGTGGTACAGCGAATTGATAGTTTACACCGTGTCTTGATTTTAAAGCAAAGTAAGTGAAATATAAAGAAATTCCGAATTTGATGTAAATGTTTGAATTATAAAAAGCGATTTTATGGGATATTTTAATTTAAACTTTCAGTATTATACTTTTGGAGCAATACACTGTATAAAAACCTTCATTTGTATCATTATTATTATTGATGTAGATTTGCTGCCCTGGTTTAACGCTGTATGTTCCCTCACATTTGTTTATTCTGTGTTTTTATTGTATTTAGTGCTACAATGTCCATGTTGTACTTGAACTTCGGTCGTAAAGGTACTGAGCAGTGTAATTCTTTACTCACAGTGTTGTATAATATCAAAAACCTATAAACTTTATACGCTGCCCCTGAGATAAGCGTCTGCCTGCGTCTGATTTCCCGACACACCTTCCCAGTTTTTATCAGATGCCTGAACGTCTGCGCCCACAGACGCAGCTTCCTCTTTGAGGAAATGACCGAGTGCTCGTTCCTCCTGACTGATGTTCTCGCGGTCATGCTTTCACAAGCCGAAAGGCAGAGGGTGAGTTATGGCAGCCGTATTGTGTGGCGTTCCCACACGGAGAGTTGGTTTGTTTATCCCCAACGGTACAGGAAGGAGAAACCCATTTCCTCTTTTTCTTCTTACATTCCCCCTTGATTTGTATCGGCATGCCTTGCTGCAGTCGACATGAATTTAATAAATCCAGACCTTTTGTACGAGGTTTGTTCACGGACAAACTTGAAAATGAAATCTGAGACCATGATGCGATTTGTGACTGTTTTTTAATATTTGTATGAAAATAAATACAGTATTTACATCACTTTACAAGAAGCATGAGGTTCATCATCAATATTTCAGTGCAAATGTACTCAATACTGTCATCCACGGATAGCAGAGCAACCGAAAACAGTCCAAGTGCACGACGAGAACAAGCCCGAGTCCTCGGTTCATGGATATCAGGAAGAAAACACCTGGAGTCGATGAAAAGGTACGAAGACAGTGTTGTGTCGTTATAGGAAAATAAATAAAGAAATAAATACTTGTATAACAGGGTGGTGTGATGAATCCTGATTATTTTACTATAACGGCACTATCTGTAATATTTTACTCTTTTTACCAGCAATATACTCCCAACTTAAAATATTCATCGTACGTGGTGAATGTTTCCATTTAAAGTTACAATAAACATCGTCGAACATCCATGAAACACGGTGCTTCAATTACAGCAGCTATAAACAATCAACCACCACCGTGTAGCCAGTCCACTGCAGTACTGAGAAACTGTCTGCACTGAACATCTCAACCTCGGAGTGGAAACTGTGTCACCGTCTCCGTTTATACAGAAAGTGGAGCGTTTCCCTGCAGAAGGCGTCCAGTCGGTTAGAAAACTGAAAAGGTGGGTTTTTTGTTGGGTTTTGTTCTTTTGATATTCTACATCTGTAGTTCTTTTCTTTTTAAATCAGAGTTCATGGGTTACATTCGGTGGAACCAATGTAGAGATACAAGCGAAATGCTCAAGGGATCGAATCGGGTGAAATGCCACCGTAAATGATGTGCTGTGTGAACTGAAAATACAGCATCGTGCATGTTGATTGGGCCGGTGTTTTTATAAAGTATTTCCGTGAAGGACACCTTGCACTCAGATGTGCAAACAGTCGTATTTCTACCGAGGGTACACTTTACACATGTACCTCTGCCGGGGTTCGTCACTGGCTCTCAGGGGAACTGTGTAAGTTTTAGGGCCAAAACCCGACACGTACGTTCCTGATCAGCACCGGATCAGTACCTTTTAAAAAGTAAAGCCCAAGCAGCGAGCTGTTGTATCTCTAAAGGAACGATCATGAGCTGCTATTCCACGAAAACCATGCTATGCACCGAGTACAGGATGGATTGACCTGAATGACCATTTTATTATAATCACATCCACTGGCTTGGGAGAATTATCGGTTATTTTAATCAAGTTTTTAATTCTACAGGATCATTGGTGTTCTGTGTGCAACACACTGACGTCAGAGTTCGGTGAAAATACTTTAATGGCATTTTTTTCCCCAAAATTTTGTTTTTGTGTACTCATGGTATATGAGCTGATATCTTGGTGGTAGATCAGCCAATCAGAATGCACGTTTGCTTATATCCAGTAGGTGTGAATGCTTAATTTTTATTCAGGAATGTATTTACTGTAAAAAAAAAAATTTTGAAATCACGCTCTCATTTTTTTATTTGATATTTTATTTTCCATGCTGGCCTCGTGGTGTGGTGAAGTCCCTGAAGGTTTTTAATCTTTTTATATGTGGATAAAATCCCCAGTGTATCTCTGAAATTAAATGTAATGTAAACCTGCTCGACTGTCTGAGCTGCTGTTCTGGGAAATAAATCGACATCATCCAACCAATCACAGTCCACAATTCACTCCTGCTGTCCTAATCATAAATAATCGAATAATAAATAGGGTAGCCCTGTGATGGCCTGGTGAGCTGGCCAGGGTGTACCCTCCCCTTGCCCGGAGTTGGCTGAGATGGGGCGTCAGCCTCCCCACGACCCTTAATTAGGATGAAGCGGTTCAGGGAATGAGTGGATGATGAAATAAGTCGGTCGTCCGCATCACCTTGGAAATGTTTTCTATAGACTTTTTTTGTTTGTTTTTTCTTTTCTTTTTTATTTTTGGTCTGGAACTCCACCCTGTGTGCCATCATTTAATGAATATTAAAATCACAGGGACTTCAGTCTAACAGGAACAAATGGCACAAATTGAAGTATTTTAGGTCCGTGATGTCTTGTGGACATTTTTAAAGGGTTCCACTGAGGGTTCGATGATGATGATGATGATGATGATGATACGGAGCGATCCGTCCTGAGCCGGAAACGAACGCTTTTCTTTCACGCAACTTCCATTTTCTTCCTTGTTCCTCTCACTGGCTTGTGAATAAAAAGCCAGTTGCATGTGTTTGATACAATGATCTGTAATGAAACATTTAAATGTATGGGTCAGTGAATGCTTCCATCTCCAAGACAACTGTCCACACTGTCCAGCAGCTGTCTGAGAAAGAGAAAGCGGAACATCATCAGGCGATGATGTTCAGTTCCGCTGGTCATCTTTGTCCTCGATCAGCTGTGTTTGGCTCCCGAGCGGAGAGTAATCGAAGCCGCTGAGGTGGCGCAGGGACCTGCAGACGGGACAGGGGTATTCGGCCAGACCCTCAATGTCCTCGAAGGCCATGTTGACGATGCGGACGGTGCAGGGCTCGCAGTATAGGTGGCCACATGAAAGGCGCCTGAGACGGGCGGCGTAGGAGATGCAGGACTGGCAGTGTGGTTGAAGGTCCGAGCCCGGAGACAGGCTGCCGGTCAGAGAGCTGCTCTCCATACTCGACACCTGGCTGGACCCGAGCTTCGTGGATGACCTGAGGATATGAAAGTAAAGGGTTTTCTCACTGGCTCGTGGTTCTATCACAGTCAGGATCTGTAGTGTTTAAGGTTAATGGCGTTTCAGAAGCGGGAACGCCATCCTGGTGCATCCTGGGAAATGGCTTGAGGAACAGGAAACACGATGCCCATTTTTAAAACCATTCATGAGGAATTATCTGAATGTAGTTTATATAATTGATTTGGGATTCCAGCTCACAATAAATATAAATAAATGAATCTGAGACTTTTAGACGGGACCTCACGGGCTGAGATGAGCCGACGCCGGGCGCAGAACTGCGGCTGGACTCTATGGTCGTGACTTGAAGTGAAACGAAACACAACAGAGCTGTGTTTACACGTCCGTCAGGAATCTCACTGTCTCTCAGAGAACAGGATGTCGAGCGCTACGATCACTTCCGCTGGCCGCGTAGCGTGTCGGAAAGCGACTGTAGCTGGTGGGTAACGCAACGCCGAGCCGTGGCCAATTCACAGGAAAGAACCGCCGACTTTTACAAAATCAGCCTCTTAACTTACTCACATGACTTACAGCCTAACCAATCGTGATGCGCGTGTTCGCCTTTTAGCAAAAGGTCAAAGGTTTCAGGTTCCGTGCGCAACAAGGGCGTTTCTGGGGGCAGTTTAGATGTTCTCCCTGTTTCTCTCTGGGTTTGCTCCATCAGAACATTACAACAAAGACATTCGGGTGATTGGCTGAAATAAATCGGCTCGATATGGAAGCGCGAGTGAACCCTGTGTGTATGTGGCCCTGCGATACATTAGTGAGCCGATCAGGGTGGAGCTGCCTTCGCCCAGAGTCGGTGGAAATAGGCTCCAGCCTCCCTATAACCTTCACAGGATTCTTTTCTTTGTAAAACGAGTGAAGGGAAGAGCAGATGGAGAACATCCAGCATGATGTTGTTGCTGGAGGTTTGCAAGCACCAACAGTTACATGATTTGTTAACAACACGGCGGCCACGTGTCAATCAAACCCAAACAGCTGTCAGTCTGAATTTAAATGACTTTAACACAAGTTAACAGAGAAAAATACAAATTTAATACTTAAATAATGATCGTTAGATTCTATCTGGCGGGCAGTGGTGGCCTAGTGGTATAGAGCGCTGGATCACTGATCCTAAGGTTGGGGGTTCGAGTCCCACTCTCCACAAGGTTGTCACTGTCCCCCCCAGTGCACTAACTGGGTCATCAAAGACCGGCCGTCGCTGACTTTCGTAAAGAGGAAATACAAAGCCGTCAGCGTGTTTCTGCCCTGCGACGGCCTGGTGAGCTGTCCAGGGTGTACTCTGCCCTCGCCCTGAGTCGGCCGGAATGGGCGCCAGCCTCCCCGTGACCCAAATTAGGATTAATTGGTTACAGAAAATAAAAATGAAGCGATTCTTGCTTTCCTCATCCCGCCCGTCTCACACGGCCTGCCCTGGATACACAGTCCACTACAAGCTTCCTGGAATGGGTGGGGGTCATCTATAAGGGGAGGAGTCACGCTCAGATCGTCCGTGACGTGTAACTCTGTTCCTGATGGACTGTTTGCAAAGGCTGCTAGGACCCCGCAAATTGCAGCTTTTAATGTTTCATTCTTTATTTGTTCCAGTAATTTGTGTTGCGTAACTTCCTGTGAATGGGAGTGTAAATCAAGTCCTGTTGTCACGGAAGGATTCTGGTTGTTGTTGTTCTGCGGTTTACTGAGACAACAAATAAAGGAAATTATGGAATATCTCGCCGACTTTAAGAAGAAATAATTCAATGCGTCATCACCATGGAAACTGTTTTTTTGTTTGTTTGTTTGTTTTTTTGTTTGAATAAAAATCTCGAAAGGCAAAGAAACGCATTCCGGGTGTGTTCTCACCGTGTCCGTTCACAGGCCAGCCCAGGTGTTTGTGGTGCGCTCACCTCTGAGATGAAACCGGGGTGGCTTTGAAACAGTCGAAGCTGAACGCGGAGATGATTCTCCAAAACATGGCCATGCCGCTTCCTCTCATCACCGCGAATTAGTCCTCCAGCGGTCCACTTCCAGCGCCAGCTGTTCGTGCATCCAGATGTGAGTGAGATCACCTCCGCGTGCGGAACGTGCCAGAGCAGACGAGACGCGGAGAGAGAGAGAGAGAGAGAGAGAGAGAGAGAGAATCCGGCTCGATGGCAGATCGCGGAGCGGCGCGAGCAACAAGATCCTGGATTCAACCTTCAGAGGCGACAGAACACAGAACTCAGCACTGCGCCTCATTCACACACACACACACACACATTCACACACATTCACACACACACACACACATTCACACACACACACACATTCACACATTCACACACACACACATTCACACACACACACACACATTCACACACACACACACACACACACACATTCACACACACACACATTCACACACACACATTCACACACACACACATTCACACACACACACACACACACATTCACACACATACACACACACACACACACATTCACACACACACACATTCACACACACACATTCACATTCACACACATACACACACACACACACATTCCTACACACACACACACATTCACAATCACACACATACACACACACACACACACACACATTCACACACACACACATTCACACACACAGACGCACACGCGCGCGCACAATCTCTTCCTCTTCATATCTCTCAATCAAAAGATGAATTCCAGCGCGTAGGAGAGCCGCGCATACCTGAGAAGTTTGTCTTTGGCTTTGATGAAGTCTGCATCCACATCATCATCATCATCATCATCATCATCATCCCCGGATCGAAGTGTTTCCAAATCTCAAAATCATCTCCAAGTAATCATTATAAACCAGGTTCTGATCTCATCCTTCACGGAGCCAGTGCGCGAGAGAATGCGTAACCATGGCAACCTCGTCGCAAGAACTCGAGCGTTTTCGCTTTGACACGCAGCCCGGTTCGATTTGCGCACGAGCCGTCCTGAACGCGCAGCGCGAGCGCGCGCGCGTTCAAATTCGGATTATTTATAGGTCGTACTCGACAATTTATAGCAGGCGAGGAACCAGTTCCTCACTCGCACCGCGATTTCCCAACAGTGTGACGTAACAACTGTCTTCACTTTCTTTCCGCTGACTGAGGGGGCGTGTACAAGGTTCCAGGAGCTCGCTGAGTGGGTGGGTGAGTGAGGGGGTGAATGTGTCTGTCCGTGGCTGTGTGTGGGTGTGTATCTGTGGTTGTGTCTGTCTGAGGGTGCGTGTTTGTGTGTGTGGGGGGGTGTCTGTCTGTGGGTGCCTATATATATGTGTGTGTGTGTGTGTGTGTCTGTGGGTGCCTGTGTGTGTGTGGGGTGTGTGTGTGTGTGTGTGAGAGTGTGTCTGTCTGTGGATGCCTGTGTGGGGTGTGTATGAGTGGGTGTGTCTGTCTGTGGGTGTGAGTGGGGGTGTGTGAGTGTGTATATCTGTCTGTGGGTGCCTGTGTGTGTGTGTGTGTGTGTGTGTGTCTGTCTGTCTGTGGGTGCTTGTGGGTGTGTGTGTGTGTGGGAGGGGTGTGAGTGGGTGGCGGGAAAGAGGTGTGATTAGCTGAATGCAGGTGTTAATATATATTTATTGATTGAATGTCTGATAAAACGGGTGATTTAAACATGTGTTCTGTTCATGTTGTGTAGGAGGAACCGCTCCAGATTCTAAACCACAACACACACACACACACACACACACACACACACACACACACACACACCCTAAAACCTTCTTTTTGAAAGTGTATCTCATGGGGCTTGTGACCAGATGGTGAACTTCACCATTCTTTCTGCAAACATTGTAGATTCCCAGGAGTCGCCATGTTTGCCAACCATGTGCTGATGCCGTGTTCATTCACCAAGGAATTTTGTACATTTTTTTTTGCCAAATGATCTGCAAATATCCACAACAGTCACTAACTGTTCTCCAAATGGTCTGCAAACATTCTTGTGGTCGTCAACTATTCTTCAGTCCTTCGCCTCCCTCAGGAATGTGGTGGCTTGTTGGAGAACACTCAGTGAACATTTCATGAAATTGTTGACAGTCGGTGTCACCTGTGGTCATGTGACTGTCGTGTGTTTATATAATTATATAAAAATGACTCGGTGAGTGTCAGAGACAGTCAGAAAAAACTGGGATGGTTTCTGCAATACATTCACCAAAACGTCATTGATTGTTCGCAGGGATTCAGCAAGAGGTTGTGAACTGTTCATCAACTACTCACCAGAAATTCAGGAGAAAGTCATCAACAAAGGCAGCATGGTGGCGTAATGGTTGGCATGTCTGCCCCACAACAAGAAGGTCCTGGGTTCGATTCCCAGCGCGGGCATTTCTGTGTGGAGTTTTCAAGTTCTCCCTGTGCTTGTGTGGGTTTCTTCCGGGTTGGCCGGTTTCCTCCCACAGTCCAACAACATGCACAGTAGGTTAATTGGCTGTTCCAAATCTCCCCTGGGTGCGAGTGCGAGTGTGAATGGCTATGTGAGTTTTGGCCGTGCGATGGCCTGGTGAGCTGTCTAGCGTGTACCCCATCCTTGCCCAGAGTTGGCTGAGATGGGCACCAGACTCCCCGAGACCCTAATTAGGATTAAGCGGTTCAGAAAATGAGTCATCAACAAGTTTGTAATTGGTATCTCACTGACTAGCGAAGCTCTTACCTGTCAGTGATTCGCCTTAAAATCGAAATCTCCTCGGGGTTCGTTTCAAAGTCGTCGACCACTGACGATGAACCGGGATACAAACACACACAGTACAAAAGTACACAATCACTATGAAAGCAAAGAAATGATCTAACGGTACAACAACGACAATAATAGAAATAATATCTGGTTCATGTGCGAGTTATACGTGAATCCACGTGATCTCAACGCGTCCATGCCCTGAAACATTCGACTAAGCCGGTTGACGCAGTGAGGCCGCAGTGGCTCGGTGGTTAACTCTCTTACCCGAGTGGAGTCTACATCTTCTCACTGTGCCTGTGTGCATGGGTTCCTCGGGGGCTTCAGTGTCCTCCTACAGTCCAAATTCAATCACATTCAGGCGACTTGCTGCTGAAACGTCCAGTGAATGCGAGCGTGAACTGAAGTTTTTCTGAGAGAACGGGTTCTGCAAGGGGCTTGGAACTCTCCCAGGACAAAATCATACATGGCAACAGAAATCATGAACAAGGCCCAGTGCATCATGGGTGAGGAAAGGGTTGTGAGTGAGTGCAGACCTGTGACATCACATTTGAAAAAGAATTATTCGTGTCAGGCGTATGAAAAATAAACTGATGTGTGAAGACAAAGCCTTCCTGTTGTTCTCTGAGTATTAGAGAGCTGCGGCGGACAGTCGTGATCAAAGGACCTGCGCCTGACATGTATTTAAATGATCTACATTCTCTACACCAGGGGTGCTCAATCCTGCTCCTGGAGATCTACCTTCCAGATGACTTTATCTCCAACCCTAATGTGGCCCATGTGACATGTAAGATCCAGTCAGGTCTTGATGAGATGATTGGATGGTTAGGTGGGCGTGATTAGGGTTGGAGTGAATGTCTTCTGGGAGGTAGATCTCCAGGAGCAGGATTGAGCACCCCTGCTCTACACTATCACCTGAAAGGGGCAGGTTTAAAGCGGGGCGGGGCTATTTTTCAGGTAGCATTTGAAAGGATCAGTAGAAACCAACCCCCGTCCAGCACGACCTCCTCAACCACTCCTCCTCATCACATGAATGCGCACCGCCAGCTTTTGCCTGTAGCGCAAGCGCACGTGAGAGAGGCGTGACGATGACCACAGAGCATTGCTGTCTTGTCCGACTGCCTCGCGGCCCGCTGGCGTGTAAACCACGGTGAAGAGTTCCTCTGAACGGCTGCTGTTCATCCTCACAGCTGATGGCCGACGAAAACGTTCAGAGCTGGTGCGTCGTTCATTACTTCATCAAACCAATCAGATCAAAGGATCGAAATATTTCAATTAAAAGAGAATTTCACCTCTCTCTCTCTCTCTCTCTCTCTCTCTCTCTCTCTCTCTCTCTCTTTCTCTCTCTCTCTCTCTCTGTCTGTCAGTCTCCCCTCTCTCTCTCCACCCTTCTCTCTCTCTCTCTCTCTCTCTCTCTCTCTCTGTCTGTCAGTCTCCCTCTCTCTCTCTCCTCTCTCTCTCTCTCTCTCTCTCTCTCTCTCTCTCTCTCTCTCTCTCTCTCTCTGTCTGTCAGTCTCCCCCTCTCTCTCTCCACCCCCTTCTCACTCTCTCTCTCTCTCTCTCTCTCTCTCTCTCTCTCTCTCTCTCTCTCTCTGTCTGTCAGTCTCCCCTCTCTCTCTCCACCCCCTTCTCACTCTCTCTCTCTCTCTCTCTCTCTCTCTCTCTCTCTCTCTCTTTCTCTCTCTCCCTCTGTCTGTCAGTCTCCCCCTCTCTCTCTCTCCACCCCCTTCTCACTCTCTCTCTCTCGCTCTCTCTCTCTCTCTCTCTCTCTCTCTTTATCTCTCTCTCTCTGTCACTCTTCCCCTCTCCCCTTCTGTCTTGCCCTCTCTCCTTTACTCTCTATCTTTCACTCCCTCTCTCACCCGCTTTCTCTCCCTCTCTCTTTTTGTCTTTTTGTCACTCTCCCCTCTCTCTCTCCCTCTTTCTCTCTCTCGCCCCATTACTCCTCTCTTCCCCTCTCCGTCATCCCCCTCTTCCCCTCTTTCTGTCACTCCTCCCTTTCTCCACCACCCTCGCTTTCTCTCTCTCTCTCTCTCTCTCTCTGTCACGCTCCCCCTCTCTCTCTCCACCCCCTTCTCTCTCTCTCTGTCACTCTTCCTCCCTCTTCCCCTCTGTCTTCCCTCCCTCCCTACCCCCTCCTCTCTCAATCTTTCACTCCCCCCTCGCTCACCCGCTTTCTCTCCCTCTCTCTCTCTTTCTGTCACTCTCCCCCCCCCCTCTCATCCTCTTTCTCTCTCTCGCCCCGTTACTACTCTCTCCCCTCTTCCCCTCTCCGTCATCCCCTCTCTTCCCCTCTCTCTCTCACTCTCCCCTCTCTCCACCCCCTCGCTCTCTCTCTCGCTCTCTCTCTCGCTCTCTGTCTGTCACTCTCCCCTCTCTCCACCCCCTTTTTTCTCTCTCTCTCTGTCACTCTTCCTCCCTCTCCCCTCTGTCTTCCCCTCCCTCCCTACCCCCTCCTCTCGCTATCTTTCACTCCCCCTCTCACCCACTTTCTCTCCTCTCTCTCTCTCTGTCACTCTCCCCTCCCTCTCTTCACCCCCTTCTCACACTCTCTCTCACTCTTTCTCTTTCTCTCTCTGTCACTCTTCCCCTCTCCCCTATGTCTTCCCTTCTCTCCCTATCCCCTCTCCGTCATCTCCCCTCTTCCCCCTCTCTCTGTCACTCCCCCTCTCTCTCCCTCTGCCCCTCTCATTCTTTCTCTCTCCCCATGACACCCCCTCTTCCCTCTCCCTCTCCCCTGTCATTCTCTCTCTCTCTCTCTCTCTCTCTCTCTCTCTCTCTCTCTCTCTCTCTCTCCCCCTCTCGTTCTTTCTCTCTCTCTCTCTCCCCATGACTCCCTCTTCCCCCTCTCCCTCTCCCCCCCCTGTCATTCTCTTTCTCTCTCTCTCTCTCTCTCTCTCTCTCTCTCTCTCTCTCTGTATCACACACACACACACACACACACACACTTTCTTCTGTTACGGTTTGTGCAGTAAAACCAGAATGTTCAGCTTTTATCTTATAAAATGATCCAGTTTCTGTTACCCGTGAACGAGTGTCTCAGTCGCTCAGAGATTCGGACAGTAATGTCAACATGTTTTGATTGATGTGGAATGAAAAGCCTGAACATGATTATAAAGTGCTCATAATCATCTGCTTAAAATATTACCTTTCCTTTGGAACTGGAATGTGAGGCATATTTAAACAAACAAACAAACAAGTAAATAAAGCACCATACAATATACAAGTGGTTAAACTAGCCTGGGTTCGAGTCCTGGGCTCGGCGAGGGCATTTCTGTGTGGAGTTTGCTCTGAGTGGGTTTCCTCGGGGTTCTCCAGTTTCCTCCCACAGCCCAAAGATATCCACATTAGGCTAACTGGCTGCTATGTAATGTGGGTTGGCCCTGCAATAGACCGAGCTGCTCAGGGTGTACCCGGCCTTCAGACAGAGTTGTCAGAAACAGACTCGAGGCTCCCTGTGACCGTATTACAATGAGGGGAACAGGTTATATTTAAACGGGAGGTTGGAAACCATCTCTGAGTAATTATTTTAAGTCCAGAAACGGATGGGACGCTCACGTGACGGCACAACTTCAGGAACACGGAGAGTACGGCAAAGTACACTTTCCTCTGCACGGTCTGAACGGATGAACGATCAGCACCGGTTCTTTCTGCTCTGTTGAATAACTGCTGCGTTCTTTTCTGAACATTATAATGAAGTTCCAGCACAGGCAGGCAGACCATAGTATGTAGTTCCTCCAGTTCTTCAGTGGAAAATTACACAATGGATTCTCATCACGGCCCTTCGTCTTATCGGCACAGTCGCTCTTGTGAAATTCTTACAAAAGCTGAAAATACTTCTGCACTTCATCCGAAACACACGCCATGAACACGTGGGCACAGCAAGGCACAACAAGCAGAGTTCATCGTTTTGCATTTTGCAGTGTGATTGGACACACACACACACACACACACACACACACACACACACACACACCATCATGATCATTGTTGTAAACTATTAAGGAGGAAAGAAAGTTAATAAACAGAAATGCGGAAGGTGATGAAATATGATAAAATAGAGGAAATTATCTTGGTTTTTAAGTTGTGATGTAATCCTCTCCAGTTTCATCACAATATGCAAATCAGTATCATTAACTTACACACACACACACACACTATATATATATATATATATATATATATATATACACACACACACACACATATCCACACACTATATATATATATATATAAAAGGAACAAAATGTTTGCTGCACAGATTCAAAAACTGGATCTAAAGGGCAAAATTCAGTAATATTTAATATAATCAAGGCGTCCCAATGATTGAGTGGTTAGCATGCTTGCTTCACAGTAAGAAGGTCCTGGGTTCGATTCCCAGACTTGGGGCATTTCTGTATCGACTTTGCGTATTCTCAGTGTTCTTGTGGGTTTCCTCTGGGTACTCCGTTTTTTTCCCACAGTACAAAAGAATGCACACTCTTCTGATTTCCAGTTTCAAGTCAGTGCAAATGATTCTATGTGTTTTGGCCCTGCAGTGGTCTGGCGAACCATCCAGGGTGTACCCTGCCCTCTCCCACTGTCGAGTAAAATGGGTGCCACCCTCCTCACGACCCTTCTTCTTCTTTTCCTTTCGGCTGTTCCTTTCAGGGGTCGCCACAGCAAATCATCTGCCTCCATCTCACCCTATCCTCTGCATCTTTTTCTCTTACTCCAACGACCTTCAGTCCTCCTTCACCACATCCATGAATCGTCTCTTTGGTCTTCCTCTGGGCCTTCTGCCTGGTGCTTCCAACCTCAGCATCCGACTACCAATATACTCACTATCCCTCCTCTGTACATGTCCAAACCATCTCAATCTAGCCTCTCTGACTTTGTCTCCAAAACCTCTTACATGTGCTGTCCTTCTGATGTACTCATTCCTGATCCTATCCATCCTCGTTACTCCCAAAGAGAACCTCAACATTTTCATCTCTGCTACCTCCAGCTCTGCCTCCTGTCTTTTCCCCAGGGCCACTGTTTCTAAACCATACAACATCGCTGGCCTCAACACCGTCTTGTACACTTTTCCTTTCATTCTTGCTGATACCCTCCTATCACACATCACACCGGACACTTTTCTCCAACCATTCCAACCTGCCTGCACACACTTCTTCACCTCTTTTCCACACTCTCCATTGCTCTGGATTGTTGAGCCTAATTACATAAAATCCTCCACCTTCATTATCTCTGCCCCCTGTAACCTCACCGTTCCTGTTGGGTCCTTGTCGTTCACACAGATGTATTCTGTCTTGCTGAGACTAACCTTCATTCCCCTCCCTTCCAGGGCATACCTCCACCTCTCTAGATTTTCCTCCACTTGTTCTCTGCTCTCACTGCAGATCACAATGTCATCTGCAAACATCATAATCCATGGAGATTCTTGCCTAACCTCGTCTGTCAGCCTGTCCATCACCATAGCGAACAAGAAGGGGCTCAGAGCTAACTCTTGATGCAGTCTCACCTCCACCTTGAACTCTTCTGTAACACTGACAGCACACCTCACCACTGTCTTACATCTCTCATACATGTCCTGCACCACTCTAACATACTTCTCTGCCACTCCAGACATTCTCATGCAATACCACAGTTCCTCTCTCGGCACCCTGTCATATGCTTTCTCCAGATCCACAAAGGCACAATGCAGCTCCTTCTGACCTTCTCTGTACTTCTCTATTAACATCCTCAAGGCAAACACTGCATCTGTGGTGCTCTTTCTTGGCATGAAACCAAACTGTTGTTCACAAATGCTGACCTCTGCCCTTAGTCTAGCTTCCACTATTCTTTCCCATGACTTCATCGTAAGGCTCATCAACTTTATCCCTCTGTAGTTGCCACAACTCTGTACTTCTCTGTTGTTCTTAAAAATGGGCACCATCACACTTCTCCTCCATTCCTCTGGCATCCTCTCACTCTCTAAGACCTTGTTGAATGTTCTTGTCAGGAAATCTACTGCGACCTCTCCGAGACACTTCCATACCTCCACCGGTATGCCATCAGGACCAACTGCCTTTCCATTCTTCATCCTCTTCAATGCCCTCCTCACTTCACCCTTACTAATCTTTGCTACTTCCTGCTCCTCAACGGTCACCCATTCTACTCTTTTTTCTCTCTCATTTTCCTCATTCATCAGCTCTTCAAAGTACTCTTTCCATCTTCCCAGCACACTTCTGTCATCAGTCAATACATTTCCCTCTCTGTCCTTAATCACTCTAACTTGCTGCATGTCCTTCCCATCTCTATTTCTCTGCTGTGCCAACCTGTATAAATCATTTTCTCCCTCTTTACTTTCCAACCGAGCATACAAGTCATCATACACCCTCTTTTTGGCCTTTGACACCGCTACCTTCGCCTTACACTGTGTCTCCCTGTACTCCTGTTTACTCTCTTCAGTCCTCTCTATGTCGCACTTCTTCTTAGCTAACCTCTTCCTTTGTACACACTCCTGCACTTCCTCATTCCACCACCAAGTCTCCTTATCTCCTCTCCTTCCAGATGACACACCAAGTATTCTACTACCTGTCTTCCTGATCACATTTGCTGTAGTTGTCCAGTCATCTGGAAGCACTTCCTGACCACCCAAAGCCTGTTTCAATTTCTTCTTGAAGACAACACAACACTCCTCCTTTTTCAGCTTCCACCACTTTGTCTTCTGCTCTGCCTTTGCCTTCTTCTCCTTCCTGACCATCAGTGTCATCCTGCACACCACCATCCTATGCTGTTTGGCAACACTCTCACCAGCTACTAGTTTGCAGTCACTGACTTCCTTCAAATTACATCGCCTGCACAAGATGTAGTCTACCTGTGTGCTCCTGCCTCCGCTGTTATAAGTCACTCTTTGCTCCTTTCTCTTCTGGAAGAAAGTATTTACCACAGCCATTTCCATCCTTTTTGCAAAATCTACCAACATCTGTCCTTCTGCCTTCCTGTCCTAGATACCAAACCTGCCCATCACTTCCTCGTCCCCTCTGTTTCCTGCACCAACATGTCCATTGAAGTCTGCCCCAATGACTACTCTTTCATCTTTGGGGTTACTCTGCATCACTTCATCTAACTCACTCTAGAATCTCTCCTTCTCTTCTAGCTCACATCCTGCCTGTGGGGCATAAGCACTAACAACATTGAACATCACACCTTCAATTTCTAACTTGAGACTCATCACTCTGTCTGACACTCTTTTCACTTCTAGAACATTCCTGACAAACCCCTCCTTCAAGATGACTCCTACTCCATTTCTCTTCCCATCCACACCATGAAAAAACAGCTTCAACCCTGCTGCTATGCACCTCCCGCCTCTCTTTCTTCGACGTCTTTGACCAACAGTAGTCCAATTTCCACCAGTACCCTGTTGGTTAACAGCACTGATGGTGGTCGTTGTTAAACCGGGCCTCGACCCATCCGGTATGAACTTCTTTGTTGTGATTCGCATATTTTATTTGGCATTTGTTTTACGCCGGATGCCCTTCTTGATGCAACCCTCTGCATTTATCCGGGCTTGGGACCGGCGTGAGGGAGAGACGCTGGCTTGTGCCCCTCCCTCACGGCTGCATTACCCTCCTCGCGACCGTCAAACCCAAGCCTAGTGGCTCATCGGATCGGTGCTTATCCCCGGCTTCCATAGCATGAAGCGACTAGGAGTTGAACTCCTCCTGGATGGACGCTAGTCCATAGCAGGTTACCTTTCCAGTATATTTTTAATGGTACCATTTATCCTGCTGGGTGAACAGAGGCACACTTGTGGTTAAGACCTTGCTCAGGGGTCTTAGCACAGTGGCGGTTGAACTGGGATTTGAACACACAACCTCCCGATCATGAGCCCAACACCCTAACCCCTACACCACCAGCCCCTCAAAAGGATAAAGCAGCTTAAAAAAAAAAGAAAAAAGAATGAATTAAATAATGCCAAAAATTTAGGTTGCAGTACCACCTAGTGTTTGTCATGGAAACTACAACTGTTCATGCATATCAGTTACTAAGCCATGACATTTCCTTTCCTTTCTCTCCTTTAAATTAAAATAAAAACTTCATCATGTGAATTACTTTCTTTCTTTCTTTCTTTCTGACATTCTGTTTGCAGAAATTTTCATTGCGATTTCGACCCAGACGTGGTGAAAGATCTGTAATTATTCGTTTAATTAAACAATCCTTATGAAATCTGAAGAATCCAGGGATTAACTACAGAGGACCTGTACATGCAGATGTACTCACTGTAGATGTAAGTAAAAGTTTAGCACTTTATAGGTTTATGTTTTCATTAAAGTATAAATATATTTTAAAAAAAATCATCTCCCAGAATATTAGAACAATCTGTTTACATCTATGTTTTTGTTTTATGGGCGGCTCCTCCTCTCATAGAGGTGGCCATCTTGCACTGCCATGTTTTTATAGTAGCCCAGAACCATACTGCCTTCGAAGGGAAAGGGTCAGCGAGAAAAATTGAGTTGGATATAAGCTGAAATCTCATCACTAGGTGCTCTTCACTTCTTCACTTATCCCTGAACATCCGAGGACGTCGTCGGGGTGCCTTCATGGCGAGACTTGGGCTGATTTGGCCTGGCGGAGCCCATCCCTTTCCAGGTTGTAGAAACACGCTGACGGCTTTGCAGCCTCCTATTTACAAAAGTCAACAATGGTTCTTTTACATGCCTTTCACCATAGACAGTGAAAGACATGGCCTGCCTTTGATAACCCAGTTAGCTGCACTGGGGCTCTAGGTGTTGATGGACACTAAATTGTACACGTTTCATGATCAATTCTTAACTTTATGACAATAAATGTTACAATAGCACATGTTAAAGATACAGTGTGTATGATTTATCAGTATTTAGCGACATCTAGTGATCAGTTTCCAAATTGCAGCCAACTAAAATCTCTGGCGCTGTGTGAACGTTAACATGGTGGTAAGAGAGTGACTTACATCATGACGGAGAACCCAGAAAACACATGTAAATATAAATATCTTATCCGAAGGTTCTGAAAAATTGATGATCATAAAAATTATTATAAAATAATGAAATCTTATTTATTTATAAATTACTGAATTTTTGCCTCTAGATCCTTCAAAACTCTCTCTCTCTCTCTCTCTCTCGCTCTCTCTCTCTCTCTCTCTCCCATCCTCTGTGAGAACTCTCACATACCTCACTGTGCCCATTTCAAGATATTAATTATTTATTTCACGGACAAAGCAATGCCGTTGTGAGGGGGGCACAAGAAAGTGTTCATCTTCATGCTGGTCCCAAGCCCGGATAAATGCAGAGGGTTGCGACAGGAAGGGCATCCGGCGTAAAACTTGTGGTAAGATAAACATGTGAATGATCAAAACAAATTTCATACCAGATCGGTTGAGGCCTGGGTTAACAATGACCACCATCAGTGCTTTGAACCACCTGGTGGAAATTGGACTACTGTTGGTCGAAGAAGGAGAGGCGGGAGGCGTGCCCGTAGGCAGAGAGAGAAGAGGAAAGGCATTAGTCCAGGACTGAGAGTAGGAACTCTGAATGTTGGAACTATGACAGGAAAAGCTAGAGACCTCGCTGACATGATGCAGAGGAGGAAAGTGGACATACTGTGTGTTCAGGAGACCAGGTAGAAAGGTAGCAAGGCTAGAAGCTTAGGAGCAGGGTTTAAGCTGTTTTATCATGGTGTGGATGGGAAGAGAAATGGAGTAGGAGTCATCTTGAAGGAGGAGTTTGTCAGAAATGTTCTAGAAGTGAAAAGAGTGTCAGACAGAGTGATGAGTCTCAAGTTAGAAATTGAAGGCGTGGTGGTCAATGTTGTTAGTGCTTATGCCCCACAGGCAGGATGTGAGCTCGAAGAGAAGGAGAGATTCTAGAGTGAGTTAGATGAAGTGATGCAGAGTAACCCCAAAGGTGAAAGAGTGGTCATTGGGGCAAACTTCAGTGGACATGTTGGTGCAGGAAACAGAGGGGACGAGGAAGTGATGGGCAGGTTTGGTATCTAGGACAGGAACACAGAAGGACAGATGATAGATTTTGCAAAAAGGATGGAAATGGCTGTGGTGAATACTTTCTTCCAGAAGAGACAGGAGCATAGGGTGACTTATAACAGCGGAGGTAGGAGCACACAGGTAGACTACATCTTGTGTAGGCGATGTAATTTGAAGGAAGTCAGTGATTTCAGAGTAGTAGTGGGTGAGAGTGTTGCCAAACAGCATAGGATGGTGGTGTGCAGGATGACGCTGATGGTGAGGAAGGTGAAGAAGGCAAAGGCAGAGCAGAAGACAAAGTGGTGGAAGCTGAAAAAGGAGGAGTGTTGTGTTGTCTTCAAGGAGGAGTTGAAACAGGCTTTGGGTGGTCAGGAAGTGCTTCCAGATGACTGGACAACTACAGCTAATGTGATCAGGGAGACAGGTAGGAGAATACTTGGTGTGTCGTATGGAAGGACAGTAGATAAGGAGACTTGGTGATGGATTGAGGAAGTGCAGGAGTGTGTACAAAGGAAGAGGTTAGCTAAGAAGAAGTGGGACATTGAGAGGACTGAAGAGAGTAAACAGGAGTACAGGGAGACACAGCGTAAGGTGAAGGTAGCGGTGTCACAGGCCAAACAGAGGGCGTATGATGACTTGTATGCTCGGTTGGAAAGTAAAGAGGGAGAAAATGATTTATACAGGTTGGCACAGCAGAGAAATAGAGATGGGAAGGACATGCAGCAAGTTAGAGTGATTAAGGACCGAGAGAGAAATCTATTGACTGATGACAGAAGTGTGCTGGGAAGATGAAAAGAGTACTTTGAAGAGCTGATGAATGAGGAAAATGAGAGAGAGAAAAGAGTAGAAGAGGTGACCGTTGAGGACCAGGAAGTAGCAAAGAGTAGTAAGGGTGAAGTGAGGAGGGCATTGAAGAGGATGAAGAATGGAAAGGCATTTGGTCCTGATGACATACCGGTGGAGGTATGGAAGTGTCTCGGAGAGGTCACAGTAGATTTCCTGACAAGAACATTCAACAAGGTCTTAGAGAGTGAGAGGATGCCAGAGGAATGGAGGAGAAGTGTGATGGTGCCCATTTTTAAGAACAACGGAGAAGTACAGAGTTGTGGCAACTACAGAGGGATAAAGTTGATGAGCCTTACGATGAAGTCATGGGAAAGAATAGTGGAAGCGAGACTAAGGGCAGAGGTCAGCATTTGTGAACAACAGTTTGGTTTCATGCCAAGAAAGAGCACCACAGATGCAGTGTTTGCCTTGAGGATGTTAATAGAGAAGTACAGAGAAGGTCAGAAGGAGCTGCATTGTGCCTTTGTGGATCTGGAGAAAGCATGTGACAGGGTGCCGAGAGAGGAACTGTGGTATTGCATGAGAATGTCTGGAGTGGCAGAGAAGTATGTTAGAGTGGTGCAGGACATGTATGAGAGATGTAAGACAGTGGTGAGGTGTGCCGTCAGTGTTACAGAAGAGTTCAAGGTGGAGGTGGGACTGCATCAAGAGTTAGCTCTGAGCCCCTTCTTGTTCGCTATGGTGATGGACAGGCTGACAGACGAGGTTAGGCAAGAATCTCCATGGATTATGATGTTTGCAGATGACATTGTGATCTGCAGTGAGAGCAGAGAACAAGTGCAGGAAAACCTAGAGAGGTGGAGGTATGCCCTGGAAAGGAGGGGAATGAAGGTTAGCCTCAGTAAGACAGAATACATGTGTATGAATGCCAAGGACCCAACAGGAACGGTGAGGTTACAGGGGGCAGAGATAATGAAGGTGGAGGATTTTATGTAATTAGGCTCAACAATCCAGAGCAATGGAGAGTGTGGAAAAGAGGTGAAGAAGCGTGTGCAGGCAGGTTGGAATGGTTGGAGAAAAGTGTCCGGTGTGATGTGTGATAGGAGGGTATCGGCAAAAATGAAAGGAAAAGTGTACAAGACGGTGTTGAGGCCAGCAATGTTGTATGGTTTAGAAACAGTGGCCCTGGGGAAAAGACAGGAGGTGGAGCTGGAGGTAGCAGAGATGAAAATGTTGAGGTTCTCTTTGGGAGTAACGAGGATGGATAGGATCAGGAATGAGTCCATCAGAAGGACAGCACATGTAAGAGGTTTTGGAGACAAAGTCAGAGAGGCTAGATTGAGATGGTTTGGACATGTACAGAGGAGGGATAGTGAGTATATTGGTAGTAGGATGTTGAGGTTGGAACTATCAGGCAGAAGGTCTAGAGGAAGACCAAAGAGACGATTCATGGATGTGGTGAAGGAGGACATGAAGGTAGTTGGTGTAAGAGAAAAAGATGCAGAGGATAGGGTGACATGGAGGCAGATGATTCGCTGTGGTGAACCCTGAAGGGAACAGCCGAAAGGACAAGAAGAAGAAGAAGTGAGACATCCAATAGAAACAGGGTGTGGCTTGTGCTGTTGGATTGTTTCTTATTCAGAGTGTGTGTGTGTGTGTGTGTGTGTGTGTGTGTGTGTGTGTGTAACCATTTTGCATCAGCCTGATACACTTAAATATTACAGTATTTAAGAATCTGGCAACCCGTGTATGTGAATTCCAGGTGAGTGGAGATTATTATTAAGTTTCTTCTTTACTTTTGACGATTGACAGACTTTCGGATTTGTGTTTGAAGACATTTAAGAAGTTAATATAGAACCGCCCACAGTGGGATCCAGACTGTGCTGGGGTCAGGTGTGAACAGTGCAGCAGTGACATGCATGGAGCCTGATTTAAAATCCGCTCACATCATCATCTCACAGCCTGTTGCTAAGCAGTGCAAGAGAGCATCAGCATCAGCATCAGCAGCAAACTGAATCCGAGCCGAAACTCCATGTCTCACCTGCTCGAGCTCAGTCTCAGGCTTATGTATATATATATATATATATATATATATATATATATATATATATATATATATATATATATAAAACAGCTGTCCAGATGTGTCTCCTTTTACCCACACAGCTAATTAAACACAACCATGTTTACCTGAAACAGAGATCAAAGGAAACAGACCATCGTTCAGCCTGATTATTCACAATTGAGTGAACATCTGTCCAGATCAAGTAATATCAAGCACACACAGCTGATCGTGAGAGAAGGTTTCATCCGAGCTGCAGGGTTCGGACCTGATTTTATATCGATCAGATTATTCAATCATCTGATTTATAAAAAAATGTACAGTCTACAGTCAGACCAGGAAATATTCCAAATGCATCATAATCCCGGACTGACCGGCGTATTATTACTTACACTTCAATCACACCTCACCCCTCTCTCCCTCCCTCCCTCCATCTCCCTCTCCCCCCCTCTCCCTCTCGCTCTGCATCCCTCTTCCTCTCTCTCTCTCTCCCCCTCTCTCCCCTCTCTCCCCCTCTTTCCCTCCCCCTCTCTCTCGCACCCCCTCGCTCCCTCCCCTCTCCCTCTCTCTTTTCCCTCCCCTCCCCTTTCTGTCCCCCCTCTTCCTCTCTCTCTCTCTCCCCCTCTCTCCCCTCTTTCCCTCCCCCTCTCTCTCGCACCCCTCGCTCCCTCCCCTCTCCCTCTCTCTTTTCCCTCCCCCTC
>CM045739.1:3507500-3510000 GCA_024760905.1 Plotosus lineatus
TGTACGTGTCACTGGACTGTGGGATGAAACCTGAGTACACAGAGGAAACCCACATAAGCATGGGGAGAACATGCGTCCGGCGTACAAAAACGCTCCCACCGAGCCTGACTCTCGGACCCTGGACCTGCTTGCTGTGAGGAGGAAGTGCTAACCACTACACCACTGAGCCGTCCAATAACAATCATTAAAATAATAATAATAATAAAATAATAAAATAATCGATTTAAAGAAATTGCTTTTCTTCTTCCATTGAGACCCAGAGAAGTCCGATGATGTAACTCCCTGTTCCAACCGTGAAAATCTTTGTATAGAGTGTGAATACGTTTTTGTAACAGCGCTGAGAGAAAAGAAACAGTTTTTTCACCCCCACCTGATAACAGACGACTGCGGTGGAGAAACGATGTTCCGAGTACGCGACGGTAAATGGACTCACACATTCCTGCTGAAGTAATAGGACTTTTGAACAGGTTTATATTTTATTTTCGGAAAGTTAAAGATAAAGTGCTGAAAACATCCAGACATGAGACTTCCTTCCTTCCGTTGTGATGCAGACTACAAACAACACAAAGCGATTTTAAGGAGACTTTGCTTCACCCGCCACCTGACTCGGCATTTATTCATTTTCAGAATCACTTCACATTATTAGGCCTCCCCGTAGCCAGGATTTGGCGAACAGGGCTGCTCCTCGAACAACGAAACGCAGGGTTACCTAAGAGATACAGGTCCGGTCTGGGCCTCCTCTGTGATATTTTTGCAAACACTCGAAAAGGAGTAAATGGTGAAAATTCCAGGTATTCTAAAAGCATGTGCATTTCAACAGCAGTGATACACAGAGATTAGAATTCTTGGTAATTTATTGACCGCTGTAGGCCTCTGGGAAGAATCACTTCATAACATTGGTGTTAAATAAATCATTTTTAAAATAACCAGGTACAGGCATACAGAAAAAATTCATTAAGGCAAATGTTTAACCCGTGTTCATTGTGACTAATTACATTAACATTCACACTGAATAATATTATACACAAAATTATACTGACAGTTAGTTATAAAATAAACTGCACAGCAATAACTAATAATCTATTACAATGAAATGTATGTGCAGTTCTTTTATACATTCATACAGTATATTATATTCATGCACAGACATGAATGATCATTATGGACTTTAAATGTTCAAAACTACTCGAAGTGGCGATTTTTATCTGTGACATCGACACTCAAGTACAACACGTAGAGTCTCACGCAGGTCTGTGTGCTATATATACAGTATCTATATATACAGTATCTATATATACAGTATGCCTCATGTCGGATTAGCTTTGAGCAACTTCCTTGCCTGGAAAACTTTACTATGTGGGCGAACGGGGGTGCGCGAGCTCCGCGCGCTCTATGGTAGCTACGGGAGTGTTGGGGACCGTGGGGAGGCTGAAGTCTAAACTCAGCCCACTCTGGGTGAAGATCCCAGCAGTCCATCGAAGGGCCACACACACACACACACACACACACACACACACACACACACACACACACAAAACCATTCGCACTTACTGTCACACCAGGGCCGGTTTGAAACAGCCAGTTAACCTCATGTGCATGTGTTTGGACTGCAGGAGGGAACCTTATACCTGAAGACTTGGACTTGAACTCAAGACCTTCTTTCTTTGAGGTGAACATGCTAAGCACTACAACACTGTTCCAACCTCAAAGCAACAAGGCAACTGATAAATGCTAATGTGCCTCTCGATGATGTCACAACCTTTACTATTGCGACTGACGTTTATTTTCTTTAACTCATATTATTGTGTGTAACGGTATCATATCGTTGCATGACTGATCTCAGAGACTGTAAGTGTCCATCCATCCCCGTAGACTACAGTGTAAGTGCCATCCGTCCCCATGCACTGGAATGTAAGTATTCATTCATCCTCGTCCATGAGAGTGAACGTGTCCATCCGTCCCCATAGACTAGAGTGTAAGTATTCATTCATCCTCATTCATGAGAGTAAACGTGTCCATCCATCCCCATACAGTAGAGTGTAAGTATTCATTCATCCTCGTCCATGAGAGTGAACGTGTCCATCTGTCGCCATACAGTAGAGTGTAAGTATTCATTCATCCTCGTCCATGAGAGTGAACATGTCCATCCGTCCCGATAGACTAGAGTGTAAGTATTCATTCATCCTCGTCCATGAGAGTGAACGTGTCCATCCGTTCCCATAGACTAGAGCGTCAGTATTCATTCATCCTCGTCCATGAGAGTGAACGTGTCCATCCGTCCCCATAGACTAGAGTGTAAGTATTCATTCATCCTCGTCCATGAGAGTGAACGTGTCCATCCGTTCCCATAGACTAGAGTGTAAGTATTCATTCATCCTCGTCCATGAGAGTGAATGTGTCCAGCCGTCCCCATAGACTAGAGTGTAAGTATTCATTCATCCTCGTCCATGAGAGTGAACATGTCCATCCGTCCCCATAGACTAGAGTGTAAGTATCATTC
>CM045739.1:3517500-3580000 GCA_024760905.1 Plotosus lineatus
CTCTGTCCTAGCATCTGGACTCCAATCAGCACAATGCGCTCCATGTTAGCCTCATTTTGTTGGATAATTGCATTAAACGATTCACTGTGACATCTTAAGTTCTCATTCAACCTCATGACTGCGTGAAAGGTGGCTGAACTCTTGCTTTTACTTCGCTACGCTGATGTGTTTTATTGAGTCTAATTGAAATGTAAGCGTTTCACTCGGAGGAAGAGAACACTCCCTGCTGAGTCTTTAGCCAAGAGACTGTCGGTGAAGCTCCCACCAGTACAGCAGCACTCTCACTCCGTACGGTCACACAGATGAAGCCTTTTAAGTGGGTGCATTTTTAGAACAGCATGTGATTAAGGGTTCACATCATCACCTGTCAATCAGGAATGCATTTGGTTTATGGATTAATGTGGCTGGCTTGACTTTGCAGGTCATTGAGAGAAATCGATGTGGAGGATCACCCTGCAAGCTCCAACCCAGCGCTACTACGCTTCCATTAAGCATTTAATATTAATAACGTTTCATAAACCCTCTTCATTTATTTATCATGCTCTTTGTTTGTTACTTTTATTCCATCTCATTACACACGTGGTGTAATTAATCAATCAACAAGAGATGAAATCATCATTTACAAATGCTCTAACGATTACATTCCTAGCTGAGAGAACATCCAGACGAAATGAAGAGCATAAAGAGCACCTTAATACCTTTCCATTTCAATCAAGAGCACTCCGAGAGTGCAACCCTCTACCAAGCACAGAAAAAAAAACCCACCACATCTTATAATTACCAGAACCTGAATTTGATTTGAATTATTTCCAAAATTTAATGGAGTCTTCCCTGTCCAACATCCAGCCTCAGCAAGAAACTTTTACCATAATCCTGATGTAACCAAATAAACTCACACACTGAGGGTAAACCATGCCCTCCTTCATGCAGGTAATCCCCTGATACCGTCGGTTCAGGACTGGAATCACGAGTTCTACCGTATGTTGAATGCAGATTGGATATATGCGGACAGTAGTTTAGTGTGAATCTAGCTACAGGTAGGAGGTTCACGTTTGTAAGTTGAATGTAGGATGTAGAAAGTTGATTTTATTTGTCAACAAATCAATAATAAATGATTCTCATTGCAAATGTGGAGATGCATGTTAAAGACTAAAGTGTGCAAACTTTACAGTAAAACGTGCAGACAACCTACAAAATACCAAGTTAAGTATATAATATATATATATATATATATATATATATATATATATATATATATATATATATATATATATGATTTTCTGAGTAGATCCTTCCGTAGGAGAGTGCTCAATACTTTTTGGTAGAGCAAATAACAATAAAAAATAAAAGGACAGGACAAAGACTTTCTATTGAAACTCCATTTATCACTACAGATCTGTTTCGAGGGGTGAAACCATCCTCTCTCTTCACGTGATTATAGAACAATTCTATAATTCTATAATCACCTGAAGAGAGAGGATGGTTTCACCCCTCGAAACAGATCTGTAGTGATAAATGGAGTTTCAATAGAAAGTCTTTGTCATGTCCTTTTATTTTATATATATATATATATATATATATATATATATATACAGTATAGCGTAAATATTAACTTACTCACCAATGAATCAGTGGATTCATTATCTATTAAATACAAGGCAGATAATACAGTTAACTACTGGAT
This sequence comes from Plotosus lineatus, assembly GCA_024760905.1. NCBI lineage: Eukaryota > Metazoa > Chordata > Actinopteri > Siluriformes > Plotosidae > Plotosus > Plotosus lineatus. Next base: position 3,519,185 of record CM045739.1, read on the forward strand.
AACACAGAATAAAATTAATAAAATTAGTCTAAAATTAACTAGCTTGCTAGCAAATCTGTTCATGGCTCATACCTTCAGCCACTCATTCACACAATATACATCAGCCTAAAACTAATTAGCATGTGAGCAAACTTGTTGTTAGCAAATAAACTTAGTTACACAATATAACTTATTCAGGCACCAATTAGCATGCAGGCAAACCTGTGTCTGGCTAATCAAGTTAGCTACTGGTTTATGGAATATAAATTAACCTAAGAACTAATTAGCTTGCTTGCCGTGTTGTTGGCGAATAAATTTTGTCTACTGATTCAGACAGGTTAATATTCAATCCTGATTTCTTTGGTCCATGTAAGCGCTGATCTTGAATACTGACTGACGAAGTACAACCTGATGCTAATCAAGTTTTAATTCTCCATATTGTTAGTTACGAAAACCAAATAGCTATAGCTGGAGAGATTATTTCTCAGATGTGACATTAGAAAGCTTATACAAAGCTGCTTTGTGGTATTTCAGGCACAAATAAACAAAGTGTAGCTAACAATAGTTACATATACATTTTATTATGTGCCATGTAGTAGAGCTGAGTTATCAGAGCCTCTGTTGAACTATTAGCATGTGCAGAGTGGTTTTGTATTCTCTTAATAGAATTTCATGATCATAGAGAACTGTATAACAGCTGCAGCATGTGTCGCACCTGTCGGCCAGGAATGAGATGGAAAACAAACAGTAACCTGAGGATAATCAGCGTACACTGACACAGACATGGCGTCCGCACCCAGGCCTGGGGTGGGGGGGTGGGGTATTTACATCAGACAAAAAACAAACAGAGCTGGACTTCTTTATAAATTTTTCATAATAGGAACCTTTTATCTGAAAGTCAGACTTCATTTCATGATTTCATGATCTTATTATCCAAAGGTGCAAAAATGACTCTTGATAAATATAAATAATAGTGTAATTAATTAATTAATATTCATAAAATTATATTTATACACATGAATAGCATTAATATTTAAAATAGATAAATATTAAAAATATTTTCTTTATATATATATTTTGTAATTATGTACTGTATCTGTATATTGTACTGTATTGCCATCCATGCTTTTTATTCTCAATTTGTGTGTTGATACCAAATTATGTAAAAATTATATTTGGATTTTATGAAATTTCTTCCAAAGGCGGGATTTTGGACGAGCACTTCTCCATTACATTTTGACAATGCTTGGGATCAAATTCTGTTTTTAGGAATTTTTAAAGGTATTCTTTAACATTGTGATTTTTTTAAACATTTTGAATCATTTGTGAGGATCGCAGGGATTGACCTTGGTTTGTGCTGGTTGAGGGTTCTTGGTTTATTTCGTATTTACTTTATTAGTTGATTGTTGCCCTGCAATGATCTGGTGAGCAGTTCAGTATGTACCCCGCCCTCACCCAGAGCTGACCAAGATAGACTCCAGCCTCTCTGTGACCTGAACAGGATGAAGTGGTTTGTCAAATTAATAATTATATTAATTATAAATATATACCATTAATGAGCTGTTTTTAATAATGATTAAAACAACAGGTTTAGATGAGTTCATGCTGTGCTTTAATTATCTGGTCAATCATGAACCACATGAAGATGATGACATCATAACGCTTCACTGTTCAGCAGATTTTGCCTCGTTTTTATTTTTAGTGTTTAATAAACACCAACATATTTATGACATATATCAAATAAATGCATGGATCCCCCCCCCTCTCTCTCTCTCTCTGTGTGTGTGTGTGTGTGTGTGTGTGTGTGTGTGTGTGGTGTGTGTGTGTGTGTGTGTGTGTGTGTGTGGTGTATGTTCAGCTATCAGTGAAAACAACACTCAGACTGTTCGTTTATCTGCTCAAACACAAACAGTGAAATGAGCGGTGCTCTTCAGATTGTCCTTTTCTCCCAGAGATGGATGGGGTGGTGGTTTGGCTGAATCATTATCTATGGGGAAACGGTGTATTGAGAAAAGGGAGAGAAGAAAGCCCAGTGTGCTCAGCTTGGCCAATGAGCTCTATTTGTGGAGAGGAACATAACAGTGAGGCTAACAAAAACACAGTTAATCTTGGTGATATGAGAGAGTGAGTGAGAGAGAGAGAGAGAGAGAGATAGAGATAGAGAGAGAGGAGAGAGCGAGAGTGTATGTGTGTGTGTGTGTGTGTGTGTGTGAGAGAGAGAGAGAGAGAGAGAGAGAGAGAGAGCGAGAGAGTGTGTGTGTGTGTGTGTGTGTGTGTGAGAGAGAGAGAGAGAGAGAGAGAGAGATTTTATTTACAGTCTGTGTTATCTCATATTCTTCTGAAACATTTCTGTATGAATATTTATTTACCCAACTGCCCCACTGATGTGGTGTAATTATCTCGATTGCAATACGTACCCCAGTTCTGAAGGCTGATGTTAATTTGTTCAACAAACCACAAGCTATGGCTTCCTGCGGGGAGCTTTTTAATTGCAGTGGTTGTTCAGCTTGTACCTGTCAGAATTGCGCTGTGCTCCTTTAAATATGAAAATCACACACACACACACACACGCACACACGCACGCACGCACGCACGCACACACACACACACACACACACACACACACACACACACACAAAGAGAGGGAGAAAGAGAGAGACAGGCCAAGGTCATGTACAGGGCCTCATCGCCATCTACGAAAGAAAAAAAGACGGGAAGAAAGGCCATGATCAGACGATGGTTCTCTGAATAATTTGGCTGGATTAGAGCCACGTTCCTCCGAGATTTGTCTCTGCAGCTCACAGCATTTTAATAACCAACACAGACAGGACTGTTCATCAAATCAATTAATAACCATCAACCTTGTACTACACTAAAATCATCATCGATTTTACACAAGAACTGCTAATGGAGCTCCAGAACATGAAGTCCTACAGGACATCTTTACACTGATAGCGTTTTGTCATGAATAGCCTCGCAAATGAATGGCCTTTTAATTAATACACTACTGGGCATAATTGATCGTAGCGTAGTTTCACTCGTGAGCGGTGTGGCTCATCTGGACATGACTGCTAGCATCAAAAGTTAAACACAGAGCAAACGGGGTATAAATAGATAAAAAATGGGTAGAAATGTTGGAACTTCTGGTCCTTGAACCAGTTGATAAGTGCATGGTATTGGTATTAGCACATGCCACATGGGATTGGTACAGTCTGATTGGTCCGCTATCTCAGGATGGTAGACATTATCCACCTCGCACATTCTGGATAATGACCAGCAGGCTGATGTAGTGGCTCGCACATCTGCCTTACAGCAAGGAGGTCCTGGGTTCATGTCCCTGGAACGTCTTCATCCAGGTGCATGTTATTTCTGTTTTTTTCCTGATAAAAGAAACAGTCCCCAGGTATCTCTTGTTATTCGGTAAATAAAACACCACCAAGGTGTAGATTTTACTTAAAAATGCGTCATTGTAACGGTAACACCTTGTGTTCTTATTCTGCAGGTGTCCGACACTGCCGAGGGTTTTAAACCACCCTGCTACATGCGAGGTGTCCTTTACTGATTCTCACCACCACAGCAAGTGTTCAATACAGCACAAAGTCAATCAGCATGGACGAGGGCTACCGAGATCGATCGGCCTTCATCAAAGGCGCCAAGGACATCGCCAAGGAAGTAAAGCGGCAGGCGGGGAAGAAAGTGGGCCGTCACATGGACCGCATGACTGACGAGTACACTAAGCGCTCATACACACGCTTTGAGGAGGACGATGACGATGATTATCCCGTGCAGGCACAGGACGGGAGCTATTACCGCAGCAATAGTCGTGCTAATGATGATGACGACGGTGCACACAGTGACTCCACTGAAGGCCACGATGAGGATGACGAGATCTACGAGGGCGAGTACCAGGGCATTCCGAGACAAGACTCGTCGGCAGGCAAGGCGGACGGGCAGGCGGCCGGAGCGGCACGGGTGCAGCATCGTGACCTGGCACAGTACGAGGGCGAGAGACGCAAGGATCAGGAGGAGCTGGCGCAGCAGTACGAAACCATCCTGCAGGAGTGCGGCCACGGACGCTTCCAGTGGACGCTGTACTTCGTGTTGGGGTTGGCGCTCATGGCCGATGGCGTGGAGATCTTTGTGGTCGGCTTTGTGTTGCCCAGCGCTGAGAAGGATATGTGCCTGTCGGAGCCTAATAAAGGCATGCTGGGTAAGTCATCTGTCAACTCGTTAAAGGGTTTGTTATCAGCGAAAGCACCGTGGAAAATAAAAGGAAGATCACACAACACCATTACATTTAATTACATAACAAAACAATACGGCTCTGTGACTGTCGAACTATTAACATGGTTTAATAAAGAATTATTATACTAACTTACATCAACACAATGAGTGATTGTTATGACAACGTAATGTTTTGGTTAGAATGTTGTTGTCGTTCCACTATATTTAAGAACTATAGACTGTGGTTGTTATGGTAAATGTGATTATATTGTGGTTGTTTAAAGTTTAGTTTGTTTTTGGTTAGAATATGGTTGTTATGGTAATGTTATATTTTCAGTTTATAGAACATTCTATATAAGACATTCTATATAATAACATTCTATATAAGGTATTCTGTATAATCTGGTTATATTTTAGTTAGAATGTGATTGATAAAGTTAATGAAGGTATATTTTGGTGAAATTTTCATGGATTCAGTTCATTTGATTATATTTTGGTGAAACCACGGTGATCATGAAAAATCTGGAAATTTTTGTTAAAAATACCATTGCTGTGGTAATTTTTTTAATGGGCATTCAGAATGTGGTTGGTACAGTAAATTTGGTTGTATTGCAGATAGAATGTGTTTGTAAATGTGGTTGTATTTGTTTAGACCATGATTTGTTGTAATAAATCTGGTTAAACTTTAATTGGAACATGGTTGTCATGGTATATGTGGTTGTATTTTAATTGGAGTGTGGTTGTTATGGTATATGTGGTTGTGTTTTGATTGGCATGTGTTTTTTATGGTACATGTGGTTGTATTTTAATTGGCGTGTGGTTGTTGTGGTATATTTGGCTGTATTTTGATTGAAGTGGGGTTGTTATGGTATATGTGTCTGTATTTTGATTGGTGTGCGGTTATGGTATTTGTGGTTGTATTTTGATTGGCATGTGGTTCTTATGGTATATGTGGTTGAGTTTTGATTGGCATGTGTTTTTTATGGTACATGTGGTTGTATTTCGATTGGAATGTGGTTGTTACGGTATATGCTGTTGTATTTTAATTGGCGTATGGTTGTTGTGGTATATTTGGCTGTATTTTGATTGAAGTGTGGTTGTTATGGTATATGTGTCTGTATTTTGATTGGTGTGTGGTTGTTATGGTATGTGTGGCTGTATTTTCATTGGAGTGTGGTTGTTATGGTATATGTGGTTGTATTTAGATTGGCATGTGGTGCTTATAGTATATGCGGTTGTATTTTGATTTCCGTGTGGTTGTTATGGTATATGTGGTTGTGTTTTTTATTGGCATGTGGTTTTTACGGTATATGTGGTTGGAACTACCAGGCAGAAGACCTAGAGGAAGACCAAAGATAAGATTTATGGACGTGGTGAAGGAGGACATGAAGATAGTTGGAGTAAGAGTAGAAGATGCAGAGGATAGGGTAAGATGGTGGCAGACGATTTGCCGTTGCGACCCCTGAAGGGAAAAGCCGAAAGGAAAAGAAGAAGAAGGAAGTGGTTGTATTGTGATTGGAGTGTGGTTGTTATGGTATATGCGGTTGTATTTTGATTGGCATGTGGTTGTTATGGTATATGTGGTTGTATTGTGATTGGGGTGTGGATGTTATGGTATATACGGTTGTATTTTGATTGGCATGTGGTTGTTATGGTATATGTGGATGTATTGTGATTGGAGTGTGGTTGTTATGATATATGCTGTTGTATTTTGATTGACGTGTGGTTGTTATGGCAAAAGTGGTTGTATTTTGATTGACGTGTGGTTTTTATGGTATATGTGGTTGAATTTTGATTGGAGTGTGGTTGTTATGGTATATCTTCTTTTCCTTTTGGCTATTCCCTTCAGGGGTCGCCACAGCAAATGATCTGCCTCCACCTTACCCTATCCTCTGCATCTTCTACTCTTACTCCAACTACCTTCATGTCCTCCTTCACCACATCCATAAATCTTCTCTTTGTCCTTCCTCTGGGCCTTCTGCCTGGTAGTTCCAACCTCAGCATCCTTCTACCAATATACTCACTCACCCTGCTCTGTACATGTCCAAACCATCTCAATCTAGCCTCTCTGACTTTGTCTCCAAAACATCTTACATGTGCTATCCCTCTGATGTACTCATTCCTGATTCTATCCATCCTCCTTACTCCCAAAGAGAACCTCAACATTTTAATCTCTGCTACCTCCAGCTCTGCTTCCTGTCTTTTCCCCAGGGCCACTGTTTCTAAACCATACAACATCGCTGGCCTCAACACCGTCTTGTACACTTTTCCTTTCATTCTTGCCGATACTCTCCTATCACACATCACACTGGACACTTTTCTCCAACCATTCCAACCTGCCTGCACACGCTTCTTCACCTCTTTTCCACACTCTCCATTGCTCTGGATTGTTGAGCCTGAGTACTTAAAATCCCCCACCTTCTTTATCTCTGCCCCCTGTAACCTCCCGTTCCTCTTGGTTCTTTGTCGTTCACACACATGTATTGTCTTACTGAGGCTAACCTTCATTCCTCTCCTTTCCAGGGCATACCTCCACCTCTCTAGATTTTCCTGCACTTGATCTCTGCTCTCACTACAGATCACAATGTTATTTGCAAACATCATCGTCCATGGGGAATCTTGTCTCACCTCGTCTGTCAGCCTGTCCATCACCATAGCAAACAAGAAGGGGCTCAGAGCTGACCCTTGATGCAGTCTCACCTCCACCTTGAGCTCTTCGGTCACACGAACAGCACACCTCACCACTGTCTTACATCTCTCATACATGTCCTTCACCACTCTTACACACTTCTCTGCCCCTCCAGACTTCCTCATACAATACCACAGTTCTTCTCTCGGCACCCTTTCATATGCTTTCTCCAGATCCACAAAAGCACAATGCAGCTCCCTCTGACATTCTCTGTACTTCTCTATTAACATCCTCAAAGCAAACACTGCATCTGTGGTGCTTTTCTTGGCATGAAACCAAACTGTTGTTCACAAATGCTGACCTCTGCCCTTAGTCTAGCTTCCATTGTTCTTTCCCATAACTTCATGGTATGGCTCATCATCTTTATCCCTCTGCAGTTTCTACAACTCTGCACGTCTCCCTTGTTCTTAAAAATGGGCACCAGCACATTTCACCTCCATTCCTCCGGCATCCTCTCACTCTCTAAGAATTTGTTGAATGTTCTTGTCAGAAAATCTACTGCTACCTCACCTAGACACTTCCATACTTCCACCGATATGTCATCAGGACTGCCCTTCCACTCTTCATCCTCTTCAATGCCCTCCTCACTTCAGCCTTCCTAATCTTCGCTACTTCCTGGTCCTCAAGGGTCACCTCTTCTACTCTTTTTTTGTCTCTCTCATTTTCCTCATTCATCAGCTCTTCGAAGTACTCTTTCCATCTTCCCAGCACACTTCTGTCATCAGTCAATACATTTCCCTCTCTGTCCTTTATCCCTCTAACTTGCTGCACGTCTTTCCCATCTCTATTTCTCTGCTGTGCCAACCTGCATCAATCATTTTCTCCATCTTTACTGTCCAACCTATCATACAATTCATCATACGCCCTCTGTTTGGCCTTTGACACCGCTACTTTCGCCTTACGCTGTGTCTCCCTGGACTCCTGTTTACTCTCTTCAGTCCTCTCTATGTCCCACTTCTTCTTAACTAACCTCTTCCTTTGTACACGCGCCTGCACTTCCTCATTCCACCACGAAGTCTTCTTATCTACTTTCCTTCAAGAGGACACACCAAGTACTCTCTTACCTGTCTCCCAGATCACATTTGCTATAGTTCTCCAGTCATCTGGAATAACTTCCTGACCACCCAAAGCCAATTTCAACTCCTCCTTGAAGACAACACGACACTCTTCCTTTTTCAGCTTCTACCACTTTGTCTTCTGCTCTGCCTTTTCCTTTTTCACCTTTCTCACCATCAGCGTCATCCTGCACACCACCATCCTGTGCTGTTTGGCAACACTCTCACCCACTACTACTTTTCAGTCACTGACTTCCTTCAAATTACATCGCCTGCACAAGATGTAGTCTACCTGTGTGCTCCTGCCTCCACTTTTATAAGTCACCCTATGCTCCTGTCTCTTCTGGAAGAAAGTATTCACCACAGTCATTTCCATCCTTTTTGCAAAATCTATCAATATCTGTCCTACTGTGTTCCTGTCCTGGATACCAAACCTGCCCATCACTCCCTCGTCCCCTCTGTTGCCTGCACCAACGTGTCTATTGAGGTCTGCACCAATGACCACTCTTTCACCTCTTGGGGTACTCTGCATCACTTCATCTAACTCACTCCAGAATCTCTCCTTCTCTTCTAGCTCACATCCTGCCTGTGGGACATAAACACTAACAACATTGAAAATCACACCTTCAATTTCTAACTTGAGACTCATCACTCTGTCTGACACTCTTTTCACTTCTAGAACATTCCTGACAAACCTCTCCTTCAAGATGACTCCTACTCCATTTCTCTTCCCATCCACACCATGATAAAGAGCTTAAACCCTGCTCCTAAGCTTCTAGCCTTGCTACCTTTCCACCTGGTCTCCTGGACACAACGTATGTCCACCTTCCTCCTCTGCATCATGTCAGCCAGCTCTCTACCTTTTCCTTTCATAGTTCCAACATTCAAAATCCTTATTCTCAGTCCTCGACTCATGCCTTTCCTCTTCTCTCTCTGCCTATGGACACGCCTCCCGCCTCTCCTTCTTCGGTATATGCAGTTGTATTTTGATTGGAGTGTGGTTGTTATGACATCTGTGTCTGTATTTTAACTGGAGTACAGTATGGTTGTTCTATTATATGTGGTTGTAGTTTGTTTGGCGTGTGGTTGTTATGGTATATGTGGCTGTATTTTGATTGGAGTGTGGTTGTTATGGTATACAGGGATCCCTTGCTAGTTAGTGCTTCAATTCATCCGGCTTCAGTGCATCGTGGTTTTTCTTAAAAAAATATGGAAATTAAAGAAGAATAGGTGAAATTAATTAGGTGAGAAGTTAAGGAAAATGCCACAAAAACAAGGCCAACTATGCCAAAAAAACCCCAAAAAACAAACAAAAAAAACCACACAAAAAAAAAAACCCAACCCAAATCTCCCATCAAAACTAGTTACATTGTTGTGAGGTGCACATCTGAGTATTTTGATTGGAGTGTGGTTGCATGCACGTCTGTATGTTCGTGTATTTATATTTTATTTACATCTTATTCATTATTTTAAATGTTTAATTGTTATTATAAGCATTTATAGCATTCAATATTCAATATGTATTTATTGATATTATATACACATATACATGCACATATACGTCAGTATATGGAGGCGCTGGGGGGGTTATTCTTACATCATGGAATTTGGGGATCGCGTGGGGATCTCAGTCCCAATTAACTTCGGAAAGTGAGGTATACCTGTATTTGGCTGTATTTTGATTGGAGTGTTGTTGTTATGGTAAATGTGTCAGCATTTTGATTTGCATGTGGTTGTAATGATATATGTGTCTGTATTTTGTTTGGAGTGTGGTTGTTCTATTATATTTGATTGCATTTTGATTGCAGTGTGGTTGTTATGGTATATTTGGCTGTATTTTGATTGGATTGTGGTTGTTATGGAAAACAGTATTTGGTTGTATTTTGATTGGTGTGTGGATGTTATGGTATATGTGGTTGTATTTTGATTGGGTTGGGGATGGTATGGTATATTTGGTTGAATTTTGAATGGAGTGTGGTTGTTATGGTGCATGTGTCTGTATTTTGATTGGTATGTGGTTGTTATGATATGTGTAGGTGGATTTTGATTGGACTGTGTTTTCTCTATTATACTTGGCTGTATTTTGATTGAAGTGTGGTAGGCATGGTATATGTATTGTATTTTGATTGGTGTGTGGTTGTTATGATAGATGTGGTTGTATTTTGATTGAAGTGTGTTTGTTCTATTGAATTTGGCTGTATTTTGTTTGGAGTGTGGTTGCTATGTTATCTTTGGCTGTATTTTGATTGGAGTGTGGTTGTTATGGTATATTTGGCTATATCATGATTGGCATGTAGTTGTTATGGTCTATGTGGTTGTATTTTGATTAGCTTGTGGTTGTTGTGGTATATTTAGTTGTGTTTGGATTGGCGTGTGGTTGTTATGTTATATGTGGTTGTGTTTTGATTGGTGTGTGGTTGTTATTGTATATCTGTCTGTCTTTTGATTGGTGTGTGGTTGTTATGGTATAATTACTTGTATTTTGATTGGATTGTGGTTGTTATGGTATAATTGGTTGTATTTTTATTGCAGTGTGGTTGTTATGGTATGTGTGTCTGTATTTTGATTGGAGTGTGATTGTTATGATATATGTGGTTGTATTTTGATTGGACTGTGTCTGTTCTATTATATTTGGCTGTATTTTGATTGGAGTGTGGTTGTTATGGTATATTTGGCTGTATCATTATTGGCGTGTAGTTGTTATGGTCTATGTGGTTGTATATTGATTAGATTGTGGTTGTTGTGGTATATTTAGTTGTATTTTGATTGGACTGTGTTTGTTCTATTATATCTGGCTGCATTTTGATTGGAGTGTGGTTGTCATGGTATATGGAGTTGTATTTTGATTGGAGTGTGGATGTTGTCTTATATTTGACTGTATTTTGATTGGAGTGGGGTTTTTGTGGTATATTTGGTTGTATTTTGGTTGGATTGGAGTTTGGTTGTTATGGTGTATTTGGCTGTAGTTTGATTGGCGTATGGCTGTTAATGAATGTGTGGTTGTATTTTGACTGGCTTGTGGTTGTTATGGTATATGTGGCTGTATTTTGATTTGTCTGGTTGTTATGGTATAATTGGTTATATTTTGATTGGAGTGTGGTTGTCATTGTGAATGAGTCTGTATTTTCATTGGCGTGTGATTGTTATTAGATATGTGGTTGTATATTTATTGACTGTGTTTGTTGTATTATTTGGCTGCATTTTGATTGGTGTGTGGTTGTTCTGGTATATGTAGTTGTATTTTGATTTGTGTGTGGTTATTATGGTAGATGTGGGTGTATTTTGATTCTAGGGTGTTTGTTGTAATATATGAGGTTGTATTTTGATTGGAGTGTGGTTGTTATGGTATATGTGGTTGTATTTTGATTGGGTTGTGGTTGTCATGGTATACTTGGTTGTATTTTGATTGGAGTTTGGTTGTTTTGGTGTATTTGGCTGTAGTTTGATTGGCGTGTGGCTGTTAATGGATGTGTGGTTGTATTTTTGATTGGCTTGTGGTTGTTATGGTATATGTGGCTGTATTTTGATTGGTGTGGTTGTTATGATATAATTAGTTGTATTTTGATTGGAGTATGATTGTTATGGTATAATTGGTTGTATTTTGATTGGCATGTGGATGTTATGGTATATTTGGTTGTATTTTGATTGGAGTGTGTTTGTTCTTATTATATGTGGTTGTATTTTGATTGAAGTGTGGTTGTTATGGTATATGGGGTTGTATTTTGAATGGGGTGGGGTTGTTATGGTATAATTGGCTGTATTTTGATTGGCTCATGGTTGACATGGTAGATGTGTCTGTATTTTGATTGGTGGTGGTTCTTATGGCATATGTGGTTGTATTTTGATCGGCTTGTGGATGTTATGGTATATGTGTCTGTATTTTTGAATGGAGTATGGTTGTTATGGTATTTGTGGTTGTATTGTGATTAGTGTGTTTGTTATAGTATATTTGGTTGCATTTTGATTGATCTGCTGATGTTATAGTATTTTTGTCTGAATTTTGATTGGAGTGTGGTTGTTATGGTATAATTGGTTGTGTTTTAATTGGAGTGTGGTTGTTATGGTATATGAGGCTGAATTTTGATTGAAGTGTGTTTTTTCTTTTATATGTGGTTGTATTTCAATTGGAGTGTGGTTGTATTTTGACTGGTGTGTGGTTGTTATGGTATAATTGGCTGTACTTTGATTGGATTGTGGTTGTTATGGTATAATTGATTGTATTTTGATTGGAGTGTGGTTGTTATGGTATTTGTGTCTGTATTTTTATTGGAGTGTGTTTGTTCTATTATATGTGGTTGTATTCCGATTGGAGTGTGGTTATTATGGTCTAATTGGCTGCATTTTGATTGGATTGTGGTTGTTATGGTATATATGTCTGTATTTTGATTGGCAGTGGTAGTTATGGCATATGCGGTTGTATTTTGATTGGCTTGTGGATGTTATGGTATATGTAGCTGTATTTTGATTGGAGTGTGATTGTGATGGTATATTTCGTGTATTTGGATTAGAGTGTAGTTGTTATGGTATATATGTCTGTATTTTGATTGGCGGTGGTTGTATTTTGATTGAAGTGTGGTTGTTATGGTATTTGTGGTTGTATTTTGATTGGTGTGTGGTTGTTATGGTGTTTGGTTGTATTTTGATAGGTATGCGTATGTTATGGTATCTTTGTCTGAATTTTGATTGGAGTGTGGTTGTTATGGTGTAATTGGTTATATTTTGATTGGCGTATGGATGTTATGGTATATGTGGCTGAATTTTGATTGGAGTGTGGTTGTTGTGGTATAATTGGCTGAATTTTGATTGGACTGTGGTTGTTAAGGGATGTGTGTCTGTATTTTGATTGGAGTGTGGTTGTTATGCTATATGTGGCTGTGTGTTGATTGGAGTGTGGTTAACCAGAGTGTGGTTATTGTGTTTATATGTGGCTAGCTTTGATTGGAATGTTGTTGTTATGGTATATTTAATGTATTTTGATTGGAGTGTGGTTAATTGGAGTGTGGTTGTTCTGGTGTATGTGACTAGTTTTGATTGGTGTTTGGTTGTTCTGGTATATGTGGCTGTTTTGATTGGAGTGTGGTTGTTATGCTATATTTGGTTATAATGTGGTTACTGGGATAGTATATTTGTTGCTCAGCTACTGCAGCTTTACATTGGGATTTTAAACTCCAGAGATACGGCTGGAAGAGATAGGGGTGTTCCTAAATGATATCTTCGTGAATTTTTATAACTCCTGGTATTTGTAATTGGGGTAATCATGTAAAGATGTCTCCTGTGTATTTGTTCTTTAAATAGTTTTTATTTTGTTTTTCTTTTATCTGTTCAGGTATCAGCATAGTATTGTGTCGTATGGTCTCATGCTGAGTGTATGGATCGTTGGAAATCTGTGACGTTGTTGGAGGGGATTTCATAGAACAACGTTCCTGTTAGCCTGTCGAGGACAGAATTGGGACATGATACTGGATGTTCATGAGAGTAACATCATTAGGACTTAAGCTTTAAATCTTTTCATTAGGAAGTGGAAATGTGGAAAGTGATCACATTTCCTCGAGTGACTGCCAATCATTTTCATTCAGCTGTTTGTAATTTATTTATCTAAGCACATATTTATTTATCGCTCCCTTGCCAGCTGAGAACTCGGACCATCGTCGATGGTATATTCCTGCAGGCTGATGTCCGTTCCCATTTCACGCCCAGTACACCATCTGTCATCTCCATTGAGGAGAGAATACACAGTGAAGCGCACGCACACACACACACACACACACACACACACACACACACACGGCCGCTCTTTCTCCTGTACAATGCGATGACGCATTCAGAGCTATAATTAACTGGCAGAGAAGGGAACGTCTCACAGTGGAACGGTGTTGCAGTAAGAGAAAATGGAGATTACTTCGTTAACGCCCTCCATTATGACATAATTAAACCCAAATGGCTCAGGTTCATTCAAATCAGGCTTGTTTTATTTTCCACAAGAAATGTGCCTTGGGTTACATTGTGTACAAGATCATCAGTAGTGTAATGATATGTTCATGAGGATGTACATGTTGTTATTACACCCCTGCATTCTTTGAATCAGTCAATCATCAAATAACATCACGAGAGCTTCAGGTATCGTTCATATTTAACTTTAGCAGGGCCGCCGGTGTGAGAGGGGAATGTTCACTCACAACAGTCTGTGGAGTTTATAGAGAATAATTCTACCCAAATAGTAACCAGCATCCACTGAGAGTTATTTTTGCAGTGGTGTGGGTGGCTGAAGTTTCCAGGAAGGATCTGGTGACCTCCATCACTACTCTGTACAACTGTCCCAAGCAGAAAAGCACAACACAGGTTCAGATCAGGGTGTTGTAAATTATAATCCATTGATAGAAAGTAGTGAACAAAATTGTGTGTGTGTGTGTGTGTGTGTGTGTGTGTGTGTGTGTGTGTGTGAGAGAGACCTGACATCGGCTAATCAGAATGAATTACAGAACTTTTGCACTGTGACCACAGACTCACATACGGTTGAATGCACCGTGAAGCAGCGAGCTTGTTTTTTTTTTGCCAATGAAACTGATTACAGTATCACTTTATGTTTCCAAGATGTGATTATAAATGAGCTTCTCCAGCTACATGTGCTGCTGGTTTGACAGAAGAGTTCAAGGTGAAGGTGGGACTGCATCAAGGGTCAGCTCTGAGCCCCGTCTTGTTTGCTGTGGTGATGGACAGGCTGACAGACTATGTTAAACAAGAATCTCCATGGACTATGATGTTTGCAGATGACATTGTGACCTGTAGTGAGAGCAGAGAACAAGTGCAGGAAAATCTAGAGAGGTGGAGGTATACCCTGGAGAGGAGAGGAATGAAGGTTAGCCTCAGTAACACAGAATACATGTGTGTGACCGACAAGGACCCAAGAGGAACAGTGAGGTTACAGGGAGCAGAGATAAAGAAGGTGGAGGATTTTAAGTACTTAGGCTCAACAATCCAGAGCAATGGAGAGTGTGGAAAAGAGGTGAAGAAGCGTGTGCAGGCAGGTTGGAATGGTTGGAGAAAAGTGTCCGGTGTGATGTGTGATAGGAGAGTATCGGCAAGAATGAAAGGAAAAGTGTACAAGACGGTGTTGAGGCCAGCGATGTTGTATGGTTTAGAGACAGTAAAAGACAGGAGGCAGAGCTGGAGGTAGCAGAGATGAAAATGTTGAGGTTCTCTTTGGGAGTAACGAGGATGGATAGGATTAGGAATGAGGACATCAGAGGGACAGCACATGTAAGACGTTTTGGAGACAAAGTCAGAGAGGCTAGATTGAGATGGTTTGGACATGTACAGAGGAGGGATAGTGAGTATATTGGAATAAGGATGCTGAGGTTGGCACTACCAGGCAGAAGGCCGAGAGGAAGACCAAAGAGAAGATTTATTGAAGTGGTGAAGGAGGACATGAAGGTCGTTGGAGTGAGAGAAGAAGATGCAGAGGATAGGGTGAGATGGAGGTAGATGATTCACTGTGGCGACCCTTGAAGGGAACAGCCGAAAGGAAAAGAAGAAGAAGAAGAAGTAATGCAACATATTCATGCTTACACAGTAAATCTACGGCGATACAGGGGACTAAACGTTTTGCCTGAACTGAATCTCGGTGTGTAAAAAATATATGAATACAACATAACAGCCCCTCCTTGAATCGCCACCTTATCGTGGTGGAGGGGTTTGCGTGACCTAATGATCCTAGGAGCTATGTTGTCGGGGACAAATGCCCCTGGTAGGGTCACCCAAGGCAAACAGGTCCAGGGTGAAGGTCCAGACAAAGTGCGATTCAAAACAAACCCCTAAGACACGAGACAACATAGGAATCAGTCTCCCTTGCCCGGACGCGGGTCACCGGGGTTCCCTCCTGGAGCCAGGCCCAGGAGGGGCTCAAGGCGGCGCCTGGTGGTCGGGCTTATGCCCATGGAGCCTGGCCGGGCCCAGCCCGAAAAGGAGACATGGGTCCGCCTCCCATGGACCAACCACCCGTGGGAGGAGTTTTAGGGTCGGGTGCAGTGTGAGTTGGGTGGCAGCCAAAGGCATGGGTTCTGTCGGACTGATCCTCGGCTACTTACTCTGACCTTCGGGACATGGAATGTCACCTCTCTGGCGGGAAAGGAGCCTGATTTGGTGCGTGAGGTGGAGAGATACCGACTAGATATAGTCGGGCTCACCTCAACGCATAGCTTGGGCTCTGGAACCATCCATCTCGAAAGAGGCTGGACCTTCTTCTATTCTGGAGTTGCTCATGGGGAGAGGCGGCGAGCCGGGTGTGGGTATTCTTGTTGCCCCCGCCTCGGTGCCCAAATGTTGGGGTTCTCCCGGTTGACGAAAGGGTAGCTTCCCTCCGTCTTCGGGTGGGGGACGGGTCCTGACTGTTATTTGTGCTTATGCACCAAATGACAGTTCAGAGTACCCACCCTTTTGGAGTCTTTGGGGGTGTTGGAGAACGCTCCCTCGGGAGACTCGCTCGTTGTCTTGGGAGACTTCAACGCCCATGTGGGCAACGATAGTGTGACCTGGAAGGGTGTGATCGGTAGGTACGGCCTCTCCAGTCTGAATCCGAATGGTGTGTCGTTGTTGGACTTCTGTGCTCGTCACAGTTTGTCTATCACGAACACCATGTTCAGAACATAAGGGTGTCCATAAGTGCACTTGGCACCAGGACACCCTAGGTCGCAGTTCGATGATTGACTTTGTAGTCGTGTCATCGGACTTGCGACCATATGTTCTGGACACTTTCGGGTGAAGAGAGGAGCTGAGCTGTCTACCGATCACTACCTGGTGGTGAGTTGGCTTCGGTGGTGTGGGAGGTTGCCTTCCAGACCTGGCAGGCCCAAGCGTGTAATCAGGGTCTGCTGGGAACGTTTGGCGGAGCCTCTGTCCGAGAGGCCTTTAACTCCCACCTCCGGCAGAGCTACAACCACGTTCGAAGGAGGCGGGGACATGGAATCTGAATGGGCCATGTTTCGTGCCTCCATTGCTGAGGCGGCAGCCCATAGCTGTGGCCGTAAGGTCGCCGGTGCTTGTCGTGGCGGCAATCCCGAACCGGTGGTGGACACCTGCGGTGAAGGGGCCGCCCAGCTGAAGAAGGAGGCCTATCGGGTTTTATTAGCCTGTGGGCCTCCTGAGGCAGCAAACGGGTACCCGCAGGCCAAACGTGCTGCAGCCGAGGCTGTCGCAGATGCAAAATCTCGGGCGTGGGAGGAGTTCGGTGAGGGCCTGGAGAGTGATTATCGGTTGGCCTCAAAAAGGTTCTGGGCCACCATCCGACGCCTCAGGAGGGGGAAGCAGTTCTTCACAAACACTGTTTACGGTGGAGGTGGGGAGCTGCTTACCTTGACTGAGGATGTTGTTGAGAGGTGGAGGGAATACTTTGAGGACCTTCTCAATCCCACCAACACGCCCTCCGTGGAAGAGGAAGACCCTGGGGTTCGGGTGAGGGTCCGCCCATCACTGGAGGAGGTCACTGAGGTTGTCAAAAAGCTCCTCGGTGGTCGAGCTCCGGGTTGGACGAGATCCGCCCGGAATATCTCAGGGCTCTGGATGTTGTAGGACTGTCTTGGTTGACACGTCTCTGCAACATCGCGTGGTCATCGGGGCTGTACCTCTGGATTGGCAAACTGGGGTGGTGGTCCCAATTTTTAAGAAGGGGACCGGAGGGTGTGTTCCAATTATCGGGAATTACACTCCTCAGCCTACCTGGGAAAGTCTATGCAGGGGTACTAGAGAGGAGGATCCGACCGATAGTCGAACCTCGGATTCAGGAGGAACAATGTGGTTTTCGCCCTGGCCGCAGCACTCTTGACCAACTCTATACGCTCCACAGGATTCTGGAGGGGGCATGGGAGTTTGCCCAATCTGTCCACATGTGCTTTGTGGATTTGGAGAAGGCTTTCGACCGTGTCCTCGAAAGATCTTGTGGGGCGTGCTCGAGAGTACGGCGTTCGGATCCGCTGCTACGAGCTATTCGGTCGCTGTATCACCGAGCCAGAGTTTGGTCCGTATTGGTAACAGCAGGTCGGATTCATTTCCAGTGGGAGTTGGAGTCCGCCAAGGCTGTCCTTTGTCACCGATTCTGTTCATAATTTTTATGGACAGAATTTCTAGGCGCAGTCGAGGCGATGAGGGGTTCTGGTTTGGTGGCCATCGGATATCGTCTCTGCTTTTTGCGGATGATGTTGTTCTTTTGGCTTCATCAAGTCGGGCCCTCCAGCTCTCATTGGAGCGATTCGCGGCTGAGTGCGAAGCAGCCGGGATGAAGATCAGTACCTCCAAGTCCGAGGCCATGGTTCTCAGTCGGACAATGGTGGAATGCACCCTCCGGGTCGGGAATGAGGTCCTGCCCCAAGTGGAGGAGTTTAAGTATCTTGGGGTCTTGTTTACGAATGAGGGAAGGATGGAGCGAGAGATCGACAGACGGATCGCTGCAGCCTCTGCTGTTAAGCGGTGCCTGTACCGGTCCGTTGTGGTGAAAAAGGAGCTGAGCCGCAAGGCGAAGCTCTCAATTTACCAGTCGATCTACGTTCCAACCCTCACCTATGGTCACGAGCTTTGGGTAATGACCGAAAGAACAAGATCACGGATACAAGCGGCTGAAATGAGCTTCCTTCGCCGGGTGGCGGGTTCTCCCTTAGAGATAGGGTGAGAAGCTCCGCCATCCGGGAGAGCTTCGAGTAGATCCGCTGCTCCTCCGCATTGAGAGGGGCCAGTTGAGGTGGCTCGGGCATCTGGTCAGAATGCCCCCCGGACGCCTCCCTGGTGTGGTGTTTCGGGCATGTCCAACCGGGAAGAGACCCCGGGGTCGACCTAGAACACGCTGGAGGGACTATGTCTCTCGGCTTGTCTGGGACCGCCTCGGTGTCCCCCCGGGAGAGTTGGAGGAAGTAGCTCGGGAGAGGGATGTCTGGACCTCTTTGCTAAGGTTGCTGCCCCCGCGACCCGACCCTGGACTAAGCGGAAGAAGATGATGATGATGATGACAACATAACAGAGTATGGAGCTCCATTCGCATGACAGGGTCAGCGTGATGGATGCCTCTCATTCTCACCTTCCACCTAATTCCCATTACCTTCTCAGAAAGTAATGTGGACACAGGGAGAACAGGCAACGTAGTAGGAACATAGTGTAAACGATAAGGAGGATGGCATGGTCTCCATGGACACAGAGGATGTGGTTGGGCTTTTGATGTATTTAAAAAGGACAATGTGCAGAAGTGGTCGATTAAAGATGTAATAATGACAGAGTTGATGTAAAAACAATAGTGCTGATGGTGTTGACATAGAAACCACGCCATCCTCATATATATCCTCATACAATATTTATGTATTAATGACAGTGATGGAATGGTAGTGTCGGTGCTGATGGAGTACTGAATTAGTAAAAAAGTGCTGACGTATTAATTAATGATGGTGTTGACATAGTTTTGATGGTGTTGACATATAAACAATGGTGCAGTTTAATTGTAGTAAGGACTTTAATGGTGTTGTTCAAGTGTGGTGTAGACTGAACATAGATGTGAACACAAGAACTTGTAGAATTTATAAGGACCAGGCAGATACAGTGAGAATGTTTTAAGTGCATAAGTGTGCTAAGTGTGATCTGATTGGTCAAAATAGGAAAATATAAGAACACAGTGGATATGAAATGAGTGAGCACATGTTAGACGTAGTGATGACTTGTCATGCAGGAAGAGAGGACGTAGTATGGTCTTGAAAATCTCACGTTTCTATTTTGACTACGTCTTTTTATGACCTCATCGACTACGCGCCGAGGGAACGACTGAATAGCCGCTGTAACAGACATGAAGAGATGAGCCGTAGTAACTGCAGCAAATGTAACTATAAACAGATAAAAGTAGAGCGTGTGGTCCTGCACATCAGGACGTGCCGTTAAAGGGATTCTGGTAACAGTAGTTCACTTCCTGCTGTGGATGATTTGACTTTAACAGCACGAGACAGTTTATAGGAGCACGAGGCGTTCTGACCCGTTTCTAAACCCAAATCAGGCGTACGCAGATAGAGAGAGAGAAAGAGAGAGAGAGAAAGAGAGAGAGAGAGAGAGAGAGAGGGGGAAACAGAACGTGAATGAGAGAGAGAATCAGAGAGAAAGAGAGAGAGAGAGAGAGAGAGAGAGAGAGCGAGAGAGAGAGAGAGAAACACAGAGAGAGAAAAAGAGAGGGTAAGAGTGAGAAGTAAGAGAAGAGAGAGAGGGAGAGAGATAGTGAGAGTGAGTGAGAGAGAGAGAGAAACAGAGAGAGAGAGAGAGAGAGAGACACAGAGAGAGCGAGTGAGAGAGAGAGAAACAGAAAGTGAGCGAGAGCGAGAGAGAGAGAGCGAGAGAAACTGAGAGAGACAGAGAGAGAGAGAGAGAGAGAGAGAGAGAGATATGCTACATATCACCAAATGCTGTGTCCTCATCCGCAGTAAATTCCCTGAGGAAAGAGACAGAGAGTGTTCGCAGTATGGAGAAAAGGCAGTCTATAAATAGAATCACATTTCTCTCTCTCTCTCTCTCTCTCTCTCTCTCTCTCTCTCTCTCTCTCTCTCTCTTTCTCTCTCGCTCTCTCTCGGTCAATTTATTTCTCACTTTTTCTCTTTTACCATTTCTCATTCCCCCTTAGTCCAACTCTTTTTATATACATTTCTTGCTCTCTCTTGGGGTCAATTCTCTTTCACACCCTTTCTCCCATGTTCACTCCTATGGTCTCTCTCTCTCTCTCTCTCTCTCTCTCTCTCTCTCTCTCGGGAACCACGGCTGTCTCAAGGCCCTCCGCGTCTTTTATCCTCTGAGACACCATCAGAATGATGGAAGTAGACACGCCCATTTCCCCGTTACCAAGCAACAGCTTGGCTCTGATTGGCTGTCCAGACGCTATCGCTTTAGATGCGTGTAGTGTAATGCAGGAGCATCACCATTATTAATGAAACCGAGGAGTCACAATTTAACCAGATTATTTGCACTCTGGGTTTTTTTTAATTCACGTTGTTGTTCTGTTCATCTTGAGTTTATAGTCATATTTTAGAGTCACAAACAAACAAACCATTTTACTAATTTATTTTTACAGCATATACAGTGATACCTCGGCGAATGAATTTACGAACTCGTACGCCGAAAAGTTTATTATGTGAAATGATTATTCCCATAAGAAATAACAGAAAACCAATGAATCCATTCCAACCCCCTCCCAAACTCATATAACCTGCCACAAACACGTATATTTGACCTAATATATTAAAAATAAACATGTAAAAACAACAAATATGTCATAATAATGATAATAATAATAATAATACATGTACATTAATAATAATTAATAATAAATAATAATAAAACAAGAAGAAACAATAAGTCAACGAAACCTTCCAATCATCGACTGCGGTGAAGATTTCATGTGGGCAGGCATGAGGTGGTGCGTAACAGAAGAGGAGGAGGAGGAGGAGGAAGAGAATTTTGAGCCCCTGCATGCTACAGATACCAGCAAGGAAATACTCATGGTGAGCTCCCACAAGGTCAGCGCTTCTCAAATAGTTGGGCACGTGGTGTGATGCCAGGGAGGGGCTCATATGACCCTGCGGAACATGTTTTGTTGCAGTACTGTACACACACACACACACACACACACACACACACACACACACACACACACACACACACGTGTGCATGCGCACGTGTGATTCCGGTGAAAGTGATTCCCGGTGTGAGTGAAAACAAGAAGCGGGCTCGTGGCATGCGGTTGAGTGAAATTGCAAAGGAATATGGCTGAAACCCGTCTACCATCGGTACAATATTGAAGCAGAAGGCGATCTTAAAGGTATGCTGTTGTAATTTTTAAAGGGTTTAGGGGGTAGTATTGGGGGCCTTGGAACGAATCAGGCCTTTTACATGTAAGTGCGGCTCAACTTGTGAAAAAATCAGGTTACGAAACCACTTCTGGAAAGGATTAATTTCTTAAGGTGAGGTACCACTGTATTATGGTTTCCACATCGGACTCACAGAAAGAAGTTTCTGGGTTCGAATCCTGGGTTTGGCGAATGTTTTTCTGTTGGAGTTCTGTTGGAGATGTTCTCCTTTATGTTTCCTTTGGTACTTCAGTTTCCTCCCACAGTCCAAAGACATACACATTAAGCCATTTGGCTATTCCAAATTGTTATGCTGTGTAATGAGATTGGATTTATTCAATAATAATCATAATAATGATCTGAAATTTAAAGCAGCCCAGTGTTCAAAATGATCTGTCAGACATTTCTGTAGATTCAGATCCGTACCTTGACCAAAGGGTGTTGACGGAACTCGAGTCAGTACCACAGGAAGCATCTCCAGAATCTTCTTGAGTATGATTGCGCTTTATCTGAGAGGACAGCTCTCTTTTCTGCATCGCGGTGATGGTTATCTGTCTCTTCCTGTCATTCTTGGCTATGGTGGCCAAGGTGAGAGGACAACAATATGGTTGGCTTCCACTCCAGACGAATTCGCAGCTTCACAGCCCGAGTCACCTTCACGATCCTCTCTGTAGCTCTGGCGATGGCTATCGGATGACAACAACAACCTCAGTGACCCACTTACTACTCTCTGTAGTACATATAAACAGATGATCTCTTCATGAAGCATAATAAATTTAAATGTACTTTACGGTCCACAAAGTGAATTCATAATGGGCAGCACAGTGGTGTAGACGTTAGCTCGTCCTGGGTTCGAGTTTGAGGTCAGGATCTCCCTGTCCTTGCGTGATTTTCCTCCTAGCACTCCAGTTTCCTCCCACAGTCCATACACATGCACATTAGGCGATTGGTTGTTCCAAACTGGCCCAGGCGTGAGTGTGAATGGCTGTGTGTGTGTGTGTGTGTGTGTGTGTGTGTGTGTGTTGGACCTGCAATGATCTAGTGAGTTGCTCAGAGTTTTCCTTTCTTTACCCAGGATCGGCTGAGATAAGCACAGACCTGTCCACTTCCCGAGTGGGGTTTAAGTGGTTCGGTAAATGAGTGCGTGAGGGCTGGATTAATAATGTTCAAACAGTTTCATGCTTATTAGTTTTTTATTTTTTATTTTTGGAAGAACCGGTTAGCACAGAGCTAGCTTGTTAGCTTCAGGCCAGTTCCTCACAGCAGGCTATTAAAGTTGTGTTTTGTCAAAAAAAAAAAACAACCCCTGCGTAATTATTGAGAAATAAAATATCCTCTTACCATCAATACTTTATTTACATTTTTTGTGTGGAATAAGACTGAAATGAACAAAAACAGCATTAGCAGAATATCATTAAAACTAGCTAGCATCAGATCAGACGCCTTGTTCCTGTTCACAGCAGGCTGATAAAGTCACGTACGATGGAAAACAGCCTAATTATTAAAAAATGTTGAAAATACATTCTTACCACCACAAACCAAATGCTGTTCTTTTTCATGGAATGAGTCTTGAATTGAACGGAACAACCAGCCGGTGAGCCTTAGCTTTCAGTTAAGGATAAGTCTCCACCACTTCCATTTAAAAAAAATTAGTCGTGACATACCTAGTAATCAAATATGACGTAATATCCATGTAGTCCATTAGCCAATTGGAACTCACCATTAAATTATTAATGATATAGGAAAGTAATCACTTCTACCACTCCAGTTTGTCGAGTGAAAGTAGAGTATGTGTTATATTTGTACTGACGGCTTCTGAAATCTCTGATGAGAAAAATGATGTCTGTGGTGACAAACACGACGCCTTTAAAAGCAGCAAGATTATCAACAAAACACACTTCCAGCGAGGCAGACTCTGTTAGGGACGGTGACAGTATGCCGATGCATGTGCTGCCAACTTGCTGACTCCTCGGCTGCTGCCAACGTGACTCATTGCTGGACTCACACCCCGCATCACACAATCGGCAGGCACCTGAGCCACGGAAAGGCAACACCATATTTCAACTGCTTTCAGCAAACCGTTCAGAATCCCACACTCGGCTGCCCCGCCATCTTTTTTTTTTTTTTTAAACTGAAGTGGACCTGAGCTTTGACTTTCACATTGACACTGAAGCCTAACAAGATCAGACTGGTTACGTTTCATTCATCGATTCTTTTAATTCAATCTGGAATGAGTCTGTCTGTGTGTTCACATCATGGCATCTTTATTGTTAATATACATTAGGTTGCTAGGCAACATTATATTATGTGTAATTTAACCCCTGCACCCTCCCTCTCTCTCTCTCTCTCTCTCTCTCTCTCTCCCTCTCTCTCTCTCTCTCTCTCTCTCTCTCTCTCTCTCTATCTCTGTCCCTTTCTTACAGGTCTCATCGTCTACCTGGGCATGATGGTGGGAGCTTTTGTGTGGGGCGGTCTGGCTGATCGGATCGGCCGCAGGCAGACTCTGCTCATCTCTCTCTCTATCAACAGCGTCTTCGCTTTCTTCTCCTCTTTTGTCCAAGGATACAGTTCCTTCCTGTTTTGCCGCCTCCTCTCTGGTGTTGGGTAAATATTAACATACAACATGCAAAGATCTACTGGAAAGAAAATTCTACCCACAACCATTGGATAGTGTCAACAAGACAATCATCTAAAGGTTCGATAATCGTTCTTCTGTTTATAGGATCGGAGGATCCATCCCGATAGTTTTCTCATATTACTCTGAGTTTTTGGCTCAGGAGAAGCGTGGAGAACATTTGAGCTGGCTGTGTATGTTCTGGATGATTGGGGGAATCTATGCTTCAGCTATGGCCTGGGCCATCATCCCTCACTATGGTAACTATCAAAATCTCGAATGATACCATAATCTCCCTGTACAGTAACCATGAAACCCCGAAAAAATACCATCATGAACCATTATGTTGACTGTCCAAACTATTTATACTCTTATATAATCATATCACACCTCAAATCCATTAAAGACTATCATTGACCATCAAAGCCCATTAAAGACCGTCATCTCCCATTATGGTGATTATAAAACCCCTTGTTACGTATGCCAAATGGATTCCATCGGACGAGCCCCCAATTTTGTAACGTATGGAATTTAGAAGTAAATTGCCCTGTGAAACCAGTAAAGCAGGACAGACCACGACATAAACTGTATACATTTTAATAATATAAACAAGGCAAGGCAAAATAATACTTACAGATTAAAGCTCAACCAAAATACAAATTAAACAAAGGGTCCCATAGTCACCAAGCACCTGCAGCATGGTAAATTTAGAAATTTAGGGGAAAGGCTTGGAATCCCACGTTAGACAGAAACAAATGATGAACATCCTCACGTTGGCTGTGGGCAGACATAGACGATGGACTTTGGCTATGAAGTCCTGAACGACGAAACTTGGGTGAAGTTTCCATGATCCACCTTGGCTGAGATGAGCCGCCGCGATGAGTTTCCTTAGAGGATCTGCGCTTTGAAGAGACCCGAAGAGACTGGAAGAGGCTGCATGAGACGGGAGGAGGCTGGAGCAAGTGGGCACCAGGTCCTTAATATAACCCCCCCAAAGTTCTGGAAAGTTCCATTCTCGAAGTTTATGAATCATCTGACCCACCACCAGGGCGCATGCGCAACCAGGTCCATCTCAAAGTTTCCAGACCCCCTTACAGCTGAGTCATAACATGTGACACTAGTTACAGCACACTCTGAATCTAATTATGTACACTGTTTACACAGTCACATTTATATACATGCCCCTAACACCCTTTAAAGACCATCGTTCCCCATTATGGTGATTATAATACCCATTAAAAACCATTGCCCCCGATTGTTCAGTTCATCAGTTCATTTTCTGTACCCGCTTAATCCTAATTTGGGTCACGGGGAGGCTGGTGCCCATCCCAGCCAACTTCGGGCGAGGGCAGAGTACACCCTGGACAGCTCGCCAGGCCATCGCAGGGCGGAAACACGCTGACGGCTTTGCAGCCTACTCTTGTCGAATATCAGCAATGGTTCTTTTACATGCCTCACACCATAGACAGTGAGAGACATGGCCGGCCTTTGATAACCCAGTTAGCTCCACTGGGGGGGACAGTGACAACCTTGTGCAGAGTGGGACTTGAACCCCCAACCTTTGGATCAGCGATCCAGCGCCCTATATCACTAGACCACCACTGCCCCTGCCCCCGATTGTGATGATCAAAAGTTCTTAAAAGCCCTTATGGAGAATTCCACTATTCTCTATAAGGGTGACTATAAAACCCAATAAAAACATTATAACCCGTTATGGTGACAATGAAACTCCTTTAAAGACCATCATTCCCAATTATGATGAATATCAAACCCATTAAAAACCATCATTTCCCATCAAAGCACATTAAAAAAACATAATCCCTCTTCTGGTGACTATCACACCCTATTAAAGACCATCGTCTTCATTTTGTTGACTATTAAACCCATTAAAGCTCATTGTCCCCCATTATGGTGACCAGCAAAATCCCTTTAAAGACTAATATTTGCCAATATGGTGACTAGAAAATCCATTAAATGCCACCATTTGCCATTATGGTGTCTATCATAACAGTAGTGCTTTTGACATTTTCCTACCAGGCTGGAGCTTCCAGATGGGCTCGGCCTATCAGTTCCACAGCTGGAGAGTATTTGTCCTGGTGTGTGCTTTCCCGTCAGTGGCAGCTATTGCTGCTCTCAACACCATGCCAGAGAGTCCACGCTTCTTCTTGGAGGTCAGTGACTCAGCTCTTCTTTATTCCAAAAATAAGCCCATATTAATTTAAACACACAGGGTAGAATATATCAGAGCAGATTTCTTCAAATGAGAATGATTTATATCTGCATTTTAAGAACTTATTATAATCAGACAAATTTGGTAGATCACATGTGATAAAATTAACATGCAAATCCCTAACATAGAAAATCTCTTTTTACACCAGAATGGAAAACACGACGAAGCCTGGATGATCCTGAAACAAGTTCATGACACCAACATGAGGGCCAAGGGCTACCCTGAGAGGGTCTTTTCTGTAAGTACCACTGACTTGCTCAGAAACCTGTCTGAAATGAGCATTTGGGTGAAATTGTAAATGCTTTTAAAATTAATTATGCATTCGTGCTAATGAGTTTCCATTTATCCGTTATGACAGTGGTGGGGATCAAAGTGCCACATATTATGCACATTAGAATCGGTTATATTGTAAATGGTCAAACTGTTGTTTGAAGTGGAATTTTCTGTGTTGCCGTGGATACTGTTACTTTGGAGGTTTGGTGGGCGGCGGAGGCTCAGGGTGAGAAGATTGTTCAGAAAAGCTGCGTCTGAGACAATGCATGAGTTAAACACTTCTGAGAACCCTGACCACAAAATGGTTATTGTGGTTAACCCTGTGTTGTGTTGTTTTTGGCTGTACCTCCTTCAGGTGACCACTATTAAGACGGTGAAGCAGCTGGATGAATTGGTGGATATGGGAGATGATACCACAGCATGGCACCAGCGCTGGAAACTGAAACTCGTTAATCTGTTTCATCAGGTACTTCAGATGAACATGGGATATATTTCTTCATTCAATCAATCATTTTCCAACTGCTTAATCCAACGAGCTTAACAGGGGGAAGGAGCCTATTTCAACCGACCCTAGGTACACCCAACAGCTTGCACAGATACATACCCATTCGCACACACGCTCTCTTAAAAACTGCCAATTAGCCCAATGTGCATGTGTTTGGACTGTGAGAGGAAATCAGAGGACCTGGAGGAAACCCACACAAGCACAGGGAGATCGTCCACACAGGAACACCTTTGAAGCACCCTAACTCAGGAGCTTCTTGCTGTGAGGGGGATGTTGGTGAGCTGTTACTATGGTAATAATAACACCTTAGAAGAGGTACATGAGCAGAAACCTGGGGCATGTGTCAGCGCTACTGAGATAATTTTATAACACCCACACAGTCACTACATTTCTGTATCGCTTTAATATTCATATTTGCATTTTTACACTGGAGGGACCTAAACTATTATTATCCTGTTCCATTCCCATGATGCACTGGGCCACTTTCTTGGTTTGCTTTGTAATTTATCTTGACCTGAGAGAACTGGGTCTCATAGATAAATATCTATTCATGTTCACATTCACCCCAAGGAATAATCTGGAATAGCCAATTCACCAACCATGCATGTATTTAGACTCTGGGAGAAAACCAGAATACTGTACCTGGAGGACCCCCCCCCTCTGGGTCTCGAACCCAGAACCTTTTTGTTGCGAGGTGAGATTACTAACTACTGCAGTAACATTTAACTTGCTAATCTACATAATCTATGGTTAGCATACCCTGTGATACACATCATGCTAGCTGGCTAATTATCTTGTGTCTTCTATACAGTTGTCGGGTTTTTTGGTGTTTTTATACACTATCACAAAATATCCTGATTTTTTTCTAAAGTTATTTCCTTATTCTTGTGTAGGTTTGGAGCAACTTCCTGACGGTCTTTAATCCAGAGTACCGCCGCGTCACCTGCATGATGATGGCTGTCTGGTTCTCCATGTCATTCAGGTAGAATTTGCACATTTCCATCCATAATGATTTGTGTACATGTCTATTACAGGGCACTGTTTTATATAAATATTACAACTGCAACAAGGTAAGGTAAGGTGAAGTCCATTGGGCGTTTTAGACCCGAGCCTAGTGGCTCATCGGACCGGTGCTTATCCCCGGATTCTGTAGTGTGAAGCGACTAGGAGTACAACTCCTGGATGGGACAACTGCAACAAAGACGTTATTTAAAGCTTGCAGGACATGCGTGCTATGCAATATTAAAGCTAATAGGTGTTTTTAAATTGCTTTGCTAACTTTCCTGCTTTGTTTGCCTTTCAGCTATCAGTACAGTAGGCCCTCGATATTCGCAGGGATTCGGTTCAGGCCCCTCCCACGAATGAAGATAGTCCGCAAGTTCTGTGCCCGGAAGTAAAACCCCATGTATCATATTACATGTGCGAATGAGCAACCGAAAGTAAAATACTGTGTATCTATTACACGTGCTAAAATATGCTTCTTAAACACATTCTACAGACAGTCTTACTCATGAATACAGTATTAATGGAGTAAAATATAGTAATGATTAAGAAAAACTTTTCAATTTTTACTGTTATATTTATTGATGATAAAATATAAACATTATACAGCATATACTGTTGTAAAGCACTCGTATTAAAGTCCTTTTCAATTATTATTCCAGTACAGTACCTAAGTTCATTCTGAGAATGTTTGTGCGTGAGAGTTTATGTTCTGTAGCATGTTTAACAAATTATACCAAAAGGATCAACTTTATTACGCTCCATGTCCTTTTACATTGAACTTGGAGTGACGTCTTGGAGTGACTTCTCCAAGATGGCGCTGCCTAGAGGGCGACGTTGTGGATTTCTCAGAGTCAAATTGTTTCTTTGTTCGTTTTAATTTGTTCTATTGGTTGTTTTGTTTGTTCATGTTTTGCACTATGCTCGTTTTTGACCGGTTGTCCATAATACTGCTATGAGATCTGAGTCTTCGGACAACTGAGAATGCTCAACTTCTATCCTGAGCTAATATGCCATGATTGCTCAATGCTAGCTGCACTCCAGCTAACAATAAGCACAGGCGAGGAGGGGCCGAACTATGAATCCGGCGCTTGGGGTCATACGGGATGAAGGCCGTGTAGCCGGCTGGTGCAATCGCCTCGTTGGATGTACTCTTCTCCAGCCATGTTTCACAGAAACACAGCATGGAGTAGTCCTGTAGATCCCTCTGTGCTGCAATCTGAGCATTGTTTTGCAGGGACTGAACATTTTCAAGCAGTATAACCGGAAGTGCTAACCTTCTGACAAAGCGCCGGAGACTCTGAGAACTCTGCCTGGGCTTATTGTTAGCTGGGTTTGGCATAGCATATTAGCTCAAGATAAGAGTTGATACGTGCTGAGTTGCCCGAAGCTGAAGCTGCCCATAGCTGTAGTAGGGTCGACCGGTCATAGATGAGGATGGTGCAAAACATGAACAAAAAAACAATTTGACCCTGAGAACTCCGCAACGTCGCCCTCTAGGCAGCGCCATCTTGGAGACGTCACTCCAAGTTCAATGTAAAAGGACATGAAGCGTAATAAAGTTTATCCTTTTGGTATCATTTGTTAAACATGCTACAGAACATAAAATCTCTCACACAAACATTAACTTAGGTACTGTACTGGAATAATAATTGAAAAAGACGTTAATACAACAGTTCAGAGGAAACTGTCGTTTCTTCAGGAGAAATTCTTATTTCTTCAGAAGAGACATCCAAGCGTTTTCTATCGTTTAGCCAGAGAAGACGCACAGCGTTTGAGTGGCATCATAATGCTTAACTGGTAATTAAAACACACACAAAAAAGAGGCTCATTGACAACTTGTGCGCGAATGAGGAAAAAGGGGTGGGGCATCATCTCAACCAATCAGCAGGAAGGAGGACAGCCATTGGCTGAATTTGAGTGACGTGTCAGTTGCTTGGCAGTCCGTGAATACTCAAACAGTGAGCGCAAAACCGCAAATAGTCAAGGGCCTACTGTATTGCTTTAGATTAGCATTTAGATTATTTCTTTCATCCATTCATTTTCTGTAACCGCTTAATCTTAATTAGGGTCACGGGGAGGCTGGCACCCATCTCAGCCGACTCCGGGCGAGGGCAGAGTGTACTCTGGACAGCTCGCCAGGCCATCGCAGGGCAGAAACATGCTGACGGCTATGCAGCTACTCTTGTAAAAAGTCAGCAATGGTTCTTTTACATGAACCCAACACCATAAACAGTGAGAGACATGGCCGGCCTTTGATAACCCAGTTAGTTCACTGGGGGACAGTGAAACCCGTTGAGAGTGGGGCTTGAATGAATGAATGAATGAATTATGTTTAACGGCACTTTCAACACATATAGTGTGTTATATTATGTCAAATATGGTTATTTTATATTAAATATAATGACTCCGAGTACCATTTCAAATCACAAACGATTAATGAAACTAAGATAAAACAAATCATTTTCTTTGACAATCAATTTTTACATAAAACCCAATGAAAAGATGAAAGAGTAATATTAATAAAAGATGAGTCTGGCTAAGAATGTACATCCCTATACATTTACAAGAGTGGGGCTTGAACCCCCAACCTTAGGATCAGTGATCCAGTATCTCACCACCAGGCCACCACTGCCTGACTATTTCTTTCGTTTAACGTAATATAACTTGCTAGCATTCGTTTAAGCAGTTGGTGGGTCATTATTTATTGGTGCCCTGTTATCCTTTTCAGCTATTACGGCCTGACTGTGTGGTTCCCTGACATGATCAAATACCTGCAAAAGCAGGAGTACAACTCCCGCACTAAAGTCTTCATCAAGCAGAAGGTGGAGCACATGACCTTCAACTTCACCCTGGAGAACCAGATCCATCGTCAGGGAGAATACTTCAACACCAAGTAAACACTTCAAATCATTAGACACCAAACATGAGCACATATCACAGCCGGTTCAAGTTTACCCCTATTTCATTTGCCATTGAACATACTAACCATACATGCGAATATAAACAAAGTGATTTCGCCATGCCAGAGATCAAAATGACCAGCCAGATTGTACAGTGCAAAATCCAGTGTCAGTGATGCAGCGGGGGTGCATCAATACCCATGGCATGGGTGAGCTTGATGTGTGTGAAAGTGCCATTGAAGTAAAGGCACATATTGGGGTCATAGAGAGAGATACATGTTGCCATTGAGGAAATGTGTCTTCCTGGGAAGTCCATAATGATTTCAGCAGGGCAATGCCAGGACTTCATTCTGCACAAGCTCCAACAGCATGGCTTTGTTGTGTGGTTGATTGGCCAGATATCGGTCCAGATCCTATTCCCATTCCTATTAGTATGGCACATCAATGAAGAAGAGAAGAATCAGACATTGTGGAACAGACTGTTGTGCAGCTCAAGTCTGCTATCAAGTAAAATTGGACAAAGATTCCAATTGTAAAACTACAGCGATTAGTATCTCCAGCTCCTAATAAATGAAAGGGTGTAATTAATGGGAAAAGTGAGGTTACACAATGATAAACATGTCTCTGCCCCACCTTTTGTTAAGTGTGCTTGTTCATAGATACGAAACCTTATTTGGTTGGTGTTTTTCTTATACTGTATTTTGGAAAATATCCAGTTGTTCTGGGACAACTAGCTTTAACTAGGTACAATATTAATCTACAAGCTCAGCCTTGACAGGTTTCTCAGAGCACTGAGATATTCTTGTGGCTTTGTTATAGGTTTCTGAATCTCAAGATGAAGTCAATGGTGTTCGAAGACTCCCGGTTTGAAGAGTGTTATTTTGAGGACATCACATCGACCAACACCTTCTTCAAGAACTGCACCTTTATCGCTACCCTCTTCTACAACACAGGTCAGAACCCTGTACCTGAAATCCCACTGCTGTAATCACATGGACCATCATCGTACAGTGGATAATGTGACAGGCGGTAAATAGAAGTACACCTCGATTTCTGAGATTTATAGTCATTGAATAGAGGACGGCCATCCGATTCATTCCTCCATCATTCAGAATGACCTCATTCAGTGGAACAGTGTAATGCAGAGCGAAAGGTTTCGGGTATCCTAGCAACAATGCCTGCTTTCTGACCGTTAAGGAATGTCAGAGTGTTGCTGCTGGCTTTTCTACTGCAAAGCATCTGTACTGATGGAATTTAAAAGTGTTTTTATCATGAAAGAGCACAATTTTCACTTTTATTTCTCTAGACAGAGATGCTAACATTGTTCAAAACTCCCCAACCCTCATTTTAAAAAAATGCAAAACGCCAACACTCTGATAAAAGGCGCACATCAGAGCCGTATACAGTTGTGTTCAAAATAATAGCAGTGTGTTTAAAAAGTGCATAAAGCTCAAGATCATTATAATCACTATTATTATTATTATTATTATTATCATTGTTGTTGTTATTATTATTATTATTGTTATTATTATTATTTTTTTCATATACACAAATACATTGTGAACATGACACATTCTATTCCGAATCAAAAAATGAATAAAAATATCACATTTGTTTTATTCATTTAAAGAAATTGAAGAAAAGTGACTAATAGACTGTTAAAAATATATCAGCGTTCGTTTCCTTCATTTTCTGTAACCGCTTAATCCTAATTAGTGTCGTGGGGAGGTTGATCCAAATCTCAGCCGACTCCGGGCGAGGGCAGAGTACACCCTGGACAGCTCTCCAGGTCATCGCTGGGTGGAAACACGCTGATGGCTATGCAGCTACTTTTAACGAAAGTCAGTAATGGTTCTTTTACATTAGCCTCGCACCATAGACAGTGACAGGCACGGCTGGCCTTTGATAACCCAGTTAACTGCACTGGGGGGGGGACAGTGACAACCCGTTGAGAGTGGGGCTTGAACCCACTGCCTTAGGATCAGCGAGCCGGCACCTTTACCACCAGGCCACCACTGCCAGCATCCGTGTCCTCTTTACAAACTCAAACATTCAAAGTATAAACTGAAAATGTTGTAAGTTTTTGTTTTCCTTTGAATCTCTGAACTAATATTTATTTGTATAATCACTGTTTCTGAGAGCTGCTGCACATCTGTGTTTTGGAGTCCACCAACTTCTGTTACATGTGAGCAGGTGTTCCAGCCCAGGATGATTGGACTACATTCCACAGGTCTTCTGTATTTCTTGGTTTTGCCCCAGAAGCTGTATTTTTTTTATGTCACCTAAACAAGTTTTCAATTGAATTATAGCCCAGGATCGGGCCACGACTCCATAAGCCCAATCTTGTCAGTCTGGAGCTGAGATGTTGCTCGTTTACTGGTGTATTTGGGATCATTGTCTTGTTGGAACCCATTTCAAGGGCATTTCCTCTTCAGCATAAGGCAGCACGACCTCTTCAAGTATTCAAACTGATCCATGATCCCTGGGATGCGATCAACGGCCCGACATCATAGTCTAAGAAACATTCTTATATCAGGATGTTTGCGCCACCAGGCTTCACCATCTTCACAGTGTACCGTGGCTTGAATTCAGTGTCTTGGGGTGTCTCACAAACAGTTTTTTGGCCAGTAGACCCAAACAAAACAATCTTACTTTCATCAGTCCACAGAATGTTGCTCCGTTTCTCTTTATTCCAGTTAATATGCTTTTTGGTAAACTGGAACCTCTTCGGCATGTCTTTTTTCAGCAGTGGGACATTGTGGGACTTCTTACCAATAACTCGGCTTCATATAGGCGTCTTCTAATTGTAACAGGACTCACAGGTAACTTTAGACCTTCTTCGGTCTTCTTGGAGCTGATTGGTGGCTGAGTTCTTGCCATTTTGTCTTCTTCATCCATTCGATTGGTAGTTTTTCTTCCACGTCCTTCAGGTTTTTGTTTCCATTTTAAATCATTTAGGATCATTTTATCTGAGCAACCTCTCATTTCCTGCTCTTCTTTATTGTACTTGACAATCAACTATTTAATCAAAGTCCGCTATTATTCTGAACAATGTGAGGAACGACCCATTTTCCTCCGAATTTCCTACATTTACCGCCTTCCTTCCTTAAATAAGGACAATGATTGGCTCCTATTTTTTAAAGAACGAATGACGTCTCTAATTGAACTCCACACTGACATTATTTTGAACATGAACCTTTCAATTAGAGCAGTGGTTCTTAACCTTGTTGGCGGTACTGAACCCCACCAGTTTGATATGCTTATTCACTGAACCCTTCTTTCGTGAAAAATAAAATATGATTTTTTTTTTTTTCAAATTCAAGACATAGCTATATGTTTTTACTGGGGCACCAAAATGAACCGTGCATTAACATCACTGTGTTCAAAGAATAAAACCAATACAATGCATGAACTCCCCATCAAAACTACTAACATTTTTATGTGAGGTGCGCATCTGTGTGTGAACGCGCGCGTGAGTCTGTATGTGTGTGTATTTGTTTTAGTTACATCTTATGCATTATTTTTGAATGTTTAATCGTTATTATAAGCATTTATAGTATTGAATATGTATTTATTGATATTACATGTACATATACATGTACATCTACGTCAGTCAGCACAGGGTTGATCCTACTTTGCAAATCATGCAGATAGGACGCCGACGAATATCACGTTCCGTTATATATGTGAATCCATGTTGTACATATTCATCCGACCACTTTCTTTTTTGACTCAACATAGTCAGGATTAAAACATTAAGAAAGAAATCACACGACGTACCATCACAAGAGGCACAATTCGACTACTGAGCGCACCAAATTTCCTGCAGCACAGATTGGCCAAGTAATGTAACATGATCACCTGCAGCCAGTGATGGCCAAGCGGGGCGTGTCGTCATGAATATGAGTCAGGTGTGTGTCTTGACCTCCGCCAAACCCCTGAGACTGACTCACCGAACCCCTAGGGTTCGATTGAACCCAGGTTAGGAACCACTGGGCTAGAGATTCAATTATTCAAAATCAGCAGCATGCGGGTCAGGACTGTTGGTTCTGTTGGATTCTTTTACTTTAATCCACTTGATAGTAAATTATTTACCATGTGGAAATATAATTTCTACCAAAAAACACTGATTGATCAGGTTAGTGAGGTCGAGAAAAGAAACACTTTTTTTAAAATAATGCTCACATTTTATTGCTTTGCATCCTGAAATGGAGATGCAGAGAAATATTTTTGAAGCTGTATTTACTCAGTGAAGGTAAAGACAGCCAAATAAAATATATACAGCGGTACCCTGACTTACAAATTTAATTCGTTCTGAGGGCGAGCTCATGAGCCAAAATGTTTGTTAGATGAAACAATTGTTCCCAAAAGAAATAACAGAAAACCAATTAATTTGTTCCAACCCCCTCCCAAACTCATATAACCACCACAAACATGTATATTTGCATAATATATTAAAGATAAACATGTAAAAACAAGAAATACAGGGATCCCTCGCTACTTCGCGCTTCAATTCATGCAGATTCAGTGCATCGCAGTTTTTAAAATAAATAAATTAATAAATATTCATCGTATTAAAAAAATAAGGAAATGAAGGAAGAATAGGGGACAAAGTTAAGGAAAATGCCACAAAAACAAGGCCAATTATGTAAAAAAAAAAAACCCTCAACAAACAAAATAAAAAACAACCCAAAATCTCCCATCAAAACTACTTACATTGTTGCATGTGTGCGTGCGTGCGTGCGTGTGCGTGCGTGTGCGCGCTATGTATGTGTGTCATCTTCGTCTAATGCAATACCATTTGTACGTGTGTGTACGGTATTTATAATTTATTTACATCTTATGTTATTTTTTTAGCATTTATAGCATTGAATATGTATTTATTGATATTATATACACATATACATATATATAAACGTCAGTTGGGGGGGGGGTCTCACGTCGTGGATTTCGATGGTCGCGTGGGGATCTCGGTCCCAGTTAACCGCAGAAAGTGAGGGATCCCTGTATTTCATAATAATAATAATAATACATGTACATCAACATTCTTCTTCTTTTCCTATTTCTCAGGGGTTGCCACAGAAAATCATCTGATTGGCATGTTTGATTTGGCATAGGTTTTTATGTCAGATGTCCTTCCTAACACAACCCTTTAGCAAGGCGCAGAAACACGCTAACAGCTTTGCAGCTACTCTTTACGAAAGTCAGCAATGGTTCTTTTACATGAACTTCTCACCATAGACAGTGAGAGACATGGCCGGCCTTTGATAACCCAGTCAGCTGCACTGGGGGTACTGTGACAACCTTGTGGAGAGTGGGACTCGAATCCCGAACTTTAGGATCAGCGATCCAATGCCCTTTACCACCAGGCCACCACTGCCCTACATGTACATTAATATTATTAATAATTAATAATAAATAATAATAAAACAAGAATAAATAATAAGTCAATTAACCCTTCCAATCATCGACTGTAGCGAAGATGTCACGTGGCGTGAAGATGTCACATGGGCAGGCATGAGGTGGAGTGTGACAGAGAAGGAGGAAGAGGAGTATTTTCTGCATGTGCATGCTACGAATGCCAGCGAGGAAATGCTCGTGGTGAGCTCCCACAAGGCCAGTGCTTCTCAAATGTTGTGGCGTGCACCCGCCGGGGAGGGGGGGGTGATCCTGGGGAACATTTTTGCCATACTGTACTGGAATTAAGTGTAAATGTGCATCCTGTACAGTAGGTGGCAACGGCACTCTCATTGTCGCTCTATGGTGTAGGGAAAAAGCACCGAGCAAATGATATGAAGTGCAGTAAACATTATTTATAGTCATGCGCATAGCGCTGAGGTGATGTGAAATGGTTTTTTTTCTTCCTAAAGGGGTGTTGCAGAAAATAATTGAGAAGCACTGCACAAGATGTTCTCGGAGCGTGGAGCAATACATGTGAAAGAATACCTGGCTAATTGGCCCAGAAAAGCCATTTCCCCAGCAGAGCTTGTAAATTAAAATTTTGCTGGTTGGATGGGGCAGATGGATTGATGCTCATATCAGAGAAAATTCGTTATAAAACACACTTATAAGTCAAGGTACCACTGTATTAGCAATAGAAAAATACAATGAGATAAATAAAGGTGTAACTAATCACCTGAACTACTGCAGAACCTAACTGGCTTCCATCTGTGATCAAATGTAATCATTCTGATTAGATAAGCGGTTAAACAGCTATTCCTAGAGTTTTCTACTTCTTGGAAGTGTAATTGAAAGCAAACAATCAACTATGGCTGGCAAGGCACTATCAAGAGATCACAGGGATAAAGTTGTGAACAGGCACCAGTCAGAAGATGAATACAAAAACACTAATAGACTTTATCCATGGAGAATAATGTCAATTAATCCCCAGAGAGGGAGCCAATCAGATATGCCTGTTCCCAAGCGGTATATACAAATTGTTCATCTCGTTAAACTGTCCGTCTGTCTGTATTCGTCTTTATTTTTGATAGTTACATCCTTCTTGGTGATTGTTTTATGCCGTATCTTATTAATGAAATGACTGAAATGTAGAAAATAAGTTTATAGTTGTCTCTGTTCAGCTCAGGTTTGTTTAGTGATTTTAAAATCCTTGAAATGTTCATGCTTGACTATAACACTGAGTATTGGTGCACTTGTACTCTATTTTGTTGTGAGTTTACTTCTCTAATCCAAGGTCATTCTGAAGGTTCATATGATCAACACAAACATGTTTTGAAGCTCTGCTGTTTAACCGGCCACGAAAGCTCATCTTCATTGACATTAGCTTTCGTTTATTGCTCTCGACAGATGTTTACTGGTAATTTATTGCTTGTCTAATACAGTTTTGTTCTTCTTTTCAGATTTGTTCAAGTACAGGCTGATCAACAGCCACCTCATCAACAGCACCTTCCTGCATAACAAAGAGGGCTGCCTGCTGGACTTCAGCGACGAGAATAACGCCTACATGATCTATTTTGTCAGTTTCTTGGGAACGCTGGCTGTCCTTCCTGGGAACATTGTGTCCGCTCTGCTCATGGACAAAATTGGACGCTTGAGAATGCTGGGTGAGTACGAGAGTCTGAGAAATAGGTGTGTGTGTAATTTTTTTAATGGGCTACCTAGTACTCTAACTTTGGGTCTTTGTGCTTCCCTTCAGCCGGCTCCAGCGTGATCTCCTGCATAAGCTGCTTTTTCCTGTCGTTTGGGAACAGCGAGTCGGCCATGATCGCCCTGCTTTGTCTGTTTGGCGGAATAAGCATTGCGTCGTGGAATTCTTTGGATGTACTGACGGTAGAGCTGTACCCTTCTGATAAGAGGTGAATTAATTTGTTGCACTGGATAATGTTTGCATTATTTAAATCACGATTAGGATGATTACTGTGAGTGGAATTTTCGTAGATGAACTGGTGGTTCTGACGGCCTCTCAGCGGGTTTGCTGCATAGCCACTGCAGTATCACCTCCTCTTCGCAGCTCGATTGGGGAATGTCTGAAAATTCTCATCAAAAACATCTGAACTCCCAGCAGGACTGGCACTGAGTAATAGACATCATTCGTGTGAATGTGAAATGACTTATAGTGCCTGCTGTCTCGTGGCTATCACACAGCTCCCCCTTGTGGCCAAACCATTTAGAAGACACTTTTATCACGTTTTTATTTAAACATTCAAAAAATAATATTAGACTGTTGTACATTTGTTTCTTGGGGAAAAAAAACAGAAAAACAAATAAAATGATGATCGTTTTTACCAGATCACTATTTTTGTGTAAGCCTATGTCCAATCAAAATGATCTGACCCAGACAATATTACCTTTCAAAACCACACAATTAAATAGAATTGAGGGCATTGGTGGCCCAGTGGTGCGGGTGCTGAAGCCTTATTCTCAATGGGTTGTCACTGCCCCCCCAGTGCACTAACTGGGTTATCAAAGGCTAGCCAGGTCGCTCACTGTCTCTGGTGGGAGGTTCATGTAAAAGAACCATTACTGACTTTCATTGTATCTGCATAGCCGTCAGCGTGTTTCTGCCCTGTGATGGCCAGTGAGCCGTCCAGGAGGGATTCTGCCCTCGCTAAGAGAGCGCTGATACATGCAAGGGCCAGTCATGCCAGAAGCATGCCAACACACCAGTAACCATTAATTAAATATAATTGTTGAATATATTCTATAACTGCAAACATATATATATATATATATATATATATATATATATATATATATATATGTGTGTGTGTGTGTGTGTGTGTGTGTGTGTGTATACATACACATACACACACACACATATATATATATATATATATATATATATATATATATATATATATATATATATATACACACACACACACACACACACACACATAAAACATACACACAAACATAAACCCACCTAACAGGATTCAATTCAACGATATCCTTGACTTCTTTGCCGGATAGCTAAAATAAGCTAATCAATTCTGATGAAAAACGTTCATAAGCAAAACTTGTTTGCTAATCTTAGCAAGATAACTAAAGTCTAACCTGATAGGATTTTCAACATTTTCTTTCTTTCTTTGTTTCTTTCCTTCTTTCTTTATTTTTTCGAAGTTATAAACTGTTCGTTGTTAAGCTTGACAGAATTTGAATCATTGTTGACCATCGTTCATTTTCTGTAACCGCTTAATCACAATTAGGGTCACGGAGAGGCTGGTGCTCATCCCAGCCGACTCTGGGCGGGGGCAGAGTACACCCAGGACAGCTCGCCAGGCCATCAGAGGGCATAAACATGCTGACGGCTTTGCAGCCGACTCTTGGATTTTGAATGCATTTTCATAAATTTTCAGCGGTAATTTTAAATTGCTAGCTAGTATCTAACTAACTATCCTGACAGGATTCAGACACGTGCCTTTCACAGAAATCTCTCAGATGAAGTCACAGATGTTTTTCTTTACTAATCTTAGCAAGTCAGCTAACTAATGTATGCTAATCTGACAGGATGTCTGAGAATTCTTCAGTCATACTTATAAATACTCGTAAGTTAGACTCCAGACTCTGGTGAAAAAATCCTGTCAGTCTATCATATTAGCTTTAATATTACTAGCATCCACTGCTAAATGTAACCAGTTCGCTAACATTAACTAACCTGAGGGTTTTAGTCACAATTCTGCTTCATTTTTAAAAACAGCCAGCTAATTACTAAATATTTCTCAACATTTTTTCAGTCAGATTGAAAAATAAAGGTTATAATCAGTAGTATTTCTGGTTAATGAGACAAATTCAGCCAATCTGTCCAGATTTTGGGGCATTTTAGGTCACAAATATTCTTGCAAGCTACTGTATGCTAATCTAACATGATGTCAGCATGTTTCAAGGCGTACATTATTTAAAAATATTAATCATTTCCACTGGCTAACCAACATTAACAATCCTGTGTTTCAAATCACACGTATGCTTCGAGTCTATCTCTGGTCAGCTAGCTCAGGTAACTACTCAGATTTATAAATATTTTAGTTTTAGCATGATAGCAAAGTTAGATAACAGTGAGGGCTGCTGAAAAGTTGCTCATATTCTTCATTGTTAAGCTAAAATATAATAAGCTGACAGGATTTTAAACCTATGTATATAAATGTTGATAAGCTTCCCTACTAATTTGTATCTGTTAGCTCATACAGTTTATACAATCTTGACAGGATACACAGACTTTTTAGTTCACATTGGTTATCCTCGCAAGCTAGCTAAAACGGTTAAGATGTCTAACCCTACCAAAGGTTTATATTTTTATTTTATTCATATGTTCATGAAATTTTATCACATAATCTAGAACTTATAAATTATCTACTTAATTTTTAGCTGCTTTTTTTATTATTGGAGACACTAATGATGCCTATTCTGGTTCTTGTTTCCCCGCAGAACTACGGCTTTTGGATTCCTGAACGCCCTGTGCAAGCTCGCCGCAGTTCTGGGGATCAGCATCTTCCAGTCATTTGTGGGCATCACCAAAGCCGTGCCCATCCTGTTTGCATCAGGCGCTCTGGCAGCAGGAAGCTTCTTAGCACTGAAGCTTCCGGAGACGCGGGGGCAGGTGCTTCAATAGTACGCCCTCCGTGCCAACAGGTGGCAGTGTTGAATTTGGAAGAATCTCAAGGCATTGTGATTCCCGATTCCCTTAATCAGTCACAACATTTTGTCAGATTTGGAATTATAGATGGTACAAAATATCCCCTTCGTTTTGTTTTACACAGTGACGATTCTTATTCACCCCTTATATAGATGGTGAGATTCCAGAAAACATCTTCATCTCCTCACTCATCCAGTCATCCGAGAAGTTCTATGTATGTGAATGTCCATATATCAGATTCATTACCATGAACAGTGACATTTTATTTTACATATCAATAAGTGGCGCAGTCCTGATCCCTATAATCGGCATCCTTACAGGGAGAACTGTGTGTGTGTGTGTGTGTGTGTGTGTGTGTGTGTGTGTGTGTGTGTGTGTGTTGAACAACTGCCATTTTAGACACATTCCAGATTGTTTTGTGGCTTGAGTGTGTTAACTGGCCAGTGATGAGTTTGCCCTTTAATCTTTGTCCACGACGTTACAGTGAGGTGCGAGCGTTTCATCAGTCAGATGATCAGTCGGTGAGCTGGTCAGTCAGTCAGTCAGTCAGTCAGTCAGTGGATCTTTTCTGCACGGACAGTGTTTGCTCTTAGTGTGACTCCGGTTGTTGTCGTCGGTTGTTATTGTTTTTATTCTTTCACTTACAACGTCTTGAAAACTGTATTTATTTTTATTGAAATTACATTAAATAAATAAACAAATAAATGAGAAAAAAAAAATCACGCATTTTATCGGAGAGGAATTGTTGAAGTGTAAGTGTTGTGCATGAATACGTGATGATATAGGAGTGGAGTAATAGTGTGAATAAGTAAGTGCTCCCCGTTCGCGTGTCCGCTCCATGATGTCATTTGCGTATTTTAGGAGATTATTAGGTTTTTATGTGTTTGTTAAAACTTCACAACTGTTCTCACGTCTGCCATCCATGAAACGTAAATTCATGGTTCTTCTTTCATGACACAATATTTTCTCCGATGGGGAAAAAACTAAAAATGACAGAAAACGTGAAGGCAAGAACCGTATCGAGATGAAGATAAAAACTATCAGAGCAACAATGTTCAACTTTATTTAAAAATCTCATGTAAATTATGTATTGAATATAAATGTACAAGTTAGTTTGTCTGTCCGAACACAATAATAGCTGATATTCAAAATATAAATATATAAATATATCTTGGAAAAAATTCTGTCACTGAAATAACCTTTCAGTCTTCGGTGAATTTGTACCATAATGTTTTAGATTATTAGATTTGAATTGTTGTTTGTATATATTATACTAATATATGTATATGTATATATATATACATACAATTATATATATATATATATATATATATATATATATATATATATATATATATATATATATAAAGTTTGCGGAGGTAACATTTTTACCTAGACAAAATTCCGACAAAGAACTGAAATAGAAATGCAATCTGCACATCACGCTGACGGCAGTGACACGTCCGTTACTTTTCTGTTCTCAACATGATGATGATGATGATGATGATGATGAAGATGATGATGATGATGATGATGATGATGATGATGATGACGATGCTGATGCTGATGATGAAGTACATGTAGATGTGTGTGTATGTGTGTGTATGAAACTGCTTGCATGTAAAAATGTTGAGTGTTCCACAGATTTGTATTTATTTAATTATTTATTTATATAATACAAGAGTTTGATTTTATAGTATTTTTTACTGTGGATGTCTGTAGTGTGACACACAGGGTGCAGTTTTTCTTGTTGTTGATGTCACAAAGGCAAAAAAAATTATTAGATCATTCAAGGAAATGATGAATATTAAAATGAGATTAGAAAATATATATCTGGGTAAACAAAACGAGCACATACACACATGAAAGAAGAAAAAACAAACCCTTTTATAATCCCTGGAGATTCATGTCTTTTTAAAAAGACTAAATCTGAATAAATTCTACTAAATAAATAAAAGGACGTAAAAACCTCTGCCAAGCTGAAAATAAAAAAATTAATAAATTGATAGATAGATAGATAGATAAATAAATAAATGAATTAGCTAGGCTGGGCCTGCTGTCATAACACACTTCAAAAAAAAATCTTCTCTCACAATGTTAAAGACTCCTTAAAAAATTCCCAGATCTGGAATTCGACCCGAATCATCTCCAAAACCCTTGGGCTGTACTCCACCCATTCAAAAAAAAAAAATCTTCAAAATCTGTTCATTAATTTTGTTCATAAAAACAAAACAAATTAATCAACAAACCAATGCTGATGAAAACGTGACCTTCTCGGTGGAGATGATAAATAAAAACTGGCCTTCTACTGATTCTACAGGAAAAAACTACAGCAAAAAATTTCAAAAGGCAACAAAACGCTTCTGTTTGCAGGTGACATTCTTCTTTACTGCCATGTCGTAGGATAGCAGCCATATTCTAGATGCACTCCGTCAGGACTTTAACACACAGTGGAGGAGAGAAGATGCTTTTCTTTCATTCGCTCGACCGTTCTAAACTCATGGTGGAACGTCATCGCAAAACAATACGAAGCACAACGGACGTCTGTACTTGCGTCCGGATCACGAGATCAGTTCATACCAGGGAAAATCTGTGTTCTCCTCTCGCTTACAATCATACACATGGCACAAAACAAACAAACAAACAAAAAAGTCAAACAGATCTCTCTGTCTTAATGTCACTTGTTCATCAATGATCATAACCAGTGAACTTTAAAATAAATAAACAAATAAATCACAGCAGGGTGCAGATAGATATGAAACATGCAGGACAAACGTACACTCTCAGAACAAGTCGTAATCCAAACGCTAGCTTCTGCTAACATGATAGCTCTAAAACACAGCGACGGGTTCAGTACAAGTCTATTCGGGGAGGGGAGGGGGAGGGGGGGTAATACTGGACCTTGAGGTAACTCCCTGTACTTTTTATCAGCCAAGAAGGAACATATATCCTGAAACTGTACACAACAAGTATCAATAAAAACCGTAACAGAAACTACACCAGTCAAAAGCATTTGTACCCGTAAAGGTTCTTTATTTCCTGAGATTGATTGATAGAAGAAAGTAAACAAGAATGGAATTAGATTTTTAGTAAACAATGCGGCTTCAAAGGACAGAAAACGCGTGACCCTTTCTCGGTGAAAGATTCGGGGTACTTCAGGTACTTAATGGCAACAAGCAAGGTACCCCTATTACTGAGTGTTCGGAACGGGAGCATATGGAAGCAGCGCGTCGGCGTTGCCGTGACGCTCTTACATTTACTTACGTTAAGATTTATTCCCGTCAGGGAGAGCGAGGGCTTGAGTGACCCACTACGTTTATTAGACTGTGTAAAACAACATCAATAATAAATAACAATAATAATAATTATAATAATTGTAATAATCTGATCAGTGCATAGGAGTGAGATAAAAAAATAAATAAACATGATCCAGTACAAAATTTTATCGTAAAGTTAAATTTGTAAATATTTTGAATTTCATCGTCACAAAATTGCTGAGCATATTTCTTACGATTGATAACCCAGCGAGCGGCAGAGCTGGGATTCGAC
The DNA here is from genome assembly GCA_024760905.1 of Plotosus lineatus. Lineage (NCBI taxonomy): Eukaryota > Metazoa > Chordata > Actinopteri > Siluriformes > Plotosidae > Plotosus > Plotosus lineatus. Next base: position 3,564,151 of record CM045739.1, read on the forward strand.
CCTCATGCATTTATAATCCAATCCAAATTTAAAAGCAGGCCTCACGCAGGGCAGTTCTGATGGCAGTTCTAAACCCTGTTGGACTGCAGTGACACTGTCTTGACTCCATGATGTCATTTACCACCAACCAGCACGGACCGCCAAAAAACGCAATGTTTTCAAAATGTAAAAAGTTACGCCGGTTCTCGAAATCTCGCTGCCTCGTAGCCGCCATGCATCACCTTTCACAACCTTTCTGAACCACGTTAAATATTTGCTATGGCCTCATTATAACCTGCTCACACCGTGCTTCACCTACTGATCACTGCTGTATCGCCACGCTGCTGAACCGCTGTCAGACCCCCCTCACCCCCCACCCCCCCCCGTGAGGCCAAAGTGTTTAGGTTTTTGGAAAAAAAATTCTGATCAGTCGCAAATGTATGTATTAAAAAAGTGAGAGCGAATTGAACCTAAATAAACAGATGTTATGACATCATCATGCAAATAATCTAAGAGAGGAATAATAAGGGAACCCTGTGATAATAAAAACACGAGTCGCAGCTTCAGATGGAAAATGTCTGAGATGTAAAAGAATAAAAACTAAATGTACATGAATCCGCAGTGTGTGTGACGTTTACACCAAATAAATTGTAAAGCACATTCCGAGACCGGTGTTCGTGCTTTCGTCACTGCTGAGTCGGTGAAATTTGCGAACACATGGTGGTTTCACGTGCGGATTGCTAAAGTAGCACGTCTTCGCCGCATTGTTCTCTTGTTCGCGCTGCCCGTCGATTTGACCTCAACACGACGATGCCAGCTTTGCTGTCGAATCGCGGAATCAATCAGTCATCGATCTCGATGACGTCATAATTTATTTGTATGTAAAAAATAAAAATAAAATGTTTGTTGTGGAATTTGTGACTTTCTCCCGTTCGGCTGTTTTCTGTTACAGGGTCGTTTTCTGAACTCGTTTAACTGTTCGTCACAATCGATGGTGCGCGCAAAACAAAACAAAACAGGAAAAACAAGAATGAAATCAAAGCAATAAGTGACTGATGTGTTTCTTGACTCCGCCCTCACTCCACCTTGCCCCGCCCCTCCCTCTTCCCTGTCACTATTGGGATAAAGAGAAGCACATTGAACATTTAAACTGCAGTGAGATGAGATGTGTAGTGATTTAAATATTATTAAAAGAATATATTGCTGTATAAATCTGGCCTGTTCAGGCCCACAGTGTCTCTTGTTCTACAGATCTACTGTACCGCAGGTCTTTTGATGCTTTTGTCGAAATCAGATGTATCGCCATAATTTAAATGTGACGGAGTTTATCACCTTATCATTGTACCGTGCCGTAGAGGTTGTAGTTGTTTGTATGTAAAAGTATAAATATGTGCAACAATAAAAAATTATTTGGAAAAAAAGTTTAACATGAGAAAGAGGGTGCTCTGTGTGTGTGTGTGTGTGTGTGTGTGTGTGTGTGTGTGTGTGTGTGTGTGTGTGTGTGAGTGTGTGTTTGCTTTGTTTTATTTTTTGTGCATGAGAACTACAATAACGTGCGTGAGAGAGAGCGAGAGAGAGAGAAAGTGACAGAGAAAGTGAGAGCAACAAAACTGAGAGCGAACGAGTGATAAAGAAAGAGAGAGAGAAAGTGATAGATTGAGAAAGAGAGAAAGAAAGGGAGAGAGGGAGAGAGAGAGATCGAGAGAGAGGCAGAGAGAGATGGAGAGAGGCAGAGAAAGAGAGACAGAGAGAGGGAGAGAGGCAGAGAGAGAAAGTGACAGAGAGAGAAAGTGAAAGTGAGAGAGAAAGTGAGAGCAAGAAAGGGAGAGAGAGAGAAAACAAGAGGATAGAGAGAGGCAGAGCGAGGGAAAGAGGCAGAGAAAGAGAGAGAGAGAGAAAGTGAGAGAAAAAGAGAGAGAAAGTGACAGAGAGAAAGTGAGAGCGAGAAATGGAGAGGAGGGAGAGGCAGAGAGGGAGAGAGGCAGAGAAAGTGTGTGTGTGTGAGAGAGAAAGAGAGAGAAAGAGAGAAAGTGAGAGACAAAGAGAGAGTGAGATAGAGAAAGAGAGAGAGAGAGAGAGAGAGAGAGAGACTTTTTCAGTCATGTTAGGATTTGTACTGCGATGCCAAGGATAATTGCTGGTCTTTGGTGAAATAAAAAAACAAATAAAATCATACCTGTGAAAAATAAACGAGTTACCGAGACAACCGTCAGTGACGTTACTGACTCAGAGAAAAAATGTTAGAGAGATTTCCTCGTCTCTGATCAGTGGAACGCCATCAGATTATCAGCAGATGAGGTGACGTGTGACGTGTAAAATGATTTGATGGAGATTTGATCCACCGAGGTGGATAACACATTCCGAGATGGAATAACTCCACATGATCCCGACGCCCGGCTCTATAATTGTTTTATTTTAATGTTCTTATAAAATATAAGTCGCTAGCGTGGGATATGTGGTAATTGTCCGTGATGCCAGGCGGAGTCAGATGCCTTAGAGGGGTCGACTTCTTTGCTGAGAGAGGAAGGAGATGCAATGGTGACGTTATCTGTGGGAAGAGTCACATTCAGGTATTAACGTGATGTAAGCGCACACATTTCATTGTTCACAGGGAAGGCTCCAGGTCACGGGGAAATCATAGTCACTGTTTAGAGATGCGGAGAGACACGGAAATCAGACTAAAGCAGGAACTGGTGGAGATGAGAGCCGAGAGATCAGGGGGAAGAGCGACAATCTTCTAGCAACGGGAAGAGCGCTGATAGTCTTTATAGCCCGTGATTAAATGGAATTAGGTGTGTGTGTTTAGCACTCCACCTGTGTGTGACAGCCATGCCCCTCTCCAACACACATTTCAACGCGCAACTCTTTTCTGAGAGACCATAACACACTAAAATAAAAACCAAAGTGCAGTTAAAGCATAAGAACAATAAAGATAAGAATTTTAACCTTTGTGGTGGTGAGCAGTTGGAATACGTAAATGTTGGAGGGGAAGACAAAAAGCGTATCCCCTTCCATAACAGAGAGGGAGAGAGGAAGCAGATTCCCTTTCATTACAGCTTCAGGTAAATCAGCCAAAGGTGTTTTTTCTCTTCCTCCCGCTTTGCATGGATGACTCTTCTAAAGGATGTTCCTTTCTTTTCTTGAAGAACATTTCTAACGTGGCTTGTTTCTGCCTTCTTTTCAAAACCTTAGAGAAGTGGCTCATGACCTCATCCTTAAAGGTGTTCACAGCGCTGCTAGCGCTTTAACTTAGCTTTAGTGCTTTAGCGCTAGCTTTAGTTTTATGAGGGTGATACGTACATAGTACTGTATCAACAACTTTTGCACATCCCCAGAACGTACATAGTATCAACAACTTCTGGACTTTCGGAAGTTGCACACTTTTCCTTCCTCTTGGCCTCGTTTTTTCTCACGCATTTCTCAAGTTTGACTTCCAGTTTTTAGGAAGAAAAAAAAAAATCACAGCTTTTTTGTTCGAATTCTGATTTGTTTGAACTGTAGAGTGTTTGGATTCTGAGGCTCCACTGTATTATACCGAGTATTATTCTTATTATTCTGTCTCTGTGGCGCGATTCCTTTCAACATACGAACCCAAACCTCACATTGTTCAGTAATCACTCATTTATTTTCTGCTCTTTCTTTTTCATTCTTTCATTTTCTGAACTGCTTAATTCTAATTAGGGTCGTGGCGAGGCTGGCGCCCATCTCAGCTGACTCTGGGCCAGAGTGGGGTACATGCCAGGCCATTGCAGGGCCAACACTCACACAACCATTCATAACCACACTCACACCTGGGGGCAATTTAGGGCATCCAATTAACCTGCTATGCACAGTATGTTTTTGGACTGTGCGAGGAAACCGGAGAACCAGGAGGAAACCCACAGAAGCACGAGGAGAACATGCAAACTCTACAGAGATACGCCCGAGCTGGGAGTCGAACTCAGGACCTTCTTGCTGTGAAGTGGACGTGTGAACCACCATGCCAGCGTGCCGCCCTTTCTTTTTCTTCTTCTTTTTTTAAAAATAATTTTATTCGATGACGTGTATCTATATGTATACTGTAGTTTTCAAGGTTCATTTTTATGAAAAAGGGACGATTGCTTCAGAATTTACCGAAATATCAACAAATAAAAGCTGCTTTGGGGATAACAGCTGGAAGCTGGTACAAAGAAAAAAGTAGAAGTTGAAGTTCATTCGGACACCCGTACACCTACCTGCTCAATGCGAGTATCCAATCAGCCAATCATGTTGCAGCAGAGCAGATCGATGGAGAAATGATTTCAGGTTGTGGAATTATATCAGAAATCACATGGAATTTTCATCATAAGCATTCTGTTGTTCTGAATTTTAGATAGAATGGTCCTAGATACTCAGGTTTCATAAACATCAGTTCTGTATGTGATTGTTAATAAGAGGTGAACAGCTGGGCCGCAGAGCTCAGAAGGTTTCAGAATTTAAAAAAAAAAAAAAAAATCACACATGCACAATATGTTAAGCTTTGAGTGAAGATCACACATAAGCACAGTAGATCTCGCTTGCATCAAGAAAGAACAAAAATCTGAGCCTCCGGCTGGAAAGCACTCATCCCAACGGGGCAACTGAAGATGTGCAAATTTCACGAGAGAGAGAGAGAGAGAGAGAGACTCCTTTCGGCTTTTTCAAGAAAAAAAATCCTGTTTTCTCTTGACTTTCATACAAAACGTGTCAGCTAGATTGTAGTTATATACCTTTATTGTTAAATTTATATGTATGAAGTTTAATTCAGTTTCAAACAAATAATATAATAATTCAGTTTCTGTTAAATTTTCTTGGTTGTTCACCAAGTGATGTCAGTTTAATCATACTTAGATATTTCTTGTATTTATTTGTTAATTGCATAAAGAACATTGTTTTTTTTTTTTAATTATAGTCAACAAAACTGACTAAATATTTATGATAACAGAATTTACAAATAACGATCTTTTGAAAATTTCCAGCTTGCAGTTTCTAGCTGTGGCCACTGGGTGGAGGTGCAGTTTGTTTTTACCGCCGTAAAGAAGAAGAACAAAAGCGATACAAGCGTCCGAAAAAAATCAACGAAGAAGAAGTGCTTGATAGTGAAGTGTTAAAATAAGAAGTGCTTCGGAAAGGTGAGGAGAAATAAATGTTAATGTCGCTTCAAGTATTTAGAATGAGGGGTTTTTAATCGCGGTCTAAATGTCTTTGGAGAAATGTTTGTTTTATTTTAATACTGAAAGCCGCGCAATGAATTGGAAATTTAAAAAATAATATAAATTAAATTAAAGGACAACTTCACCCCGAGACTCTTTAAATTACTTCAGATCGAAACTCTTGTTGTTGTGTTAAGTGATTCAGGAGCCAGTTTATTGTTTTCTGTATTTCTCTGATTCGGGGAGAGGATAGTGTTTGTGTCCTGGTCTGACGTCACGTGGGAACATGATCATTACTATTTACGAGTTACAGATAACATTGTGATGTGTAGTGAGAGCAGAGAACAAGTGCAGGAAAATCTAGAGAGGTGGAGGTATGACCTGGAACGGAGGGGAATGAAGATTAGCCTCAGTAAAACAGAATACATGTGTGTGAACGACAAGGACCCAAGAGGAACGGTGATGTTTCAGGGAGCAGAGATAAAGAAGGTGGAGGATTTTAAGTACTTAGGCTCAACAAACCAGAACAATGGAGAGTGTGGAAAAGAGGTGAAGAAGCGTGTGCAGGCAGGTTGGAATGGTTGGAGAAAAGTGTCCGGTGTGATGTGTGATAGGAGAGTATCGGCAAGAATGAAGGGAAAAGTGTAGAAGACGGTGATGAGGCCAGTGATGTTGTATGGTTTAGAGACAGTGGCACTGAGGAAAAGACAGGAGACAGAGCTGGAGGTAGCGGAGATGAAAATGTTGAGGTTCTCTTTGGGAGTAACGAGGATGGATAGGATCAGGAATGAGGACATCAGAGGGACAGCACATGTAAGAGGTTTTGGAGACAAAGTCAGAGAGGCTAGATTGAGATGGTTTGGACATGTACAGAGGAGGGATAGTGAGTATATTGGTAGTAGGATACTGAGGTTGGAACTACCAGGCAGAAGGCCCAGAGGAAGACCAAAGAGAAGATTCATGGACGTGGTGAAGGAGGACATGAAGGCAGTTGGTGTAAGAGAAAAAGAAGCAGAGGACAGGGTGAGATGGAGGCAGATGATTCGCTGTGGCGACCACTGAAGGGAAAAGCCGAAAGGAAAAGAAGATTTACGAGTTACAGTTGCACTATTACTGCGTTATCTTGGTTCCATTAGCGTCCACTGTCATTAAGAATTACTGTAGAAGACTTTGGGGGCCAATACTGGACTCCATTTCCCAGAATGCACTTCAGCAGTGCAGTGTGAGGGGTGTATGTTGCTGCCTAAGCAACAGCAGGGCTTTGGTGAGTTGGCACGTGTGATGATGGTACAGTACAGCGGTACCTTGAATCCGTTCCGAGGGGCGAGCGCGTAAGTCAAAATTTTTGTTAAATAAAATAATCCGTTCCAACCCCCTCCCAAACTCATATAACCTGCACAAACACGTATATTTCACATAATGTATTAAAGATAAACATGTAAAAACAAAAAATATTTCTTCATAATAGTAATAATAATAATATTAATACATGTACATTAACATTAATAATAATTAATAATAAATAGTAGTAAAACAAGAATAAACAATAAGTCAACTAACCCTTCCGATCATCGACTACGGCAGAGATGTCACGTGGGCGCAAAGATGGGACGTGGGCATCCCATGCCCCATGACGTGGGCAGGCATGAGGTGTTGCATAACAGAGGAGGAGGAGGAGAATTTTGTGCATGTGCACGCTATGAATGCCAGCGAGGAAAAGCTCATGGTGAGCTCCCGCAGGGCCAATGCTTCTCAAATAGTGGGGCGCTCCCTTGGGGGACATGGTGTAATTCTCGGGGGGGGGGCACGTATAACCCTGAGGAACATGCTTTATGCCATACTGTACTAGAATTAAGTGTAATTGTGCATCCTCTACAGTAGGTGGCAGTGGTGCTCTCACTGTGTCCCTATGGTGTAGGGGAAAAGCACTGATCAAAAGGTATGAAATGCAGTAAACACTATTTATTGGACACAAGGGGGCGGGAAATGTTTTTTTTTTCCTTCCTATAGTGAGCATCACAAAAATAATAAAGAAGCACTGCACAAGGTGTTCTATGAGTGCGGAGGAATACACGCGGAGGAATACATGTGGAAGAATACGAGGCTAATCGGCCCGGAAAAACCATTTCCCCAGCAGAGCTCGTATATCAAAATTTTGCTGGTTGGATGGAGCAGATTTTTGGTGGATCGAAGCTCGTATCATGGAAAATTCATTATAAGGGACACTCGTAAGTCAAAGCAGCAGTGTGTTAGTTGAACAGTGGAAGCTTTGGAAGCTGATGTGTTTGAGCGGAGCCTTAAAGACAAAAGTTCACTTTTGTGAGGTAGAGATGAAACAGAGGCTGAATCACACTCACAGCCATCCAACATTGTGAATAAAATCTTTGGTGGTTCACTCTGGCCTGTTAGATGGCAGCATTCCTTTCTGTACCTTTATCGTGTTAATCTTTGTAATTATCCCTGCAGGCCTGTTGCTGCCGTTCTCTCGCTTCCAGTGTTCCGATGCTGTCCCATGTTCGCCGCTTCCTCTATTGCTCTTCTGTCACTCTTTCCTCATCCAGACCTTCATCTCATGTCATGGAAGCTGCTGCCAACCGTCCAGTCGAGGTTTCCATTCGCACCAAACTGACTCAGGCTCTGGAACCCGAGCATCTGGAGGTTCTGAATGAGAGTCACATGCACGCCGTGCCTTCAGGCTCTGAGTCGCACTTCAGGGTGCTGGTGGTGAGCTCTCGCTTTGAGGGATTATCCCTACTGCAACGTCACCGCCTGGTCAATGAGACCCTGAGCCATGAGCTCAGCACCAACATTCACGCACTGGCCATCCAGGCCAAGACGCCCCAGCAATGGAGCAGCAGCCCAAGCCTGGCCAAGAGCCCGCCATGCCTTGGAGGATCCAAACACGACAACACAGTGGCACAGAAGCTCAAATCTGGACTCGAGTAATCTGAGCTGAATCCTCAGAACTTGTATGAAGTGTTTCAAGGTAACTGCAGTGAGTCAGAGCAGCAGGAGGCTGTTCAGTGATGTTCGATCACTGTGGGATTGGTCTCCATGTGGATCTGTTGGATTAAAAATGTCAATGTATTCGATGTGATAATTATTCTGCTTTTCCATCCTTGTGATTGTACTTAAAAAAATAACCGATGTTTAAAATGTAAATCTGTGTGTAAACTCTATCATGTGCTCTTCAGGCCCACATAATATCATGAATAAAATCAATCAAAATGTGTTTAAGGCCCGCCCACTATAATTAAAAGTAGTTTAACTGGCATGGCATATAATCAATCACAGTTCCAGTTTAAATCCTTCACCCAAAACATTTATAGTTTTATAGAAAACCTTTCAGTGTGAATTTTTTAAACACTTGTCACTTACTACATTGACACTTCTGTTCATTCTGGCCTGTGGTTGTAGTTACCTTACATGTGGCCGTCAGTCACATGACCTCTCTTTGCCTGTTAGACTGCATTTCTTGAGGTAAGATACTGTAAAATGCAAATTTCCCTTTCTCTAAAGTTCACATAATTTTATTGTGTGCTGGAGGACGAGATGGAGTTGAATCATGCAGCAAGTGAACGAATGAATAGACTGCTGGATTTCATCACTTTTATCACAGTGACTGCCAGTGGAGTCTGGGTGGAGTTGGGATTGAATACTTTTATTCTGGGTTTTATTTCAGTAATAGTTATTATTTGTTTAGAGTAAAACAGATGTTTGTCGTTAAGCTGTGAACAGAAAAGTATAAAATATGTACAACTTTAAAATTCACATGCTGGTAGGTTTTCTTCCGCCAGGGGGCGACATGTGTTAATGTAACACACTGGCGGTAAAGCGGTTCGAAGGCCACTGACTTTATGAGCGTCTCTCTCTCTCTCTCTCTCTCTCTCTCTCTCTCTCTCTCTCTCTCTGGACTGAAGTATTCATCGGTGAATTCTATGTCCAATTTATTGTTCGTCACTTTTTTAATTACCAAAAAGCTGCCATTTAAGCCTGAAGTGTGCTGGGAATGTTTGGTAGAAGAAGTTTCCCCAAAATACTGTTGAAGGTTGTTTATATAAAAGGTTAATGATAAAGTTGTAATGTTATTGGAGCGCTCATTATTTTCTGATTGGATATAAAGTAAATAAAAACATCTGTATTTTGTTGCTGTGTGTGTGATTAGCAATAATTGAATGACTGTTTCATTGGAAACTCAGAATTGGTGTGTGTGTGAAAATGTGACGCAGCCTGGGCAAGAAAAACAGGTCTGAGACCATTTTATGGTTCTGCTCATTAGTGTGTGTGTGTGTGTGTGTGTGTGAGAGAGAGGGCCCAGGGCCCGTGTCCAACCTGACAGGTCAGAGCAGGGATCCAGGAGCCCTGAAGCCTCCTCAGGGAAAGGTGTGATCTGTGCTGTTGGAGTTCAGGTGGTTCTGAACGCTCGGGCCGGGTGACAGAGTCCAGAACTTCACACACAGCTGGGTGAGTTTTACTGTCCTGATGGATGTGTGCAGCTCAACAAGGGCTCGGAGCAGGGCGGGGCCACGATTCACAACATTTATTCATTCATAAGTAAACAAATGAATACATAAATGAGCTGACGTCTGTTTTTATTCATTTCTGCATTTAAACTTAAATGGAAAAATAAATACATCACAGGTTTATCAGTTTTATTTTATAATAAGTAGATAAATAAATACATTTTTGTTTTACTTTTATTTAATTAATAGTAAATGAACAGCTTATCAGGTTAATTTACTATTATTTATTAAATAAATAAATGTCAGTCACTCATTTATTACATTTTTGTTTACAGACATTCATTTATTTGTATTGACGTGTTTGTTCATTAGTTTGTTTTTAATAGCGTAATCACCGAACTTTAGTAAAATAATGATTCAAATTGACAGTAATAAAGTCGCCTCAGTAACTGTTTATTTATTTTTTTTGGTTATTTCTTTATTCCCTTTTTTATTCCGTTCACTGTTTTTTTCTGATTATTTACATTTTTATTTTAATTATATTTAAATTCATGACCTTTAAGTCGACCCTAGACATTTACTACAGATGGTTCCACATGGAACCCTTTCAATCGGTTGGAACCTTAACGGGTGAGCATGAGGGAGCCGGGTATCAGTTCCATGAACTGAAAAAAGAAAAGAAATTTGATCCCTTTTGGTTCTTCTATCGTCAGTTGGGGCGGAGTCTTAGAGTTCTTTTTGAACTTAGAACCTTTTACTGAAAGAACCTGCTGTTCTGGAGGTGTGGATGAGCTGTGGAAGTGTGTGGTACGAATCTATGAATGATTTATTTTATGTTTTATTGCGATGGTTTAAAGTCTGTGAAACTGCACCGGTCCCGGGTTCGATGGCGAGCGCCAGCCTGTAGTTTAGGTTTATAAAGAAGCCTCTTGCATTAGATTGCGTTCTGCGTTAGAGAATCTTGCCCTGAAGGAACCATAAATGAAATAAAGGCGTGTGGGTGGGAACCCAGGCACTGGTGCGTCAGAGCGGGTAGAATGATGGTGCCAGGGCTGGGATCCTGTCCGTTGTGCCGTTCCCGTGAGCGTCCTGAATTAAGAGGCCGCGCTGCTGGAGCTACGCTCCCGAAGCATCGCTGACCTCCAGGTTCATGAGTCAGAAGGTTAGAGACCGGGGGGGTTGAAGGGCACCAAATGGTCGTCTGAAACAAGCCCCTCCAGGGCCTGGACCGTCTCCACGGAATTGACGTCAGTAACCAGTAACTACTCAGTCAAATGTGCCACCCGTCCAATGGCTGGAACATTTGCCGCAATCATAAACTCCTGATCCCGGTGATTGCGGTCTTAATTACTAAAGCAGTTTGTTTCTCAGCGGGACACCGATAGCTCCTGCGGTAGGACTGTGGACGGACTCCGCGTTATCCTGTTGAGTTGAACCAGCGTGAGACGTGTTCCTTGTGAATAAAAATCAGGACATTCTGAGGAAAATAAGGGGTGGGAGGGGCCGGTATTCATCAGCATGTTGTTTATCTGTTTTCTCTTTTTGCAATCGAGGAAAACAATCAGATTGAAAGTGATGGAAACGGCTCATTAAGGCCTCGGCTCGGAGAGCTTTCTCCTGCTCCGGCTCCGGCTAATGAACGGAGCTCCTGAATAACAGGAAGACAAAGGCGAGACAGGGAGAGACAATATCCTCGTGCGGGAGAATGAATTACACTCGCAGTGCAAGTATTCAAAGCAAAGAGAGGATCAGAGAGGATTAACAGCAAAGTCCACACAGGTGGATGGTGGAAGAGTCACACGGCGCCAGCGCACCTTGTTTAGGATACAGAAGTGTGATGGGGGAGATGTGGACTTCTCTCTCTCTCTCTCTCTCTCGCTCTCTCTCTCTCACACACACACACACACACACACACACACAATTAAGATCTGTTCATATCTTTTGTCTGGAAATCCAACCTTTATCTATTCTACTTATCATTGTTGCGACGAAGCTAGAGCCAATCACATCTGACGTCAGGTGAGAGGGGGTGGGGTTACACCCTGAAAGTGTATAGTCAACAGCAGGACTAACGCACAGTTACATTCACGCTTTAAGGCACTTTAGAGTATCCGGTTGTCCTAATGTGCTTGGGACTGCAGAAGGAAACCAGAGTACCCAGAAGAAACCCACACAAGCACACGGAGAACATGTACACAGAAACGGCGCTGGCTGAAATTCGAACTGCGAGGTGATGGTGACGGTGTAGAAAACAAAGGAATGAAGTAGTATACAGTACATAAATAAATAAACAAATTCAGGAGTGCAGGAAGGGGGTTAATATAATATATAACTCAAAATAATGAACTGAAATGGACACTAACGCAGGTAAAATTCAGCACTGTGTTTTTCACGATTTGTGTGTGTGTGTGTGGGTGTGTGTGTGTGTGGGTGTGTGTGGGTGTGTGTGTTGGGGGGTTCACTAAAGCTCAATGTGCACCCGTTTCCAGCACTCTTCAGTGTTTGTGTGTAAATCAGTGCTTCTCAAATAGTGCCCCCCCCTCCCCCTTGTGGGGTGCAGTATGATGCCAGGGGAGGGGGAGGGAAAGGGGGGGTGCGGTGTGATACCGGGGGAGGGAAAGGGGGGGGTGCGGTGTGATACCGGGGGAGGGCGTATGATCCTGGGGAACATGCTTTTCTGGAATAGTGTACGAGAATTAAGTGCAATTGCACCTCCATTCCAGTAGTTGACAGTGGCGCTCTCATTGTCTATGGTGTAGCGGTTTTTCCCACGAAAAAATGATATGAAGTGCAGTAAACAACCCCCCAAGAAACAACACGGAAAAATTTCGCACAGGAACGAAGAGGAAGGTGGAGAGAGACGGAGATATTAACACATTAGAAAGTTGAATGATTTTTAATAAGGATATATATTTTTTAATTTCAGGCACATTGGTGCACTTTAAATCTTTTCTGTTACAGATTAAAAAACAATGTTACTGATCATTTTCTTTATTGTAAAGTGAACTATATTTATTTCTTTTTTGTTTTTAATGTTAATAAAAATACAATGATATGCAGAGGTGTACTAATAATTTTAAAGACAAATAATACTATTTACAGTCGCTCGTAAGGCAGTTGGGGGGCATGAAATGGTTTTTCTTCCGAGAGGGGGCGCTACAGAAAATAATTGAGAAGCACTGGTGTAAACGTATGAATATACTAGTCCTTCTAAAAAAATAGCATATTGTGATAAAGTTCATTATTTTCTATAATGTACTGATAAAAATTAAACTTTCATATATTTTAGATTCATTGCACACCAACTGAAATATTTCAGGTCTTTTATTGTTTTAATTCTGATGATTTTGGCATACAGCTCATGAAAACCCAAAATTCCTATCTCAAAAAATTAGCATATGATGTTCAGGTAGTGTAAACGAGCTATTAACCTAATCATCTGAATCAACCAATTAACTCTAAACACCTGCAAAAGATTCCTGAGGCTTTTAAAAACTCCCAGCCTGGTTCATTACTCAAAACCGCAATCATGGGGAAGACTGCCGACCTGACTGCTGTCCAGAAGGCCATCATTGACACCCTCAAGCAAGAGGGTAAGACACAGAAAGAAATCTCTGAGCGAATAGGCTGTTCCCAGAGTGCTCGATCAAGCCACCTCAGTGGGACGTCTGTGGGAAGGAAAAAGTGTGGCAGAAAACGCTGCACAACCAGAAGAGGTGACCGGACCCTGAGGAAGATTGTGGAGAAGGGCCGATTCCACACCTTGGGGGACCTGTGGAAGCAGTGGACTGGGCTACTGGTGCCGCATTCCCCAGGTCAAGCCACTTTTGAACCAGAAACAGCGGCAGAAGCGGCTGACCTGGGCGAGAGAAGCAGCACTGGACTGTTGCTCAGTGGTCCAAAGTAGTTTTTTCGGATGAAAGCAAATTTTGCATGTCATTCGGAAATCAAGGTGCCAGAGTCTGGAGGAAGACTGGGGACAAGGAAATGCCAAAATGCCTGAAGTCCAGTGTCAAGTCCCCACAGTCAGTGATGGTCTGGGGTGCCATGTCAGCTGCTGGTGTTGGTCCACTGTGTTTTATCAAGGGCGGGGTCAATGCAGCTAGCTATCAGGAGATTTTGGAGCACTTCATGCTTCCATCTGCTGAAAAGCTTTATGGAGATATAAATTTCATTTTTCAAGCACGACCTGCACCTGCTCACAGCACCCCACTCCCAGTGTTTTTGATCTTACTCTAATAACCACCCATGTGTGCTGGGAGCAAAATGATAGATCAAACTTGCCAATTTTATTCGATCAATCTCTGTAATGGTAAAATAAGGTGTTCACTGCCTGTAAAAGTGAGTTTACACGGTATTTCAAGACCCTCTGCCACTAGGGAATGTCTATAATGTTCATCAGTAAGAACACCGATGAACCATTAGAAACTGCTACAGCAAAACTATGGGATGCTCTGAATGAATGGAGCGATGAGCCAGATTGGACCTATCAGAAAGTGATGATGAGGATTTTTCACCTGATTCTCCTGCTCACTAACTTCAAACATTTAAGCACCTGGCCATGTGCTTTTCAACTTGCCATGTGCTAAAGTTGACCTTTGTGTTGATTGGTTCAACTGTGCTAAAGTTGACATTTGGAAGCATATTTAAAGGAACAGCACCGGGAGGTGCAGGAACTAAAAACACAACCAAACAAACAAAAATATCCCAAGAAAAATAAACAAAGTCTTTATTATAAATTTTTATTGTGGCTAATTAACATCCAGTTTATTGGGATTTACATAACATTCCCAGACACTGATCACAGAAAGAAACCAAAGTCATTCACTTTTAATCCAAGTGCCGCAGGGAGACTGGCGCCCATCTCAGCCGACTGTGGGCGAGGGCAGGGTACACCCTGCACAGCTCACCAGGCCATCACAAGGTCTCTCTCTCTCTCTCTCTCTCTCTCACACCCCTACCTTGGGGTGATTCGGAATGACCCGTTTGCTGAGCGTGTATGTGTTTTTTGGATTGTGGGAGGAAACTGGACTACCCAGGGGAAAACAACACCACCACATGGTGAGCATATCCTAACCGAGCCTGGGAATAGAACCAGTAGCCCACAGTTCCATCACATGAAAACGGAATTGTTTATTTAAATTAAGGCTGTTTGAAATATTTGTTTTGCATCTAAATAAAAAAAGGTGTTTAAAATAATCATATTATTTAATTGTGTCTGTTTTTTTGGATTAAAATGCAACATTATTTTATGAATAAATTTAATTAAATAATATATGAAAAATTTAATTAATACATTTAAAAAGAATAAATTATAATGTATTACTAAATAAATAAATCAATTCATGAGTTAAATTTTATTAAATGATGTATATATTTTGAAATTTGTCCTTGATTTACTGCAATCAATCTGCAACAATCAATAATTTCATTTATAATTTATATTATTTATTTAAAATTAATTAATATTTATTTGCATCACTTTTAAAATGAATGAATGTTACTTCATATCAAATGAGAATTTAAATAAAAACTAAAGCACATTTCCATAACCGCTGATTCACCTGTTTGTAACCGCTTGCTCTGACCGAAGGCGCGTGGGTGCAGTCAGCCTGAGCCAAGGGTCAAAGGTCACACCCTGAAAGCTGGATGGCAAACTGAGGCTTAATCTCCTGTAGTCCAGATGCATGATCTGCTGAAAAGAGCCCACTTTGGCGTAGACAAAGGCGTGATCTATTGTTTGCTCTGTCAGGTCATGTGATATATTTTATCCTACGCACACGGATAGACAAAAAACGGATCGGCGATTATATAAGCGCCGTGGTTCTCCTCCCATGCTGCGTCTGCCGGAGATGGTGCGGACAGCGGGCTGTTTGACCTCGCACTCTTCTGGTCTTTGTTCCAGATGCCCCCTGTTTTTCCACCTCGCCCTGAACCCGTCTCTGCTGTGTTCTCTTTCAAAATAAAGCGTCAGGGGCCCTCCGGTTTATTTTCATTAGGCCTTTGAGAAACGAGGCTTTTGAGAGGAGAAACCAAAGACGGCGTTTGATGCAGCGATTACGAATCAAATCAAACGTTACGGATGAAGAAAGTCCGTCTCATATCAGGAGTCTTATGGCTTTTTAAAATTTTTTAACACTTTGCCAGATTTTGGGTGTGGTCAGTGTCTGGGCGTGCCCGTTGTTGTATCGACTAACTCTAGAACGTATTCTGAAAACGTCTCACTCACGTCCTTCACACACGTCCAGCCGGGTGACG
>CM045739.1:3585000-3607500 GCA_024760905.1 Plotosus lineatus
ATCTTCACAAACTTTAAATAGAGCAAGAAGCCCTGGGATAGCTTACAAGTCCATTACAGGGACAGCTACCCCAGCGCACCCCCCCGCCCCACACACACACACACACACACACACACACACACACACAGAGAAAACCATTCACAGCACTAATTAGACCAATGTGCATGTTTTCAGACTGTGGGAAGAAGCTGGATGAAACCCACGCAGGCCCAGGAAGACCATACACACTCCCCACAGAAACCCCTGAACCCCGAACCTTCTTGCTGAGATGCAGATGTGCTCACTGCTACAGCATTAGTTAACGTAAGTGTGGCAGATGTGTTGATGTATTTAACGTATTAGGCAACTCCATTCTCAGTGTAAATAAAGTCAAATCTTTGTAATGAAGTCAATCGGGTCGGTGTTTGATACTCAACCTGTCCGTGATGTCTCACAGTAGTTTAACGGAAGCGGTGTTCATTGGGAGGATTGAAAAAACAAACAGCAAGGAAAGTAGCGACGATGTCATTTACTGTAAAGGAGCCGTCACTTCGACCCGCAGCACACACATGAGGCAGATTTTTTTTTTTTTTTTTTCAAATTTGGAAGTGAAGAAAAGAGAGTGTGGAAAAAAGGGAGTCGGAGAAAGATGGTGGGTAGAACCTGCTCTTCCTTTAAGTCTGGAGAAAGAGGATGAAACCTGTCATTAGGAAGCCTAAATGAAGAAAGCCCTCGGTTGGGTGGCTATTGTCGCGGGACAGAGAGGAGGGCCCGCTCTTTAGGGCCTTAAATAACACGGCCTGCTACATTGTCCTGCACTGAAAAGGCAGAGGTGGGGGGGAGTCTGAAACAGCAGTCCACGGTGGGGATGGGCGCTGGCAGGGGATCCAGAATCCTTTTGGGCTTTTGGGTTTTTTTGTTTTGTTTAATTTTATTTTCATCTCTTGTTGTTCTTTGTTTCTTTCTCAGCAACTCATCCAGAACCGGTTTTTAGAAACTCTCAGAGACGCGTCATCCTGGGGGGAGAATCAGCGCTCTTGTTCTTTAAAAAAGAATGAATTCACTTGTTTCACGTTTAAGCTTCATGCACGGAGCCCTCACTTCAAACACCACAGTGTTTAAAAGTAAAGTATCACATCAAGAAGATTTAACAGTCCATATGATCCACTGTACATCAACGAGACGTTAAGCTCCGCCCATATAAACCAACCAAGAGACAGTTTGGAAAAGTTCAGTTCAGTTCATTTTCTGTAACCGCTTAATCCTAATTAGGGTCGCGGGCAGGCTGGTGAACATCCCAGCCGACTCCAGGCGAGGGCAGAGTACAGCCTGGACGGCTCGCCAGGCCATCGCAGGGCAGAAACACTGACGGCTTTGCAGCTTTTCTTGCCAAAAGCCAGCAACGGTTCTTTTACATGAATCTCACACCATAGACAGTGAGAGACACGGCCGGCCTTTGAGAACCCAGTTAGTGCACTGGGGGGGGCCAGTGAGAGCCTTGTGGAGAGTGGGGCTTGAACCCCCAACCTTAGGATCAGCGATCCAGCACCTTTTCCACCACTGCCTGCACGTTCGGTTAAATTTGCAAAAGTTTATGCTCGATTTTTACGACATTTCTACCAGGGGTGTGGCTCCATTAAATGTTAGCGATATTATTATTATTATTATTATTGTTGTTGTTGTTATTATTATTATTATTATGATTGTTATTATTATTATTATTGTTGTTGTTGTTGTTGATATGATTGTTGTTGTTGTTATTATTATTATTATGATTGTTGTTATTATTATTATTATGATTGTTATTATTATTATTATTATTATTATTATTATTATTATTATTGTTGTTGTTGTTGTTGTTATGATTGTTGTTGTTGTTGTTATTATTATTATTATTATTATTATTATTATTTTTTTTTTGTATGATGTTGTTATTATTATTATAATTATTGCACGTTCTGTTCAGTTAATTTTCTGTAATCGCTTAATCCTAATTAGGATCGCAGGGAAGCTGACGCCCATTCAAAAAAAAAAAAAACGTGAATTCACAATTCAACCAATCACGTTGATGACAAGTTGGAACTACCAGGCAGAAGGTCTAGAGGAAGACCAAAGAGGAGATTCATGGATGTGGTGAAGGAGGACATGAAGGCAGTTGGTGTAAGAGAAGAAGACGCAGAGGACAGGGTGAGATGGAGGCAGATGATTCGCTGTGGCGACCCCTGAAGGGAAAAGCCGAAAGGAAGAAAAGAAGAAGATATTGTGTGTGTGTGTGTGTGTGTGTGTGTGTGTGTGTGTGTGTGTGTGTGTTCTATTTTAGAAAAAAGTTCCTCTGTCAATACTAAATAATTTTTAAAAATCCTCCAGATGTGAAAGGGCTGTTGGTTCCTGCGTATTATTTGCGTTGATCTTTGAATAATTACTTGACGGATTACAGACCGACTTTCGCTCAGTCGCTGCTGATAACAGCGTGATGGATTCCCGACATGAGGTTTGATTCCTATTTGTAGGTGTCAGGTTTGGAGGATCGAAAAATATTCAGAAAAATTTCACTGGATTAAAAAAAAGCAGTGATTTGCTGAACTTTATTAACTGCTGTAAATTTCAAAGGTAAAGATGAAAACACTTCGGGTCGTTCTGTTACATCCTGTTGATTTTTAATCCGTTTAAAGTTTATCAAACATTTTTGGCTACTGTAAACCTGACTTTCATACTCAGATCTGCTTCCATAAAGATTAAGGAAAACTAACATGTCAACAGAACAGGGTTTTTGTTGGGGGGTGGAGGTAGGGCTGGGGGCGGGGCTGGAGGTGGAGGTAGGGCTGGGGGCGGGGCTGGGGGTGGAGGTAGGGCTGGGATGGGGGGATTGATCAGGTTAAGCCACTTGTTAGTGTTTAACTCACCTTGTGTCCCTGACTCGCTCTGTGCATCTTGTCTGATGTCTGAATATTAACTCACATCCCAGGGTCGGGTCGGGTCGGGTCGGGTCGGTTCCTCGGCCATTGGTCGACTCCATTTGGACATGAGAATATATTTATATATTTATATATTTATATATTTATTCGGAGTGATATTAATTATACCTCTGATTTAAACATCAGGGTTTCACCTATTTTTTATTTCTATTTTAGGGCTGTATACTTTGGATCAGAACCCCGATTGTGTAAAGATTTTTTGAAACGGGAGGTTGAATAAAGTACCGAAGAAAAGCCAATAAACATGGCAGTGGTTTGGTCTCAAAAAGGCCAGCTAAGAATCATCTGTTTATTTATTAAGGTTGGGGGTTCGAGTCCCTCCCTCCACAAGGTTGTCACTGTCCCCCCAGTGCACTAACTGGGTTATCAAAGGCGGGCCATGTGTCTCGCTGTCTATGGTGAGAGGTCGATGTAAAAGAACCATTGCTGACTTTCGTAAAGAGGAGCTGCAAAGCCTACAGCGTGTTTCTGTCCCACACTAAAGCGTTGTGTCAGGAAGGGCATCGACCTAAAAACCTAGGAACCAAATCAAACACGCGATGATTCGCTGTGGCGAGCCCTGAGAAAAGGAAAAAGCCGAAAGGAAATCTCATCTCATCTCTCATTTATTTATCTTCCGGATCGACTTAAATAATCTTTAGATTTTGCAAAAAAAATGTGACTCATGTATTAATAATTTAATATGTGCAAAATATTTCTGTTATTAAACGATTATAAATAAAAAAAGCTACTTTTTAAAAGCTTTTAATTTTAATCTTTAGTTTTTATTCCCGTATCATTTTTCATAGTTGAGAAACATTATGCATTGCAATAAAATGTACAGAATTTTTTTAAACAACACATCTCTCTCTCTCTCTCTCTCTCTCTCTCTCTCTCTCTCTCTCTCTCTTTTTACTGCAGTTGTAATACCCCAACAATAAACGTGACCTTTGTATATTGGGAAACGCTTCTCAGTGAGATGTTAATATGCAGCGCAGAGTTTGACGTCCTTGAAATTGCGAAACGTAACATTAACCTGCTTTTCAGCATTTTTTTCCAAATAAGATGCAAAGGTCAAGAAAAGGTCTCGTAATCTGTCTCTGCTGGGAATCTCCCCAGCTCACATCGGTTTGTGACAACTTAACACTCTCCAGCTCTACCTGAATGGGCCATAAACCTATTTGGACAATTAGTGACTCCATTAGAGGGCTTTCGCTGGGCGCTGGCACTCTAATGGTCCGAGGAGCACAATAAAGTCCAGGCTGAGTCAGATCCCAATCACCAGGACCCCCAGTCTGAAAGAAAAAGACCTTAAGTCATCAGGAGCTCATTTTGAAGCCATGCAGATACAGCAGTTTCAGTTTAAATAATAGGAGAGAGAGAGAGAGAGAGAGAGAGAGTGTCTTGTGTCCTTCTGGTGTTTATCATTAATGGGAGTCTTTAGTAGATGAATAACTGGATGACAAATTGAGGACGAAGTCGGCACTACACAGATCTTGTTAATGAATACTGAGGGACAAAAATGTAAAATGGAAGAAAGACTTTCTGATTATCGGCGTCCACGGCCCAGCTGAGCCGGAGTCCGACGGCGCTGTTTGAAAGAACAGCCGTTTAAATCGAGGACGGCCGTACAGAGGGAGGCTAATCACTTTCCCCACTGCCTTCTCACGAGCTAAAGTGAAAGATCACAGCATTAGCAGCAGGGCTAGCCCGCCATGGCTCACTGCTCCACCCACTCACATTCAACAGCTCCTAGGGTGGCTGTTTTGGGCCGCCACACCATTGATGCAGTGATGGATGGCTTCATAAAGCTGCCCTGCTCTCTGAAGGAATGCCTTGGTCGTCTCCCTCCAGGCGGGAGGCAGATGCAGAGGCTTCCCCTTTCCCCAGATCTTTCCCAGGATTCCCCCGGGAGGACATCGGACAAGAACCTGATGATCTTATTGTTAGGGGAGATGTGGGCTCAGGTGGTCCCATCCTACCGCCACACTCGATCGAGTTATTACAGTTTGGCGATGTGTGTGTCCAGCCGGCTGCAGGTGCATTTCATTTGCGTGTGTTCAAGTGTACAGGCCGTGTGTGTTTTTCTGGCACGAATCAAGTTCTTTTGGATTCTTTCTTTCTCTGCCTCCAGGCTGCAGGAGCGACGGCTCACTGCGGTTTGACTCAGAGACTCCATTCAGACCGCGGCTCCGTCAGCACGGGCGTAGAAATCGGCCTTATTGAATAGGACACGGTCAGGGTTTTAGGGGGAAAAGGATCACGGGGGCCTTTCTCTCATTGATTTGCCACAGTTAAGAACCGACCATTGCTGGGAACCTGGCTTGAAAGGACATTGCTAAACAATAAAATAAGTCAAAACACATGGTGCATATTTCTACCGAAAAATTCTTGTACAACAGAAGTGCTGCACGAGATCGCTCCGAGTATAAGAGTGATAAAAAAATAAAATAAAAAAAATAATGGCGCTTTTATATAACGCCAAAATCCGACTGGAATCGGACACAGGAGAGGTCCTGACCATAATAATTCCAAGCGATACAAGGAGAAGCCGCAAACAGGAAAAAAAAAAACAGGCCACCAAGATGCGATGACGCAGTATATCAAGTCGCTTGACACTTCCTGAACAGTCCATGTGTTGTCGAGTACATGAATGGAATTAAAAACGCAAGCACACGGCGGTTAGGCAGGAACTTCTCCAAGTCTGTACAACAGGCCTTTTCAGGCGGCCCGAACACATCTGACATTGTAATCTAGCAATCAAAGAAGAAAATGACAGAGTGGCCAGCATGCGCGGGCAGTAATAGTCCAATGGTTCATAAAGCGCTTTAAAGGGCTTTCAAGTTGCGCTGGGCAGTGGGGTAGCTGAATACAAAGCTGGGGAGGGGGTGATGACAATGATTTTAAAGTGCTCCCTTGATGTCACAGACTATTACCCAGATATTATGAGTAATTATGCCGTGTGAGTCTCACAGGAACCAGGGTGTACATGGGTACTTCTACCCATGAGAGACCAGAGAGAGTTTGTGTGTGGGTGCGTAGGAGGGAGGGTTCGCCCAGAACAGGAGATTTTTTGTGTTGGAGAAAGAGAGGCTTGGACACTCCATCTTCTCTTCTCTGTGCTGCCAAAAAGGCCAGAGGTCAAATGTCAGGGCGATTGAAGAATTCCAAGCTGCATGCCGACAGATCCGATTTCGGCAAAGGGGGAGGGGAGGGATCTGCCCTAAAGGGATAGGTGCCTGTATATGTGTGAGCTTGTCCCAACAGCTTTTTTGTTTAAGGCATCTCTGTGATGAGGAGACTTCTGAAGTTTCACTCCAAGTTACGCACAAAAGGTTTTATAAACGTGTAGAAAACATACTGTTTGTACTGTGTCCGGTACAACCAGGGGACTTTCAAAATGGCCTTCATAAGATTGGATATCAGTTCAGAACAAACCTCTGTGATGCATATGTATGTCTGATTCAAAATCTCCGTCCAAGGGTGTTTTGCTGTTTGTTTTATTGTAAACATGGCTCATGACAATCTCGAGATCGCTTTAAGGAATTTTTATCTTTGTGAAAGTCTCGAGAAATGAAAAGCTAAAGAAAGGCTTTTACCTTTGGTCGGTGTGTTTGTTGTATTTGTTCGCAGGATTACATAAAGTTATATCTGGATTTTTTTTATGAATTTCTTTTACAGAGGTGGGGCTTTGGACATAAATTCTGAATCCAGATATTTAAATGATTCTTCAACATTGTGAGTTTTTTTTTTTAAATATATAACTATAACATATATATATATATATATATATATATATATATATATATATATATGGTAGGGGTGGTCTAGTGGTATAGGGCGCTGGATCGCTGATCCAAAGGTTGGGGGTTCGAGTCCCACTCTCCACAAGGTTGTCACTGTCCCCCCCAGTGCGGCTAACTGGGTTATCAAAGGCGGGCCATGTCTGTCACTGTCTATGGTGAGAGGTTGATGTAAAAGAATTTTTTACATTGCTGACTTTCGTAAAGAGGAGCTGCAAAGTTGTCAGCGTGTTTCTGTCCCTTGCTAAAAGGGTTGTGACAGGAAGGACATCCGACGTAAAAACCTCTGCCAAATCAAACGTGCAAATCAGATGATTCACTGTGGCGACTCCCGAGTGAAAGGGAAAAAGCCGAAAGGAAGACAGACATATATATATATATGTAGGGGATTTTCTGAGTAGATCCTTCCGTAGGAGAGTGCTCAATACTTTTTGGTGGAGCAAATAAACAAAAATAAAAGGACAGGACAAAGACTCTCTATTGAAACTCCATTGATCTGTAGTGATAAATGGAGTTTCAATAGAAAGTCTTTGTCCTGTCCTTTTATTTTTGTGTGTGTATATATATATATATATATATATATATATATATGTATATATATATATATGTCTGTCTTCCTTTCGGCTTTTTCCCTTTCTCGGGAGTCGCCACAACGAATCATCTGATTCACACATTTGATTTGGCATGGGTTTTTACGTCGGATGCCCTTCCTGTCACAACCCTTTTTAGCAAGGGACAGAAACACGCTGACGGCTTTGCAGCCTACTCTTTACGAAAGTCAGCAATGGTTCTTTGACATGCCTCTGACCATAGACAGTGATAACCCTTTGATAACCCAGTTAGCTGCACTGGGGGACAGTGACAACCTTGTGGGGACTCGAACCCCCAACCTTAGGATCAGCGATCCTGTGCCCTATCCACTAGACCACCACTGCCCCTGTATATATATATATATATATATATATATATATATATATATATATATATATATATATATATATATATATATATATATATATATATATATATATATATATATATATATATATATATATATATATATATATATATATATATATATATATATATATATATATATATATATATAGTGTATAGCGGAAGGTTTGCACTCTCTTAATAGTGTTTGTTTTTAATCTCAGGTGGTACTTAGATGAAATGGCTAGCATGAAGGTCCGGGGTTCAAGTCCCGGGCTCAGCGAAGGCATTTCTGTGTGGTGTTTTCTCCCCTACAATGTTCTACCCATACTTGTGATCCAGATCACCAAGAGGAAATCTGGATCGCAAGCATTTCTTCCATGCAGTCCCAAGACATATGCACATTTGGCTAGCCGGCTATTCCAATTTGCACCAAGGTGTGACTGTGAATATGAACAGTTGTGTGTGTGTGTGTGTGTGTGTGTGTGTGTGTGTGTGTGTGTGTGTGTGTGTGTGTGTTTGCCCTGCGACGGATAGGCAAGCTGTTCACAGGCTGAGATAGACTACAGCCTCCCCGTGAACCTAATAGGATTAAGCGGTTGACTAAATGAATGAAGTTAATATCCATGGTGCATCTGGGGTATCATGTCGGTTATGTTTTAATAAGATCACAAAGTTATATCAACAAACTGTGGAGCCCTGTGGAATCCAGAACTGAATATGTTACAGGACGTCATATGAATATGCGACTCTTGGTTAATTATTTGATGAAAATGGACGAATGAGTTTCCGAGAATCTGTGAAATGTGAGGTGGGTTAATGGTGTTTGAGGGTAATGAGGAGATGTTGTTCAGTGGTCGAGCGTATAATTTGCATGTTGAAGGTCCTGGAATCAAGTCTGAGCATCTCCAGTAAGACATTGCTGTTATGGTGGCTCAGGGGTTAGGGTTCTGGGTTACTGATCCAAGGGTGGGCAGATCAAACCCCCAGTACCATCAAGCTACCACTGCTGAGTCCATGAGCAAGTCCCATAACCCTCAGTTGAAAGAAAAAAAAAGTTTGCCACTCTGAATATCTGTCAAATGCCATAAATGTAAATGTACGCAACGTCAGAGCGTCCTGTAGCTGTTTCCAGATCATTCCACCCGAGAAACAGAGAGGAACATTATCCAACCTCTTCAACTTGATCCAGTTACTGGGAACACAGTGAGCAGATTTGATTTACATTTCTACTGGATATGAATTCACAGTAACATTTATTCCACTTGGTTATTAACAGTGGAAGCATCCACTACTTTATCCTAATATGTCTGAGGGTTGATGGGATTAAGTCTGCTCCACATCCATTGTTAAAAAACCCACTAATAAGTCGGAGTGTTTCAGAGCTGCGTGTTCCTGAGTGTTTTGAGGAAAACAGGACTTTTCTGCCCTTTAGTGGGAGGAAACCCCAAAGCCGAACTACAGAAGAATTATAATGAGTGATGGTGGTTTTATAGGATTTCACACTAAATTAGCTGAATGAAAAGCTACATGCCCTGCACCTCCCCCTGTCCTAACCTTAACCGTTCGTTACTTTTCATGTCTGCTGCTTAGATTTACTTTAATGGAATAGCTTTTGTGCTTCATTTAAAAAAGGAATAAAGGGTAAGGGGGGGGGAGGACTCGGTAAAAAAACTCTTTCGACGGAAGTACACAATGATTCCAGATCCTCGGGTTCTATGACATCGTTAGGTTAATTTTTTTTAACTCATGGATTAGGATTTAGGATGCATTCTTCAGATATTCATTCTCGAGGCTTAATCCTTGTTTGTGTTCCTGTCAATCAAACAGAAAAAGGTAATTATTCTTGACTTGCACTCAAGTGATCTGTGATTCGTCTACATTCAGACGGAATGCCTCGCACTCACTGGGTATGTTCACACTCACGCTGCCACTATGCAGTCTGGATAATGAGACATTTTACAGTATCGCATCTTGAGCTTCTTCCATTGGCCATCTGCTCTTTCCATGGCTGCGGGTCATTAAAGACTAGCTGTTGATGAATCTTTGGACTCTCGTCAAAATCCGCAACATTTTAGAGCTCACCAACTAATAGGATACTTTGTGGAAGTGCAAGGCTTTGATGCTGGTCTATTAAACAACACGTCCTTTCCATGATTGGGGTGAGAATTGGCCAGTGTGGTTCCAGAAGGGAAGTGTAAACCACGGATTAGCCGGACTAATGGCCTCTTACTTGTCATTGATGTTAATTGGTGTTAATTGGTGCTTTTAATACACTGTATTTTTCTCTGTGGGGCTGGGCTTCATGGTGGACCTTTCATACTGGTCACTCTGCTTAGTATCAAAGCTGCATCATTAGTGGTGGATCATCATCTGACAGCGTCCCCCTGTTTGCATGCCTTTCATTGTCAGACCCAATTTGCTCTCACCACATTGCCTTCAGTTCGACAGGTTTGATCTCAACAACCATCCAAGGGGTCACTTTTGAGTCTTTGTTTTAAGACTTACATCCCAACCTACCTTCCCCCGACTCATTGTTCCTCCCGTGTCTGTTTGTGTTTCCCCACAGCTGGGTTGCATCGTTTTCTCAATATCTTCTGCCTCGTAATACAGTGTTCTGTCAATCTGTTTAACCTACTGTCTTCACCTTGGACTTTTATGACTCCTTTGTCGCTATTTGGTGGCACTGATTCGCAAACAGCACACACAGCTTCATAAAACATTGTACGAAGACTTTATAAACAGGTACCGATTGAGTTGTTTGAGTAAATGGAATGCAGGACAAATTTTTTGAGTTGGAGTTGCTCGCACCAGTTGAGCAAGGATTGCTTAGTGGGAAAGGAGGCCCCAGTTTGGTGAATTTCTCTGGTCAACACCTGGTATCACTTTATTAAGTCCTCGTTCATCGCGACCCCTGAACACTCTGGAACAGCGGGGCCATCGGGTCGGCCCCCGTGGACGTCAGTGCTGCCTTTGAAGGGGGAAATGATGCCCCACATTGGAGCCTCCATGATGACTTTACCAGTACCATGACCTATCTGACCTCTTCCCCCTTGCCTCTCCCACAGCTGCTGGCCCCCACCAGCCTCCACAGTACAGAGAGCAAGAGAATGACTAAGAGAACTTTGGAACAAGCATCAGAAAGAAGGAGAACAGCAAAAGGTCAACCGGTGGTCAGAAGATTTTTATTGGGATTGAGAGTCAGCAGGAGCAAAGGCGGGAGAATACGCTTAAGACCACCGTCTGAGAATTTAACTACAGGGAATTTAGCCTCGCCCCTTCACTTACCAAGTTAAGTCCAGATCTGTGGAACCCTGAACATCAAGAAAGCGTCAGAATTCGGCTTCGTCACCTTCATGCGATCACTAGTGTCATAAACACATCTAACCTCGTACCAGTTCTGCAACCAATCATTTCACTGTTTGTGCTTATTGTGTGTTGATTTATTTCTACAAGTCATGGTCATCTGACAGTAAATCTCTCCCGCCTTTTAATCACAGTCCTGCTAATATTATTAGAAGATAAACTTGACCTAGAAAGAACCTCACATCTCAGACCTCAAATTGGATATTAAAAATTATTCTTCTCCATTGTATTCACGTTCTAACTCATTTCCTGTTCTTGGGCTTGTTATCTCCTGGTGGATGACATTACCAACGCCACTTTCCTCAAGATGTATCGGTGCTACGTGTTAGACACGGTTCGGTCCTTGCTGCACTTCCAGCCGTGAGGAAAACACAAGGTTATCAGCACAACTGACCTTTGGTGTCGCAACTGTTCACCACTGCTCCAGTGCCAAAGTCACAAGGTTTCCCCCTCTGGCAGGAATATATAGCCTGATCGCATGACTGAAGTCCTCGGGTAAAAGCGGCATGAACAGTGCATTATGGTGAGGAAGGAGGGGGACAAAGCAAATCTGTTACAGCCCAGGATTCTTCCTTGTTAAGCTCATTGGTCACAGGCGTCTTGCTTGATGATTTTTAATGGTATGTTTTTGCTCTCGCGGCTAACTTGTGGTTTCAAACGTTTGGAGTTTGCACAAGGAAATTACGCATTTACACATGTGTACTGTAATTCTATTCAGATTAAAATAAACAAACACATTTCTAAAAGTCGTTGCCGACCAGCGACACCCTTCACAGCTCTGTGCGAATCTTCGCCCAACAGTCCAACTAATGATTTCAAAATGTGACTTAAAGGAACATAGTTAACAAAAGTAATAACCGCCACCATTTATCTCGGTGCGTTCTTTCACTCGCTCTTAGCTGTCTCTGTAGGCATCTTTTTATGGAGCTGACATTCCTGACTTGGCTGAAACAGAAGCTCTTGTTTAGAAGCCACCCTCCCATCCAAAGCCCCTTTTTTATCATCTTCCTAGTTTTGGAGCCTGGGAGCAAAGGTCAAGACCCCCCTCCAGCTTCAGAGACATGTTAGGTCATGCTAGCCACATGCTGTACTGCTCCTTGTTTAGCCCAGAAAATGCCCCGAGTCCACGCCTTTACCCGACCAATCACTGTATACATTTACAACACGTTAAGAGTCACCGGGTCAGTGAGATTTACACATGTTTAATTTAAACGTTTAAACCTTTTAAATATTGTGTACACAATGCACAATTTTCTCATGAACACGTACACTAAAGCCTCAGTGGACAGGTTTAACAGTAATGCCTTCAGTGTACCATGCAAGCATTTTGAGAGTGTTCTGCTCTACCAGAAGGTTTCTTAAGTATTTATGGAAGGAGCCTCCAGTATCAGTACTATAAATACTATAAAACAGTCCATAAGTCTCAGTAACTTGCATATTTTTGCCATGAAATTCAAGGGAAAAAGAAAAGCTAGTGAAAACGTGACTGTTTATAGCTGCCATAATGTGACACTAACAAAGAACCTGTTTCACAGACATTTCATAATATTAAATGCAGCAATAAATTGATGTAAAGCGTGACAAGAAGATTGGATAGTTGCTATGGTATATGAGGATATCAGCAAGAAGGTCCTGGGCTCTTCAAAGGTGTTTCTGTATGAAGTTTGCATGTTCTGCCCAAGCCTGTCTGGGTTCCCCGGGGTACTCCTGTTTCCTCCCACAGCTCAAAGACACACACATTAGGATAGTTTGCCGTTTTGAATTGCCGCTGTGTGTGTATGTGTGTGTGTGTGTGTGTGTGTGTGTGTGTGTGTTTGTGTGTGTGTGTGTATGTGTGTGTGTGTGTGTGTGTGTGTGTGTGTGTGTGTGTGTGTGTGTGTGTTTGTGTGTGTGTGTGTGTGTGTGTGTGTGTGTGTGTGTCTGTCTGTGCTGGCCCTGTGATGGACTGGTGAGCTGATCAAGGTGTACAAAGCCTTTTCTCAGAGTTGGCTGAGATAGAATCCACCCTCCCTGCGACCCCAGTAGATTTGTGATATCTCGAGTAAATGGTGCTCAAGTTGTTTGGGTCATTAGGCCCATTGCCACTGCTTTAGCTGAATCAGCATTAGCGTCATATCTACCCCCCCCACACACACACACACATGAAATATTACAGATCTGAAGGCATAAACAGGAATTTTTGAGAAAAAAAATTAAGGGAAGCCCCTTAACCCTCACGTAAGAGCTCTTTGAATGTACAAACAAATAACTAAATAAATCTGGAAGTTTCTGGCTGGAGGTTAGGAACTCTACAGGAGGTCAGTACAGGAACAGATAAATCTCAGTGAAAGACGCCATGATTCTCCGTGTTTAACCTCCTAATCAACCCCAGTTCAACAAAGGAAGGCACGCACGCTAAAATTGTCGAGGCGCAGTGTACCATTAAATGAACACCCTGAACATCCATTCAGAATTTCGCTTCTTTAATTTCTGCTACATTTATGGACTTCATGAGATCCTAATACCAGGGTTGAAAAAATATCCGTTACAGCTGATAAAGAAAAGTAAAGTGCATGGCGGTTGAAATTATATACCGTGTGATTTATAACTTGAGTCTTATATGACACAACAACTCCAGGAAAAAGAACTTTGTTAAACGAAATTGTTTTGTACCGCATTACAACAAAATTTAAAAACTACCGTATTTAGATTACTCATGTTGTTTACTCATATTTATTGTTTATTGAAATGTTTCTATTTATGCAGCTTGTGTTAGTTAGTAAAGGGTTGAAGAAAGGTTTCGACTTTATGATTTCTAACTGACATTGTTGTTGTCAATAGAAAATTTTTCACTGTGTAATGAAGGAAGCTGTACACCATGTATGCTATTTTGTCAGATATCCCGAACAGACCGCCATAGGCAAATACGATCCCTTTTACTGGGGAGTCGCCACAGCGAATCATCTGATTCGCACGTTTTGATTTGGCAGAGGTTTTTACGTCGGATGCCCTTCCTGTCACAACCCTTTTAGCAAGGGACAGAAACACGCTGACGACTTTGCAGCTCCTCTTTACGAAAGTCAGCAACGGTTCTTTTACATCAACCTCTCACCATAGACAGTGACAGACATGGCCCGCCTTTGATAACCCAGTTAGCTGCACTGGGGAGGACAGTGACAACCTTGTGGAGAGTGGGACTCGAACCCCTAACCTTTGGATCAGCGATCCAACGCCCTATACCACTAGACCACCACTGCCCCACAAGCTTCCATATCACCAATAATAGTTAAAAAAAGATGTATTATTAATAATGAAACTAAAAGCCAAAAAAAAAGAGGCTTATACATCACTACTCAGACTCGCACAGAATAAAAAGCACCCCACGACAACCTGACTCTAAAAAAATTCTAGGAACATGGATCATCAACTTGTTAAATGGGTAATTGAACTAACAAGACAGATGATACAACTGAAGGTTGAAAATCAGTCATTGAAAGGCAACAAAAAGAACCTCCATGTTAACCTTCCCTTCTTTTGCTACAGACTGTGGTCGGGGAAACGCAGAGGAGTTTTATTTATTTTAGTTCTTCGAGGGATGAAGTTAATCCAGTTCATGCCACGCTTATAGCACCAGCCTCACACGCCGATCAATAGAGACACGTATCGGGAGCTTCGGCTTCAGGCAGTGCCTGAATCTGTATAATAGTCTTTGAACTGTTAAGAAGGACAAGTCCAGAAGGACAGACGTTATGCCACAGTGGTTTGCTTAACTCTTCTTTCGCGATCATGTTTGTGAGGAGAGTGAGCCGGGACTCGTGTGTCATGCAGTGTCCGAGGCTTCATAAATTATCCAGACAAACCAGTGGCCTCTGCGTTTAGGTTGTTCTATGTGTCCACGTTTACTCCACGTTGACCCCATTCTTAGCATCAGCGTGCCAGTTTCTGTGCTAGTCCTTCACCCTGCAGGTACTAACCACTCTTCCTCATTCAGTCATCATCACTCCATCAACCTCAGACTGAGACACCGTTTCCATACGATTAGGAAACATTTCACCTTTCTTGTTTGATTCGTGGTGTCAGTGACAGATTCTACCATAAAAATAAATAGATTTTGTTAAATTCAGTTCTGTTTGATTTTATAATAAACAAGTAAGATGTGATTTTGAACCTCATAGTTCAGACCCACGATTCCCAAGTGCACCACTTATTTTATATATAATACATTCCTCACAACATCGCATCGCTATCTGGCTACCTAGCTTACATTCATATGTTTTAGTATTCCTATTAAAGGAACGTCCAGTAACATTAAAAGCATTTTTTTTTTCTTCTTCACAGGTCCTCTGTTTGGTGCTTATGGTTGTTTGTGTGTGGGGTTTGCATGTTCTATTGTATTGGTTTCCTCCTTGTGCTCCAGTTTTCTCCCATAACCTAAAACAATGCACATTAAGCTAACTGGCTGTTCTGGATTGATTCCAGGTGCGAATGTGAATGGTTGTTTGTCTGTGTTAGCCCAGGGATGGACTGGTAAACTATTCAGCCTCTGCATGACCCCTAGCAGGATAAGTGGTGTGGATAGTAGATGATTGAATACATAGTTCTACAGAGTTTTATTTGTCATGTCTGCTGATACTGCTGCTTACACAACTGTAATCACCAGCTCCAACAAGGTGGCATTTTGCGTATTGCGGTGTGATATACGCAGGAAAATGTCCCAGTGTAAGTATCATGAAATATAAGCAATTGAATTAAAATACTACATGGAAACAGCTCAGTCTGATTGGTTTGCTATGTTGGGTTAATCGCTCACGGAAAGCGATGCTGATGGTCACCAAGCCTTCTTCTTCTTTTCCTTTCGGCTTTTCCCTTCAGGGGTCGCCACAGCGAATCATCTGCCTCCATCTCACCCTATCCTTTGCATCTTCTTCACTTTGATGGCCACCAAGCCTAAAGAGCGTAATCGTTTAGTGTATACTACACAAGAACGCAAGCACAAAAGCACACTAAAACAACGTATTTTTAATTGGGTTTAAGTATAGCGAGTTGACAGGGTGGATAACGTTTGAGCAATAATAATAGCAAACCAGTCAGATAAGACCATCCTAAGGTAGCATAAACCAACCGACATAATCCACTCAGCACTTAAAAAGAAACCACAAATATCACTGTATTTTCCTTTTGCTATCTTACTGTGTTTGTATATCCTATGCAACGAAGCTAGCGCTTCAGCAGTTCGCAGGTGTATATTCACATTAATGCCCAGGGTTACTGCTTCCATAGTAACGGCTGACTAACAGGGACGAGTATAAACTAGATTTATATAAAGTTTGTTAATGAAAGGAAAAGGTTTTCCGCAAAGGGGATGTGAATCTTTATGAATGTGTCTCCAGTGTTAAAGCATGAACTTTAACTTGGGAAATTTTTCAATTAAAATTTTCAGGATAAAAAGAATTGGTTTTGTTAATCCTGTGAAGGAATGTGTGTTTATAGCTGCTATAATGTGCATAATAATAATAATAATAATAATAATAATAATAATAATAATAATAATAATAATCATAGTAATAATAATAATAATAATAATAATAATAATAATAATAATAATAATCATAGTAATAATAATAATAATAATAATAATAATAATAATAATAATAATAATAATAAATACTGAGGCAGTGGTGGTCTAGTGGTATAAGGCGCCGGATCACTGATCCAAAGGTTGGGGGTTCGAGTCCCACTCTCCACAAGGTTGTCACTGCCCCCCCCCCCCCCCCAGTGCAGCTAACTGGGTTATCAAATGTTTCTGCCCTGCGATGGCCTGGCGAGCTGTCCAGGGTGTACTCTGCCCTCGCCCTGAGTTGGCTGGGATGGGCACCAGCCTCCCCGCGACCCTAATTAGGATGAAGCGGTTACAGAAAATGATGATAATGATAATAAATACTTAGACATTCTGTCACATTCGATATATCTATGAGAGTATACAATCTAATATTAGGTGTCATTTCATAAATACAAAATGTAATTGTTGACAAAGTGCTGCAGTAAAAAAAGAAATAAAACACTTCAAGTTTTAAATTGTCAGCTTTGGGTTGATTACTCCACCCTATCATTGACTATTTTTCTATAACAGCATAAAATTACACTCGCGTTTGTTTCTCACCATACATTACAATTACTCGGTATATTAGATGTCAGGAGAAAATCAATCAGAATTTATTTTTGACTTTCTCAGCAGCTTGGACTGTATAGAATTACACTTAATCACTGGCTTCGGCCAAAATAATACCCTTAGTCAGTACGAGCACAGCCTGCGGAACGACCTAATAGCAAGTCAAGGGGCTAATTGGACAACAGGTAGGGTTACATGTGACAACAATTAAGCCAAGCTAAAGGCCAACAATCTAGCCTGTGGCACTAAAAGCTTTGCGCTCAACAGGGGGAGTCGTAAAGTGACATATTTTCCTTTTCCCACTCTTTAAGGGCCTGCATGTTCCATACGCATAATTTGGTCATTTATTTTCCTTCATTAGTTCTCTGTCTTTCATCGATTTGTAAACTGCAATCTCGTGACAATTGCAATAAATACATGCTGACTTTTGGGGGGGTTTACTGCATGCGCTAAAATACTATTGAATACGGCGGTGTTTTTGCAAAAAAAAAAAAAAAGTGAAGTGCAGAAAGCAGGCCAAGGAACTTGGTTTCTAGAAATTTCTCCAGTGATTTACACCATTACAAACTAAATATTCTCTGTTTACTGTAGTTACCAGAATTTTTTGTAACATAAATTTTATAGGATTACATTTTTTAGACGAATGAAATTAATGGACATATGAATAATTTTGTCTCTAATGACCTCACGTGAGGTTTTTGCTGATGCCCTAATTTGTATAATAGCCTCTCTGGAGTGTCTTCAACACATAGCAATATAGGACAACATCATAAAATTCTCTGTTCTCAGTTTATGAACATCATGTTTTGGTAAGTAAGTGAAAAGAATTGGCATCAATTGTGAAGAATATTTATCTGAACACAAAGAAAAGTCTAATAATGTCTGTAAGATTTCTAAACACTGATGTGTCATACAGATGTGTAAAGTAAAGGGAAAATATCTGTTATGTGTAGTTCAGTGTAACACTTTCAATATCATGGGCGAGACGTCTGAGGAGGGCTTTATTATCACTACCTTATTATTACTGTTGTTGTTGTTGTTGTTGTTGTTGTTGTTGTTTAGCATGAATTCGTCAGGTGTGCTGTTGGTTTAGGTGTAAATTCAAGGTTATGTTCAGATTCTATCCGGATAATTAATAAGTAAAACATTTACAGCATGTTAATCAGTAATTTATTCATTTCTGTTGTTTGTCGCACTTGGTTCCCAGACGGCTCACAGATTCGTGTAGGAGATCAGCTCTATGTTTTGGGTTTATTATTGTGATTTCCAGGCGTGTCACTGTTTACAGTGAACCTTTCAGAAGCGTCCAAACGTCTCGAAACTTACAGACCAACCCAGCAGCACGAGTTTGGACTCCTGTCAGGCTTCAGTGTCCCAGGGTGAAAGGTTTATTCAC
This sequence comes from Plotosus lineatus, assembly GCA_024760905.1. Taxonomy (NCBI): domain Eukaryota; kingdom Metazoa; phylum Chordata; class Actinopteri; order Siluriformes; family Plotosidae; genus Plotosus; species Plotosus lineatus. Next base: position 3,603,583 of record CM045739.1, read on the forward strand.
CTCCGTTTGGTCAAAGCAGGGCCTGCGCTACACAAACAAATGCACAGGCTGGGGACTGTTGTTCTTTTAAAGTCACTCCAACACGAACAACTCGGGATCTCATGCGATTGCAAACTAATCATTAATGTCACTTTTAAAAAAATCAGCTGTACTAATGAGGCGCGTTATTTACAGCTGGATATTTGTTTTTTGGTTGTTTTTTTTTTTACGGGATTCTGGCACCCAGGACAGCTCATGTGTGTGTGTGTGTGTGTGTGTGTGTGTGTGTGTGTATGTGTGTGTGTGTGTGTGTGTGTGTGTGTGTGTGTTTGTGTACAGTATATATATATATATATATATATATGTGTGTGTGTGTGTGTGTGTGTGTGTGTGTGTGTATGTGTGTGTACAGTATATATATATATATATATATATATATATATATATATATATATATATATATATATATATGTGTGTGTGTGTGTGTGTGTGTGTGTGTGTGTGTATGTGTGTGTACAGTATATATATATATATATATATATATATATATATATATATGTGTGTGTGTGTGTGTGTGTGTGTGTGTGTGTGTGTATGTGCGTGTGTGTACAACTTGTATATATATATATATATATATATATATATATATATATATATATATATATATATATATATATATATATATATATATATATATATATATATATATATATATATATATGCGCAATACAGATGTTTTCTTGACCTATGTGAAAGAACTAGTGGAGCAGTCGTTGATTTTAATTTGAGATTATTTGTAATAATTTATATCAGCATCACACCGGTGGGATTATCGGAACTTTAGAAAGCCGCCGCTGTCCAATAGGAAAAGTCCCTTCAAACCAACCAATAGCGCGCAGCACTTCCATTAGACCACGCCTCCTAAACGAGTGCGTCCGAACGCTGGCACGGAGAGTCCCTCCTTTTTTGGAGTGCGGTGGGCGGAGCTTGTCCAGCCCCTGCTGTTTAGTGTCACTTTCACCAAAGTCGGAGCTGCGGGAGAGGTGAACGGAACCGAGAGCCGGCGGGTGAAGCGCTCAGTCCCGCGAGCAGATCTTGATTGTGCAGTCAGACAGAATCTCACCGGCGACGGATGTTTCCGACTCTCACGCTCCGGGACTGATGTCGTAATCGCCTTGTTTTCTCTCGCCGCACGTCGGGAAAGCTTCCCCGGAGCGCGTGCGTGAGCTCCCCGGTCCGTCCCTGGTGTCTCTCCGGGGGTTTTGGGTCTTGGTGTTGATGGGGTTTCCAGGTGCCGCTTCCAGATCTCCACCTTCAGCACGTTGTGCCCTGTAGTGCCCCGTCGTGCCCCGTCGTGCCCCGTAGTGCCCCGTAGTGGCCCGTAGTGCCCTGTAGTGCTGCCGCGCAGGTCTGTGATGCGGCCCGGGGTGTGAACTGAGAGGGGTCCGAAGTTCGGGGTGAAGTGCTCGGAGATCCTCTGACACGGGCGAGCGGGGGGAAGAAAGCTTCCAGGCGCCCAGGCTGCGGTGGCGAACTCCAGGATTCCGCGCGCGGAGCTCGAGCGCACGTCGACCATGTCACGGCTGCGCGTGCATTACAAACCTCGCAGCAAGTGAATGAAAAGAAATATCTCACGTTTGAGTTGTGTGCGGATTAAAAAGTCCTCGAGGGACACGGACTCGCCGTCAGCTCCCACTCCGGCCGTAAGAGGACTTCCACCCAGATCTGCCCTTCAGCCGCCCCCGCCCCGCTCCACGGGATAGCATGGCAATGGTAGTCAACCAGTGGCAGGAGAGCATCGCAGCCGACCCCGGCTCTCAGCTGCAGCTGTGCGGCCAGGAGCCCGGCGGCGCCCCGGCTACGCCGTCCGCGTCCACGCCGGGGAACGACGCGCTCGGAGCGGACAAGCTGTCCAGCGTGGACTGCATGGTGTGCGGAGACAAGTCGAGCGGCAAGCATTACGGTCAGTTCACGTGTGAGGGCTGCAAGAGCTTCTTCAAACGCTCCGTGCGCCGCAACCTGACCTACAGCTGCCGGGGCAACCGGGACTGCCCCGTGGATCAGCACCACCGCAATCAATGCCAGTACTGCCGCCTCAAGAAATGCCTCAAGGTCGGCATGAGGAGAGAGGGTGAGTGAGGGCTGCCCCGGGACAATCCCCCCCCCCCCCCCCCCGGCTACTCCGGGGCCAATTGAAATACAACTGTGACCTACCAAGACATAAATAAACAAATTCCACTCAAACATTGTGTACAATCGGAACCGACTCAGTCCAGACACGCGCAGAAACGCGTTCAGTAGAAAGATAAACGTGCAGAAGGATTTTTAATCACTTCACAGGCAATTTTTAAACAAATCCCACTTCATCGTGAGCCAGGTTCACATCCCACTGACATGCAGATGAATCGGATTTCAGGCTGATTTGAATCCGATCACTGAGCTTTCAGTGTAAACATCCAGCGCGTGCAGTCCGCACTGCTCTCGGGCTTTTAATGATCATCGAGTTCAACCAGACAAACGACATCTGCACAGCCGCATTCGGGCTTTAATAGACTGGACGGACCGCCCCGTGCGGCCCGCGTTATTAGTCTTTATGGATGTGAGCTTAATTACATTATTACTCTTTATAGATATGAGTTTAATTACATTATTATTCTTTATAGATATGAGTTTAAATACATCGTGCTATTTGTACGATTGGAATTGCTCTTTTACATTTATAGAAATACCGGTTCAACCACGTGATCCCGAAAATTCGCTAATACGTTCTTAAAAGAATGCATTCACTTGATTAATATTTATAATTATTTAAATGTGTCCCATGCAGTGTATTTATCCTGCAGAACCGAATCCGAGAGGATCGAAAATGCCTCTGTAAGGCTGAAGGCTGAAAAGGACACTTTGTGCTGATCAAGTGGACGGAAATGTCGTGAAAAGTGTCAGTCGTGTCCAGTGTCCCTCTGCTCAAGACATGAAATCAGTCCATGATATTTTCGAGTAGGATCTTCACTGCATATGGGTGTTGAACATTTCGAGTTACGAACACTCCTGTACTTCATTCATGTAGGAACACTTCTGTTTTATTATCATTATTATGGCGTTTTTCTGGGCTGTCCTTGCAGCTGCTAGCAAAGTCCCCGAGTGGGCTCCAGATATCGGATTTATATATTTAACCGAGTTGGACACACATCATCATCATCATCATCATCATCATCATCATCATAATCAGTGTACCTCCGCACTAAAGTTTCCTAATAATCCCTATTGATTTCCAGGACGGAGACAGGGGGACGGGTCGGGACTGGGTCGGGACCGTGTGGACGGGGTATTATATGATATGGTACACGGCCGTGTTTTAAAGTTATTTGTTCCGGTTGTTGCCAAAAATCTGAGCGCAGTAAATAAGTTATCCTCAAAGCCGTTTATTTTGCGCATCACAAATAATTATCGGGAAAATACAAAGTGTAGAGTTGATGATTTAAAGGTTATTATTTAAGTTGAGCAGAACCGCTGCAGCTTTCTGTAGATGTTTGTTTCTGGATTAAAAACACTCCGAAGTTCCGTCCAAAAATCACCAGCACTCTAGATTTGAGTATTACATTTTTATTTTCATTTTATGATGTTTATATTTTCAAGTTCGTACAAAACATTATTTGTTTCAGCGTAAAATAAAATCTTGCAAAAAAAAAAAAAAAAAAAAAGTTTGTATATGCAGTAAAAAGTAGCATTGAAAGATACCACTTACAAGCAAACAAACAAATAAACAAACACACAAATAAACAAATACAAGAATGGAGGCGACTGGGCTTTTGCTCTGAATATAAGAAGCAAGTGTGATAGTCAAAAGGTCCAAAAGAACTATGACTGGTTCCGTATAATGTGGACCTGTCATCAGAACAGCCTACAGCAGTGGACTCTGTTTCAGTGATCATTGTTTAC
>CM045739.1:3612500-3620000 GCA_024760905.1 Plotosus lineatus
AATTACCCTGGTGGCATAGTGGTTAACACATTGAGAAGGTCCTGGGTTCGAATCCCAGGCTCAGAACATTTCTGTGTATAGTTTGCATACTTGTGTGAGTTTCCTCCAGGTTCTCTGGTTTCCTCCCACATTCCAAAAATATGCGCAGTAGGTTAATTGTCTGTTCCAAATCAGAGTGAGAGTGTGAGCGTGTGAAAGGTTGTGTGTGTGTGTGCTGCCCTGTGATTGTCTGGCAAGCTGTTCAGGGTATACCCTGCGTTCACCCACTGTCCGATGAGGTGGGCGCCACCATCCCTGTGACCCTAATTAGGATTAAATGGCGAAGAAAATGAATGAATGAATTGTCCCTTGTTGTGAGTGTTTAACCTGTGATGGATTCTCAAATCGTTCGGCTGTTTCCCCCAAGTTGGCTGAGATAGCCTCCAGTCTCCACGCGACCCTATAAACATTAAATGGATCAGTGAATGAATGAATGAACTGTTCACTGTTCATGTTTCGAAGCACTGCGAGTTGGAAAGATAGGGAAATCCAGCTGCTATGACATTTGACCTGTCGCGGGAGATTTCCTCCGACGCACCAGCACGTGTTTAGCATCCTCAGGTCCATGTGACTCGAGCTATTATAGGGTACGTGAAGGACTCTTAGTGTTGCGTAATGAGTGGCTCTAATATATTTAACATGCCAAAGGTCACCAGCATTTGAAGCATGTTCGAGAGAACGTTCCTCTGGTTTCACGAGGAACCGTAAATTTCCAGCGAATATAAAAGTACTAACGGTACGAATGACTGTTTGTTTTCTGGACAAACATCCTTTTCCCTACTTGATTTGCTCAACTGTTCACGTGGCTGTTGAATGAAGCGACGGATCAGGGATCGGGTGATAGCGAACTGTCAACACTACTGGTGTTCAGGGTCAGTTCCATTGTGACTCACTGCTCTTTATTCGGTGACCGCCAGAGGGGAATTTTGCAGCAGGAATCATGACATCATGTTTACAGGATTTTTTTTTAAAAGGTTCAGGTCACCCGAAAAGAGGTAGGCTTTGCTAAAATGATCAGTTCAGAGTACAGTATTAGCGTCTATCTCATAATCCTTGAGAGCGGCCGCCTCGAGACGCGGCTCACGGTGTAACGCGGTATGTCGCTTTGCTGTACACAAACCAGCTCTGTTCAATGTAGTGACTTCCTGTCCGAGTTCCCAGTGAGAGCCGACTTGTTTAGCGCAGAAGCCTTGTTCCACTGACCACCCACATCTGATCCTGGATCTCGGCCAGCTCCTTCCACATTCGCTCGGCCTCTCGTTCACTCTCTCTTCTCTTTTCTTCCTCCGCGTACCCTTTGACCCATTCCCCGCTTTCTTTCTTAGCCAACGACCGTGTTCCAAAGCCCTGCTGTAAACACAGTGCAAGGCTGTCGCCCTCGAAAAGCCACACGAAAAGGCGACTCTGTTCCATGTCGTGTTACAGTACTGTGTCCACTGAAGATATTTTACTTTAAAAAAAAAAAAAAAAAAAAAAAAAAAAAGAGCGTTGAGTGTGATATTGAAATTAAAGAACATTTTAAATTGTAACAGTTTCTCAAAACGCTTCTCTCGTTGATTTATCCATCTCACGCCCCTCTTTCTTCAGCTCATTCATGCTTTGTAGCACCTGCTCCTTATTCCCAGCACCACACAGTACTCAGTCTGGTCCTGTTTCCACACCAGTGCCCCGCCCTTCTGTGATGTCTCACTTGGCCCCCGAAACGATCCATTATTGATCCATCATTATCTATTTACCAAACCACTTAAGCCTATTGGGGCTTGTAGAGGGTAGAGCCCATCTCAGCCTACTACTCTGGGCGAAAGCATAGTCCAGCAGATTTGCTGGACCGGCAGCTGTTCACACTCATGCTCACACCTGGAGGTGATTAGAAACAGAGAAATGTGCTTGAAATGTGCTCGTCTTTGGACCGTGGGAAGAAATGCAAGCACCAGTGAGAACATGCAAACCTCACACGATAACGCACTCACCAAGCACGGGACTCAAACCCAGAACCTTCTTGTTCTGAAGCAGACGTACTGCCAACTACGCCACCGTTCCGCCCCCTTTCCTAATTCACCACCTGAAATCTCCCACGTGATCTGTTCCTTCCAGAATCTTCTGACATTCAGGTTGTATTCCTGGCTCCTTACCCTGGTTCTTTGGTTTTGATCATGTCCCAGTACAAACACTCAGGGATCTTCAGGTGGCATCTTTCCACCATGGGTTTTAACCAAAATATCTGGGCTTACTTTGTGGGTTAGGTTGGGATCCTCCTAAAGGACGTCTATTTGTCCTTTTAGTGTCCTACACCAGTGGTGTAACTGTGGCAGGACAGGAGGTCTTCCAGGTCCAGAGCAGGGACCTCTGACCTACTCCATGCTTTACAGTTTGATAAACCTTACAGGAGGTCCGACTTGATCTACAGATTTTATTTATAGCCTTATAGTCTGGCGACCCGTCAGTTATTCTAATGCAACCCTTGCGTGGAATAGAACGGAGCACATGGATCCTCGAAGACCCTCCCCGAAACACGAGCACATTTTATACTGGTATTTCATCTGAAAAACCGTTACGCTCATTCACGGAAACATCAGAACCTTGCGAACAAGAGGTTCTCCGATACGAGTATAAACTCGCGATAAAGTTTTTCTTCTTTTTGTCACAGCACAGACTCGATTAAAGCTGGCAATATCTGAGAATGAAGCCCGATTAAAGATAATGTCCACGTTGATTAAGGAGAAGGTCACTGCCCTCGCCATGTTTTGCAATCCTCGAGTAACACAGCTGTTCTATTCTGAGCACAGGAGACGCAGGGTTTTCTTTCCACCCCAACACACCTCTCTCTCTCTCTCTCTCTCTCTCTCTCTCTCTCTCTCTCTCTCTCTCTCTCTCTCTCTCTCTCTCTCTGTCTGTCTTTTCTATCGTGCACATGGTCGTTGCATGTAACAGTAGATGGAGTTATTAGTCAGACAGCAGCATGGCTGAACAGGTGTTTTCCAAATGGGCTTTGAGGGGCATGGTGGCAAAAATGGCCTCTGTTTGGCCCTTGGCCTCCGCTGAGCCATTTGTCAAGGGGAGGTGTGAAAAACCATTCCACTTCAAGCAGTCTCCATTTGCTCATTACTCACTGATGGCGAGTAACGTGTTCTCTCTGATGGTAGAACCGTATTTAATTCAGAAAGTATGAACCAGTAATGTAGCGAAAACACGTTGATGATGGTAAACCGTGCTACGTCTCATATATTTATCAAGCAGTGTGTTATGTGTGAATGGTTCAAAAATATTAATGAGTGTGTTGACCTTCAATCATTCGCCAAAGTCCTATCTCAGCCGACTCTGGGCGAAGGTGGGGTTCCCCTAAACAGCTCGCCAGTCCACCACAGAGCTAATACAAGCACAACCATTCACATTCAACATTCACACCTAGGGGCAATCAGTACCCAGAGGAAACCCATGCAAACACATACAAACCCCACACGGACACACCCTCGCCAAGCACAGCACTCAAACCCGGGACTGTCTTGTTGTGAGGCAGACTTGGTAACCACTACACCACCGTGCCGCCGGTGCGGTTTTCTTTAACACATAATAGACACTGATTTGTTACCGCTATGAGAATGAAGTCTAAAACCTGTTTTGTGTTCTGCTTCGGGGATCAGATTTCATTTTACACTGCAAGATCTATTTCAATACTTGTACTTCAGGTATATTATGCAAGAATTTTAATTAAAGTTCCAATTGCTTTCCACACATTCGTATAATTTACATGCTGGGCGTCAGTCCTCCCTTGACATTAGATTTGAGCATCGTTCACATTTTTACATTTTTACATCTCTGATATTTCCCTTTTTTTGTCCGTAGCCGTCCAGCGTGGACGCATGTCCAGTTCTCAAACCAGTCCAGGCCAGTACCTGCCCAATGGGAATGACCCGTACAACGGGCAACCCTATCTATCAGGCTTCATCTCTCTGCTACTTCGGGCGGAACCGTACCCCACATCCCGCTATGGAGCCCAGTGCATGCAGTCCAACAACCTGATGGGCATCGAGAACATCTGCGAGCTGGCAGCACGCCTTCTGTTCAGCGCTGTAGAATGGGCTAAGAACATCCCATTCTTTCCAGACCTGCAGCTCATGGATCAGGTAAAGCCTCCGGAGGCCCGTGAACCCTTGGGATGGTGGGAAAAGAGATAACTAGCTGATTAAATCAATGCAAAATACGTTTGTAGCTACAAGGTACTTTCAAGGATGTGCCTGATTTAATAGTACGTCTTCCAGGCACTGGTTCTGGAGGAAATGTGTCGGTATAAGTCATGGAAAGGGAACCGGAAATCAAGACAAATATAATCATGCTTTTATGGCAGCACTTTCTGGACTAGTCCATGATAGATAGCAATTACATATGCAACCTGTTTTTGGAGCAACACCTCCAGTAACACTATCCGGTTGAGATTCATGCAAACTCTGGAATGTGATGATACTGATAGCCGTAAACGAGCTGCTGAGTCATGACCATTTTGATCCTTATTGTCACCGTTTGTGGATCCTAGGTGGCACTGTTGCGCATGTCGTGGAGCGAGTTGTTCGTCCTGAATGCAGCACAGTGTTCCATGCCGCTGCATGTCGCTCCACTGCTGGCCGCCGCCGGTCTGCACGCTTCCCCAATGTCCGCCGAGCGCGTGGTGGCCTTCATGGACCATATCCGTGTATTCCAGGAGCAGGTAGAGAAGCTGAAGGCCCTGCAGGTGGACACAGCGGAATATTCCTGCCTCAAATCTATTGTCCTCTTTACTTCAGGTAGGAATCATCTACTGAGTGCAAGAACTGATTCAGGTGTGGTGTCCCATGTGTCCTGTAATCATAATTAACCATTATTCAGTGAAGGCAAGGTGGATGTCACAGAATATTCAGTTCAATTCAATTCAAATCCACCAAGCCTGCGGCCGGTGATTGCATTATATTACGCGGGAAGATAAAAAGCACACCAAATCGAGATTATTTTTATAGTTTATTTTTATATTATTAACCACGACAGAGGCAGGTCAGGTGTGGATCACATGCCCTTAGCAGAACTAAGTGCTGTGTAGCTAACATTATCTATTAGGCTAATTCCGAGTTTTAGTATATACTACACAGAAACACAAGAAAAGTAAAATAAAATTAGATTATTATGGTTTATGTTTCAATCTTTAAAGTGAAATAGTAATGGTGCCATGTGACCCTGAAAAATATGAGTGCCTGAAATTTTTATTCAAACATTATACAATTGGAATAATGTTGTAATGTGGCTGATCCCCCAGATGGTGGACCAATCAGATCACGCCATTCCTTTCACTCACTCACTCATTTGTCGAACCACTTAGTGCTACTAGGGTTGCGGAAGGCTGGATCCTTTCTCAACCGACACTGGCTGAACAGCTCACGAGACCACTGCAGCGCCCACCCACACACACACACACACACACACACACACACACACACACACACACACACACACACACACAGAGCCATCAACAGTCACACCTATGGGAAGTTTGAAACATCTAATTAGTCTCATGAGCATGTCTTTGGACTGTGGGAGGAAACTCGAGTCTCCAGAAAAAGCCCACACAAGCGCAAGGAGAAGACGCAAACTCCACACAGACATGCCCATGTGAAAACATTTGACGGGCCCAGTTAACATGTCAAGGTGTGGTAAGAATCGTAAAAAAAGCTAAATTTGGAAGGTCATCTGTTTCATGAACAAAGCGTGATACAACTAATAAGTATAAGAAGTAACTAAAGATGTTGTTTCAGTGAAGAGAGGCGTGTACAGGATTGTTTTTTCAAATCCCACTCCCACCAAAGGAATCTTGAAGGAATTCTGACCAATCCTGCGCACTCTCGCACTTAGTTCTCTTCATATTCCTCCAGTATGAACCTCATGAGTCCTAGTTGAGTTCAGCCAAAGATAATCACTATATATATATATATATATATATATATATATGTATACGTATATATATATATATATATATATATATATATATATATATATATATATATATATATATATATACACACACACACACACACACACATATACATATATATATATATATATATATATATATATATATATATATATATATATATATATATATATATATAATAAAAATAAAAGGACAGGACAAAGACTTTCTATTGAAACTCCATTTTTGAAGGGTGGTGAAACCATCCTCTCTCTTCAGGTGATTATAGAAGAATCAGATCAGATCAGAAAATCCTATATATATATATATATGAAGGATATAAAAGTCATTTCAGTGATAATGACAATTTAAAAATCGCATCCAATTGTCTTCCATGCTGTTGTTGCGATCTCACAACCAGAGTAAACCAAAGTTGTTGTTGGGTCTTGTGGGAACCCAATCCACAATCCACACCTTGAGCTCAGAGTAACGTGTTTTTATCATCTGTAGCCAATTCGTAACACAATCCAACATTAAGACATAATGCTACATGATCTCTGATCCTTTCAATAAACAAGCGAGCATTTCCATCCTTGTTTTGTTACATTTGAAGAAATAAAATAGTTTCCGAGTACGCATCTGTTTTTTCAAGACCAGGTTAATAGACCTTTGGGTCTAATGATAATTTTGTGAGAAATAATGCTAATAAGATGCTATCGCTGGAGTTTGTATACAGTGGGAATGTTCACTGGGTTTTGTTAGAATGTGGGAGATCTGGAGGGGATTAAGGCTAATGCAGCTGCTCCCGCTCGCCTGATGCAACACAGGAACAGTTTCTAATTAGTTGATGAGTTAAATTTCGTGTCTTGAAGTTAGATAAATGGCCCTTCTACAACAAATGCAGCATCGATGCACTCATGAATTGGAGAACGCTGCCGTAAAAGCCTGCAGGCGCAGAAGTAAATCACACCGTTTATTTTCCAGTGGTTGGAAAACCATATGGAGGAGCTTGGAATACTATCTAAGCATCACATCTCGCAAACTCAGTTAATGTGGCCTGTGGGTGCAGGGCGATAGGTCACGAGTGACGTTTCCCACACATGCCTGCAACCTCGATAGTTTTCTGCACACCTGTTTTTATTCATTCGAGAACGACTGTGAATCCAGAAACACGTTCCCAGCCCTAAAATATGACCTCCACTTTTCCAAATGCTTCCCTTGTTTCTTCAAGCTTCTATCTATTATTGAAAACAGCCGGCAACCTTTTGCCCCTCCTCCTTTCTCCCACCAGCAAGCCTGAATTATGTATGCCGAGTTACAGCGAGAGGGTTCGACGCAGTCTGACCTACATAACTCGCCGCCTCCTTTCCCAAAGGGGTTTCCACCCCGTCCGTCCATATTGCCCCCAATCTCCCAACTGAAGGCAAATACCGTTAGTGCTTCATCTTTTTTGCCAGGATTCGCAGCAGTAGGGGGCTTCCCCATGCGTGCTCTCACTGTGAAGCACAAAAGGAATGAGAGCTACCCTC
>CM045739.1:3625000-3640000 GCA_024760905.1 Plotosus lineatus
GAAGCTTTTTGCTGTCTATGTTTTCAACATAAATCCTTGTTTACTGCAAACACCAGTTTGGCTCCAGTTAGCATGCATCTTCTCAGCTGCCAAAGTAGGCTGTTTATGGAGCAGCCTTCTGGTTTTTTTTTTTTTTTTTTTCTTTCTGTCTAACCAAAAGCCATTTCATGTTCCATGGCACACAAGACTGAATGATGACAGACTAAGCCGACTTTTCAAGATGAGGACGTGCCTTATGCGCCTCTTCTTGTGCTCAACTTTCCTCATGGGAATTCCGAACCCTTCCCAATCCCATGGTAAACAGGCAGAGAGAAAAACTCAGGCCAGAGTAAAGGAAACTCCCTTGCTGTAAAATACAAAGAATTCCATGACATTTTAATAATAAAAAAAAAAAAAAAAAAAAAAAAAGCTGCTTTTCCTGCCATAACATTTTTGAGAGGATCTGACTGCAGAGTGGGGTGACCCGATCAATACCCGATCAATATTACTGTGGGAGAAGGTTCCTCCAAAACATTTGAACCCTATTGCATTAATATCGATGGGCTGTGTTGCGTTCCTGCCACCTACTGGAATTCTCACAGGACATAGTATCCAAAATACCTAAAGAAATAAAGCAAGAAAAGTCAAATAACATTCATTTTGAACCTGATTTAAATCCAACTGTTTTTATAGAATTTAAATTATGGGTTTAAATGGATTTAAATTATACATGAGCAATTTTTAAAGGTTATATTTTACACAAATTTACCAAAAACATACATGAGCAGTGGGCAGCAGTTGTGTGAATGTGTGACTAATCATATCATGTTCTTTCAGTAGTGTCTGCGCTGCTGGAGCACCAATACGATCACCATGTGCATGTTTCTGGGTCAGAACGTTAGATATTTCAGATGGTGTATTTTTAGACACGTCTGTTTCCACTTAGTGTATGTTCTCCTCCTGTGTGGCCTGCATCTCTCTTTCTCTCTCTCTCTCTCTCTCGTCCCTCCCCTGCCTCTCTCTGTCTGTTATGTCCTAAGGCACCATTTGACCTATTAAGTCATGGCCCAGAGTGGTGTCAGTGGTGTACAGATGGAGAGCCGAAACATCAGTGGAAATCAGTGACCTCATAGAGTAACAAACAAATGGGATATTTAAATTTTATTGTGTATATTAAAGTTACATAATTGTTTTCTTTTAAAAAAGCACAAACAAACTAGAATAGCAATCCAGATAAAATAAAAATGATGATGATGATAATAAATAAAAAAATAACAACAAGATAAAAACAACAAAGCGGCAGCTTGAGTGACAGATGGGGTTTTCAGGATACTGTACTGCAGTTCACACAGCCTCGTACTCTAAAGCCTATGATATTCTCTGAGTGCTAAAAGTACTGAAATTCTTTACTTATAAAAAATATCAACAACTTCTGATCGAAATAAATAATAAAGTAATGATAATGACAAAGACACCAGTGTTAAACTGTCTCCATAACCAATGAACCAAAGAATGTTGCTAAACAGTAGCTAACGCTAAGGAGCAACATGGTGACTGATCTCTCAAATGTGAGTCACATGATAAACCAGCTGAATTCTAATGTGAACTGGCATGATAACAAAATAGTATACAGTATGTATATTTGGTTATTTGCTATTTTCGGGTGTTAATAAGATCTGGGTATTAGCTAAATTTGGGTATTACTCAGAGTTGGGTTGTAGCTAGTTTTGGTTATTCGCTAGAGTCGAGTAGGAGTTAGATTTGGGTATTAGCTACACTTGGGTATTAATTAAATTTGGGCATGAGCAAGATTTGGATATTAGTTACATGTGGGTTTTAGCTAGTTTTGCATATTCGTACGATCTGGCTATTAGTCAGATTTGGGTATTATTAAGAATTGGGTTAGTGGTAAGATTTGTGTGGGGTTTTATCATTAAATTTGGCAGCTTTGTAGTGTCGTCTCCATAAACATTCTTTTAAAGAACAAAATCCATCACAATTGCACCAACCTATTGTGTTATTGTTAATATAATGTAATGTACATATAAGTAAGTAAGTAAGTAAGTAAGTACAGTCATAACTCACCGTATGAAATTAATCCGTTCCAGAAGTGGTTTCGTAACCTGATTTTTTCATAAGTTGAGTCGCATTTTACATGTAAAAGGCCTGATTCTTTCCAAGGCCACCAATACTACCCCCTAAACCCTTTCTTCTTCTTTTCCTTTCGGCTGTTCCCTTCAGGGGTCGCCACAGCAAATGATCTGCCTCCATCTCTCCCTATCCTCTGCATCTTCTACTCTTACTCCAACGACCTTCATGTCCGCCTTCACCACATCCATAAATCTTCTCTTTGGTCTTCCTCTGGGCCTTTTGCCTGGTAGTTCCAACCTCAGCATCCTACGACCAATATACTCACTATCCCTCCTCTGTACATGTCCAAACCATCTCAATCTAGCCTCTCTGACTTTGTCTCCAAACCGTCTTACATGTGCTGTCCCTCTGATGGACTCATTTCTGATGCTATCCATCCTCGTTACTCTCAAAGAAAACCTCAACATTTTGATCTCTGCTACCTCCAACTCTGACTCCTGTCTTTTCCCCAGGGCAACTGTTTCTAAACCATACAACATCGCTGGCCTCATCACCGTCTTGTACACTTTTCCCTTCATTCTTGCCGATACTCTCCTATCACACATCACACCGGACACTTTTCTCCATCCATTCCAACCTGCCTGCACACGCTTCTTCACCTCTTTTCCACACTCTCCATTGTTCTGGATTGTTGAGCCTAAGTACTTAAAATCCTCCACCTTCTTTATCTCTGCCCCCTGTAACCTCAAAGTTCCTCTTGGGTCCTTGTCGTTCACACACATGTATTCTGTCTTACTAAGACTAACCTTCAATCCTCTCCTTTCCAGGGCATACCTCCACCTCTCTAGATTTTCCTCCACTTGGTCTCTGCTCTCACTACAGATCACGATGTCATCTGCAAACATCATAGTCCATGGAGATTCTTGTCTAACCTCATCTGTTAGCCTGTCCATCACCATAGCAAGCAAGAAGGGGCTGAGAGCTGACCCTTGATGCAGTCCCACCTCCACCTTGGCCTCCTTCAGCTTCAATATCATACCGATGTTAGATGGGTTTCGGCCATATTCCTTTGCAATATCACTCAACCGCATGCCACGAGCCCGCTTCTTCTTTTCACTTGCACTGGGAATCACTTTCACCGGGAATCACACGCGCGCGTGTGTGTGTGTGCATGCCTGTGTGTGTGTGTGTGTGTGTGTGTGTGTGTGTGTGTGTGTGTGTGTGCGCGCATGCCTGTGTGTGTGTGTGTGTGTGTGTGTGTGTGTGTGTGTGTGTGTGTGTGTGTGTGTGCTCGCGTGTGTTGACAATGTCTTCTTAGCAGAGTTATAATTTTACAAATGTTTATGCAAGGTTAAAAGCCTGAGCCAAAAAATAATGTTGCAATGAGCACACTCAAAAAACTCATGAAACAACAGTAACTCTGTCCTTTACACATTTTAGAACTCCGCGACGAACAATGGGTCGAAGGCACACAAAAAGCATCATGGGTATTATGGAGATGCAGTTCCACAATAGCCAATGGGAGGTCAGCGGGGCGAGGTGTTGGGAGATAGCCAATGGGAGAGCAACTCGTGCATTGTTTGAATTTTTGAGATGGCGCGTTTCGTAACGTGAATTTTTTCGTATCCAGAGACGGAAATTTTAGGTAAATGTGTTTTGTAACATGGATTTTTCGTTTGTTAGGTCTTTCGTAAGGTTCGGTACCACTGTATATCATGGTTCACTGTGGTGACCCTGAAAAGGGAAAAATCTGAAAGGAAAAGAAGAAGAAGATCATGGTGAGATTACAAAAAGACTCATTTCTATAATTAATAAGCTACAGTTTATTATTTAATCACATCTGTCTGAACTTCACCTTAAACCTAACTTAATGCTAAAAAGTAATGTGAGATAATATAAAAACATAGTCTTTTAAAACATAATATGAAGTAAAACTTTTCCCCTCTAAACATAATAAATAGAGAGAGATTTCCTTTCGGCTGTTTCCCTTTGTCAGGGGTCGCCACAGCGAAAGATGTGCATGTTTGATTTGGTTCATAGGTTTTTATATCGGATGCCCTTCCTGACACAACCCTTTAGCGAGGGATAGAAACACGCTGACGGCTATGCAGCTCGTCTTTACAAAAGTCAGCAATGGTTCTTTTACATGAACCTCTCACCAGAGACAGTGAGAGACACAGCTGGCCTTTGATAACCCAGTTAGTGCACTGGGGGGACACTGACAACCTTGTGGAGAGTGGGACTCAAACCCCCAACCCTAGGATGAGCGATCCAGCGCCCTGTACCACCAGACCACCACTGCCCCCAAATATAATAAATAGAAAGCATATAATATAAATAATATATAACATAATATATAATAATATAAATATAATTATACTGACTAGAAAGCAACGTAAACTGCAGTAAACTGTACCGAACTAATTAGACTTTACAAATGTTCTTTTTGTCCATGAAAAATAATGACATGTATATCGTAAGTTTTAGATGTAATTTGCAGTACACACAAAGATAATTAATAATAAAAAAAATCAGTTGAACACTTACCGTATCTCCAGCTACCACTTAAGGAGCTCGAGTTCCACCTCGCAGGGAGAAACATACACAGTAAGTCCTAATAATAATGATCTCTTATAATTGTGTTGGTGTTAACAATGATTATAAGATATATACATCATCATCATCATTAATTTTCTGTAACCGCTTAATCCTAATTAGGGTTACGGGGAGGCTGGCACCAATCCCAGCCGACTCTGGGCGAGGGCAGAGTACACCCTGGACAGCTCGCCAGGTCATCGCAGGGTGGAAACACGCTGACGGCTATGCAGCTACTCCTGTCGAAAGTCAGCACTGGTTCTTTTACATGAACCTCTCACTATAGACAGTGAGAGACATGGCCGGCCTTTGATAACCCAGTTGGCTGTACTGGGGGGACAGTGACAACCCGTGGAGAGCGGGACTCGAAACCCCAACCTTAGGATCTGCGATTCAGCGCCCTATACCACTAGGTAACCGCAGCCCAGGATATAAACACTACACTATAATTATGAGTTATTTATTACTGTATATCTGCATAAAGGCTTTTCACTGTCTCTAAATTATGACTTAAAATCTCATTATCGAGGACACTGGTGATAAGGTGCTGGATTACCGATCCCAAGGTTGGAGGTTCAAGCCCCACTCTCAGCGGTTGTCACCGCTGTCCCCCCCAGTGCACTAACTGGGTTATCAAAGGCCCGCTGAGTCTCTCGCCGTCTGTGGTTCATATAAAAGAACCATTGCTGATTTTCGTCAAGAGGAGCTACATAGATGTCAGCGTGTTTCTGCCCCGCAATATCCTGGCGAGCTGTCCAGAGTGCAGTCTGCTCTCATCCAGAGAGGCTGATGCCCATCTGAGCCGACCCTGAGCGAGGGCAGAGTACACCCTGGACAATTGGCCAGGCCATTGCAGGGCAGAAACACATTGGGGGCTATGCAGCCCAGTCTTCTGAATGTGATAATGACTTACAAAGCATATCACATGATCTGTCACATCATTCTATTCATATTCACATGACTTGTAATTGGGTTCATCTGTGTTTAATCTCACACATGCACACGCGCACACACACACACACATACACACACACACACACACACACACACACACACACACACACACATTGTATAAATAAGTCACAGTGATAGTCTTCTCTTCATATGTTCCTTACTTTAAGTAGATATAAAATTTAATGCTTCTTTCTAATGACCCGACTCTGTTAAGCGACCGCAGAGAGCCTTATTTATTTAGTTATTTGTTTATTTAGCATTGTTTTCATGAAATCCATCTGTATTTTGTATTTATGTCTCTCTGGAGTATTTCACCAGACAACGTGCACCTGTGACCAAAGTGCCTCGAGATATTTTTCACAGAAGTTATTAATATAGTCTGACCCAATAAAACCTCCGACATTTTAAAGGTAACTCGAAAAAAATCATTAAAGATCACAAAAAAAATACATTCAATATCGTTTTTAATTCATCTTCTTTTAAAGATGATCCTCTAAATGGTGTCTGTCATTGTCTACACATGCTTGAAGGTGATTTGTGAAGGCCGCCAAGGCTTCACGGGTCATGCTGGGTGGAGCAACGGAGATCTCCTGCTTGATAGCTTTAAGGGTTTAGGGTCAGTGGCTATAGACTTGTGATTAAAGGTGACACTACACAAAGAAAAACTCACAAGGGCTGGGGTCTGACGAATGGGCTCGACAAAATGAAAATTTTACATTTATGGCATTCGGTAGTCTCCCTTATCCAGAATGATTTATCTTTTATATTCAAGTGAAAAAATGGGGCCAAAGAGAGGCACGTTGGTGGTACTGGGTTTTAAACCTCTCACTTTCAGATCTGTAATCCAGAGTCTTAACCACTGAACCACCAACAAGATCATACAATCCAGAAACATTTCCATCAGCACTTCTGATGAAGTTCAAATTGTGTGTGAACTCCGCAGCTCAATCCTACTGAAACCATACATCACGTTCGTCTTGCTCAAGGCTCCCCTCCTGACCAGATGCATGAAGATTCATATGTGAAAATAATGATTAACGAAAACTGTATTGAATTAAGTTTGTAAATAATAATGGGATTATCTGTAACCTTTTTTAATGTAATTTTATATATATATATATATATATATATATATATATATATATATATATATATATATATAAAATAAAAATAAAAGGACAGGACAAAGACTTTCTATTGAAACTCCATTTATCACTACAGATCTGTTTCGAGGGGTGAAACCATCCTCTCTCTTCAGGTGATTATAGAAGACTTCGAGAGAGGATGAGAATTGAAGAGAGAGGATGGTTTCACCCCTCGAAACAGATCTGTAGTGATAAATGGATTTTCAATAGAAAGTCTTTGTCCTGTCCTTTTATTATTTTTTATTTTTATTTGCTCTACCAAAAAGTATTGAGCACTCTCCTACGGAAGGATCTACTCAGAAAATCATATATATATATATATATATATATATATATATATATATATATATATATATATATATATATATATATATATATATATATAAATAAATTACATTCAAAAGGTTACAGATAATCCCATTTTTATATATATATAAATGGGATTATCTGTAACCTTTTTGAATATATATATATATATATAATATTTTTATTTATATTTATATATATATATATATATATATATATATATATATATATATACATATATATATACATATATATATATACTGTATTTATTTATTTATTTATTTTGAAGAATTGTGGGGGTGGTCGCCATGTATTGATGAACACTTGACACAGAGCGCCTCTAGTGGTGAAAAAGTGATCTTTTTAATTCAAGTTCAAGCTCAGTGAAAGTGTCTATGTAAGACTGGAGATGTGACTGAAATGTGGGTCAGTCTCTTGGGCTTGGCAATGTTCTAATAATAATAATAATAATAATAATAATAATAATAATGAAAACTTCTTTTCTATAGGGGGAAAATCTATAGTATGATGTATGGTGGTGGGTGTGGATCTTACTTATGAGTAATTGTTGCTGTGGCTGGTGATTTAATTACTAGATTGTGTGTTCAGTGTTATGGAAATAGTCAGAAGGTAGAGCTGTGTGTTTTCAGAAAGTAACTATTTAAAATGTTTATTTCAATAGATTTATTATTGTTTTTTTATAGGGGTAGAATTTAAACACGTGAGCATAAAGCTGCCAAGCTTGAAGTTATAGCAGAAACTAAATCCTTTTGGTGGAAAAGGTAGAAGATAACTGTTGGAATAGTGCTGTGGTGTAAAAACAAGAAACCACTCCAGGTCGGTGACTGTCACTGTGGCTGGTTGTAATTTTCACTGTGCCATCACATCGCTGATTATTTATAAGAGAAATGCACCAAGTATTTATTTCTTACTTTTGTGATAGGCATTGCTTGTTTTTCATTGCGAATGTGAGCCCTTGCGATGCCCTTTCATTGTGTGTGTGTGTGTGTGTGGGGGGGGGGGGGGGGGGGGGGGGGATAACCAAAAGCTCGGTCCAGCTTCTCACCTGCGGCATTGTGGCCTGCAGTTTCGTATGAAGGGTAATTGGGGACTCACATTCTGGGACCAGCTTTGTCTTTGTTTCCCGGCTGAATTCACTGACCCGGACGTGTCAGGTCACAGGAGTGTTAAATGGCGCAGGGTGCTGCAGCTGCATGATTCTCAGTGTTTTTTTCCATGTGCGCTCTCTCTCTTTGTGTGTGTGTGTGTGTGTGTGTGTGTGTGTGTGTGTGTGTGTGTGTGTGTGTGCGTTATATGCAGTTGCGTGCATATAGCGGTGCATACTGTGTGCTTTTAAACGGCATGTGTGCAGTGGAACAAAATTGCTCTTTTGCTGTCGGAATGAGACACAGAAAATAAAATGTTTATATTTACTGCATCTCCATCAACGTTAGACAGAACAATAAAAATAATTCTTCACATTATACATAACGCATATCTCATCTGATATTCTGAGATTCTCTCTTCAAACCTTGCCCTCGCCCAGAGTCGGCTAAGATGGACACCAGCCTCCCCACAACAATAATTAGAATTAAGTGGTTCAGAAAATGAATGAATGAATTATTATTAGAACTATAAATAAGTAAGGGCAGTGTTGGCCCGGTGGCAAGGTGCTGGACTACTGGTCACAAGGTCGGAGGTTCAAGCCCCACTATCACCAAGTTGTCACTGCTGTTCCCCAGTGCAGTTTGAAAACTGGGTTCTCCAAGGCCAGCCGTGCCTCTCACTGTCTGTAGTGGGCGGTTCATGTAAAGAACCGTTGCTGACTTTTGTAAAGAGGAACGATGATTTGGCGAGCCGTCCAGATTGTACTCTGTCCTCGCCCCAAGTCAACTGAGACGGGCCACATCCTTAATTAGAATTCAGCGGATCAGAAAATGAATGAATATGAACAAGCAAAAACAAAACGCCTGTCTTCAAATATTATGATGAAAATTATCTAAAAAAAACAATATGTAATTCGAAACAACTAAAAAAGTACACTTCAGTAAACAGCTCCTTATTATTCGGATATAGTATATATATGTATAAGGATTAATGTTGATATTATTATTATTATTATTATTATTATTAGTGTTATGGGTGTAATGTGTGTGTATAAATACATACGTGTGTGTGTGTGTGTGTGTGTGTGTGTGTGTGTGTGCGTGTGTGCGTGCATGTGTGTGTGTGTGTGTGTGTAAAAAAAGAGGGGGGTGTAGAGAGAGAGAGAGAGAGAGAGAGAGAGAGAGAGAGAGAGATATTTTGTAATATATGTGTGATTATTATTATTATTATTATTATTATTATTATTATTATTATTATTATTATTATTATTATTATTAATAGGGATGGTGCTGTAGTTCAGTAGGTAACCGCCACTTGCTCGCCTCTTGTTCTTGACACAAGTGCACACTTATCATCCATTGTGTTTATCCATAAATCACGCTTACATCTCAAGGCTGTGAATGTTTCAGCCTCACCCTCAACCCCACACAGTCCCCACGGGTGGACCTGAAACCTGATTCTGAAGCACGCCACAGTCTCTAGCAGCTCCTCCACCTGTCCCAGGCCATTCCCTGTAGAGCTGTGCGTGTGTGTATGTGTGTGTGTGTGTGTGTGTGTGTGTGTGTGTGTGTGTGTGTGTGTGTGTGTCCCTCGGCCTTAACCCACCTGTTCCAATCTCATGGCCATTTCGCCCCCAGCTGTTGCTCTGCTCGTTTCTACAGTGAACGGCATCTCTCAGCTCTCAGAAGCCTCGGCATGCAGCGAGGACATAATGATTTAAAAGCCTTTGTCCGGTGATAAGGTCACTATTTAAGTAACTAAAATGACTGGTAAAACACGTGATGCCCCACAGGGTACTAATGTATGCGCTGTAGAATACAGTGTAGAATATAATATATACCGAAGTGTAAATTTCAGTGATATATAATTAAACAGCAGATAAACATTTTGTTTATTTTCCATTTAAAAGCCGAATACTGTGCAGACAATTATTGCCATCAATTCTGATGTTCTACTTTTTTTCTTTGTAATAATTTATAAAAAGGCAGTGGTGGCCTGGTGGTTAGGTGCTGGATTACTGGCCCCACGGTTGCTGCTACCCCCCCAGTGCACTAACTGGGTTATCCAAGGCTGGCCGTGTCTCTCGCTGTCTGTGGTGAGAGGTTCATGTATAAGAACTATTGCTGAATTTCGAAAAGAGGAGCTGCATAACCGTCAGCGTGTTCTGTCCTGCGATGGCCTGGGGAGCTGCCCAGGGTGTACTCGACCCTCGCTCAGAGTCGACTGAGGTGGGCGCCAGCCTCCCCGCGACCCCAATTAGGATTAATCAGTTCAGAAACTGAATGAATGAATGAATAATTTATAAATAACTGAATGTCTCTTTTTTTTTTTTAAGAAAGCTGCTGTTGCTTTTTGAGATCTTCATCTTCAATCCCACTTTGGTAGCGACAAGTTACCAGGAAAATCCTGAAGTTTAGTTTGAGTAATATGAAGTAGATCTTGAGTTTAGTTGTATAATATTTGCCTTTATAAAATTTTGAACTTATTTCAACATGCACATCTCCAACAGATTGATTAGCGGAAATACAAAAGGATGAATACTAGCGCACGTGATATTTTTGTACACGGAAGTGAATTCAAAGATAATCCTCGATCCTCAACATCACACACTGTGATGGACTAAAAATAATTTCAGGATGATGGTGCATGTCGAATTTAGTTCACTCGTGCTGCTCAGAGTAGGTTTATCCACAATCTGACGGTCCGGGTTGCAATGAGGGAAATCCCCTTTTACACCCAATGAGACAGGCCAAGCCCTTTGATCATGACAATAGCAGCACAGTTCTGAACTTAAGTGACTTGGGAAAAAATGAGACATTCCTGTATGGGAAGTGTAGGAACATGCCTGCGCTCTCACAAGGCCTCCCAGCGTGAACCTTTGACTCATATACAGGAATCGCACAACTCTGCGCAGAGGATCAGAGGCTCGGAGGAGGACGTGCTAATACTGTTCCTTCTGTCCAAAAGAACTGACGCGCTGCTTGTTTTGGGTGCTGAGGTCTTAGATGTGGGAGCGGTTTGGATAAAAAGCTTTTTGTGCATCTTTGTGGGGAACAAACTATGAACGAGGCATCAGGAAAAACCGATTCACAGGATCTGCGTGCGTGAGGTTTTTTCTATAAACAAATCAGTGCTTGGAAGTGTTTTACATACAGTAAGTAGTTTCACAATCACATTAAAGGCGAACCAGGATAGCAATGTGTCGTTTATGACTCTTTTAGATGAACTTTTTTTCATCACTCACACATTTGATAAACCACTTAATCCTATCAAGGTCGCAGGGAGGACTTCACAGGGCCAACACACTCAGCCAATTACAATTACAGCTTGCATACATACCTGGGGCAATTTGGCACAGCTGGGTAGTTTATTGTGCTTGTTTTTGGACTGTAGAAGGAAGCCAGAGTACGCAGAGGAAACCCACACAAACACAGGCAGGACATGCAAACTCCTCACATAAATACCCGAGTACGGGACTCCAACCCAGGACCTTCTTGCTGTGAGGTGGATGTGCTAATCGTTCTCGCTGCTCGTCACTGCGCGGCCCGTTTTAGGTGAATTTTGAGAGTTGATTCAGACACATGTGCCGGCGTTTTCCTCTCTGCCTCCTTTATTGACAGTTTGTTGTCATTTAATACTAACAAAGGCTTCTGTGTAAATCTGAAAAATATAAATAATGTGAGGATAATGTTATGTATGTAGTCCAGTGGATTGTAGGGTGATGAATTACAGTTATTTCAATATATTATGGAGTCAACCAGTAGAGCGCCATAGTCGTGGAATATGGCGTGGAAAGTTGTCCCAGTGTCTGTCCTGTGTCCATGTGTGCCCACGAGAGGAAAGCCAGTAAAGCTACATGTCGCTGAATTGATTTTGATTGACTGTTACTGTATGTATTGCTGGCCTGCAGGAAGCTGTGCAGCAATAATAATAATAATAATAATAATAATAATAATAATACAGAAACCAGACAATAGCAAATACACACCCAAAATTGCAGAATTAATATTTTCTGATCAAAGAAGAGGCTTGAATTTTTTCTGCTCAGCCAAGCCCATTTGATGAAGATATAGTACGTAACAGTTCTTGACTGTTCAAAACAGATCCTGGTTTGGATCTTCTGCAGTGGCTACAGAATTGGAGCGATGCTTTTTCACCACCGCTCTCTTCGCAGACCGAAGGCATCTTTCAGCTGCTCTAGGTTGAGCTGGTCGTGGATCTGTGACGGTCTTACCGTCACTGTTGAACTTTTTACCATCGACAGAGGAATATTCAATTTGAACGGTAAAAAGTGGCACATGATGCTGCTACACGCCTCTTTACGAACTGCTCACGAATGCATATTTGGAAACACACTCATAGGAAAAGCACTATCCTTGTATGCATATACTCAAACGCTCCTGATTGGCTCCAGTGAGACCCCATCCAATACTCTCCTATGAGATTCCACCTGGGGATGGCAGCGTACATTGACCTGGATTTGAACTTGTGATCTCCGCTTTGATAGTTGTTAACCGTCCCGATGTGACACGCAGGAGTCCTATATGCTTCATTTGAAGGTGTTCATCAGTGTAGCAGTGTTTACTGATACAGTTTACTATATAAACAGTAACATTTCCAAAAAATAGGTGGACTGATTCTACTTCAGTTCATGAAAATGTTCGAACTGACATTGATGTTATGTGTTGAACTTGCGAAACAGAAGGAGTGTTTTCTTTGGTTCATCTTAGGCAGACATTATGAGCGAGAATGTTTTATTAGGACATATTTTACCTCGAGATATTGCAGATGCTAATGAATATCAATCCGGACAGCTGTGTTCTGAGTGAAATACGGAGTGTGCATACCGAATATGTAGTATCTCTGCTCCGGTTATAGAATTAAAGGGGTGTACAGAGAGTGGTACCGTGGCGTAGGGGTTAGGACATCTGCCTCACAGCAAGACGCTCCTAGGCCGGAGTCCCGGGCTTGGGAGTTTGAAGTTGCATGTTCTCCCCGTATTTGCATGGGTTTCTCTGGGCACTCTGGTTTCCTCTGAGGGTCCAAAGACATGCATACAATGCCAACTGGCTGTGATGAATTGCAACTTGTTGTCGAAGGTTGCATGTCTAAATAGGCTGTGCTTTATGACAGGACACAGGAAGCTTGGAAGAAGCTATTCACTCGTGTCACAGAGTAATTCACTCATCACCAAACAAGTTATTCATCTTGTCGAACCATCTCTACTCAATAGGTAAGGCATTCTTCAGTGCTTGTGCCTAATTAAAATCCTGTACCCTCTTCAAATATTTCCCTAATTACTCAAGTAATTTGAGTACCTTAAAGACTAAGCTTACCTTTAAGACTCTTATATGTGCATATTAAAATTAAACTAAGCAAAACGTTGTATGATACAAAGACTTTTTTGTTCTGGTATTATTTACTCTTACAAGAATTTATATATATGTATATATACAGTAATCCCTCGACACTTCGCATTTCCTACTTCGCGTCCCCACAATATCGTGGGATTTTCACACACACTACAGCGAGGGGCAGTGGTGGTCTAGTGGTATAGGGCGCTGGATCGCTGATCCAAAGGTTGGGGGTTCGAGTCCCACTCTGCACAAGGTTGTCACTGTCCCCCCCAGTGCAGCTAACTGGGTTATCAAAGGCCGGCCATGTCTCTCACTGTCTATGGTGTGAGGCATGTAAAAGAACCATTGCTGACTTTCAACAAGAGTAGGCTGCAAAGCTGTCAGCGTGTTTCCGCCCTGCGATGGCCCGGCGAGCTGTCCAGGGTGTACTCTGCCCTCGCCTGAAGTTGGCTGGGATGGGCACCAGCCTCCCCGCGACCCAAATTAGGATTAAGCGGTTACAGAAAATGAACTAAACACACTACAGCATTACATGTACATTCAACTACGCTACTACCCAACATACTCAAGTCAAGCAGGAGAACAGAGCATGTTGGGTAGCGTAGTTGAATGCAGGAAAAATCGTTTTCACTGTAGTGGTGACCAAAATCACTGGGAGAGTATCAATACGGAAACTGGTCGAGCATGGAGCACTGATGGCTGAGTGAATTCAGTTGCGCTCTCTGTATTTTGCCTGCGGGTAACAGCCTCACCCCTCACCACCGCATGCAGTGTATGGAGAGAGAGAGAGAAAGACAGTTAAACGCCTGTGAGTTTGGACACTAACATGGTACGTATTAAAGCAAAGGCTCTGGAGGCGCTGAGGAGCCCCAACCAAGCACCAGTGCCTCCAGTGATTCTCCTTCTCAACGTGGCTATGGATTTGTTATTTATAAGGTTTGTTAATAAATATATATTTATTGTCATTATAAGTTGTTTATATTGGTAAATTTATTTATGTATTATACACGTTTCCTGTATGACATTAACTTCTATATACATTTTATATAATATATAGGTGGGTGGGTGTCCTTAAGAAATTGCAGAAGTCATTTCGCGTTTTTTTGCATTTCGGGGGGGGTGGTCACCTTCAATTAACAGCGACATAAGGGGGATTACTATATATATGTATATATATATATATATATATATGGGATTTTCTGAGTAGATCCTTCCGTAGGAGAGTGCTCAATACTTTTTGGAAGAGCAAATAACAATTAAAAAAAAAGGACAGGACAAAGACTTTCTATTGAAACTCCATTTATCACTACAGATCTGTTTCGAGAGGACCTGAAGAGAGAGAGGATGGTTTCACCATATATATATATATATATATATATATATATATATATATATATACATACATATACACACACACACACACACACACACACACACACACACACACACACACAGTGGTACCTCAC
>CM045739.1:3645000-3702500 GCA_024760905.1 Plotosus lineatus
CTAAACTCTGAAATAGGACTAAACATATGCTGTTAGCTACATAGTGCTTAGTTCAGCTTGAAGCTCGGTACTTACCTGACCCATCTCTGTCATCAGGGAGACAGGTAAGAGAGTACTTGTTGTGTCCTCTGGAAGGAAAGTAGATAAGGAGACTTGGTGGTGGAATGAGGAAGTGCAGGAGTGTGTACAAAGGAAGAGGTTAGCTAAGAGGTAGTGGGACATAGAGAGGACCGAAGTGAATAAAGAGGAGTACAGGAAGACACGGTGTAAGGCGAAGGTAGCGGTGTCAAAGGCCAAACAGAGGGCGCCTGATGACTTGTATGATAGGTTGGACAGTAAGGAGGGAGAAAATTATTTATACTGGTTGGCACAGCAGAGAAATAGAGATGGGAAGGACGTGCAGCAAGTTAGAGTGATTAAAGACAAAGTGGGAAACGTATTGACTAATGGCAGAAGTGTGCTGGGAAGATGGAACGAGTACTTTGAAGACCTGATAAATGAGAAAAATGAGAGAGAAAAAGTAGAAGAGGTGACTGTTGAGGACCAGGAAGTAACAAAGATTAGTAAGGGTGAAGTGAGGAGGGCATTGAAGAGGATGAAGAGTGGAAAGGCAGTTGGTCCTGATGACACACCGGTGGAGGTATGGAAGTGTCTTGGAGAGGTAGCAGTAGATTTTCTGACCAGAACATTCAACAAGGTCTTAGAGAGTGAGCAGATGCTGGAGGAATGGAGGAGAAGTGTGCTAGTGCCCATTTTTAAGAACAAGGGAGAAGTGCAGAGTTGTGCAACTACGGATGGATAAAGTTGATGAGCCATACGATGAAGTTATGGGAAAGAATAGTGGAAGCTAAACTAAGGGCAGGGGTCAGCATTTGTGAACAACAGTTTGGTTTCATGCCAAGAAAGAGCACCACAGATGCAGTGTTTGCTTTGAGGATGTTCATAGAGAAGTACAGAGAAGGTCAGAAGGAGCTGCATTGTGCTTTTGTTGATCTGGAGAAAGCATATGACAGAGTGCCGAGAGATACTGTGATATCGCATGAGGAAGTCTGGAGTGGCAGAAAAGTATGTTAGAGTGGTGCAGAACATGTATGAGAGATATAAGACAGTGGTGAGGTGTGCTGTCGGTGTGACATAAGAGTTCAAAGTGGAGGTTGGACTGCATCAAGAGTCAGCTCTGAGCCCCTTCTTGATTGCTCTGGTGATGGACAGGCTGACAGACGAGGTGAGACAAGATTCCCCATGGACTATGATGTTTGAAGATGACATTGTGATCTGTAGTGAGAGCAGGGAACAAGTGAAGGAAAATCTAGAGAGGTGGAGGTATGCCCTGGAAAGGAGAGGAATGAAGGTTAGCCTCAGTAAGACAGAATACATGTGTGTGAACGACAAGGACCCAAGAGGAACGGTGAGGTTATAGGGAGCAGAGATAAAGAAGGTGAAGGTTTTTAAGTACTTAGGCTCAACAATCCAGAGCAATGGAGAGTGTGGAAAAGAGGTGAAGAAGCGTGTGCAGGCAGGCTGGAATGGTTGGAGAAAAGTGTCCGGTGTGATGTCTGATAGGAAGGTATTGGCAAGAATGATAGGAAATGTGTACAAGACAGTGTTGAGGCCAATAATGTTGTATGGTTTAGAAACAGTGGCCCTGGGGAAAAGACAGGAGGCAGAGCTGGAGGTAGCAGAGATGAAAATGTTGAGGTTCTCTTTGGGAGTAACGAGGATGGATAGGATCAGGAATGAGTACATGAGAGGGACAGCACATGTAAGACATTTTGGAGACAAAGTTAGAGAGGCTAGATTGAGATGGTTTGGACATGTACAGAGGAGGTACAGTGAGTATATTGGTAGTAGGATGCTGAGGTTGGAACTACCAGGCAGAAGGCCTAGAGGAAGACCAAAGACAAGATTTATGGATGTGATGAAGGAGGACATGAAGGTCGTTGGTGCAAGAGTCGAAGATCCAGAGGATAAGATGAGATGGAGGCAGATGATTCGCTGTGGCGACCACTGAAGGGAACAGCCAAAAGGAAAAGAAGAAATATGTACTTCAATTTTTAAAGCTGAGGTTGGTAACTTGTAAAGCTTTCATCAAAGTTCTGACTACTACAACCTCCGATGCCCTAAGAGGTCCTTGCAAAAGAACACTCACAAGTTACGCTCTGACTAGTGGTTTCTGCCCGGTAATATCACGCATAAGCAGTAGACACTTGGGACTATTTGACATTTCCAAGCAGACTCTGAGGCAGTTATTGGTTGTTGTATCTACAGTATTACAGTAACCACTGATGACCTTTTTCAGATCTTATAAGTTGTTGATTACTAGGAGGCAATGGTGTTCTAGTGGTATAGGGAGCTGGATCACTGATCCTAAGGTTTCGGGTTTGAGTCCGACTCTTCACAGGGTTGTCGCTGTCGTCATCCCCCCCCCCCCCCCTTCAGTGCAGCTAACTGGGTTATCAAATGGCTAGAAGACTTTGTGATGCCAGGAACACTTAGCCGGACCACAAAAATGCAGGAGACAGAATGTAATGAAAACGGAGGAGCTTTATCGTTCACAGGGAAGGCACTAGAGCATGGGGAAATCGTAGTCACTGTTAGAGATGTGGAGAAAACGAAAATCAGAAACTAAGGAAACTGGTTTAGCATGGAGCTGAGAGCCAGAGAGATCACTGGGAAAAGGGACAACCTTCTAGCACCAGGAGGAGCGTGCTGCTCATCTTTATAGCCCGGTGATTGCTGAGTGGAATCAGGTGTGTGTGTGCTTAGCTCTCCACCCACGTGTGACAGCCACGCCCCTCTCCAGCACCTGTATGCATAAAGAGAGAGAGAGAGAGAGAGAGTGAGAGAGAGAGAGCGAGAGAGATGCTAAAACCACGTCTCTCGCGACGTGATCTTTAAAGTGATCTTTATTCGAATTCATAGACCCTATAGACTATATTACCTTTTATTTACCTGTTAAATTACCATAAAAATCGGCGATGTCGTAATCATTAAATATTATAGACTTAGATCTTGAAAATTACTGTTATGTTAATTTGTAAAATAGACAAACAAGAGCTGTCAGATCACTCGGTGACAGCTGTCAAACTTGTACTTACCTTCTTTGTAGTCATTACGAAGTCGCACTAGTGGGGGTGCCTGGTCCTTCCTTAACCAAAAACACGTTATGTCATTTAGGGCGTCATTTTCTGTCTCCCAGACGTCTTCAAGACACCTTGGGGCCTTTTGACAAAACTATAGGAAAGTTTTGTAACGTCGCTGCAAATGCAAGCGCAACAAGTTCATCTTTACGCTTGCGGGAAAAACCAGGAAGACCCCTACGTATACAATGCGCTCGAAGGTCGGGAACTTTCCATAAATTGAACGTATCAATAGTGAAGTTCTCATCCACATCAAGGTTTATTTCCGCTATATTGGTAGCTTGTACGGTAGTCCCGATCCCATGATGCCGTGCGCGAGCCAAGATGCGAATTTAGTCTATTTTCCCTCCAGGTGCTGTTTCTTTAAATATTTTCCCCCAGATGTAAAATAGAGCCAATCAACATGAATGTCAACTTTAGCACATGGCACGTTGAACCAATCAACACAAAGGTCAACTTTAGCACATGGCAGTTGAAAAGCACATGGCCAGAAATGTGCTTAAATGTATGAAGTTAGTGAGCAGGAGAATCAGGTGAAAAATACTCCATTCATTCAGAGCATCCCATAGTTTTACTGTAGCAGTTTCTAATGGTTCATCAGTTGATGGACATTTACCAAGAGAACAGAACAAAATATTTTCATGTTTTTTAAAGCATGGTGGAACGATCAAATGTGTTGTTACTGATGAACATTATAGACATTCCCCAGTGGCAGGGGGTCTTGAAATACTGTGTAAACTCAATTTTACAGGCAGTGAACGCTTCATTTACCGTTACAGAGACTGATCGAATAAAATTGGTAAGTCTGATCTACAATTTTGCTCCCAGTACACATAGGCGGTTATTAGACACGACGGCATGGGGGCGCTTATTGGTGCAAGGCGCTTATTACCTTGCATAAGGTATTTGAATTATTAAATGTAACAGATTGCTTATAGCAGTTGAATCCTGTTTATTGAATACCTCTGTGCATTCTTAATAATTAATTGAAACCTAATTGACTACTTCTTCCTGTGCTTGTGTGGATTTCCTCTGGTTTCCTCACACAGTTCAGAAATCATGCACATTGTTCTGATTGGTGGTTCAAAATTGCCCCTTGTGTGAATGTGAATGGTTCTGCGTATATGTTTTGGCCCTGTAATGGCCTGAGGAACTGTTCATGATGTACCGTCCCTTTGCCAAGAGTTGGCAGACATGGGAACCAGCCTCCCTGTGACCTTAATTAGAATTAAGCAACTTTGAAAATGAATTAATGAATTAATGAATATTTGACTACATTACAGACATATTAAACAAAGGTAAATTTGGAAAGTAATGCAATTAAGGTTTTACATTTTACATTTCAAACTAATATACATAATCTGTTCTGATTTATTCAACTACTTACAGCACATCAGGCCTCAAGTGTACACCGCATTACGTACTCTTGAAAGCAAAATGAGATGATAAAATGGAGCTGAATCGATTCGATCCCAGTGATGATGTCGTGCCTGCGTTTTTCATTCATGAAAAGTGCTCACACCAGCTTTGCATAAGTAATACATAACACTGCAAATATTAACACTGAAAGATTAACCCGTGGCTGATTGCAGTGCACCTGACCCATCTTATTTGAATAAGAGGTTGCAGACTTAGCGATTTACCCCGGATGCCGGCGTTTGTATTGCTGACTTTCGTTTCGCATGATGGATCGAAGCTGTTCTTTATGCTCGCTGTCCGACCTTTGTCAACCCCGTGAATTAACTAGAAGCATATCAGCTCCACCGACCCTTTTCTCAACCGTCCTATTAGCTGAATGAAGCAAAGCGAAGGTCACCTTTAAGCAACCTTATCTTGTAATTGGGTTCAAGGTTAAGTGATCCAGGAGCAGAGAGGTGCAGGGTTAAGGTCTGGGTGACTCAGGAAGGAGCAGCATTTAATCACAGATGAGGGGATAAAATTAAGGCCGAAGCTTCAGGGAAAGAAATGACGGGCGCATTTGGGGGTTAAGGGGCCGTTGCTGGGCAACTCATACTCTAGCGACCCTTACTCCAATCAATATAGATAGCAAGGTGGCTAATATTCATCTTACAAATTGGGAGGATTAAGACATGGCTGTGTCTAACCAGCTGAGAGTTTCACTTCAGATGCCTAATTGAAAGGTGTGTGGGATGAAGGGATGGTAACTGGAACGCGGCCCTGACAGCTTTTCTTTGCAGTGACTCTGCTACATTAGGTGAGATGAATGAGTAAGGCTGGCTCAAGTTCACTCAGAGTGACCTGCGGACGACTTCATGGCCAAGGGCAAGGAAATGGCCCAGAACGTAGTGTCAGTGAAGAATAATAATTGTATCATAAGCCTCTGCCTTTTACTTCTATCGTTCTTTCTATACCTCTATCCCTCTTCATAAGCGTCTTCTTACCCACTGTAAAAAAAATCCGCCCTGAACAAGTTGCAAGTAATTGTTTAGAATTAGCATGTTAGCTTTATGGGGGGATTTTCCCCATTTTCTCGCTAATTTAGTCGTTTCCAATTCCCGTCCGTCAGGTCTTGCCTCCCCCATCACGAGACCACCACTGACCAGGGAGAAACTAATAGGAAACCATGTATAAACTGGCAAATAAGACAGTTACCGTTGACCTTGAATGACCTTAAAAAGGTCCAACCCCAGTCCCCTTGTAAATCTTATAAACATGAGTGCTCGTTCTAATCAGTAGTTATAACTCAAAAAATCACTATCAGTACTTGGCAGCGATACCTTAAACTCTTTGAGTGCAGCCGTAGTGTGTTTATCTATTAAATGCTAATAACTTTGCTAGCAAAAACAGTTTAACCTTGAGACACCGGAGAAGTGTATGATTGCTAATAAGTTCACGCAAGAAGCGCCAGACACATCTCAACCATTTCAATCATCTGTAGACAAACCCACGTGTTCGAGTTCAGCCATCAGGACCGAGACACGCTTGTTGATAATAAATCAGTTTAAATGAGCTGAAATCAAGCACTTAATAGGCACAAACCTCCCAGTGGGCGAGTACAATCATCCACTACACAACATTAAAATACTGCATGAACTACTGAATGTGAGCATTCAGTCTAATTGCCTGAGCAGCATGCAAACAAAAACCTTTTCTCTCTTTTGACCTCCAAGCTGTGGCTCATTCATCAGCTGTCTGTAGTTTAAAGGCCCGTTTGACGTGTGTTCTTATTATTCCTGCTTCACACTAAAGTCCTGCCAGAATTTTGGAAGGAAAAAAAAAATCTCCCAGTCCCTTTTTATCCTTGTTTTTGAAGCTCTTGCAGATGCATATTCTGGTAAATTATCAACAGGGCTTCATCAGGATGTCCGATTAGTGATTAAACCTCATTAATGGTGACATCTGGTTTATCTTCAAGTCCCCCCCCTTCCTCCCCAACTATTCTCCCATGACGACACAATCTGCTGGGACCACTGCATATCACATGACCATTCGCTTCAGCTATTTGTCAATTTCGTCACCATAGCTACAGATTGTGTAAACAGCGAGGCGACTTGATTTTATTTGTTTATTTATTTATTTATTATGGTCTGATTGACTGGACTCGAGTTACTCTATGTTTTCATGTATTCCTTCCTTTTCTTATTGTTACTCCCATTTGTGCTAGAAACTTTGTTCCAACCATATGGCGCTCATCCCTTTCTGTAGTGGTCTGCTTCTATTTTTCCTTTTCTTTTTGATATTCTACCTGCATCACTCGTTTTTCTTCCCTCTTTCTATTTGTCCATAAATATTTTCCCATAAACTTTGAATAAAAAATTTCACACTACTCTAACAGAAACAATTTCAAATTCACTTTCCTCCTAGACATGTCCTGGCCGATATTCCAAAGCTCTCCGCCTCTTTTCGTATCACCGGAACTCTTGCTTTATGTTTTGTTTTCATGCCTCACTTTTCCTCCCATTGGATTCAATTCATTTTTCAAAGCCTCGCTGTTCCTACAGATAAAAAGCTAGAACCACCAACAATGGTGGATGTCGTCAGGTTGGAGGACCTTACATAAATACAGTATTACTCTTTTTTTCCTGTCTTTACTAAAACTCCTTCTTCCTTTTGGAATCCTTTGATATTGCATTCCTACATGTTTCATGGATAAGCATGAAACATGATATAAGATTGAATATTCTTCTTCTTATTTTCCTTTCGGCTGTTCCCTTCAGGGGTCGCCACAGCGAATCATCTGCCTCCAACTCACCCTATCCTCTGCATCTTCTTCTCTTACTCTAACGACCTTCATGTCCTCCTTCACCACATCCATAAATCTTCTCTTTGGTCTTCCTCTAGGCCTTCTGCCTGGTAGTTCCAACCTCAGCATCCTACTACCAATATATTCACTATCCCTCCTCTGTACCTGTCCAAACCATCTCAATCTAGCCTCTCTAACTTTGTCTCCAAAACATCTTACATGTATAAGATTGAACATTCAATGATGAAAATAAAGCATTTAACTGTTTTTATAATATGAATAATCTTTCCCATCTATTTTCTCTCCAGCTTTTCATATTATCCATTCATCCATTAATTTTTCTTAACCGCTTAATCCTAGTTAGTTTCGTGGCGAAGCTCCCTCATTTTCCCCCCTCATTTTCAGTCATATCTAATTCCCCACCCATCAAGCATTGCCTTCCTTATCGGAAGATTAAATAAACATTCTGTCACCAGCCTCTTTACAAACTACTGTGCATGTGCAATTTGGTTGCGGGTCAGCACACTTGGGGGAAAATTCTATCCACCTCTATCGGACAAATGAGCTCAGAGGCGAGCTTGAGCTCCACAAATGTGCTGCAGAAAGATACAATTAACATTTTTGTACAACTGAACAATTGAGAGTTAAGGGCCTTGCTCAAGGGCCCATCCTCCGCGTCCTATCCGAGCGCTTGCGGGGAGTTTGATAGGGGGTTCCTTGCCGCCTATATAGATTTTCGCAAGGCGTTCGACTCAGTGGATAGGGAGGCCCTCTGGGGCATACTTTGTCTACATGGGATCCCGTCGGCTCTGGTCCGGCTGATATCGTTGCTGTATTCTGGGACAGAGAGTGCTGTGAGGTGTGGGGGCTCCACCTCTGACTTCTTTTCGGTCAAGACCAGAGTGAGGCAGGGGTGTGTTCTGGCCCCCACTCTCTTCAGTATTGCAATGGACTGGATCATGGCAGCGGTATCGGATGGACCGGCCTGCGGTGTGTCGTTCGATGAGGTTCGGATTACTGATCTGGACTTTGCCGATGACGCAGTGATCTTCACGGAAACGGTGGATATCCTGACGGAGAGTCTCTCTTCGTTGGGTGAGGAGGCGGAACTGCTTGGTTTGCGAGTCTCCTGGATCAAAACCAAGATCCAGGCTTTCGGCGACCTCTTGGATGCTACTGTTGACTCGATTGCTGTGGGTCGTGAAAGAGTAGAGATCGTGGAGTCTTTCACTTACCTTGGCAGCGTGGTCCATCGTTCCACTGATTGCAGGGCCAAGATCAATCGTCGACTTGGTCCAGCCTATGGGGCGATGGACTCGCTGGACAGGACCGTGTGGCGGTCGAGGTATCTGAGCGGGCGGACGAAAGTCCAAGTCTTTCACTCCCTTGTGCTCCCTGTCTTGCTCTAGATGGACGCTCACGGTTGAGCTTGGACGACGACTGGACTCCTTTGTTACGACTTCCCTTCGCCGCATCTTCGGATACCGCTGGTGGGACTTTGTTACCAACCAGAAGGTGCTCGGGAATGCGGGGATGGTAAGAGTAACCTGATGGATCCGCGACCGTCAGCTGCGCTACTATGGGCACTTGGCGCGTTTCCCGCCTTTGGACCCAGCACACCAGATCCTGTCCGTTCGGGATCCTAGGGGCTGGAGCCGATCGCGGGGACGACCGCGTGCGACGTGGTTGTCGCAGCTGAGGGCTGCCCTGCCGGGGGGTATGGGCCCTGCGCAGACCTGGTCGATCGCTAGGAGACGGCCGGATGAGTAGAGGCGGCTGGTGGACGCAGCGAAGTGCCGTCCCGGCGCATGCTCTCATACCTGACCTGATACCAAGGGCCCATTGGTGGTGGCACTGGATTGAACCCTGACCTTCAGATCAGTAACCCACTGCCACTGTAAACCACTGACTCATCAGTGTGATTTTTTTAAATGTGTAAATGTTTACCATTTTGGTGTGGGGGTTGGTATTTTAACAATTCTGTGTCCAGCGTAAAGACGACAACACTTCCTGAAAACTATGAGTGAAAGTTCATGGGCTACAAACCTCTTCTGTCTGCGGCACAGCACTTGGATCTTCTTGATACAGAAGCTGTCATCCTGATGGTGCCTCTCTCTGAATCCTTTACATAGATAATACTTAAACATTATATAAACATCCAGAATGATGATAATTGGATGTTTTTTATTTTTTGATCGATTTATTATTAGGCTTTGATGATGTGATTAAGCCATCAGTGTAACGATTAAAACTGTCTGCTAATTAACATTTGTAAAATTAATCATATGCTCCATATACACACACGTCAGTGATACTTACACAACCAATAATTTTCCCAGAAAATTTCACAGAAAGGATTTTATAATAAAACTCCACAGAACAGACAGAAGGGTTTTAAGTGAAGCGTCGCCTCGGGTGAATGCCGGTTTCCTCCCAAACTAACCATGACCTGTGTCTGTAATGAATAACAACCACTTTTTAGCGCCTGACCCCAACTTTTATTTCTTTTAGTTTATTGGCTGCTGTGGCTGACCCGAGGACTGACCCCGGCCTTAAATACATTTCAGCGGAGCCGACAGATTTATTCTACAATAAATCACAGCGTTGCAAATGACTGCTGCTGAGGGAAGGTCAGTGTCAGGGAATAAGAAATCAAATTATATGAATGTAATGAGTTGGTACTGGGGATGCTGTACTATATGCATCCTGCAGTGTTTCTACAGGAGCTTTCAGAAAGACTAAGACTATTATTTGGGGGTGATAAGGTGAATAGGTTCATTTAAGATTAAGATAAACTGTATGAAGCAGCTCATTCCGATGTACTCAAACTATTGCAGTTTTATAGTGTATCTACAGCGCAGACAGCACGTCCAATATCACGCTTTTCTTTCTGCTGTTCATAGGCAAATTCCTTTGAAAGGCAGGACAGCGCATGGTTTATTTCATTTGTGTGAAAAGACAACGATGGGGCAGCTTTTCCATGGCCTCTGAACCCTAAGCTTTCCAGTTGGTTGGTTGGGGAAGCCACCTTCACTTGACCCCCTCAACCTTGTATGGTAATTCAGCAGTCATGTGACAGAACAGGGGCCACACCAAATGCTCTCAGGGTCGACGCTTAATCATGACCGAGTTCCTTCCTGACCTTCATATACTGCTTCATTTGAGGTAATATTCCACACGGGTTCAGGCGCATTCAAACACGAAGAGCTTAACAAGGCAGTACATAAAGATCAAGCTGTAAAAATTAGAAACTGACGCCGTGCTGTGATCAGACGCTGTTTGGGGGCCGGGGAGGAAATCCGCCTTCGCTTACAGCTAGATGGATTAAAGAGATGAGATTCTTGTCCCATGGCTGACCTTCAAAGCCAGGCCAGATGTCTTGCACCGCTCGAGACAAAACCTTCAGGTGACACTCCTTAACTCGAGGGCCTCTGATTACCTCATCAAAAGAGAGGGCACCCGGGGGACTTCCATATTTGAGGAATAAAACACGACAGGGTGTGCTGTTATACTGCAAGAGAATAATCACCGACAGGTTATCATGTTACAGAGAATCCGCGCGGCGTAAACCCTCCTCTGTCCTGAAGATGTCAGAAAGCTTCAAGCTGCAGCTGTGTGATACGTATAAAAATAAATAAATAAATAAATGACAAAAAAAAAAAAAATCCCACACTAACACTGAAGGTGCACTAAAAGAGGCATAATGACTTCATTAGTTTAACCCTTTCAACTCTTATAAAAGTAATTAACACCTCTTAGCCAATCAGAATAGGTTATTCAGTGTAAGCCACATTTAATCTCAGTGAAACACTGTGTTTGCTCCGGAACATTCCTGAGCCATCTTTAAACTGACATGTTGCACAACAGAGGCCAGGCCACCCAAATAGAACCCTACCGAGCGGTGGAACCACATGAGGAGATGGGGGATTAGGTGCTATTCAGGGTTAGATTTAGAACTTGGCTGTTTTTTGTAGTTCCCAGGCGTGTATTAAGTTCCATGCAGTGAGCAAAGAACAAACGTCGATACATCTGATAAAGTAAAATTGTCTGGAAATAGGCCACAACGCTCTTAAAAGTCCAGTGTATACACGATTACGTTTACATTTATTCTCTGAGAATGATCTCTCTCTCACGTAATGTCTGGTAATGCAATCCGGACCAGTGATCCGGATATCGTCCTTATCGATGCCTTTTATTTTTGTGATTCCTGCACTCATCTCTGAGTGTTCTTCAAATTCTGCAGCGTTTGTGCCGTAGCCACTTTGTAACATCCCTTCATTATCCACTCCTCTCTCCCTCCTTTTCTCTCTCACTATCTCTCGGCGGAAGGCTGTCAGAGATTTTTTTTTTTAAGAGTTGGTGAGCTGTGAAATCGCACAAATTGCTAATACTTTACGTCTGGCCTGGTGAACAAGGGAGGGAAAGACAAAACAGTAGAGAAGAGAGGGGAGATTTTCTGCTCCAACACTTTTCTACTGTTCGTACCTCCACCCGCACCTCCACTCACACACACACACACACACACACACACACACACAGCTGCAACATGTCATACTTGGCCCTCTTCCTTCCCCCCTGTCCATACTCAGTGGACATGCAAAGCCACCATCAAACACACACACACTTGTTCCCTCTCCACAACACCTTCCCCACTTTGCTTTACAATTCAGGTCACTTCACTGAACAATGTGGCAAAGTGGCGTCAAGAGGGATGAAGCCCTCAGAATGTAGGGGTCACATTCATGAGTGTCACTTGGAACTGTGTGCTGGTGTGTGTGTGTGTGTGTGTGTGTGTGTGTGTGTGTGTGTGTGTGTGTGCAGGGGGGGGGGGGGGGCACTAGTACCAGAATCTTCTAATCATTCAGCATTACCAGATAGCACAGAATTAAAGTATTAATTACATTAATTAAATTTTTGCTTTCCGTAACATTTCCCCACCCAGACAGCTAAACGTTTAATTCTTATGTTTAGCTTTACTTCCTTTATTCGTTTTTTTTTTTTTTTAAATAATGCAAGTTACAGAAAACCAATTAAAAAATAAAACCAAAATATCCAATTAGCAATTTCATACCATCACATGGCTCACCATGTTTTGGGGCAGTGGTGGCCTAGTGGTATAGGGCGCTGGATCGCTGAGCCTAGGGTTGGGAGTTCGAGTCCCACTCTCCACAAGGTTTTCACTGTCCCCCCCCCACTGCACTAACTGGGTTATCAAAGGCCGGCCATGTCTCTCACTGTCTATGATGTGAGGTTCATGTAAAAGAACCATTGCTGACTTTTGTAAAGAGTAGACTGCAAAGCCGTCAGTGTGTTCCTGTCCCTTGCTAAAGGCTTGTGTCAGGAAGGGCATCCGACGTAAAAACCTATGAACCAAATCAAATGTGCGAATCAGATGATTCACTGTGGCCCCTGAAAAAAAAGGCAAAAAGCCGAAAGGAAAAGAAGAAAGAAGACATGGCTCACTATGTTTGTTCACCTGACTGATGGCGCTTTCTAGTGGACATATACTGTTAATACAAATCAACTTCACACATACACACAATTACCTGTACAAGGGATCCCTCTCTATTTCGCGCTTCAATTCATGCGGCTTCAGTGCATTGCGTTTTTAAAAAATAAATAACTATTCATCCAAATAAGAATAAGGGAAATTAAGAAGAATATCAGACAAAGTTAAGGAAAAAAATGCCTCAAAAACAAAACCGATAATGTTCCAAAAAACAAAAGCCCTTAAACCAACACAAAACAAAAAACAACCCAAAACCTCCCATC
Source organism: Plotosus lineatus (assembly GCA_024760905.1). Taxonomy (NCBI): domain Eukaryota; kingdom Metazoa; phylum Chordata; class Actinopteri; order Siluriformes; family Plotosidae; genus Plotosus; species Plotosus lineatus. Next base: position 3,658,117 of record CM045739.1, read on the forward strand.
AAAACTACTTACATTGCTGTATCTGTGTGTGCATGCGTGCATGTATGTATGTGTGTCGTCTTCTCATGCAATACCATCTGTATGTGTGTGTATTTATATTATATTTACATCTTACGCACTCTTTTTGAATGTTTAATTGTTATAAGCATTTATAGCATTGAATATGTATTTATTGATATTATATACACATTTACATGTACGTATACATCAGTCAGAGGGGTTGGGGGGGTGATCCTTCTTCACGGATTTCGATGTGGTTGTGTGGGAATCTCGGTCCCAATTAACCGTGAAAAGTGAGGGATCCCTGTATACTGCCAGTTATTACAACATTTTGAGAGAAAATATGATGTACATCTGTACTTGTAGGGGGCTGGGAGTTTACCCTTGTGGCTTTATTGATGACACTACAGTACTTGGGAACTAGAATAAATGATGAGTTGTCGTTTTAGCATGCTTAATTGCATATGTGTAGGTCACTTTGCAAAAATGGACCACTTGTGGTTTGAACAAAGACACAATTTGTATCTGCACAATTTAAGGAGTGGTTTAGAAAGCCTATCTAAAGACTCACAAATGTCCACTATTGTAGTCTAGTACATGACATAATTATACTTGCATCACTTGAACAATGTCTCCAAGCAATGGGTATGGTGGAGGCCGGGTAGAGGTACAGTGAGATAGTGAGGCGTATAGGATGTACACCCACCATCAGAAACTTGATGGACCGACACAACATGACCAGGTCAGTCGACAACAGGTGACATCCAGGGTTAGAGAGAGTGACAACTCCCAAACGGGACTGCTTCATCCACTCGCAACACTTGCAGGACTGGTTTCGCCATGCTGTATCACCACAAATCGCTGCCTGTTTCAACGTAAGCGGAAGCCATACCTGATACTTACCTTTCATTTTGGCAGGTGCAATTTTGCTTTGTTGTTTTTAAATGTGCATAATTTATTATTGACACTTTTGTTCGTTGTTGTTTGAAGCCAACATGCTAAACAAATTATCTATACTAGTATTACAGAAATCCAATTTTGGGTGCCAGAATAAAAATGATGTTGAAAATTATTGTCTCACTGTTTTTAATGACTCTCAGTGTAAATAAGTGTGTTATTAATTAGAATAAAAGTGATACTTGCATTGAAAAAAAAAAATTCATTTTATATTTATTCAATTATGTTATTCAATAATATCCTACCACCTGCTCATTGGATCTAATCCCTTCCACAATACTCCAGACTATCTCTCAAGACCTTCTTCCATTTACACCCACGATCATCAATAACTCCATATCATCTGATCATGTACCAACAGCATTCAAAAGAGCCAGGGTTTTACATATTATAAAGAAACCCTCTCTGAATCCATCAGAAATCGGCAACTCCATACTGGTATCAGTTCTTTTTTTCCTTTCTAAAATTCTTGAACACACTTTATAACCAACTGTCTTTATGTCTTTTGCAGAATAACCTCCTTGACCCGAATCAATCGCGCTTCAAAGCATCACATTCTACAGAGGCTGCACTCTAGGCTGTTACAGAGAAGCCACATGCTGCAAGATGTCATCACTCCTCATCCTACTCGACCTTTCTGCAGCATTTGACACGGTCAACCACAAGACTTTCTTGTCCATCCTCAGGAGTCTCAGAATTTGTGGTGCAGCATGGCAGTGGTTTGCTTCCTACCTGGAAGGTCGCTCATATGAGGTTACATGTAGGGGATCAACATCCTGTCCATGCCGACTTTCCACTGGTGTTCTCCAGGGCTCAGTTCTTGGTCCAGTTCTATTCTCTTCATACTAGGTCTCTTGAGGATATATACTCATTTGGGTTCTCATACCACTGCTATGCAGAGTACACTCAACTTGTTCGCTCTTTTCCTCCATCAGACACTGGTGTTTCTGCCTAGATCTCTGCCTGTCTGGCAAGTATCTCCTCATGGACGGCAGCTCAACAGCTGAAGCTTTATCCCACCAAGACTGAATTGCTGTTAATCCCAGCTGACTCATCTCCACAACAAGATCTTGCAATCTCTTGGACAATGCTGTGATCTCTCCTTCAGGCACGGTCGAAGTCTTGGTGTAACCATCAATAAATGCCTGTCCTTCTCTTCTCATGTCACTCATCTTTCTCCATCATGTCAATTTCTTCTCTTTAACATCCAAAGGATCCGTCCATTTCTTTCTACTAAGGCCACTCAGATACCTGTTCAAGTTCTTGTCATTTTAAGATTAGATTACTGCAACTCGCTCCTGGCAGATTTATCCTTGAGTGCTAGTCAACCTTTGCAAATGGTCCAGAATGCAGCTGCATAGCTTGTATTTAACCTTTCCAAAATTTCCCACACCACTGCTACAACCTCTTCTCTGGCTTCCTGTAGCTGTTTGCATTCGATTTAGGACACTAATCCTTGCCTACAAAGTCAAAAATGGACCTGCACCCTCCTACCTCAAAGCACTTATCACACCTTGCACTTCACCGTGTTCTCTCAGATCCTCACTCCACCAAAGGACAAGTGGAAAAATCCATCTAAACTCTTCTCTGTTCTGGCTCCACCGGACAGCTGAGTCACTGCGTGTCTTCAAATGATGGTTGAAAACTTATCTTTTTCAGCAGTACTTAGATAAAGCACCATGCTGTATACAAACACACACTCCACACACACAAAAAACAAACAAACAAACAAACAAACAAACAAACAAAAAACCCACAACACCTGCTAACTGAGTTTGACTGATGGTCTACTGTTCTTTCTCTGTGTTCTAACCAGTATAAGAATATATTCACTGATAGAGACGTTAAAGCTCTTCTGTACGTCACTCTGGATAAGAGCTGCTGCTAAATGTTGTAAATGTGATTCATATTATTATTTTTTAATTAAACATGGATGACTGAAGGAGTTGTCAAATAAGACAAGAACATATAGAAGTTCTGACATGCTTGAGTTTTTCATCAGGGTCAAGAACCAGATTTTATTTCATTATCAAATCACAATACAAGGCCCATGCGTTGTTCATGGTGTTCATATTAGTGCCACAAAAAAATGATGAAAAACCTGAATTTGTGTTGGTCCAGTGCACATGAAGACAAATTCAACATGTCAAAAAATACACCAGCAGTGTGTGAATATGTACAGCAAACCCACTCATGTTGTATCAGAGTTGGTAAAGTTCTGGATCTGAGTTCTTCTGATGACCAGGCAATGTTACTGCATGAACGCACTAATTGGATCTAGAAATGGGCACAAAATGTTAGTGATGGGAATTTTTAATGAGTCGGATCAGTTGAATCAGATTACCTACTGGCTTCCAAATTAATTTTTTCCCCAATTAGGAAAAATATTGCTTTTCTTCCTGATCTTTACTCGAAATTATTCCTCTGAAACCTCAGTCGTAATTCTAATAAACAAAACATATCATTTAATTACAAATCATTGTTTTCTAAAAGTGTTACAGATGACATAGATTAAGAATCCCCGTTTAAAAATTCTAATATTTGATCTTCATTAATGGAATACATATTTTTTTACTGATCTGGTACATGCTAAACCAACTGTAATGATTTGGATCCTGTGTGTGCTGTATCATGATTCAACACAAACACTTCACATTTCAGAGGTGAGAGTGACAAAACATCAAGAATGACGAATTCTGGTACAAGTGTAACATCACTGTCTATGTCTAAAAATAAATAAATAAATTACTTATAAACTAAAGAAAAATGGTTTGTATATATGAATGTTCCCTCAAGTCACTTAATGAACCGACTCAGTGAACGTACTCATTTGTAAATGACTCAATGCTCGTAGTATAGTAGTGTTTGTATTAATATATTATTTTGTTTATTTATTATTTAATAATATGTTTTTATATGTGTAAATTAAATTTTATTAATTTAAAACTTCGATTTAACTCAGTTCGCTTGTTCGCGAGCTTTCTCTAGCAAGCATTCCACCGGAAAGAGGTCAGTGTGAACTATGACCGCCGGAAGTAAACACAACCGTTTGAACCCATCAAGTGGGATTTTGAACACATGTTTAATTTTTAGTTGCAGTGTCGCTAATTACTACTAAATTTAAATATATATACATATTGTATATATTGTATTATATATATATTTATATATTGTGCCGTGTAATTTCAAAAAAAGTTTTGACCAGGTATTCAATTACTCGACTAACGATTATAAACAAACCGACAGTGCGCGAGTCAGCTGCAGTCCTCCGATACACGAAGATGAATCCTTCACCAAACGGAGACTCGCCGTCCTTCCTGGGAGCGGATGAAGCTTCTGTTATCGAGACAGCGGTCCGGACGGCGGTCCTGTCCATCCTGAAGGTTTTCAACGCCGTGGATGGGAAGAGAGCGCACTTCTATGAGCTGAAGTTGGCCGAGAAAGAAAAAGAAAACGCAGAGCTCAGGTCTCAGCTGAAAGCAGCCGAGCAGGAAATTGAAACTTTACGACAGATTTCTTCCAATTCCAAAATCTCAGCCGAGGTGACCGTGACCCACGACATAAGCCCAGATGTTCGAGAAGAAAGAGAAGAAGCTGCTGCATCTTCCCAGAGCGACGGCAGCCCTGTAGTAAAGGAAGAGCCTTCTTCTCCTGAGATCACTTTATGTATCAAAAGGGAAATACCAGATGAGACGTTTGTAGCAGAGCATGATTATCCTGTGCTGGGGAGTATCCAGGTGTGCAAAAAGACAGAGGGAGCCGAGATGTGGAATGTGGAGCATCTTCAAACTTTCAGCTCAGAAAGACCCAGCAGTAACCAGACCACAGAGAAGTATGTATGCATCAGGAATAGGCCTGGGTCGCATTATTTCAGCCGCTTGTATGCAGGATCACATTCTCTCAAACATCTCCTCACCATAGGTGAAGGTGGGAACACAGATGGACCGCTTTAATGCTAATGCATGTTCGGATCCATCTCCAGCTCCACTCTGATGCAGTTGAGATGAGTTTCCTTTGCAGGGTGTGAAGGTTTAGCTTTACATTGAGGAGGCCCAGATATCTGGGAACGAGAGCTGCATCAGAAGGAGTCATCTGAGGTGGTTTTCTTAGTCAAAGCACTGGAACGCGGTTCATTTACGTTACATTTATATTTACAGCATTTGGCAGATGCTGTTATCCAGAGAGACTTACAATTATCACTTTTATACAACTGAGCAATTGGGGGTTAAGGGTCTTGCTCAGGGGCCCAACAAGGGTCATAGTGGGGAATGACCCGCTGACCTTCAGATCAGTAACCTATCACTGTGGCTGCTATGCCACCAGTGCCCTTTTTGACTCAAAACCAGAGAAAGTTTCGTGTTCTAAGTACAATTCGGTATTAATGAGGCACATGTCGAATACATGCTTTGTTTTGTGTTGAGTATGTATACGTCATTAAAGGCAGACGCATCTGATTAATACAAACTTTATATTACTTTCTATCTGAATAGGTATAATCGATGTTTTATCTGCATTATAATGAAGATAACAGCCACTATACATTGCTCTGTATTTCCAGTAGAATTTCTGGTAATGCCGTAATGAAAATGAGAACATACAGTCAAAAGATCCGCGCCGACCCTCAGAAGTACCTGGCCTGGAAAGAGAAGGAGCGACTGAGGTATTTAGTTCATTACAATACAAACCAATGACTATAATAAACATTATTCAAATAATAAGAGAAGACTTAACAAAGACATTTACAATAAGAGTTTCATCAGATTTATATATAAACTCGAGTGGAGCTCGCAGAGTGTAAGGTACCTCTGCCAGAGACAAATGGATTATGGTGACAAGTGTATAGTACAGTATTGATAAACTGCACAATTTTCTGAATACGACAGTTTGATGGTGTAACTTTGAACTGTCTCCCTCTGGTGGGCAATTGATGAACATTCACATATTACTTCCACTCACTCACTTTTTAATCGATTTTTACGACATGATCCTAAACTTATAAAAAAAAAACACACACAAGTAAATTAAGACGTGTGAAATTCCCAGCCATAGACAGCTGTGATATCAAACCTCCCCCAATTATTTCTGTTACTGAGTGAAGAAACTAATATTGTAGTATTCCAATGTTTTATCACAATTTGTCCAAATTCCTATTAAAGTTGTAACTGAACTGATGGTGATGAGAATCTTGGTTGTACTATGTACCAAGTCCACCAGAAAATAACGCGAGCATGTTTCTATCAGAAGAAGTGTAGCGTCCTTACCACAGCCGCAGAATGCAGTAGATGTAAATACAGACGCTCCTTGACTTACGTTCATCTGTTTTACGTTTTTTCGCTTTTACTTTTTTTTTTTTAAGTCAAATTATATACATAATATGCTGACGTAATGATGCTGCGTCCATTGTTTACAAACAAGACTGAACGTGCCCCTCCTTCTTCCCAGTTCAGTTTACGTATATGTGTGTGTGTGTGTGTGTGTGTGTATATATATATATATATATATATATATATATATATATATATATATATATATATATATATATATATATATATATATATATATATATATATATATATATATAAAATGTGTGTGTGTGTATATAATATATATATATATATCTCAATTATATAGCATGTTACCCTTGTGTTAAGACGTCGTCTCTGTGATCTTTGTGTTTACACTGTTTTGCGGACTTTTGTAACCCTAAGCAAATCTGGTTGGTCAGAAGTGTAAGCCTACTAGCCTGGGTGCAAGTCTTATACACAGAGATGAATTAACTATCTGCTCAGATCGGCACAATTTTCCATGCATACTCAGTTAAGCAAAGAGAGTTATAATATGAATGAAAACCCAAGACAGAGAACTCTCGGCTCTGCTGATTCACATCAGTGATTCACATCAGTGCAGGCTGAGTACTAAACGAGTTCAACGGCGCCCTTGCGCACTTAAAAGACCGGAAGTCCGTATAATTTGTGCTTTGTTTCAAGCAAGTAAACTACTTTCAGCAAGTACACTACTTTCGGTATTGAGCGCCTCACATATTGTAAGCGTTGATTGGCTGTTTTAAGCTTCAGGTAAAGTTAGTCGGCTCAGCTTCATGTCATGTGACCATCTGTCGACCATTGGATCGCATCACAGAGAATGTTAAAGGTTATATTTGATACTGTATTTGATATTTGATGAGTGAATTTGATTAAAATTTATCTATTTGAAATTATTTTGCTTCAATTTAATTTCTTTGAAATTAATGTTGATATTGTTTGATATATTTGATATTATTTTACAATGTTATGTTTATAATAATTGATTTAGGGGTGTTTTATGAGATACAGTAATGGTATTTATTGATCTATAGTACAGTATGAGCGTTATACGTCACACGTCATATGTCACTGTAACAAATCACGTTCACTTTCAACTCACGTTTGGCCGTCCGGAACCAATTAAACACGTAAGTCGGAGAGCATCTGTAGTTCTTTGATACGAGTGTTGTAGCGTCCAGGTCTCAGCTGAGGAGAAAGAGCATAAATGAACTGTCTGAGCCCATGAAGAAGATGCGGAGGAAGGCTTGGCATGAGGCACAGAAGCAGTGCCGTGCTAGGAAGAAAGTTCAAACCAGCACCATGCACACAATCCAAATGGACAGCTGGTGGAGAGGGGCGTGTTGTGTGTGTGTGTGTGAGAGAGTACTCTCTGAGAAAGCACTTTCAACCCCTGTGTACACGAGTAACATTCCCACTGTAATGAAGTTATGTAACAGGATCGTGGCATAGACTCGTTTCACGGTTCAACCAGCAGCGACTTTACAGGCACGTGCTGTGAAATGTGGAAAAACAGCCAAGATTTCTGCTGAGACCTTTTGAATGAGATCTCTAAAATTAAATACCCACAATCCATCACACCAGCCTTAGCCCGACTCGAGGGAAGCGTCAACTTGGGAATTTTGTGATGGCATAGGCGATCTACAGGCAGGGCTGAGAAACCAACTGGAACATTTGCAGAACTCGATGCAGTATTCTGTCCGTTTATTTAAATCAGTCCACTTGGGGGCGCTCATTCACTCTGAGGTAGAATGAAACCCGAGAACCTGGAGGAACAGACACAGGATGAATGAAATCATTGGTTTCCTCACTCAGTAATCACCAACCTCAGACTGACATTTGGACAATGTGGTCTTTTATCTTTCAATGATTCAAGGTTAAAATAATTTCTCCAAACAGAACAGCGCCTTTCATCTGTTTTTATGATTCACAATCAACCGGCATGAACATGTAAGCCTTGAGAATCCGTTACCCTCCAGGTCTCTCCGCAGGAAAAAAATCCAGAATCTTCCCAAACACATGCAGACGCGGCAGAGGGAAATTTGGAGAGAAGCGACCAGGCGATACCGCGCAAGAAAAAGAGAGCAAGCAGAACTTCCTGTCACCAGCACGATGTACACGCCCAGCACGTGAACACTGCACTGTTTGATGTACAGGAGTTGTGTAATTACATATGTTTTTTTTTTTTTTTTTTTTTTTGAAGATGTATATTTTTACTTGATTAACAATTTTACTGACAAAATTTCCCTCTTTTTGTAGCGTTTAAATGTCTGTACTTCAGCCTGCGTACATTTTCAACCCACAGTCGTTACAAACAAAAACATAAAACACCATCAGTGAAGAAATCTTCCGGGTTTCAGTGAACTGTGGAAATCTCCCGGGTTTCAATGCTGGAGGAAAGGAAACGGCGTGTTCCAGAATCCGGCGGTTCTGGTTGGAGTGTGAATGGAGCACTGAGTGTTGTGCAAAGGGAGAGAGAGAGAGAGAGAGAGAGAGAGAGATTAATTCGAACCTTTTTCGTATTGGAACTACGTACGGCAGTTTAAAATCTACACGTTCGTAGAGCACAGAGAGGGAACACGGTGTTGTTTTCCTCAATAAATAAATTACCAACTCGTGCTGAGTAATTATTCCCTCATCGATCTTCCCGCTGCACTTTTCTAGGACTGAGGTTTTTGCAGACAGTACGAATGGGGTGCACAAACTTTCAAGCATCACTGTAAGCACACAACAAAGTGGCTCCCATAAAATTAATTTCAAAAATTTACAATCATTTATTTATTTATAATGTTGAAAGGGAAAAATGACAGTAAACATGTGTACAGTTCAGTGCTTTTATTAAACAAATACAATCAGTGATGTTCAACACGAATAATATTTTACTTCCACTGTGTAAAGAAATCATAAAAACACGCAGATCAGAAAAGTGACGTCTGACCTGATTTCAGTCGAAACAGTGAAAACTTTCACCAAATATAAATTCTATGGAAACCTACCGAATCGGATTCATTGTGATCGACTCCCGGGCTGCTGGGGCATCAGATCATATCCCACACAAACAGGAAAATGGAAAATGAAATTGGTAGCTTGATTTTCTGAAACAATGAAAGATATTAAATAAAGTCTCGCCATAAAAATAATCGAACACCCCGCCCCCGCCCCCCCTCAAAAAATCAGATGGTTTAATCAGTACATTGGTAGTTCTATTTGTCACTCAGGCGGTAAGGTGGTGGAGTGGAGGTGGAACAGCCTCACAGCAAGAAGGTCCTGGGTTTGAGTCCCAGCTCGGGCGTCTCTGTGCAGAGCGCATGTTCTCCCCGTGCTTGCTTGGGTTTCCTCCCGCACTCCAAAAACACGCACAGTAGGTTACCTGGCCGTTCCAAATCGTCCATGGGTGTGAGTTTCGGCCCCGCGATAGCCTGGAAAGCTGTCCAGGGTGTACCTCTCCCTCACCCAGAGTCGGCTGAGGTGAGCGCCAGCCTCCCTACGACCGTAATAAGATTAAGCGGTTCAGAAAATGAATGAACGACATTTGTCACTCAAGAAATTGTTGCTGTGCGTTTGCCTGTTTGTTTGTGTTTATTTACATTCTCTGGCATTTACTCAATCTTTTTCTAAACTGATTCTAGAATTGAAACAGAAAAAAAAACTTCAGTGAGATTTCCAAAGCAAAGTTATACAGCAGCCGAAAACTCTCTCATCCCTCAACAGGCAGAAATACAGTACAACACTTTTAACAGCACAAAGACTCTACAAGTCAGTTTCTGCCTTTTGTTTGGTTTTTGTAAAAGTTTGCCAAATAACGTACAGGTCAACCAATGTGAAAATAATCTTGTTTAATTTAAAAAGTAAATAAATTGATATAAATTCGATGCTTCTCTAAATCCAGTACATGCAGATAATAAACAGTTGTACCACTAACCATTGTCTTACATTGTCTTACATTGTCTTACATGTCTCATGCTCATCTCACTTTTCAATAATAATCCCTAATATCCAATAACCATAGATAGTTTCATTTTAATTGTAATAAGAGCTTTGTGAGGTCTATCATTTAAAATTATATGAGATTGTTATCTAAAATTACTTCAGATCTGGTATCAGTCTCTCTCTCTCTCTCTCTCTCTCTCTCTCTCTCTCTCTTTGTCCACACATGAATTGAAACACAAAAATAAATAAACATAATTGCAAACATATGGATTTCTATAAACTACACGGGAGTGCTGTAATCTGATTGGTCCACTACCTTGGGACTTAAAAAATATTTCAAGTGTTTAATGCGTGAATCAAAGCTGATGAAAGCATGAACTAACAATACTGCAGTACAACATACTTACATTCCAGCTTCCCTGCATTAGACTGGAAACCTGTTCAGGGTGGATTGTTCATCTTGTATGAAGTCAGCTTGGATTCGCACCCGCATCCCCTGCAAAAAATAATAAATAATTATTATAAATAAATGATGACTAGTTTCCCACATAATGTATAAAATGCCATCTCAACACCAGTTATCTTTTTTTTTTTTAATCGTATTTAAGTATAGGCCTGGCGAGCTGCAGACCTGGGGTGTACTCTGCCCTCGCCCAGAGTCAGCTGAGGGGGGCACCAGCCTCTCTAATTCGCAGTAAGTGGTTCAGAAAGTGACTGAATGAATATTTGAGGTTGGAATCAAACCCAGACTGATGATCACTAATAAAGTGCTGTGGATTTATTGTTTGTGCCAAACAGCTTTTCTTACAGTCATTACATCATTTTTCTCTGTTTGTTTACAACAAACAGTATCAGGTGCTTTGGATTGGTGGCCAGGTGTGTTATTGGGCCCTGAGCATGCACAGGTTTATGAACAGTTTAGAGGAGCCGCTATGTATTCGTTAAAGTCACAGTAAATGTTTGCAATTAAACCTTCAAACAACAACTGGATGTTCACAAAACGCAACTGTAACTGATTAGCGTGAACAAGCAGATCATCACGTATTTATGGCAATATTGTGCCGCGATATAAACTGAAATCTTTTCCAGGGAGAGCTGAGGTTGTGTCTGACCGGTGTGATGGCATGGTGTCACACCCATTGTTTGAGCTTGACCATGATTCCAGCCACTAGGATAGCGATACATGAAGGAATCTGGTATCGTAGCGCCGCGTGGGAGCAGAAGTTTTAGTATTAACCTTAAAAGTTCCTTGAAATAGCATCCGTATGATCTATCTGTATATCGGTTGCGCAGCAAAATATCATGAATAAACACATCTCCTTTCCCAAAGAGAAGATTCATGGATGTGGTGAAGGAGGACATGAAGGCAGTTGGTGTAAGAGAAGAAGATGCAGAGGACAGGGGGAGATGGAGGCAGATGATTCGCTGTGGCGACCCCTGAAGGGAACAGCCGAAAGGAAAAGAAGAAGAAACACATCTCCTTTCATTTAAAAAAAAAAAAAAAAATCACGATAGATTACAAACATTTTGAATTGCTTTACAAAACGTATGGAGTATGGAGTGAACCTAAAAGGTTTACCAGCTGACAAAGATAATTTGCATCCTGCTAACAGTTCATAAATCCGTTAAACCAGCCGGGGAAGCGTTTAACATAAACAAAACACACCAACATGATCAGCAAACACCAGAGGCGATAATACATTAAACACACACACACACACACACACACACACACACACACATGTAAATATACAGTTTATAATAGGGTGCCAGTGATTATTCTTTTTTCTTTTAATTTTTTTTTTTTTTTTTTTGCATTTTTGAAGTCTCACCCTCATTTTTTTTCTTTTGTGATAAATATAAGACACTGAAATATTAGCTAAATTTAATGCTGCTTGGAGGTGGCACTGCACATGGTGCATGGTGGCGTAGTTTATTTATAATATAATTTATTTTTATTTAATTTATATATTTATTATATATTATGTCCGCCTCACAGCAGGAATATCCTGAGTTTGATTCCCAGCTCAGGTGTTTCTGTGTGGAGTTTGCATGTTCTTCCAGAGTCCAAAAACATGCAGAGTAGGCTAATTGGCTGTTCCAAATCACTCTAGGTGTGAGTGGGAATGGTTGGATCTACCAGGCAGAAGGCCTAGAGGAAGACCAAAGAGACGATTCATGGATGTGGTGAAGGAGGACAGGAAGGTAGTTGGTGTAAGAGAAGAAGATGCAGAGGATAGGGTGAGATGGAGACAGATGATTCGTTGTGGCGACCCCTGAAGGGAAAAGCCGAAAGGAGAAGAAGAGGAGTTCATTTTCAATACACATTACATTTATGACATTTGACCCTTATCCAGAGTGACTTACATTTATTTTTTATATAAAGCTGAACAGTTAGGGGCTAAGGGCCTTACTCAAGGACCCAACAGTGTCAGCTTGGTGATACTGATGCTTGAACCACCAACTGTCAGATTAGCAACCTAGAGCCACCTCTGCCTGTGTATAAATATGTTATATTTGTGTCCTTTGAAAGGAAAGTAGATAAGGAGACTTGGTGGTGGAATGAGGAAGTACAGGAGTGTGTACAAAGGAAGAAGTTAACTAAGAAGAAGTGAGACACTGAGAGGACCAAAGAGAGTAAACAGAAATACAGGGTAACACAGCGTAAGGCGAAGGTAGTGGTGTCAAAGGCCAAACAGAGGGCGTATTATGACTGGTATGCTGGGTTGGATGGTAAGGAGGGAGAAAATTATTTATACAGGTTTTCACAGCAGAGAAATAGAGATGGGAAGGACATGCAGCAAGTAATGGACAGAGAGGGAAATGTATTGACTGATGACAGAAGTGTGCTGCAAAGATGGAAAGAGTACTTTGAAGAGCTGATGAATGAGGAAATTGAGAGAGAGAGAAAAAAGAGTAGAAGAGGTGACCGTTGAGGACCAGGAAGTAGCAAAGATTAGTAAGGGTGAAGTGAGGAGGGCATTGAAAAGGATGAAGAATGGAAAGGCAGTTGGTCCTGATGACATACCGGTGGAGGTATGGAAGTGTCTAGGAGAGGTAGCAGTAGACTTTCTGACAAGAACTTTCAACAAGGTCTTAGAGAGTGAGAGGATGCCGGAGGAATGGAGAAGTGTGCTGGTGCCCATTTTTAAGAACAAGTGCGACATGCAGAGTTATGACAACTACAGAGGGACAAAATTGATGAGCCATACAATGAAGTTATGGGAAAGAATAGTAGAACTTAAACTAAGGGCAGAGGTCAGCATATGTGAACAACACTCTGGTTTCATGCCAAGAGTGAGTACCACAGATGCAGTGTTTGCTTGGAGGATGTTAATAAAAGTACAGGGAAGGTCAAAAGGAGTTGGATTGTGCCTTTGTGGATCTGGAGAAAGCATATTACAGGGTGCCAAGAGAGGAACTGTGGTATTGTATGAGGAAGTCTGGAGGGGCAGAGAAGTGTGTAAGAGTGGTGCAGGACATGTATGAGAGATGTAAGACAGTGGTGAGGTGTGCTGTCAGTGTGACAGAAGAGTTCCAGGTGGAGGTGGGACTGCATCAAGGGTCAGCTCTGAGCCTCTTCTTGTTTGCTATGGTGATGAACAGGCTGACAGATGAGGTTAGACAAGATTCCCCATGGACTATGATGTTTGCAGATGACATTGTGATCTGCAGTGAGAGCAGAGAACAAGTGGAGGAAAATCTAGAGAGGTGGAGGTATGCCCTGGAAAGGAGGGGGAATGAAGGTTCGCCGCAGTAAGACAGAATACATGTGTTTAAACTAGAAGGACCCAAGAGGAACAGTGAGGTTACAGGGAACAGAGATAAAGAAGGTGGAGGATTTTAAATACTTAGGCTGAACAATCCATAGCAATGGAGAGTGTGGAAAAGAGGTGAAGAAGCGTGTGCAGGCAGGTTGGAATGGTTGGAGAAAAGTGTCCGGTGTGATGTGTGATAGGAAGGTATCGGCAAGAATGAAAGAAAAAGTGTACAAGACGGTGTTGAGGCCAGCGATGTTGTATGGTTTAGAAACAGTGGCCCTGGGGAAAAGACAGGAGGCAGAGCTGGAGGTAGCAGAGATGAAAATGTTGAGGTTCTCTCTGGGAGTAACGAGGATGGATAGGATCAGGAATGAGTACATCAGAGGGACAGCACATGTAAGAGGTTTTGGAGACAAAGTCAGAGAGGCTAGATTGAGATGGTTTGGACATGTACAGAGGAGGGATAGTGAATATATTGATAGTAGGATGCTGAGGTTGGACCTACCAGGCAGAAGGCCCAGAGGAAGACCAAAGAGAAGATTTATGGATGTGGTGAAGGAGGACATGAAGGTAGTTGGTGTAAGAGAAGAAGATGCAGAGGATAGGGTGAGATGGAGGCAGATGATTCGCTGTGGCGACCCCTGAAGGGAACAGCTGAAAGGAAAAGAAGAAGAAGAGATATTTTTTATTAGGCTTTAGGTTACAGTTACATTTATGGTATTTGGTAAATTTCTTTTATCTCATTATCATACAACTGCGCATGCTTAAGGGCCGACCAGTAGCAGCTTGGTGGGAATGGGACTTGACCCACTAACCTTCTGATCAGTAACCCAGAGCCTTAGTCAATGAGCCAACATTCAATCATTGCCTCATAGTTTCCACATAACACTATTCAGAACTCTGGTACAGTATTTTATAGGAATATATTAGTGCAGTTGAATAGTTTTATTAAAAATGAGAAACTTTTTAAAGGTTACAACAGTGGAATTTTTAGAGGGGTTATGCCACCTGTCAATAAGATTATATCCTATTCAAAATGTATTTGTTTTTCTTTTTCATTGCTGTTAATGGGAAATATTGTGAATATACTTATACTGTACGTATATCATTAAAATTATACAATTCAACATAATATTTTGACACGGAAATATCTGAGCTCTAAAAAACACATTTCTGTGTGGAGTTTGCATGTTCTCCCTGTGCTGGCATGGGTTTCCTCTGAGTCCTCCAGTGTCCTCATACAGTCCAAAACATGTCCATAGAGATAATTGGTTATCCCATATTGTCTATATGGTGTGTGTGTGTGTGTGTGTGTGTTTGTTTGTTTTGGCCCTACTATGCACCGGCATTGCTGTTTAGGGTGTAATCTGCTTTCGCCACGAGATGGCAGAGATAGGCTCCTGCCAACCATGACCCTATTGGGGTTAAGTGGCTTAGTAAATAAATGAATGAATGAACGAACGAAATATCCATCAATTTATAAATGCATCTATAACCAGGTCGCAATATGAACCCCTAGAATATACAAATAATTCAAAAAATAAACGTCAGTTAATTTTAATATCGTTTTTTACCCTGATGTGAACTATCCAGACGATGCAGAAAAATTTGGGGTTTTCTTAATATTCAATGCAAGCTCCGAACACGTGCGTCTCTGAATGATTGATGAGATCATTGCTTTATTTATTATGCCGCTGGAACGCAGTGATCGTGAACGCGCATCTCCACCGTTATAAAGACTAATCGCGGGTTTGCGCTTTTCAATGCCAGAGAGATATGACTACAGTATTCTTTTTTTCTGTAAATGCATTTCTTGTGCTTTTCATCGACTCAGTTCAGTATTGTTGTTGTCTGTTACAGTGTCTCATGACCCACACGGACATTATATCCGGTTGCACTATTTGCGCGTCGGTGTGCGTTGCGCGGGCGGTTGGTTACGCAGCAGCAGCTACTGGATGTTATTTCTGCACCTCTGATCTTTTCTCCATTTCCTTTGTTCTGTCTTGATTGTTTGCTGTTTCGTAAATAGTGTTATAGTCCATGCTCCAGTTAAAACAAATACATGTTTTATTATTGGGATAAATGATTTCCTATAAATAACCGGGAGCTTTATTTCTCAGCTCGGACATCCAGACGCACACCACGAACACTCAGGTCGGAGTTTGCAGCTTTGATTTTGAGCCTTTTTTTCCTTTTCTTTTTTACCAAGCTTAAGTGGGTTGTGATGAGGGGAGGCTTGAGGGATGTAAGGACTGGTACCCAGACTCGCGCTTTCCTCTGATGTAGGCTATCCTTGGAATTTCAGCTGCAGAAAATGTCTGAGATCTGTCTGCTGTTTTAAAACTCGGATGTCAGATATTCCTGAAAAACGGTTCGGGCTGAATCATGACGCGCGTCAAGATGCGCGAGTGCGCTGGTTTACTGGGTAAACAGTATTATTAATTCTTCAAAAACAAACAAAAATAATAAATCAAAATGTACATGCAAAACAGAGACACCTTATATCTCATGGGAAAAAAATAAAAATATAAACATGTACAAGTTGTAGATAAAAACTGGAGGAGATTTCGGCGCGTTCTTTTCAGGTGCATCATCAGCTCAGCGAAGGGAACTCGTGTTTTTTATTTTTGTTTTTTAATTTTCTTGCGAGATAAATAATACATTGAGTGTAATGTTTTTATATTAATAATTATATAATGTCTATTTATTGTACATTACTACGTTGTTTTGTCATTCTACTGCGTTGCATTCCAGTAAATTCAAGACATTCCCATTTGAGTAGTGTTAGAAATAAATTTGGAAATTTTTTTTTTTTTTGGCCCACATCACATCACAAAATTTCTTACCGGTCGAGTGAAAACAAACATTTTTCTAATGCAAAAAATATCTGTGTTTGCGTTTGGTTTGAATAATAACCAGCGCTCGATTTGTGGATACACACCTGCACCTTTGGAGAGGCGCGTCAGTTCACTCGCGCCTAACGGATTCCTTATAGCACTCTGACGTTTTCCTCTCAAATTATTGCATTAATTTCTACATAAATATCCCTGATACTTCTGAACATTAAATCACCCCCCTTATAGTAATTACTGACCCCTTGGAGCCAATAGAAGAGCGTGGCAAGCTCTGAATAAGCCCTTTAAAGTTCTGTGCGCCTTCAGCTGTTTCCATACAGGCAGCTGTATGACTGGATGGGCTGTTTGAAAGTTGGGAAGCTGAAATATTTGAATATCACTGGGGGAGGATGTGGATAGTGTGAGGGAGGGTCTGCATAATGGGGGTCTATATATATACCATTTTTATGGATTAAGTGGTGCCTGACTAATGTCTGATACCCAATGGGCCCATTTTGACCCACCAGGGTGTTCTATGACACAAGTAAATGGTATACTCTAATAGGAACACCCCTACACAGAGCTCTGATATGGAAGTGGCCCTTTTGCAAGGACTGCTGGGAAGAAGAACAGTCGAGTGTTGGGCTTTGGACAAGAAGGTTGCTCTCTGAAAAGGTAAGAAGACCTGCCCTGGCCAGTGCCTAGGTTACCAATGGATGGATGGGTTTAATGAAAGGTTTGAAGACTCATATTCATGTCAGTGGATGGGTTATATTGGGTTTTTATGAGTTGAAAACAGTAAGGTGAGGACATTAATGCCAAGAAGCAACCAGGAAATATGGAGAGGCTGCTAGGGGGAGCTATAGCTGAGCTAGGACAGAAGATGAGTGATTGGTCTAATGATCTGAGGATATGTGAACCATTTTCAAATACTTACAGTATTAAATACTGACAGAAAGGGCTTTCATTCTGTTGTAATGACTTCTTGCAGAAGTTTTTTTCAGTTTTTTCCCCCTTGGGTTTTAAGGCCTCTGGATATTGCTGTTGCTAATGTTAGCATCCAGGCTGTGCCCTGTCAAAGAAATAGAGATAAAACCATGAAAAAAGTACAACACAAAGATGGAAAGTCTCTTACATGGTGTATATCAATGCAAATAATAACAACTTGTGTGCACTCTGTGTAATTTTGCTAGTTAAATAGTTTATATTGACTCCCAATGTGTTGACGAGAGCTTTAAACATGGCCGCCCTGTCAGGAGTGAGATTTGCATGAGGTTGCTCACTTCCTGACTCAAGTCTTAGTTTGGGTTTAACATCCCACTCAGGATTAAAGTCTACAATAATCTTAAAACACGGGAAAACTGCTTTAGAATGAATAATGTATATATATATATATATATATATATATATATATATATATATATATATATTTGTAGAGGTCATGTTGTGCATTTTGACCTAAATTAACACAGTTTGGAGAGGAAAAGTCCAATCCATGTGGCTGCCTTGAATGTGAAGTGTATATATATATATATATATATATATACAGTATGTATGTATGTGTGTGTATATATATATATATATATATATATATATATATATGTATTATAAACCTATATTTTCAACTATTAGCTCTTTATTTGCCTACTTGGCATAATTGCTATACAATAGGAATTGTCTTTCAACTCCTGCAACTGAAAAAATGAATAAACATGCCAATTCAACATAAAAAATAAAATAAAAATAAAATACATTCACTTTAGGTCCATTTATGTAATTAAGGCAAAAACTAAAGCAATATATATCCTCAGTTATTGTGGTGACATTTATTAATTATGAAACTGAAACCTTTGGGGGGAAAATCACTTACATTTTTTTCAGAATCATTTTTTAGAAAAAAATTAATTAATATAGATCTCTACTGATTAATATATTTTCCATAGATTATAGGAATCCTTTTGTTTTTATAAGGCTGCATCTCTGACACACAGGATCAGATTTTTGTTTAGAGTCTAAAAGTGTGAGTGATTTAAAGGGTTAAATTCGAGTTCAACTTCTATGGCAAGATGTCTTTAGTAAATGTGACATTAAAGTCATAAATCGGAAAAACTGTCAATTACCACCCCCTATGGTTTACTTATGGAACTGCGACCAGAGTCGGCTAAGATGGGTGCCAGCCTCCCCACGACCCTAATTAGGATTAAGCTCTTCAGAAAATGAATGAATGGATTTCAGATATGTAACATGAATGCTGGAGGTCCGAGTTATGACGACCCACTTCCGAAGTAAAACACAACATTCTCATTATGTCTGAAGGAAAATTTAAACCTGTTCTCATGGTGGTCTGGTGGAAATAAACAATGGATTACTTTGTATGTTTCTGATGCAATGACTGTCCTTCTTCTGAGGTTTATCCATGGTTGAAATCATATGGCTGATGTCGTCATGGGTCGTGCCAAGATTTACTGACAAATAGAAACTAAAAATGCATTTTATAAATTTCTACTTTAGACATGATGTCAAAGCCCTGTCACCTCCAGTGGAGATCAATATGATAGCATTTTATAGTTTAATATTTGATTTTTGAATTGGTTATAGCCAGGAGAAAATGGCTGTACAACGCTATGAGCTTCGTCTAATTTGTGGTTGTGTCCTAAACAATGACAAAGGATATAAGAACATGACAAAAGAACCGAGAAACATAACTGGTGCATCACAGGTCATATTTTCAGAAGAGCATAATAATTAAAAATATTAGAGTAAAAAAACATGACCCTGTTTACTTTCGCTGACAGGGGCTATGTTTCTCTCCATGTTGGTTTGCTTGTTCCTCCCAAAGAGAACCTCAACATTTTCATCTCTGCTACCTCCAGCTCTGCCTCCTGTCTTTTCCTTAGCGCCACTGTTTCTAAACCATACAACATCGCTGGCCTCAACTCAACACCGTCTTGTACACTTTTCCTTTCATTCTTGCCGATACCTTCCTATCACACATCACACCGGACACTTTTCTCCAACCATTCCAACCTGCCTGCACACGCTTCTTCACCTCTTTTCCACACTCTCCATTGCTCTGGATTGTTGAGCCTGAGTACTTTAAATCCTCCACCTTCTTTATCTCTGCTCCCTTTAACCTCACCGTTCCTCTTGGGTCCTTGTCGTTCACACACATGTATTCTGTCTGACTGAGGTGAACCTTCATTCCCCTCCTTTCCAGGGCATACCTCCACCTCTCTAGATTTTCCTGCACTTGTTCTCTGCTCTCACTACAGATCACAATGTCATCTGCAAACATCATAGTCCATGGGGAATCTTGTCTCACCTCATCTGTCAGCCTGTCCATCACCATCACAAACAACATATATATATATGGCAAGGGACATTATGGATGTCATTGACAATCGGAATATCGCCGATATAATTATGCCGATCGATAATCGATACCTATAAAAGGGGTATCGAT
Organism: Plotosus lineatus; assembly: GCA_024760905.1. Lineage (NCBI taxonomy): Eukaryota > Metazoa > Chordata > Actinopteri > Siluriformes > Plotosidae > Plotosus > Plotosus lineatus. Next base: position 3,678,383 of record CM045739.1, read on the forward strand.
ACTTCTAACGTTATAGCTTCCTGTGTTCATGACAGCGTCTGTAGTAAATGCCATTTTCAATGACACCCCGAGTAAATGGTACGTCCCGCCTCTCTGTATGGTAAATGGTACGTCCCGCCTCTCTGTATGGTAAATGGTACGTCCCGCCTCTCTGTATGGTAAATGGTACGTCCCTGCTTCTAGTGTGCTGTCAGGGCGTGTTCTTTTGAACAAGAAGAGACACTTATCACTGGATAATGTAGATATGTGCATCTTCTGAATCTATACATCTATTTTTGATTCCACGTCACTGTGACACGCAGCGGAGAGCCAATCCTTTCTGTACTCCACTGTGTGGGCGGGTCCGATAGCTTCAAACTCCAATTTTATTGGATTATAACAACAGCCACAGACTGCACATGTTGTTTGGGTAAAGAAATAAATTTCTCTCATTTTGATCAACTCATTTCCACGAAGCCAAGCACAGCTGGCAAGCAAACACAAATGGACAGACATGGAAAAACTTCAACCCACAGAGCAGCTGATTGCCAAAACTTGGGACGCACTTCCTGTCACATAAACACTGCAGCGTGTTGTAGTTTCCTGTTACATGCTAATAGAAAATTTATTTCCTCCAAATATTGAAAGTAAGGCCAGCCTTAAAAATGTCTTTGTTGGCGGTAACACGGCCGTTTCGGCCGAAATTGTACATAAAAATCCCGCCTGAGCATTCACAGAAAGAAAAAAAATATATATACCTGCCGGTTGTGTTGAAAAAAATGCATGTATCCTCAATCATTCACCATACTAAAAAGTGACCTAAGTGAAATTAATATCAACCATGCCTTGTGACCCTCCAGACCTGGCAGGCCAAAGCGTGTAGTTGGGGTCTTCTGGGAACGTTTGGCGGAGCCTCCTGTCTGAGAGGCTTTTAACTCCCATCTCCGGCAGAGGTACAACACGTCCCGAAGGAGGCGGGCGACATGGAATTGGAATGGGCCATGTTTTGTGCCTCCGTTGTTGAGACGGTAGCCCATAACTGTGGCCGGAAGGTGGTCGGTGCTTGATGTGGTGATAACACCAGAACCCGGTGGTGGACACCTGTGATGAAGGGGGGCGACCCAGCTGAAAAAGGAGGCCTATCGGGCCTTATTGGCCTGTGGGACTCCCGAGGCAGTAGACAGATACCGGTAGGCCAAACGTGCTGCAGCTGAAGCTCTTACTGATGCAAAATCTTTCGTACGGGAGGAGTTCGGTGAAAGGCTGGAGAACGATTAATCGGTTGGCCTCAAAACGGTTCTGGACCACCATCTGGCGCCTCAGGAGGGGGAAACAGTTCTCCACAAATACTGTTTACAGTGGAATTGGGGAGCTGCTCACCTCTACTGGGGATGTTGTCAGGAGGGGGAAGGAATACTTTGAGGACCTCCTTAATCCCACCAACACGCCCTCCGTGGAGGAGGAAGACCCTGGGGGTCTGGGCGGGGGTCTGCCTATCGCTAAAGCTGAGGTCACTGATGTAGTCAAAAAGCTCCATAGTGGTCGGGCTCCGGGGATGGATGAGATCTGCCCTGAAGATCTCGGGGCTCTGGATCGGTTGGCATGTTTCTGCAACGTCGCGTGATCATCGGGGGTCATACCTCTGGATTGGCAAACTGGAGTGGTAGCCCCCTTTTTTAAAAAAGGGGACCGGAGGGTGTGTTCCAATTATTGTGGAATCGCACTGCTCAGCCTACCCGGGAAAGTCTAAACAGGGGTACTGAAGAGGAGGATCCGACCAATAGTTGAACCTTTGATTCAGAAGGAACAATGTGCTTTTCATCCTGGCCATGGCACTCTTGACCAACTCTATACGCTCCACAGGATATTGGAGGGGGCATGGGAGTTTGCCCAACCTGTCCACATGTGTTTTGTGGATTTGGGGAAGACTTTCGACCATATCCTTCGGGCTATCTGTGGGGCGTGCTCTGGGAGTATGGTGTTCCGGACCCATTGGTACGGGCAATTTGATTGCTGTATCACCGGAGCCAGAGTTTGGTCCGTATTGGGAACAACAGGCCAAATTTGTTTCCGGTGAGGGTTGGAGTCCGCCAAGGCTGTCCTTTGTCACCGATTCTGTTCATAATTTTTATGGACAGTATTTCTAGACGCAGCCGAGGCATTGAGGGGTTCTGGTTTGGTGGCCATCGGATCACGTCACTGCTTTTGCGGATGACGTTGTCCTTTTGGCTTCATCAAGCTGGGACCTCCAGCTCTCATTGGTGTTATTCGCAGTTGAATGTGAAGCAGCCGAGATGAAAATCAGCACCTCCAAGTCTGAGTTCTCAGTCGGACAAAGGTGGCATGCACCCTCTGAGTCGCTGATGAGGTCCTGGCTCAAGTGGAGGAGTTCAAGTATCTTGGGGTTTTGTTCACAAGTGAGGGAAGGATGGAGCGGGAGATCAACAGACGGATCGCTGCAGCCTCTGCTGTAAAGCGGAGCCTGTACCAGTCCATCATGGTGAAGAGGGAACTCGGCAATAAGGCAAAGCTCTCAATTTGGCAGTTGATCTACAGTACAACCCTCACCTATGATCACGAGCTTTGGGTAGTGACAGAAAGAAGAAGATCAAGGATACAAGCGGCTGAAATGAGCTTCCTTCGCCGGGTGGCAGGGCTCTCCCTTAGAGATAAGGTGAGAAGCTCAACCATCCGGGGAATACTCGGAGTAGATCCTCTGTTCCTTCACGTTGAAAGGGGCAGTTGAGGTGGCTTGGGCATCTGGTCTGAATGCCTCCCAAACGCCTTCCTGATGTGGTGTTTCGGGCATGTCCAACTGGAAAGAAACCCTGGGGTCGACCTAGAACACGCTGGAGGGACTATGTTACGAAGAGCTGGAGGAAGTGGTTGGGGAGAGGGACGTCTGGACCTCATTGCTTAGGATGCTGCCCCCATTACCCAACCCCGGAATAAGCGGAAGATGATGAGATTTTTAATTGTTATGCTCTGGTTCGTTTGTCATGTTGTTATATCCTCTGTCATTGTTTCGGACACACAACCACGAATTAGAAGAAGCTCATAGCGTTGTACATCTATTTTTTTCTGACTGTAACCAAATCAAGAATGAGAATCAAATATTAAACTATAAAACGCTATCAGATTGATCTGCACTGAGGTGACAGGGCTTTGTTGTGTCCAGAGTAGGAATTTAAAAAAATGCATTTTTAGTTTCTTTTTGTCAGAAAATCATTGACACGACCCATCACTATACCAGCCATATCATTTCAACTATAGATAAACCTCACAAGAAGGACAGGCACTGCATCAGAAACATACAAAGTAATCCATTGTTTATTTCCACCAGACCACCAAGAGAACAGGTTTAGAAATTCCTTCAGACGTAATGACAATGTAGTGGTTTTACTTCAGAAGTGGGTTGTCATAACTCAGATCTCCAGCATTCCTGTTACATATCTGAAATTCATTCATCTTCTGAAGAGCTTAATCCTAATTAGGGTCACGGAGAGGCTGGCGCCCATCTTAGCCAACTCTGGGCGATGGCAGAGTACATTCTGGACAACTCATCAGGCCATTGCAGGGCAGAAACACCCTGACGGCTATGCAGCTACTCTTGACGAGGCTCTTTCACATGAAACTCCCACCATTGACAGTGAGACACATGGCCGGCCTTTAATAACCCAGTTAGTTCACTGGGGGACAGTGACAACCTGTTGAGAGTGGCACTTACATATCTGAAAGAGAACCCTAAATTTACAGGAGGCTATATTAAGGAGCTGTGTATCTGATTGTTTTACAGGACAAATCTGATTCATGTCTTGCAAAAATGTTATAATGCTATTAGCAGCGGAACTGTGGCCATTCTCACCCTTCTACTGATGTTTGTCAGACTGCAGCTGTGAAGATTACGTTAAATGATTGGTGGAAGGAACATTTTTCTGCTGATATCAGACTTTACGAGTGTTCCCCAGAACCAGGTCAGGGAATCATAGAGCCATACATTTTGGCTTGTTTGGAAGATTATGGATCTCATCATTCACCTCCTTTCATGTTGTTGAGGAGAAGACATCAGAGCATAACCAAACTCTTCTCACTGACCATCTCTCTCTCTCTCTCTCTCTCTCTCTCTCTCTCTCTCTCTGCACAATCTAAAAAGTTCTACACAGAATCTTTTAAATGGTTCCTCAGAAACACAACCAAGAATCCTTTAAAATGAGGGGTATGCAGAAGATGGTCAGAATTTCAAAGAAGAGTCCACTACAGTCTTGTACATAATACTCACTTGAAACACATTGGCTTGTCTTTGTTCTACACGTTGTGAGCACAACCCTGACCACACCTGTGTGTGGTTTTTCACCAAATGTGGTGGAAACATTACCATACCTGATCCCTGGTGCTGCTCTAATTTCGGAATGTCTTGTTCAAAGATGAAGGTCAGAAAGTTTCACAGGTAGATAACGTGTAACTATGAAACAAGTGCCAATAGACATGACATGTCATGACTATGGAACAATAATAGGAAACTATATATGGACCTGTGAACTTGAAATGTTTCATTCATATATTGTAAATGTTGTAAAACCTTTCCACTGTCAGAGAACCAAAAACTATCTTCCTTTTATAAAAGTTGATCTTGATCTTCAGGGGCAGTGGTGGTCTAGTGGATAGGGCACAGGATCGCTGATCCTAAGATTGGGGGGGTTCAAGTCCCCACAGGGTTGTCCCCCCCCCCCCCCCCCCAGTGCAGCAAACTGGGTTATCGAAGGCGGGCCATGTCTCTCACTGTCTATGGTGAGAGGTTGATGTAAGAACCATTGCTGACTTTTGTAAAGCTTAGCTGCAAAGCCGTCAGCGTGTTTCTGTCCCTTGCTAAAAGGGTTGTGACAGGAAGGGCATCTGACGTAAAAACCTCTGCCAAATCAAATGTGCGAATCAGATGATTCCCTGTGGCGACTCCTGAGAACGGAAAAAGCCGAAAAGAAAAGATGATAAAAGTTTATCTTCATAAATATTACATTTTTCTTTTGAATGATCATTAAAATACAATGAAAATTGTGCATAAGCTGATTGACAGTGATTTTTTTTAAAAAGTTTTCACAGAATGAGGGAGAAGCCTTTCAGGTTTTAGTTTTTTTGAAGAATAAAAAGGCCTTCAGTGTGAAATAATTTATTTTCTGTATTAGTTATCACTTGTGGGGGACCTATAAGTAGTCCATGCTAATGCGAGTTACATCAGCAGGTCTCTAATCCCACAGCATCATCATCATCATCTTCATCTGCTTGATCTGGGGTTGGGTTACAGGGGCAACAGCCTAAGCAGTTGAGATCCCTTTCCCCAACCACTTCGTTCAGGTCTTCCAGGGGACACTGAGGTCTTCCTAGACCAGCTGAGAGACATCCTTCATCCAGCATGTTCTGGGACAACTCCGGGGTATTTTCCCATCCCAAAACACTATCCCTGGGGTGACGTTTAGGAGGCATTCTAATCAGATGCCCTAGTCACATGGAAGAGCAATGGGTCTACTCCCCAAGATCCTTCCAGAAGGCCTGGCATTTCACCATACTGCAGGATGTTGATGATGATGAATTCTTCCATGATCGGGACTTGATTGGCTTAGATGGTACGGTCTTAGAATATTCCGGCTTTAGGATTTTTTTCAATTCCATATAAAGTATTTTTATCTGCTGCTGCAGTGAAACATCATTTAATCACGTCCTTTAAAAAATGTCAAGCTGTAAGGAATGCACCACTATTTTGGAAGGTTGCGATGTTGTACTGAGAATTTTGTCGGAAGGATTAAAAATGAAATCAAAGCCAAATGAAAATGTTTAGTATTTACTTTTATGGAGCCCTCATGCAGATTGATTTATACCAGTGATCCTATCAGTGACTACGTTTTGATACTGGTTCAATAGGACACAAGCTTAATATAACATCAGTCAAAAACTACACTGGCAAAGTTTTTTAAATTAATAAATACAAAATTTTAGCTTAAAAAAAAAAAAAAAATCTAATTTTTCCTCCAAGAATATTACACCCATCTTATTAATATCCAAAACAAAAACCCAGGCACTAAATACACCCGAAGGCAGATTCCTTTTCTAAAGCTAGTCCCAGATGTTCCTCCAGAGCAGCTGTAGAGAACGCCACATGCTTCCGACTGAACAGTTGTACAGAAGCTGCGCGAACAACACAAAAGGTGTTGAAGCTTTTAAACTGCATTCCTAATGCCTTTACTTTCAATGCTGCATTTCCTTCCTCTCCAAACACTACTTTGTTTTTGTATCAGTATTTGGAAATTCTTGGTCCTCAACAATGGCATCCGTTTCCTGGATTTTTTTCTATCGTTTGCTCATTTCACATTACGTCCAGGTCTAAAAAGCAAATACATACTTCTGAATTGCTGCTGACCAATTGCAGCGTGAAGCGTGGCAGCCATTTTCTTCTGAGCTGTAAGAAGAGACTGCGGATCAACTGAATGGTGTGTGTTTTGAACCTGCCCCACCTCTTCTTCCCCTCCCTAATCCAATGAGCATTGCTCAGATATGAGTCACTCCCTCACCCTGGCCATATATAGCGCAGAGGCAGGGGCGGACACTCCAGCCCGAGGCTGAGATAGTGGCTGCCTGCACGAAAAACACAGCAGCACCATTAGGAAGGGAACAGCTACAGACGTTAAAAAAGGTAAGCTCTTTAGTTTGGGCCCATTTTCTGTTGTCCTGTTTATTGTTTTAGTAAATGTGTCTCGTGCAGACTCAGAGTTATTCTGTACTGATAATGTTTTGTGATGGAGTTGAGAGTCGTCATTTGGGTTGTTTTCATTTTAAGCTAACCAGTTTAGCCTGATAAGTGTTGGGCAGTGCTTCAGTGTTAGACGCAGTTTCTATCAAAATGAAACCTCGACTTAATTTATATATAAATGTATATAAGGGGTATTTATAGCTGTGAATGTTTTTTGTTTGTTTAAATGTCCATGTTATGTTAAAGCAGAAGGATTTAAATGCTCATTCTGACTCATTGCTAACTTGATTGTTCTTTGAGATTAAGAGAGACCAGTTTCCAGCCTGTGATTGAATGTTGCACTAAAATCAATTAAATATGGATATAATGTTAAACCAGCCTTTGTTTACACTTTAGGAACAAGTGACAACTTTCTTCCATTAGCTCATATGATGTAATATTGATGTCGTACCTTGTGACAAACCCTGTGTAGGCCTCCCTAATGGTTTATACTTTGATTTTCAGTGATCAACATCAATAAGTGCTATAACAATGATGTACAGTAAGTAGGTTCAGGTCATAGTCTGAAGCTGATCCGTAATGATCTGGGTATTTTATTGGTACGTGCCACATTTTCTCCACGGTTGATTCAGAACTGGACAGCAACCTACTAAGTCTGCCTGGATGGAAGTGAGGGAATAATGGAAGTAAATGTATAGATAGTGAAAGCACTCTTAGTTCTGAAGTGAATCGTGAAATGATAGGTGGAACTTAGTAGCTGTGCACTTCTGGTTTGGTTCTTTTGACACATTTTTCTTTCTTTTTTTTTTTAAGAATTATAGGGGCGCCGTACACACAAAGCCATCGATTTCCCCCCTCCTCGGCATCCATGGCAGATAAGGAACAGATCAAGCAAACTGCAGCCAAGGTGCTGGGATATGTGGAGAAAGTGTCCTCGTTCGCGTCTTCCATAGACCCTCTGTTTGGCATCGTCACCTCTTTGGTTGGTGTTGTGCGGAAAGGTTTGGTGGAAGATGAAACCAATGAGTTGGACAAGGACTTCAAACAGATTCACGCAAAGCTGGAGAGCATCTCTGAGCAGAACAAGCAGACGCTGCGTCAAATCCATATCAGCGAAATCAATGAAACATATGGCAAGTACGAGGAGTACATCAAACACCAATACGAAGCCTTTAACACCATGGTGGACCGAGTCAGGAGGAGTCCCGACGATGTCGATCGTTACATGGAGGATTTCAAGAATATCTACGAAAGGGACAAGAGCGACTTAAGTTTGGACGTCTTCTACGATGGTGTTGTTGGAAAGAAGAAAATTTTTGGGAAGCCGCTGCTAAGAGTTTATTTAGACCACTGTGAGAAGGACCGAAAGATTATGGAAGTTAGATGTGCTCATCTGGCCCACCTCTTTCAGATCGGCCTCATGGCTTTGATGGCCTACTACTCGGTCACTGAGGATGATGAGGACGAGGTCAGGGACAAGTGGGCTGGAAGGGTCGACACCATTCAGAAGAAGATGCAAGAAGTCCTGGATGAGTGTAGTGAGCTGGAGTAACACCAAAATTCACTGAAAGGTCATTAAACCACAGCTGTCTTCGTTTCTTCTGCTTTACAATAATGACGAGTGTAAAGAAAGTCAATGTTATTTATATTCAAGAAAATAAAAAACTCTTTCTTTCTATTCTTGTATTTTTTCTAGGAAAGCTCTTTGGTTTAACACTTACATTCCAATCATTTTTTGAAAAACTTTAAAAAGATTATGCAAAATATTATATGAACCCAATTTAAAAGTGTATTCTGTATGTACAATCAATCTGGACATTTTGTACATTTTGTTTTGTTATTTTTAACTGTTACCCATTTTTGCTGGCTGATTACAATATATTGCATCTGTGGACTGTACTGTTATCATTGGCGCTAAAATAAATTGTCTTTTCTGAATTAAGATGCAGTTTTGTTTTTTTTTGTTTTTTTTAATTTATTGAATATTAGTTGCATTTCTTTTCATAATATTTACCAGCTCCTTAGGTCTATCATACGGGATGAAATCCACTTTATGGTAAATATAGTTGTGATTATAAGTCTCAGAATTCATTCTAACCTCATTTTAACGACCTGCGTCCTACTCAGTGATGCTCAGATCCTCTTCACAGAGCAGTATGCAAATGAGTGGTTTGCATTCAGTAGGACGCTGCCGGCTGTACAAACGAGTACAGTACCCTATTTACAGTACCCTGATTCATTGATCTGTCAGACCCTCCCACATTGTCATGCAATTTAATACACTCTCCTTAAACCTTTTGTACGTTTTCTGGACCTGAAATGAATATAACTAGGATTAGAATGCTACACAGGAATGGTGCAATCTGATTGGTTCTTTCTCTTGATTCATGAGAAATTTTCTTTTGAGACAAAGTGTATGATGTAGAGAATTACAGTATGCCCTTGACTATTCGCGGTTTTGCACCCACGGTTTGAGTATTCGCTGACTGCCGAGCAACCGGCACGTGATTCAAATTCAGCCAATGTCTGTCCTCATTTCTCCTGATTGGTTGAGTTGATGTCCCGCCCCTTTTTCCTCATTCGCGCACAAGTTGTCAATGAGCCTCTTTTTTTTTGTGTGTGTGTTTTAATTACCGGTTAAGCTTTATGATACCACTCAAATGCTCTGCATCTTCTCTGGCTAAGCGATAGAAAACGCTGGATGTCTCCTCTGAACAAATAAGACTTTCTCCTGAGAAACGACGATTTTCTCTGAACTGTTGTATTAAAATCTTTATCAATTATTATTCCAGTATAGTACCTAAGTTCATGTTTATGTGTGAGATTTTATGTTCTGTAGCATGTTTAACAAACGATACCAAAAGGATAAACTTTATTACAGTACTCTTCATGTCTTTTACATTGAACTTGGAGTGACGTCTCCAAGATGGCGCTGCCCAGAGGGCAACGTCGCGGAGTTCTCCGAGTCAAATTGTTTCTTTGTTCGTTTTAATTTGTTTTATTTGTTGTTTTGTTTGTTCATGTTTTGCGCTATGCTCGTCTACGACCGGTCGACTCTACTACAGCTATAAGATAGGAGTATCTTTGGGCGTGTATAACTAAGCAGAGCTAATATGCGATTAGCAGAGCTAATATGCTAGGGTAGGCAGCTCAATGTGAGCCGCACCCCAGCTAAGAATAAGCCCAGGAGGGAAGGGGCCGAACGACGACTCCGGTGCTTGGGATTGCAGGGGATGAAGGCCGTATAGCCGGCTGTTATAATCGCCTTATCAGGTGTACTCTCCTCGAGCCATGTTTCACAGAAACACAGTCCTGTAGATCCCTCTGCGCTGCAATCTGAGCATGAAGCTCGTCCATCTTGTTTCGCAGGCACTGAACATTTTCAAGCAGTATGACCAGAAGTGCTAACCAAGCCTCTGAGAACTCCGCCTAGGCTAGCCGGGGTGCAGTTAGCATTGAGCTCCCATAGTATATTAGCTCACGATAGAAGTTATGTGCTTAGTTGCCTGAAGCTGCTAATAGCTGTAGTAGGGTCGACCGATCATAGACGAGCATAGTGAAAAACATGAACAAACAAATAAAACGAATTAAAACGAACAAAGAAAGTATTTGACTCTGAGACATTGCCCTCTTGGCAGCGTCATCTTGGAGACGTCACTCCAAGTTCAATGTAAAACGACATGGAGCGTAATAAAGTTTATCCTTTTGGTATCATTTGTTAAACATGCTACAGAACATAAAATCTCACGCACAAACATTCTAAACATTAACTGAGGTACTGTACTGGAATAATAATTGAAAAAGACTTTAAAATGAGTGCTTTACAACAGTATATGCTGTATAATGTTTATATTTTATCATCAATAAAAATAAGAGTAAAAATTGAATTTTTTTTTTCCTAAATCATTACTATATCTTACTACATTAATACTGTATTAATGAGTAAGACTGTCAATAGAATGTGTAAGAAGCATATAACGCATGTAGTAGATACATAGTATTTTACTTCCGGCTGCTAATTCACGCATGTGAAGTGATACATGGGGTTTTACTTCCGGGTACAGAACTTGTGGATTATCTCAATTCGCGGGAGGGCTCGGAACCGAACCCCCGCGAATGTCGAGGGCCTACTGTATTCGACAGAGAGGCTGCTTGGCCTTAGTTGAAAACGCCACCTGAGGCACAGTAATTCTCCATATCACATAAAATAATGTGATAGTGTTTTTAAGATTCACTCTGAATATTCCCAAAGTAGGTTCGATCATTGAACTTATCCAATAGCAATGATGCAATAATTAATTTGGCTTGTAGAAGAACAAGAATTATTTTATGCCTTTCCACCAACCAGAAATAAGAAAATATTTGGAATGAATAATAATAAAAAATAATCGGAGTGGGTAATTTTTTAACGTAACTTGATGGGCACTAACAGCTTCTCTCGGTCACGTGGAAAAGGCGTCGTCATTATCACACTTTAAACTGCGGTCCGTCATGCTAACTTTTTTATTGGTACACGGTATGTTGTCCCAGAAACTGATCATGATGTACCACGCTGTCATTAGCATGCTACAGTTATCCTCTTCTTTGTTGTCGTTCTCCGTTTGTGTGTTGGTCACATAGGTGAGAAAAGAAATTGCACTTCTCTCATCAGAAACACGGTAGAGGAGAGCTGCAGTGGAACCAGGAAAAAGCTCCCATTTTATTTTTTTCTTAGATAAATTAAATTAGTACTGTATATACTAACACACTTTTACAGAACACGGTTTATTTAAATTTCAGTGTAATATTAACTAAAATTCTCAATGAGCTGGCTAAACAGACAGCATTAGCTACACAGGCCGGCTTGGAGTGCAGAGCTCACCTGACCTGATCACCTGACCTGATATGGTTAAAATATGTAAATCCCATTTTAGTTAACTTTTCATTATGTTTCCATGTAGTATATATTTAACCTCTTCCAGAAACGATGCTATGAGTGGACCTAGTTGTTGTGATGTGTTAATAATTGTATAAATTCTATCTTCTGCCCATCAGCCTGACGGTTCTGTTGTAACCCGTGACTGATATGGAGATCTTGGAGGACCGAGACAAGCTGAAGCGAGGCCTGGTGAAGGTGCTGGAGTGTGTCGCCACCATCTCATCGGCAGCCGCTGTAGTGAATCCCATCTTCGGTGTTGCGGGTTCACTGATCCGTGTCGTTCTTCACCACGTAGATGACGAGGACATACAAACTCTCCGACGTGAATTTGGCAACGTGAACCGAGCCTTGGATGATATTTCGATGCAAAACCGTACCACCCTGTCCCAGATAAGGAAGGAGACGCTGGATGGGCAGTACAGCAGCGTAGAGGAGAACCTCCGCAACCAGTTTCGTAAATTCATGGATGTGGTGGAGGCACGACCCGAAAACAAGAAACGCAAGTGCGATGATTTTGAAGAAAGCTATGCTAACGACATGGGCGACCAGAACCTGCACACACTCTACGACGGTGTCATGGGCAAGCCCAAGCTCTTCAGCCGGCCCATCCTCGAGGTCTACTTGATTCACTCGAAAGGAGATCGGATGGTGATGGAGCGCCTGTGCACGCGCCTCACCTACCTGTTCTGCATTGGTCTCATTGCTCTGATGGGTTATGCTGCTATCATTGGTGATGATGAGGAGGGTCTGAGCGAAGAGTGGGGGGAGAAAATGGAGAAGGTTCAGGAGGAGATGCAGAAAGTGCTCCGGAAGTGCAAGTGATTCCCTTTCCACTGACGCACACATAGGACTTTGTGTGTATTCTCTCAGTCTGTACTGTGTCTTTTGGTGTCTTTCTTGTCCTCCACTAACATATTTCTCTCTCATGTATGACACAATCTCTCATTCTTGTTCCTAATCTGTCTTTTTTTTTTTTTTTTTTTTAATTGTTGGCTCTTCTCATCATTTCGACTCCCGTTTTCTCATGTACATCTTCAACAACACTTTGTGTGAGAAGTGATACAGTCTCACTCCATCCATTCAATCTTATTGCCACAGAGCCGCCAGAATTCTTATAGGAGTGGGTGGCGTTTTGCAATTATTTGCTGTTTCGGATCTGATGCACCATGCTGAGTAAAGCCATGTCCCTGTGTATATTTCATCATCAAATTGAGCCATATCACCTGGTCTCATTATGGCACTTCTTCAATGGAAATTTAATTTGCTGTTTTTTTAAACAGGGATAACTGACAGTAGAGAGGGATATTGTTGGATGGATAAAAAATATACCTCCCCCCCCCCATCCAAAAAACCCCCCCAAAAATTACTGTGTACTTGTGGATGGGGTGAAGCTGTTATTCTATCCATACCCACTGGATATGAGCAATCACATCTTCTGATTGGTTAATCAACTGCTTGGATATCACAGCATATTATTGCATCATAACAGGGAAAAAATGAAGGAAGCATTCATGACCAAAACTAAACGAACTGCTAACACTAGCTGAGCAATTTAATCCAGATTTATTCGAGGGATTTATCTTTTTTTAAATTATTTCTAAAACTTGACTTTTACTTCCTAAATTTGACGTTGTTGTCTCTCTGCAAGGAACAGACGTAGGTTAGAGTCAGGATTAGTGTTAGTGTTGCAAGACTCCATGCAAGGGTGAGAACTCTTCCATTAAGATTTATGACAGGAATGTATATTTTTTAAATTTTATAGAATTTGACGTTTAATAAAATGGTTGATTTCTCACAGTTCACTAAATTTCGGTTAAATCTCGGTCCACTCGCTCTCGCGTGCGTGCGTGCACGTGGTTAATCGCATTGTGTCACATTCACACCCAGTTGTTTTGAAATCCTTTTTCCTCGAATCCAGTTGGTTTTACTATGACTAGCCCAACCATCGAAACCCCCCCCCCCCCCCACACACACACACACACACACACACACACTAATTTCCGTTTATTTTTGTTTTAAATAACCTAGTTCCATGTGAAACTGGTTTAAAAAGAGAACTCCTGAAGAAAACCCTAACGAACACTACAACCTTAGGAAACTTGGGCATCTTACTTCATTAAAGTAAATTTAAACCTCAGAAGATGAAACAAACATCACCACTTCAAGTACATGTTGATTTTAAACGGTCATGGTCCCACTTTAATGTAATAAACAACCATCAGTTTGGTGTTGTGTGATATGGATCTGTTACAAAAATCAGGAAACCTAGGTGTTGCGTTGCTCTTTAATAGAAAGAATTTACAGATGTTCCGCTGTTTCTGGAAACGTTTGCTACACTACATGATGGAAAGGTCTTCAGTTCTTAAAGCTCAAACAGTGGAATGTAAAGAGGCTTCAGATAATGCGCTGCACTGCCTTTTTAAATATATTTTTTCTCTTTTAAAATAAATATTATCATTGTTTTCCTTTTTCTATATTTTATGCTCAACCTTTTTGTTCCAGTTTAATTACTATAACTGATGACAAAAAAACAAAAAGATGCAATTAAATAAAAAAGAGAAATGTAAACCTTGATCAGACTCGGATCAAGCAGTTAATCTTGTAGTTATAGATATGGCTGTTTCCCCGATTCCAGTTCAGCTCACACTACATGATGTATAACCTTCATCAGGGATTAGAACACACTGCTTAAAGTGCATGCTGATCTTCCACAGGCTGTTTATGGAAGAAACCCATGAGTGCCTTCTGCAGTATACTACATATTGTACTCTATAACTATTCCTTTTATCAACTTTCACTCTGTTCAGTGAATCCATTCCTCTCTCGATGCTCGTGTCTGTGTGTGATGAAATGATTGACTGATACTCTCTAATGTGCCTGTATGGTCTGTATACACATCAGTGAAAACTATATAGCTGCTTATACACTAGTTATCTATCGTGCACTTTTAAAGCAAGAACAGTAATAGATCTTTCTACAACACAGCTCATTATCTCTGGTCAGTGGATGCTGGTGAAAATTGGTAAAAAATAAATAAATACTTCATGCATCAGGCATGAGGGGCATTGTGAAAATTAAGATTTTTTCCTGTTCTTTCATGGGTTTTTTAATTGCTTATCAATGTATAAAAGAATGCACTTCCAATAAAGATATGACTATGAAAAAACAAATTGCTTGAATTTTTATTTTACACACACATTCAAATGATCTTTGTTTGATCTGTAATCTTTTCCTTTCAGCTTTTTCCCTTTTTCAGGGGTCTCTGCAACAATACTCTTAAAATCTGTGGTGTGTGACGTCAGCCAGGCACGCAATTCTACGTACTGCCCCTAGATGTCACCATTGCCTTATTTGCTTTTAAGATGATAATAAAGTGTTAATTAATAAATTGTTAAAAAATGTTGGTGGGTTACAAAATTGAGTGTCCCTTGCCATATATAATCTTGTTTGCGATGGTGATGGACAGGCAGACAGACAAGGTTAGGCAAGAATCTCCATGGACTATGATGTTTGCAGATGACATTGTGATCTGTAGTGAGAGCAGAGAACAAGTGCAGGAAAATCTGGAGAGGAATGAAGGTTAGCCTCAGTAAGACAGAATACATGTGTGTGAACGACAAGGACCCAAAAGGAACAGTGAGCTTACAGGGGGCAGAGATAAAGAAGGTGGAGGATTTTAAGTACTTAGACTCAACAATCCAGAGCAATGGAGAGTGTGGAAAAGAGGTGAAGAAGCGTGTGCAGGCAGGTTGGAATGGTTGGAGAAAAGTGTCCGGTGTGATGTGTGATAGGAGGGTATCGGCAAGATTGAAAGGAAAAGTGTACAAGACGGTGTTGAGGTCAGTGATGTTGTATGGTTTAGAGACAGTGGCCCTGGGGAAAAGACAGGAGGCAGAGCTGGAGGTAGCAGAGATGAAAATGTTGAGGTTCTCTTTGGGAGTAACGAGGATGGATAGGATCAGGAATGAGGACATCAGAGGGACAGCACATGTAAGAGGTTTTGGAGACAAAGTCAGAGAGGCTATATTGAGATGGTTTGGACATGTACAGAGGATGGATAGTGAGTATATTGGCAGTACCAGGCAGAAGGCCCAGAGGAAGACCAAAGAGACGATTCATGGATGTGGTGAAGGAGGACATGAAGGTCGTTGGAGTAAGAGAAGAAGATGCAGAGGATAGGGTGAGATGGAGGCGGATGATTTGCTGTGGCGACCCCTGAAGGGAACAGCTGAAAGGAAAAGAAGAAATCTATATATATAATATATACTGTATTACGGTCCGTACCGCTGCTATTACATGGGTCACGAGGTTTTATGGAAAACTCTTGACACATACTTTTCCAGACTTGACAAATAAACTACTAAAATCTGTTAAAGGTTGTATTATATTTAACACTGTCGTGTTCAAAAAATTTGAGGTCATTTGCAAATTTTTTACATTTTATAAACTGTTAAGTCGGCTGGTTTAAGTCGTTCATTGTGTAATAACGCTGTCTTTCACTAGAGCAGTGGTTCTTAACCTGGGTTCGATCGAACCCTAGGGGATCGGTGAGCCAGTCTCAGGGGTTCAGCGGAGGTCAAGACACACACTCAACTCATAGTAATGACGACACGTCCCGCTTGGTCATCACTGGCTGCAGGTGATTACGCTCCATTGCTTGGCGACATTTGGTGCACTCGGTAGTCGAATTGTGACTGTTGTGATGGTACGTCATGTGATTTCTTTCTTAATGTTTTAATCCATACTATGTTGAGCAAAAAATAAAGTGGTCGCACGAACATGGATTCACATATATAACGAAACATGATGCTAGTCAGCGTCCTATCTACATGATTTGCAAAGTAGGATCAAACCCCCCCCCCGACTGACGTATATGTACATGTATATGTGTATATGAGAGATGTATATAATATCAATAAATACATATTCAATGCTATAAATGCTTATAATAACAATTAAACATTCAAAAATAATGCATAAGATGTAAATAAAATATAAATACACACACATACAGACGCGAATGTAAGTGATTTTGAAGGGGGGAGTTCATGCATTCTATTGGTTTTATTCTTTGTACACAGTGATATTAATGCACGGTTCATTTTGGTGCCCCAGTAAAAACATATACAGTACCTATGTCTTGAATTTAAAAAAAAGAAAAAAAAAATCATATTTTATTTTTCAATAAAGAAGGGTTCGATGAATAAGCATATGAAACTGGTGGGGTTCAGTACCGCCAACAAGGTTAAGAACCACTGCACTACAGGATATACAATTAATAAACAAACAACTGAAACACAAAAGTTTTGAATAAATAATATTGACCAGAGACGAGTATTCAAGTGATGCAGAGGCTAAAATGAGGCTTTACTTACACATGGGAAGGAAAAGGCCTTTAACTACTATCACTGTCAATTATTTATACACTTGAAACCAATTAAATCAAAGCTTTCTGCAGAGTGAATCCAGCTATTTTTACTGCCCTCTAGTGGTAATCTATGGTTAAAGCTCAAAGAACAACTCAGTGCATGCCTTTGAATTATTAATAACACAATACTTCTCATAATCCCTTTAGATGTCCTGACATTACTAAATTCCAGGATGGAATATAAGTAAAGAAAGAACTGCTGGTAGCATAAAAACACGATAACACCAAACGAAGGTGTGGTACACCCTGAACTGGGGCAATTTTGGGCAATTTGGAGCAGCCAAGTACCGTAACACGCATGCCTTTGTACTGAAAAGATAAATGAGTAAAATAAGTGACATCTCTGACATCACACTTAATCCAAGTTTCATCAAGCAGGTTCTAAACCCCAGGTGTCAAACTCAGGCCGCAAAGGGACAGTGTGGCTGCAGGTTTTCGTTTCAACCAAGCAGCAGCACACCTGACTCGCTCATTTAAACAACCGATCTGAGTCTTCGGGCAGTTGATGGGTCAGTGTCTGTACAAAGCACTTAGACTGACCAAACAACTGCCCGAAGACTCAGACCGGACGTTTAAATGAGCGAGTCAGGTGTGCTGCTGCTTGGTTGAAACGAAAACCTGCAGCCACACTATCCCTTTGCGGCCTGAGTTTGCCACCCCTGGTCTAAACGATTAATCACTGATCACTGCTGTTTATCAATCATCACTCAGAGTGACCAATGACCAATTACATATCACCATTATTCCCAATGATTAATCATTAATTACTATTATTCCCAATGACCAATCACAGATCGTTATTTTTACCAAGGATTATTCACACATCACTGTTATTCCCAATGACCAATCACAGATCACCATTTCCCCAAATGACCAATCACAAATCCACGTTATTCTAAGTGACCAATTACAGAGCACTGTTATTCCCAATGTGGGCAGTGGTGGCCTGGTGGTAAGGTGCTGGATCACTGATCCCAAGGTTCTGGGTTCAAGCCCCACTCAGTGGGTTGCCCACCACCAAGTGGAGCGAAATGGGTTATCAAAGGATCGCTATGTTGCTCCCTGTCTGTGATGAGAGACATGTAAAAGAACCATTGCTGGCTTTCGTCAAGAGTAGGCTGCATAGCCGTCAGCGTGTTTCTGTCCTGCGATGGCCAGGGTGTACTCTGCCATTGCCCAGAGCGGGCTGAGATGGGCACCAGCCTCCCCCCGACCCTAATTAGGATTAAGTAGTTCAGAAAATGAATGATAATGTTGTTCCCAATGACCAATCACAGTTGGCTAACTATTTCTGCTTGCAGACTTTGTTGTGCTTTATTACTACATTGACTTTAAGCTAATATTTACACTACTAAAAGTCTTCTTCTTTTCCTTTCGACTGTTCCCTTCAGGGGTCGCCACAGCAAATGATCTGCCTCCATCTCTCCCTATCCTCTGCATCTTCTACTCTTACTCCAACGACTTTCATGTCTGCCTTCACCGCATCCATAAATCTTCTCTTTGGTCTTCCTCTGGGCCTTTTGCCTGGTAGTTCCAACCTCAGCATCCTACTACCAATATACTCACTATCCCTCCTCTGTACATGTCCAAACCATCTCAATCTAGCCTCTCTGACTTTGTCTCCAAAACATCTTACATGTGCTGTCCCTCTGATGTCCTCATTCCTGATCCTATCCATCCTCGTTACTCCCAAAGAGAACCTCAACATTTTCATCTCTGCTACCTCCAACTCTGCCTCCTGTCTTTTCCCCAGGGCCACTGTCTCTAAACCATACAACATCGCTGGCCTCATCACCGTCTTGTACACTTTTCCCTTCATTCTTGCCGATACCCTCCTATCACACATCACACCGGACACTTTTCTCCATCCATTCCAACCTGCCTGCACACGCTTCTTCACCTCTTTTCCACACTCTCCATTGCTCTGGATTGTTGAGCCTAAGTACTTAAAATCCTCCACCTTCTTTATCTCTGCCCCCTGTAACCTCAAAGTTCCTCTTGGGTCCTTGTCGTTCACACACATGTATTCTGTCTTACTAAGACTAACCTTCAATCCCCTCCTTTCCAGGGCATACCTCCACCTCTCTAGATTTTCCTCCACTTGGTCTCTGCTCTCACTACAGATCACAATGTCATCTGCAAACATCATAGTCCATGGAGATTCTTGTCTCACCTCGTCTGTTAGCCTGTCCATCACCATAGCAAACAAGAAGGGGCTCAGAGCTGACCCTTGATGCAGTCCCACCTCCACCTTGAACTCTTCTGTCACACCGACAGCACACCTCACCACTGTCTTACATCTCTCATACATGTCCTGCACCACTCTAACATACTTCTCTGTCACTCCAGACTTCCTCATGCAATACCACAGTTCTTTTTACACTAAAATTTACACTACTAAAAGTATTTTTTCTTAAGTGTGTTTTTTTTTTATTATTATTATTAGATAATTTATTTATTTGAATCCACTTTTGGTCATGGGTGATGATGCTAGTCTCTCACAGAGCTAACACAGACAGACAGACAGTCATTTCATCTTATGGCCAAATTCGAGTAGCAAGTTCACCCAATCTGCAAGTTTTTTTTTTTCTTGGAGAAACCAGGAGAACATGCAGAAACCCATGCAGGAACCTGCTGAGAAGGCTGTCCTGACCACTGCATCACTGCACCACCATCACTGATGGAAATAGTTTTCTAAATGTGTCTCTTTGCTCGTCTCTGTGTGCTGTGATCAAAAACTTGTTTCTAAAAGAATAAGGTATAAAATATAAGAATTCTGTTTTAATAAAATGGCTTATTTTCTTTGCAAACCCATCCCAACACTGGTGAGGTATAAATGAGGAGATAACGAGCAGGATGTGCATTGTTAAAAGTTGACAAGTTGCTGATGGACCAACAAATTTCAGTCCTTAATATTTTGCGAAAAAGAAAAAGAAAAAAACGAAAGCAAAAGCTTCTCAACAATTCTCAGAGACCAGACTCGGTTTCAACTCTGAAGCTTTTCCTCTGAAAGTCAGGACATTTTGGAGTCCTCGCTTTGGGGAAGGATAAACAAAGCATTATTGAAATGATGTGATTTTACTCAGGCTTTGTTTCGCACCACATGCTGATGATTATTGGTACTGATGCAAAAATCAGAGAACAATTATGGGCTGTCCTGATTCTCAGAGTAACTTATTAAAGATGTCAAAATATCAGGTACCATCATATTGATATAAAAGACGGAGCTCCTGCGGTGTGTGTCGCATCTTGTCTTTGAGAAGAATAAAACGAGGATGAATAATTATTAAAAGTCATTCTGTACACCAAAGCCCTCAAAGCAATCAGAGAGCGATGCCCACGATGGCAGCAGCACAGTTTGATGTGTATTGTTCATTTTGAAAGCCTAGGAAAGCCTTAGATGTCCAGTTCGAAGCCTTTTGTTGTGCAGAGAGAGACAGCTTGTGCTTTATATAAATCAAGGCCACGATGACCAGTCCACGTCTGGTCGCAGGTTAGAGAAATAATTGAGGGCGTGACCTTTATATGAACACAAGTGTTTAGAAATTAATTTCTGCCGATTTTCATCGATTCGAATGAATTCTCATATCGAGTCGAACCGCTGGGCGGGAGCAACATCTGGGATCTGGAGCTGCACAACCTTTCCAAATACCCACAACAGACATTACCATGATCCATAAAAATCAAAAGCATGCTGGAACACGTGAGCTGATCTCTCTGACATTTCGAAATGAAGAATGGACCTGAAGCCACTTACCTTGGCGATGGTGGGAATGTGATCAGAGGAAATGTGCCGCCTGGTCGAATAAATGTTGCGCACCATGCGTAAATATTCTCGTCTCCAAAGATCACGACACACCTAAAAGAGGATGTTTCTGATTAAGACTATAAAGCAGATGTGGATCATTTTAGGACATGGTGTTACTGTCGTGCGTAATTACACTGAAAGTCATTTTTACCCGACAGACACGAACAGCTTCCCAAAAATGGCTCAGTGCGCACGACTCTCTCTCTCTCTCTCCCTCGCTCTCTCTCACATACTCTCTCTCTCTCTCTCTCTCTCTCACACACACACACACACACACACACACACACACTCTCTGTTTCTCTCCCCCCCCCACCCCTTTTCAGAAACATCAGTCCTCAGCCTGGGCTTGGACATCATCACGACTAATCACCAGAAAACTTGAGGGACATTTCCTGAATTTGGACCGGTACCCTGAAAGCTCATCCTGAACGATTTGTGACTCTTCAGCATTTTCAGGTACTGTACTGCAACCTGACCTGAAATTCTCACCGTCCTTGCTCTTGAGTTTAATGGGATTTTAAGGTGTGTCCCTTTGCAGGGGCCCCGGATTTATCTGTATGTATAACTGAAAACCTGTTTGTACATACTGCAATCCATTCAGGATATTTTTAAATCCTTTATTATTATTATTATTATTATTATTATTATTATTATTATTATTATTATTATTATTTTATTATCCTATTTTTTATTATTATTATTATTATTATTATTATTATTATTATTATTATTTTATCCTATTTTATTATTATTATTATTATTATTATTATTATTATTATTGTTATTATTATTATTTTATTATCCTATTTATTATTATTATTATTATTATTATTATTATTATTATGATGATTATTTTATCCTATTTTATTATTATTATTATTATTATTATTATTATTATTATTATTATTATAGGTTCCCCTTGGTCTGTCTGATATTTATTTATTTATTTATTCAATTATAGCAAGAGCTAAATATAGCACGTCTCCCAGCTAACATGAAAGCTGGCTTTTCTGTGCGTCATTGTTTATTTATTTGTCTATTTTTATTTACTGAGATAACTCTTTGATACTTTAATATTGATATTCATTTTTGTTTACACATCAAATCCACTAAAATATCATCCTAGACAAACAGGTGACCTGGAAGATGTTTTTTCTTGGCCCTTCCTTGGTGCCATCCCATAATATACAATACTGAGTATAAAAATACTGTACAACAAAGAAAGGGGGGAAAAAATGAGGAAAACATTTTCCAAATGGGTGGCATGGTGGTGTAGTAGTTTGCATGTTCATCTTTTACCAAGATGGTCCAAGGTTCGAGTCCTGGGCACTGCGAGGGCGTTTCTGTGTGGTGCTTGCATGTGTCCCTTACATTTTGTGTGGGTTTCCTCTGGGTACTCTAGTTTTCTCCCAAAGTCCAAAACATGCTGATGACCCTAATTGGCTATTGTTAATTGCACTAGATGTGAGTGGTTGTGTTTGTTGGCCTTACAATGGACTGGCGAGCTGTTCAAGGTGGACCCTGTCTTCACTAGAACTGGCTGAGATAGGCTCCAGCCCCCTTGCAACACGAAAACGATTCAAAAGGCTCAGCAAATGAATGAACAAATGAATACATTCTGAATGCTAATTACAGATAAACCTCCAATTAAAGAATGTATGTGTAAATTCATGGGTTTGTGTACTGCATGTTCCTAATGGTCTTTGCTTGGTTTTGAATTGTAGTCATGCCCAGCCCTCTGGAGAAATTGGTGGCAGAGAAAAAGAAGGTCATTGAGTCTGTAATGGAGATTTTCGATAGTGGTGCTGAGGTCTTGGCAAGCACAGTTGGAGAGATTTTCCCCCTGTGTGAAGTTGCTTCTCCAGTGTTGAAGCTAGCTTTGGACAATGTTGAAAGTAAAGAGATTTCCTATGTCAAGGAGCAGTTCCTCGTGGTGAGAAATAGGCTTGATATGGTTTCATCCCAGCTTGAAGACATCAACCATGAGATACAGAAGGGACGTGTCGATTCACACTACTTTTCCGTGGAGGAGAACCTACGCAACCAGTTCCGCAAATATCTTGACATCCTGGAAGCCAAGCCCCAGTTTCGCGAGCTCAAAAAACGTTTGTTCTTGGATCACTTCAGCAAGACAGGAGGTGAGAGGAACCTCTATATACTGTATGATGCCATGATGGGCACAAACACGTTTGGTGAATCCATCCTGGAGGTGGTGGAGAAATACGAGGCTCGGAACAGAAGAGTCCTAGAAGACTTCTGCGTCCGGATGAAGGAACTCTTCTGCCTAGGATTGATTGTTTTGCTCGGCCATTGTGCCCTCACTCAAGGGGATGATATAGAGCAGGAGAAGATTTCTGAGTGGACTGAGAGAATTCAAGATGTTGAAACTAAAATGAAGACAGTAATTGAAGACTGTGTGAAGTCATTTGCAGAACAGGCACATCTGGATGTCCAGAGGCTGGTCCAGGAGAAAGAGGTAGGGAGTCTCCAAGACACGGCTGAGGAGCTGCTCGGTTTTCTGATGCGGAAGTATGATTGGGTCATGTGGTCTGTACGAATCATTAACCACTCAGGAAACAAGTACCACAACTGGCGTGCTGGAGACAACTTCCAGTCTATTAAAGGACAGAACTGGTTCGATGTGCTGCAGGTCAATGACACCAATGTGGTTGTGTCTTACTGCAGCAATCCTCAGCCTCTTCCCAGAGAAAACATCCAGCAGCTGATGGATGGTCCTGCTAAGAAGGGGGATGCCAAAGCTGTGGTGGAGAATCTAGAGAAGCAGCTGTCTGGTTTTATTGTCCATGCTATCAGCTGTCATAAACAAAGCTTTGCAGCTTGGAACTTTCCAGAAGAATGTCATTATTGGGAGAAACATAAGAATGTGGCCCTCTGTGTGCATTCAGATTAGCAACAAGGCCAAAAAATATGTGTGTGAAGAAGAAAAAAAATGAGCATGTATTATTGTTTATGCCATTCTAACACATAATA
Source organism: Plotosus lineatus (assembly GCA_024760905.1). NCBI lineage: Eukaryota > Metazoa > Chordata > Actinopteri > Siluriformes > Plotosidae > Plotosus > Plotosus lineatus. Next base: position 3,702,246 of record CM045739.1, read on the forward strand.
ATGTTTTTACTAGTAATAATCACTAATTAATGTCTTGTCATAATGTTCATGACAGACCATAATACCAAAGTCATCATCAACATGTCTGTTATTAGTAACAGCATACACTTTAACCAACCCTTATAAATAAATGCAAGATGTCAAGATGCGTTAGCTTGAATGCTAATTTGTCCTGAAAATGTTAAAATAGCCTCCTAGTGCTCCAACTGAAACTCAGGAGGACTGTGTAGTGAAAAAAACATTTTGGCGCAGAAT
>CM045739.1:3705000-3710000 GCA_024760905.1 Plotosus lineatus
AAAAGCACTGAATTGAAGCGAAGCTCTTTCCAGATCTCTATATGGATTGTTCTCCGAGCCCAGCCGCATTCAGGAAGAGATATCAGACAATATCAATATTTCATAAACAAATGAGTGATTTTACGTCAACTAGCATTAGAGCGCTACTAGAGGAGGTCGATCAATCCCAGGATGCCTCAGTCCGGCTGCATCTGCCAATCGCAGCCAGAGCTAATGACATTACCCATCAGTCAGAGTGGACCATCGACCCACTCACTACTCCCTAAGTGGCCTGATCTGATAAAAAGCATTAAAACATTTGTTCAGTGACACACAGCAGCTTACCGTGAACAGCCGTATAGATTGGCTTTAAGATGCCTTTCAGCGTTTTTGGTCCAGAGGTTGTAAGTATTACAATTTTCTAAAAGTGGACCTTTACCTCAAATCCATGTCTTAGTTATCCACTCCAAAGAATATATATATATATATATATATATATATATATATATATATATATATATATAAATTGCGTTCTGTATAAACTGAAACAAGCGGGGTTACTGAAAAAATACTTTTATATTTTTATTTTTGGGAAAGTCATGAAATGCTTCATTAACCAAAATATTATTGTAATAATATTTGGTTCAGCTAATTTGGTTTAATTTGGTTCAGCATTCAAATGTAACACTTTAAATCAAATTCTAGATCAATTACTTTTTTAAAGGATTCTTTAACATCTGTAATAGGCCAACATTTGTTATTTTTTGGAAGTGTAGAATTACAGCATGCTCAGCAGGGGGTGCTGTGTATTTTCTGTTCTTTGAAGATTTCTTCCATTTTGTTTCATATGGAGGATTTTTTTTGTTCTCCTTGTTATGTCTGTGATTGTTATATTATAAACACAACTGTTCTTTCTGCCTATAGCTAATTATTTGTGAAACATTCTTGGAATAATAATAAGGTAATAGTTTAGGTGATAAATTTTGTAGAAATATATAAACAATACATTTCTATTAATATACAGTAAAATCAAAATCAAAAGAAAGCGATGTGTTGGTATTAATAGTGAACTGAAAAAATGTTGAACCATGCAGTCCATAGAATGGGGAAAGACACTAAAGCGGTATATGCTTGCAGTCCCCTCTCTCAGCAGTTGCACTATTATTCATTGTCTGGCTCATTGATGACAATGTCAGCAACAAGGAATCTCGCTCTCTTTCTCTATCTCGCTTCCCCTCCCAGGAGCACTGCTTCTCACACCCACACATTCTCGCTTAGATAAGCCTCCCTCTTTCCTTGTGATGACTCCAAACACAGAGTCTTGACAGTGATGCAATATATCTGCCTAATATGTATCTGTTCACTAATCTCTCCCACCACAATCCCACACCACAATCTCCTTCAATTCACTACTGAAAAAAATTTGAATTCCTTAAATTTATCAAACAACACACAGTAAGTAGCAGCTGAACACCAACTCACCACCAACACCAACACCATTTTGTGATTAGTTTGCTTGGCCTATACCTTTGCATTTATTTTACTCAAAGTTATGTATACTGTATATTCATTGATTTTGTTGGTGTTAGATCCTTCATGTACAATTTTAGGAAACACACATATATCATTTTTCTGAAAGGACGTTCATAACATACACAATACACCCATTGTTTTAAAGCAGAGACAAATCTCATCAAATAGTATAAACTCCACTTCGGGGTTTTCACGGAAATAAAAATTATTTTAGTTTATCCACTTTAGCTTGAAGAGCTGACGAATGAGGAAAATGAGAGAGAGAGAGAAAAGAGTAGAAGAGGTGATCCTGATGGCATACCGGTGGAGGTATGGAAGTGTCTAGGAGAGGTAGCAGTAGATTTTCTGACAAGAACATTCAACTAGGTCTTAGAGAGTGAGAGGATGTCGGCGGAATGGAGGACAAGTGTGATGGTGCCCATTTTTATGAACAAGGGAGACGTACAGAGTTGTGGCAAGTACAGAGGGATAAAGTTGATGAGCCACACGATGAAGTTATGGGAAAGAATATTTGAGGCTAAACTAAGGGCAGAGGTCAGCATTTGTGAACAACAGTTTGGTTTCATGCCAAGAAAGAGCACCACAGATGCAGTGTTTGCTTTGAGGATGTTAATAGAGAAGTACGGAGAAGGTCAGAAGGAGCTGCATTGTGCCTTTGTGGACCTGGAGAAAGCATATGACAGGGTGTCGAGAGAGGAACTGTGATATTGCATGTGGAAGTCTGGAGTGGCAGAGAAGTATGTTAGAGTGGTGCAGGACATGTATGAGAGACGTAAGACGGTGGTGAGGTGTGCTGTCGGTGTGACAGAAGAGTTCAAGGTGGAGGTGGGACTGCATCAAGGGTCAGCTCTGAGCCCCTTCTTGTTTGCTATGGTGATGGACAGGCTGACAGACAAGGTTAGGCAAGAATCTCCATGGACTATGATGTTTTCAGATGACATTGTGATCTGTAGAGAGAGCAGAGAACAAGTGCAGGAAAATCTAGAGAGGTGGAGGTATGCCCTGGAGAGGAGGGGAATGAAGGCTAGCAATAGTAAGACAGAATACATGTGTGTGAACGCCAAGGACCCAAGAGGAACAGTGAGGTTACAGGGGGCAGAGATAAAGAAGGTGGAGGATTTTAAGTACTTAGGCTCAACAATCCAGAGCAATGGAGAGTGTGGAAAAGAGGTGAAGAAGCGTGTGCAGGCAGGTTGGAATGGTTGGAGAAAAGTGTCCGGTGTGATGTGTGATCGGAAGGTATCGGCAAAAATGAAATGAAAAGTGTACAAGACGGTGATGAGGCCAGCGATGTTGTATGGTTTAGAAACAGTGGCCCTGGGGAAAAGACAGGAGGCAGAGCTGGAGGTAGCAGAGATGAAAATGTTGACGTTCTCTTTGGGATTAACGAGGATGGATAGGACCAGAAATGAGTACATCAGAGGGACAGCACATGTAAGATGTTTTGGAGACAAAGTCAGAGAGGCTCGATTGAGATGGTTTGGACATGTACAGAGGAGGGATAGTGAGTATATTGGTAGTGGGATGCTGAGGTTGGATATATATATATATATATATATATATATATATATATATATATATATATATATATATATATATATATATATATATATATATATATATATATATATATATATAAGATTTTCTGAGTAGATCCTTCCGTAGGAGAGTGCTCAATACTTTTTGGTAGAGCAAATAAATCTTGAAAAAATTTTGTTTTGTGTATATATATATATATATATATATATATATATATATATATATATATGGCCCTGCATTATATAGACTCTCTAAACTGATTAGTCAGGTGTTGTTTAATTTTCTGTAGCAGCAGCTCTTACAGTAGTGCACCTAAAAATTATTAATGAGCTCCATGTTGAGAAGAGCCAGTTCAGGTGACTCAGGCATCTAATGTGAATGTGTCCTGAACTCCTCCCAAATGTGGTGTTTCGGCATGTCCAACCAGGAAGAGCCCACAGGACAAATCCAGAACATGCTGGAGGGACTAGTTCTCTTGGCTGGTCTGGGATGTACTCAGCGTCCCCCCAGGACAGCTGAAGAAAGTGGCTGGAAAAATTGGCTTTTGTTGACCCTGCAAAGAGAAGGCCATACATGAACAGCTCACCAGCCAATGCAGGGTCAATGTACACACAACCATTTATACTCACACCTAAGGGCAATTAAGAACAGCCTATTAGCCTAATGTTCATGTCTTTGAACAGTGGGAGGCAACCGGGGTACTTGGCGGAAACCCACTCAAGCAAGGGAGAACATTCAAACCACCAGAAACTAGCCTGGGACCTGAACCCAGGACCTTTTTGCTGTGAGGCGGACATGCTAACCACCATGCCACCATGCAACCTTTAAACATCACCATAAAAAGACAGAATGTAAACATTAGCATTAGTAGGAAATAATAATATGTGATATGAAAGGAAACAAACATCTTGGGATCTGCTGTTACTTTTTTCCTTTGGGTCTAAAACATGATATGGAAAAATCAACATCGATCACCATGAGCAGTAAATAATTCACTTGGTTCCTACTAATTTCTTTATTTATCCTTTTACATCCAGAAGAACCCCAGTGCAGTTAACTGGGTTATGAAAGGCCGGCCATGTCTCTCACTGTCTACGGTGAGAGGTTCATGTCAAAGAACCATTGCTGACTTTCAACAAGAGGAGCTGCAAAGTGCTCAGCGTGTTTCTGCCCTGCGATGGCCCGGCGAGCTGTCCAGGGTGTACTCTGTCCTCGCTCGGAGATGGCTGGGATGGGCGCCAGTTTTCCCGTGACCCTAATTAGGATTAAGCGGTTACAGAAAATGAATGAATGAATGACCACGCAGAAGAAGCCAGTCATGACCTTAGCCTACTACAAAACACTAGAAATTTCCTTCGCTGAGAAGGTCACAACCATAACACACAGTTGTATGTTGATATTAAAATGCCTTTATTATTCTCAGTGTCACTGTAGTGTCGAGGAGAACATTGAATAGCAGCAGCGAGCTGTACTTCAGTGACAGACAATCATAATTCAGAATGACCTACAGAACTCAGACAAATGTGGCATTTAATTAAGAACCGGAAAAGGCACTGACTTTCACCTTGAATCAGTGCCTGCATTGTAATCGAGTTTGCTGTGTGTTAGCGCAGCGGCACCGTGGCGTAGTAATTAGCATGTCTGCCTCACTGCAAGAAGGATTAGGATTTTTGTTTGGCGTTTGCATATTTTCACGACGCTTGCATAGGTTTCCTCCGGATATTCCATAGGGTCGAGAGAGCTGTTCAGGGAGTGCCCTGCCTTCGTCCAGTGTTGACTGAGATGGGTTCCAAGCTCTCTGTGACCCTAATAGTATTAGATATTTCAGCAAATGAGAGAGTACTTGTTTGAGATCTGTCGTGAATAGAAATGGTCTTTTCACAGATGAAACACGTGATTACATAAAACCAGAGTGAAACAATAAACAGCCCGAAACATACCTCGATTCA
>CM045739.1:3715000-3767500 GCA_024760905.1 Plotosus lineatus
AGTATCAGGTATTGCTATATCTTCTGGTTAGATCAGTTCATTTTCTGTAACCGCTTAATCCTAATTAGGGTCGCGAGGAGGCTGGCACCCATCCCAGCCGACTCTGGGTGAGGGCAGAGTACGCCCTGGACAGCTTGCCAGGCCGTCGCAGAACGGAAACACACCGACAGCTTTGCAGCTACTCTTGACGAAAGTCAGCAATGGTGACATGTTTCACACCGCAGACAGTGACAGACACGGCCGGCCTTTGATAACCCAGTTAGCTGCACTGGGGGACAGTGGCAATCTTGTGGAGAGTGGGACTCGAACCCCCAACCTTTGGATCAGCGATCCAGCGCCCTATACCACTAGGTCACCACTGCCGTGATGGTTAAATTATTTTTATTATTATCATTTTTTAAGCAGAAAGTTTCCCTGCTTTCTGGTCCTCCCCCTGTTTCTCGCCCCGAACTACCTGAACCTTATAATCTGGCAAACAGAAATGGAGAATTCTTTAAAAAAAACAGTACCTTGTTCCTCTTTATCATGAATTTGAAACAGAGGAAATGGGGGAAATTCACAGCTGTTGGAGAGTCACTATTTCTCTGGGGTGGATGTTGGTTGACCTTGTGTCGTCCTACCCACCCCGATCTGCCATGAGCCATCATGTGATTCAATGTTCCGGAAACAGCTTCATGTCACAGTGCCTGTTTATAGTTTAAATGAACTCATTTCCAGGACGTAAGCTCAGCTTCAACTGTGCTTTGCTTTATAAGTTTTCTTGTTAAGTTACAGTAGTGGAGTAGCCGACAGTCGGTGCATAAATCAATCACACTGCCAAGAAGAACTTTCTGCAACAAAACCATGCATCATGTTTTTTCAGTTCTATACTTGGAGAAGTCAACATCCTATTACCAATTTAAAGGGAATTATTTTCTTATTTCATTTCTGTTATTTCTATTAAATTTGCTAATATTTTCTATATTTTTAATCTCAGTTTTTTCTGATTATATTTACATTTATAGCCTTTTATAACCGAATCACCCACTTAAACAAGACTGAGCAGATCCCACCGTTCCCTTGTTGTTCATAATAAATCATAAATTCTACTACAAAGTACAATGATAATTCATTAATTTATTTACTCATGATATTTATTTACTCATGAATTATGTATAAACAGCTACAATGGTGGCAGTGGTGGTCTAGTGGTATAGGGCGCTGGCTCGCTGATCCAAAGGTTGGGGGTTCGAGTCCCACTCTCCACAAGGTTGTCACTGTCCCCCCCCAGTGCGACTAACTGGGTTATCAAAGGCGGGCCATGTCTGTCACTGTCTATGGTGAGAGGTTGATGTAAAAGAACCATTGCTGACTTTCGTAAAAGAGTAGGCTGCAAAGTCGTCAGCGTGTTTCTGTCCTTGCTATTAAAGGGTTGTGACAGGAAGGGCATCCGACGTAAAAAACCTGCCAAATCAAACGTGCGAATCAGATGATTCGCTGTGGCGACTCCCGATTAAAAGGGAAAAAGCCGAAAGGAAGACGGACAGCTACAATAATCTTTCAGCACATCTGAGTAAGGTGTGGTTCTCAAAAGATTTACCTAACACATGAAAATGAAGAAGATACCCCACAAATGTGCACGCTGTAATTTTGGGGTTACGTCATTATTATCTAGAAAGAGGGGCACTCTTTTTTTTTTTTTTTTTAATCTCGAAAATGTTAACCCTGATGTGATCTTAAAATGCATATGTCTGACTAATTTCCCCCCAGACAACCTTGTCTGATGTGTATGTAAATGTCCTAAAGCAAAATCTTAAATGACACACACACTTCCTCCTGTGAGTCTTGCTGTGCCTGTCTGTAGTCTATTATATAATAATTCCATATAAACTTAACCCCCCCCCCCACCACCACCACCACCACCACCACCACCACCACCAGTGCTCGATCACTACTTGTTCATCTGTCGCCAAAACCGTCTCTTAATACACTTTATATTTTTGAAACCTCAACAGAAATTAAATTGTTATTTTAAGTGGTTATGCATAATGTACTTAAATAAATGTGGGCCAGAGGTCAAGTGCTGGTTGTGGTCAGTATATGTGGCATCAGCAACTTTTACTTTAGTCCTGATACATAATTCCTTTTATCTTCAGCGCTGCAAAGCTTTGTTCCAGTGCTGTAAATTTTTACTCAATTCTTGTACCTGAGAAGGTAAAACACGTGTGAGATCTCATGCACAAACTCGCTGAATTAAGTTTTAATGCCCTTATTAGACAAACCATAGAGTACCGAAGATTCTTGGCTTCACAACATACTCGCTTGTCTGGCTCACCTTGCTCATCTGGAAATAATTAGAGTAGCAGCTTTTCCACTGTATAGATTTAATAAAGATGAACGTTTCAGAGCAAGCTGAGCTGTAAAATCTGATCAAAGCGAGTGTTTTGCAGTTTACACGTGTTCTTGTTCATTCATCCATTTGTTCATTTTCTAAGCCACTTAATCCTAATTATGGTCGCCAGTAGGTTGGTGCCCATCTCAGCCGACTCTGGCTGAGGGCGTGGTACACCCTGGGCAGCTTGCCGGGCCATCGCAGCATTCTTGTTTAGATAAGCTCATTTTATAAACAACCTCAGAATTTTTTCAGATTTTAAGAATTGTTCCAGAAATTATCTTAAATTTTGTTGAGGACCTGTCATGTGCTGCAAATGAGAGAACATTACGCTGGCCTCCCATTGGCTAGGAGGGATGACGGAGAACCAGAAGGAGACCTTCAAGCGGAAATACAGTGAGGACCGCTGATCTTTCAAACAGGTACTGTAATTCCGCTTTCAATAAAATATCCCGTCTGTGTGTGTGTGTGTGTGTGTGTGTGTGTGTGTGTGTGTGTGTGTGTGTGTCAGAGAGAGAGAGAGAGAGAGAGAGAGAGAGAGAGAGAGAGAGAGAAGGAGGCTTAACTCTTTAGTTTTTAGTTTAGTTTTTTTAAGTTGTTTAATTCAGTAAATGTTTAATAAATGTTTCGTAATTGAGCGCATCTGGAATTCCAATCCCTCAAGGAATCAAATTAAAGTTGAGTTTAGACCTCTGATCTGTCAAGCAGGGAATGCACTTTGAATTACATGTCTTGTGGACATGGCCCACAGAGAGAGACAGGTGTGTGTGTGTGTGTGTGTGTGTGTGTGTGTGTGTGTGTGTGTGTGTGTGTGTTAATAAAAAATGTTTAATAATGGTTTAATTAATAAATATGTTAATAAAATGGTTTAATATGTTAATAAAATGTTTACATGGTTTAATAAATAATTTTCTTTTACTTTTAACACATATTTCATACAAAATTGGTGTACATTTTTAAAGGGTTTATGGGGTTTATCCAGTCCAAAGACTGGAGCCCTGGAACGAATCAGGCTTTTAACATGTAAAATGCGACCCCTACTGACGAAAAACCTGCATTATGAAAAAGCCGCTGGAACAGATTCATTTCGTAAGTCAGGGGCCGACTGTATCTGTTTATTTTTTTTCTTCTTTATTTTGGATCCCCCCAGTTTCTCCTCAATTTAGTCGTATCCAATTCCCATCCATTAGCCATTGCCTTCCCTATCACACGACCACCACTGACTGGGGGGGCGAAAGCCTGCACACGTCCCGTCCCTGACATACAATGTTACTGTCACCCGCGTCATTTTGCTTCTCCCTCCTGTGAACTCGACCGATTAGCTCCAGTGGGCTTTCGGTTACAGACGCATGGGGCATAAACCCAGATTCAAATTCACGATCTCTGGGTTACTCGACCCACACCTTGTCGATACGTGACTTGGGAGCTTGTCTCAGTAATTTTTGACTTGTGTACTCTGCTCTGGAAGTTGTTATTAAGTATGATCAAGTCTTTGCTTGAGGACAGCACGGTGGTGAAGAGATAAGCATAGTCGCCTCATAGGTCCTGAGTTTGAGTTTCGGGCTTGGCGAAGGCATTTCTGTGGATAGTTTGCATGCTCACGCTTCGGTTTCCTCCTACAGTCCAAACATGAATATATATATATATATATATATATATATATATATATATATATATATATATATATATGTGTGTGTGTGTGTGTGTGTGTGTGTGTGTGTGTGTGTGTGTGTGTGTGTCTGCTGACCCTGAGATGTAATGGTGAACTGTTGACAGTGTACTCCTCCTGTGTCCAGATGTGTAACACGGGCCTTAGCCTCCCCACAACCCTCCTAACGAAAAGCGGTTCACAGGATGAATGAATGAAGTGTGTTTGCGAGAGAATCTGGTTTGAAGATACTTGAAAGAGCTAAACACATTAAATCAGGCTATCTATCCATAACTGTAAGCAATCTCCACCCAACATGCCACATACCAGTAGGATACTGTGAGTGGGTTCTTCTGCTTTGGCTTGTATTAGGTAAGCAAAGTGTGAGATCACGCAGCGACACGACAAAGCAAAACGCTAACATATCATCTTTCCACTGCTGTAAGGTTCGAATCTCCATATACACCAAAGTCTTTTCTTTCTCTTTTCTTTTTAATTCAGTAGTGCCTTTAGGAAAATGGGTCACAAGAAGAGCACAATGGCTCCCGGTCAACATGCCCGTTGTAGGCCGCTTGGGGAAACAGAAGATCCTTTCAGAGCATTGTCAAGCAGCCTGACTCAAAATGTGTAAAGAAGAGCATTCATGCCACGTTTGTCTTCCGATGCATGTAAGCGTATAGTCCAACGGGAAAAACTTACTTGAACTTTCTGACTTTTCCCTTTATGCTTAAATTAGTGTGCATAATTTTCATAAGGGCTTTTACTTCTTTATTTTTTTGAGCTGGTGCCGTCCCTTCACAGAGCAGTGTAGAACCCAATGAAAGGATGAAAGGGGCAATGTTTACAGGATGTTACCCATCCCTCACAGAGTGGGCTCCTAGGAATGCTCGCAGGAGATGGAGAACATCCAAAGGGGGAGTGTCACAAAGGACAGAAGCTATAAATGCACGTCGAGCCTCAGAGCCTGCAGCTCTTCAGCACAGCTGAGCTTCAGTGGAACACCACAGAGGGCACCTCTGCACATTTTACCGACTAACTGTAAGCCCTTTTCTTCTCTCAGCTTTTGTTAATTTCTTTTTCTATGCTTCCTCTGTGTTTTGTTCCTTCTTTCTTCTTTTGTGCTTTTATTTGCTCAGTTATTTGAACACACAAAAGAAAGTTCAGTGAACACTAGCATTAAAAAAAAAAAAAAGATCTTTATACCTTAATTGTATTTGATAATTCCTGGCTTATAATAGATAAAATAAGAAAAGGTTCTTTTCAGGCAATGTAAGATGGTGAAGCCTGGTGCTTAAGTAAATATCGACCTGAATAAGACTTTGTCTGCCAGGTCAGTGTTGCCAGATTAGAAATCAAGGATGTGGGATTGAGAGGACTTTGACTTATACAAACCATCAAAGGCAATTTTGTTATAATAATAATAATAATAATGGTCTCTGTACTGACAATTTTCTTTCCAGGAAATTAAATGCATCACAATATTTGAAATAGAAATTATGATTTTATGCTCGTTTTTTCTCCCCTCTAATCGGAAAAGGTTTTGTAAGGAATTGTAATTAAAAGAAAAAAAAATCCTGTTTTCATCCATATGTATTGTTTAAAAGGAAAATAAAAAACAATTAGAGTCCGATTTGAAATGCATTTAAAGTAACTGTGCTTTGATGAGGCAAATTGAGTCATAAGTGTTGAGTCATAAATGGATTCATCTAAATGCAAGTCAAAATGATTGTTGTATGTTAGCCATCATAGTCATAGTCATTTTCATTAGTATAATTTATTTCTACAAATAGCTATTTCATGTTAAATATTCCAGAAAATTTTGTAAATACATACTAAGTAGACAGTTTGCTTTTTATTTGCATTCATCAAAGCTTTGATTTTTCTCCTAATTTCCATGTTGCATGATCTTATTTTCGGTTACAGTGATTTTATTGGCCAGTCAAAAAATCCTGTGTTGTGTTGTACATTGCTGAACAAGTGGAACACATTTTCTCAGATCTGGGTGTGCCTTTTTTTTTTTGCCGTAGTATATACGCAGGGTCTTGGGAAATGAGATATACGTGTGAGCTCATCTCCCCCGTGTAATGAAACTGCTCAGAAATACCCTGAAATGATCAACAGCTCAGCCATTTAAACATTCTTTTTTTCTAAGTAAATGTTGAAAACAGATGTTTTATACTTTCTGACCAGTGCTGGAATTACCCCCATTATCCTCTGCCATCATTTCACAACTCTTCGCTGCATTCTGAGACACGCTCATGATTTGCATGCCAATATTTTTTCCGAACAGTGGTAAACTTTCTATCTGCTTGTTCTTATTCAATCCTGGAAGAGCACCTGATCTTTCATAAGCCTCACAATCAGAAGGTGTGGTGTATTATGACTCTGGGCATGTCTGGGCATGTCTGCACATGTCCAGAATCTGACTTTCCCACATTGTTCTGGCTTTGATTTACGATGAACCTGAAAAAGCAACTCCAATAAAACCAGGCTTGTTTGATCCCTGTGATCAAAATGTCTGATTTTGTCTCAAGTTACCTAAAAACCTCATGTTGGGGAAATAAACATGACCTGTAGACGCAGCCACATTGATTCTGACATTGATTTTGATATCAATTGGCTAAAAGAGGGTTTTTAAATGACTTATCTTGCTATGTTACAGAGAGAACACTTGCGTCCCTTTAAAGGATTAGGACAGGACCTCTTTCCTGGCATCCAATATGAGTCGTGTGGAAGAATGGGTTTTGGAAAACAAGGACAAGATTGAAAAAGGAGTGGCGATCATGAGCCAAAGTTGTGAGGTCCTGGCAGCCACTGTAGGCCAGTTCCATCCCATCCTTGAGGCAGTTTTTGTGGCCTCAGCTGAGCTCCTCAGCAACCCTGAGGGCAAAGAGGCCAGGTATCTTGCCGAGCAGTTTGAACAGGTCAACCAGAAGTTGGAAGGGATTCAAGATGAGATTGAAAAAATAGCTCTGGAACTGCAGAGAACATCACTGAATAAGCAAAATTTTGACCGGGAAGCCCAGATGGTCAGTCAGTATGAAAAGTTTCAAGAGTTCGTCAAAGCAAACCCAAAATTCAAGGAAAAGAAGAAGGAGAAGTTTCTCAGCCACTATGAGAACACTGACCGTGATGTGAACCTCGATGGCTTGTACAACTCCCTCACTGGAAAGAACACCTCCGGGGATGCAATGCTGGACACGATTCTGATCACTGAGCAGCGGAGCAGGAGGGCAGTGGAGGAATTCTGTGTCCAGCTAAAGAAGCTGTTTGTGGTTGGAATAATAGCAGTGATGGGCTACACTGCACTAAAAGATGGCACTGTGGGAGAGGACATGGTGAAGAAATGGCAGGACCGCATGGAGGATGTGGAGAATCGTATGAAAGCGGCAGTCGATGAATGTGTCAACAACTTTCCAGCACAAGCCAAGATGGATGTAGAACACAAGCTTCTGGAGAAGCAGAGCCATGTTGACCCTGAGTTTACCAAATTTCTTCTGGATGCCCTTGCTAAGAAGTATGACTGGGTCTCCTGGTCAGTTCGAGTCTTTAATCATGGTGGCATTTTTTTCTGGAATTGGCTCGCTGGCAAGCGGTACCATGGAAGTGGTGGAGGTATCAATTATTTCGACCTTTTGACCAAAAATAAAGTCAGGATAGTTGTGTCTTTCACTTCAAACCCCCAACGACTCAACAAGGTCCTGATTAAGGATCAGATTGAGAATGAGAAGCTGAAAGGTGATATGATATCTGTGGCTGAGTCTCTGTGCAAGAGTCTTCCCAACTACCTCGTCCACGCGATCAGTCGCTATAAGAGAGTGGAGGAAGCCAACAATTTCGTACCTGACTGCTATTATTACATGGTTCACAAAAGGGCCCATATTTGTATCCATTCAGAATAGTGCCATTTTAATCAAACTAAATATATTGATGGCAATCAGTCTTATTTTTTCAGTTTCTTAATTCTTATCGCAAAAGAAATCATTGATTATGAAGGCAAGTGAGCCAGGGAATCCAACCTCCTTGTTCTTTTTTCTTTTTTGGGGGGGATGTCTTAGTCTACGTGCAAAATCATATACAGTATGTGACTTTGACTACTTTGTGAATAAGATGGATGTATGAATTTATTCAAACATGTTTAACCAAAACAATTATACAGTCTCTTCCCCTCTCTGTCTGGCATTCATTTTATATATATATATATATATATATATATATATATATATATATATATATATCTGACACCTTTGTATTCTAGTAGTGATGTTTAAGACATTTGTATCATATGCTGATGAATATGCTGGTGGACTTATTATTAATGGTTATTATTATTCTACCATTTACATTAAAACATGTACAAACTACTGTCTAGTTAACTGTTGATTTATTAACCCATGGTGTGTTATGTGGGTTATTTCTTTCAGCCAAAACACTACACTGGAAAAAATGTAAACAACAACACTAATAAAACAGGTTATATTAAAAATTTAATAAAATTATTTTTATCCATAAACTCTGCCTCAGGAAATAAATTGAACACAAGTGGACCTTGGGAAGGGTTAACACTCAGAGGATTTCAAGCGCGTGTGCACTGAGAGAATGGGCGGGACTTGTTCACATCAAATCAGGAAACTACAGCAAGTCGCTTCCAAAGTGAGAGAAGTCTTGAGGGTTTTCTTAAAAATTATTTATATTCCCTTGCGATTTCAGGTGAGTTTTTAGTCATATGATAAAGAATAAACACCAGCCACGTAGAACATAGCAGGAAACATTATAAAATAAATAGTTTGTGTGACTTAAAGTAGTTCATTTGTTGGGCAGAAGTTTATCAACCCTTAGGGCGTCGTTCTGTCTTCAACCGAAAAAACCGGAAGTTATTCCCGATTTTTTTAAAGAGATGAAAAATACATAAATTAACCGTTTTTTTTTAACTTCACCATGTATTAGTTTGAATTAACAAAATTTTGTTCGAACATACAAATACCTAAAACTTCGTCATTTCTCAAAAGAATTCCTTGTAAACAACTTGGATTGGTTGTCAGCCAACCCGGAAGTCCGTGTCAGGCAACTTGTCCAGCGCGCGCCGTTAAAGAAATGTACTGCACGCACTTCGAGTATGAGTATGAGCGCGAGGCTTTAATATTTCAATTATTTATCCGATATTTACACAAGCTTAATATATAATTTATATCCTACCTACACTCCATTAAGCTATAAGCGATATATAATGCGACTATAATGTTCTCTGTGGCTGCAGGTTTTTGTTTTAACCAAGCAGCAGCACACCTGACTTTGCTCATTTAATCAACTGAGCTGCGTGTTTAGGCAGTTGATTGGTCAGTCTCTGTACAGAGCACACAGATTGACCAATCAGCTGCCTGAACACGCAGACGGGTTGATTAAATGAGCAAAGTCAAGTGTGCTGCTGCTTGGTTGAAACAAAAACCTGCAGCCACATGACCCTTTCTGGCACGAGTTTGACACCCCTGGATTATATTATCATGTCTGAAAGTGCGCATGCGTGAACTGCAGGGACATGGATGCAGCTTTGGCTGTAACTTGATGGACTAGACACACTGGGTACAGTTTCTAGACTCATGTGTCATGCACCTTTTAAACGTCATGGTCATGAACATTAGTAGAGCAATGTAGTGAGCTCTGTGCATGTATTGTAGTGCATGCACTGCCTGCATATTTGAGCTGAATGTATTCTACAGTTACAAAGCTATAGGTGGCGTGGCTGTGCATGATCCATACTGGATAATGTGCATTACTGTATAGTTACTGTATATAAGTATACTTTATGCTATTAAGCCTTTCAGTGCACTTAGCTCAATGCTTTACTCATGAATAACTTTTATGTTTTATGCATCTTATTGTTACCTAATTTTATGTTATTGCTATAGCTATATGCTTTATCCTATACATCGAATTGAAAATACAGTATATGTAGGAATGGGAAGTGTGTATCTAAGTGTAATTGATGATAAAAACTTTATATCTTAATATCTATATAAGTAGAACTTTATACCCCCAATGACCTAAACTGCACTATATTGAGATTATATATATTACATTTAGGTGATATTTATGAATTGATGAATTGTTTCTTTTTATTTGTGCATTATATCATCATCATCATCATATCTTATCCCTGTAGGGTAGTGTAGCAATTGGTCTCTTCCGGAGAAGATTAACCGGGACGCGGGAACGCTTGCTACTTGTCCCCAGAAACACGCTGATGGCTTTGCAGCCTACTCTTTATGAAAGTCAGCAATGGTTCTTTTACATGTCTCTCACCAGAGACAGTGAGAGACATGGCCTGCCTTTGATAACCCAGTTAGCTGTATTGGGGGGGGACAGTGACAACCCTGTGGGGACTCGAACCCCAAACCTTAGGATCAGCTATCCTGCACCCTATCCAGTAGACCACCACTGCCCCTATTGTGCATTATATATTGTATAGGTATTTGGAGGGCAGTGGTGTCCTGGTGGTAAAGGGGGCTGGATCGCAGATCCTAAGGTTGGGGGTTCAAGTCCCACACTCCATAAGGTTGTCACTGGCCCCCCAGTGCATCTAACTGGGTAATCAAAGGCAGGCCATGTCTCTCACTGTCTATGGTGAGAGGTTCATGTAAAAAAAAAAAAAAAAAAAAACATTGCTGACTTTCATACAGAGTAGACTGCAAAGCCATCAGCGTGTTTCTGCCCCTTGTTGTTAAAGGGTTGTGTCAGGAAGGGCATCCGACGTAAAAATCTACGCCGAATCAAACGTGCGAATCAGATGATTCACTGTGGTGAAAAAGCAGAAAGGAAAAGAAGATACATACCCTTACTTTCTGTGGTTAATGGGAACCGAGAACCCCCAGCAACCGCTGATTTCTGCGAAGTAGGATCGACCCCCCCGACTGACATACATGTATATGTGTATATAATATCAATAAATACATATTCAATGCTATAAATGCTTATAATATCAATTAAACATTCAAAAAATTTGCATAAGATGTAAATAAAATATAAATACACACACATACAGACACGTGCACAAATCACATAAAAATGTAAATGTATGCAGTTTATTTACTTTTTTTTTTTTTTTTTGCATAACTGGCCTTTTTATGGCATTTTCCTTAACTTCCCCCTATTTTTCTTTAATTTCCTTTTTTTTTTTTTTTTTTTTTACTTTTTGATGAATATTTTTGAAAAATCCGCGGTGCACTGAAGCCGCAGAAACTGAAGCATGAAGTAGCGAGGGATCCCTATATATGGTATAGGTATTTACTGTAGGTGTGTGTGTGTGTGTATAATGTCACTTATTAATGCATTATAACTGTACAGATACCTAGTAGCTAGCTGTATCCATCCATGTCATGATCTAGTAAAAATATTATATATAGTTGTGAATAATGGAAAACTACTGGAACACGAGCATTACTAAACATCTTCAACGTAGACGTTTGTTACATTCTCTAAATATTTAGCTGTCAATAGTTTCTCCTCTGTTTTCAGGGTCTTACTGAGAGACATGTAAAAGAACCATTGGTGACTTTCGTAAAGAGTAGCTGCAAAGCCGTCAGCGTGTTTGTGTCAGAAAGGGCATCCGACATAAAAACTTACGCCAAATCAAACATGCAAATCATTCGCCGTGGCGACCCCTGAAAAAGGGGAAAAGCCGAAAGGAGTAGATAGATAGACTCTGTATAATCAAGTCAGGAACATTCACAGGAGCCGTGATCCTGCAAAATAATGATTTTAGACCTCGCATTTGTTATGAATGCATAAAAACCTCAGCCAGTATCGGGCATGTTAACACTGCATTAGTGGTGTGTTTTAGTGCAATTTCTGATTCTCTCAAGTACTACGATAACCCAAGGGAGGGAGCGAGATGGAGGCAGTCTGTAATGTTCTGTCTAATCTGTTCTACTGTTTTTGGTGCAGAAAACAAGAGAATAAAAACGTTTTGCAGAAAAAGACACACTGGCGTGCCTTTTTTATTTTATTTTATTTATTTTATTTCACTAGCATGACCATGATACTTTAATAAGGCCTTGACAAAAGTTTGTTTTTGTACCGCATATATACTGTAAACAAGCATTAAAAATGATCATGCATCCTGGTGCTAATGGCGTTTCCAGGTATTAGATCAACAAGTGATGATACACTACGTATCGTTTAACTATAATAGAATGAACAATAGATTGCAATAGATCAACACAACTGGAATAGGTGATGAAGAAATCTTAGTGGGGCAATCACGCAGGATTCGGCATACTAAATCAGTTGTTTTTTTTATTTGGGGTTTTTTTTGTGTCTTGAATTGGGTTACTTGGAGGTCACATATTGATATTCTGTTCTGATTGGATACTGCAGCGATGAGTCCATAGACATGAATTACAAGTTTTTTTCTCTGTATACTAGTTTTTGCTGTTGATAGTTTCTTCCTTCTCCCGGTCATTTATAATTTCTATCAGGGTGAATTCAATAGAATGTAAGTGTAATTTAATCAATCTATTTATCTAAGATAGTTTTCACTCTACTGACCTGCACTATCCAATGTTTTGATTACTGACCAATATCATTCAAAACTAATCTGCAATATACACTGGAAAAAGCACATGAATATACATATTCATACAAGTTAATGTATACATGGAATAAAGTAGACATTAAACTTGTAATTCAACGGATGAGAAGAATCTGTTAAAATCCAAAAACCAAGTAAAGAGGAAAGGAGTTTCAATAACACATAACTGACAGCCTCGTTTTTCTTTTGTCTGGTTTCCATAGAAACTGTCAGGGTTGCTTTGGAAAATGTGCTCCTGCTCAGCGAGTTGAACGACCTTATTAACCAGTTATCCGCCCACTGTGGCACAGACGCACTTGCACACACTGAAAACAGAAAACTAACCTAAATTCTAACTGCTTTATGGATATTATAGAGATATCGTGTTTCCTTTTCTTTCTTTTTTTTCCACTACATCTCGTTTGTAGTTTTTGAATTTAATTACAGTTCCATTACTTTAATACTGGATGTGTTTGTATGATCAGCAGCTGATCTTTCAAGTGCTAGTCTCCAGTTTATAAAGCACGCATACTAAGTCCATAAAGTTTTCTTCTTTTTGAATTTCATGAGGTTAATCCATGTTTTACGCTGCACTGTTTTGGAGGTGCGAAGAGTCAGTATTTATCTATTTCATGTATTCCTCTAATACAGTGGTGCCCAAACTAGGGCCTGCGGGTCGGATAGGGCCTGCCTGCAGATTTGGCCTGGTCCCCTGAACAATACCAGAGACGCATTATGATTATTTTTTTTAGACTGGCTATGCAATCAAGACTAATACACACCTAGAACATGACATTCTACTCCACCCTTCTGCCGTCTGGGCCCCTATCTGAACAGCCCCCCCCCCCCCCCAAAAAAAAAAACAAAACAATCCTAGACTCTGCCCTGTCAAATAGAACAGAATAATGTTGAAAAGGTAATGGAAGAGAGAAATTGATTCAGAATGCAGGGTATTTAACCTGCAGTGGACAAACCGTTATTTTTTTTGTTCAATGCAAAGAAAACGTTGTTTGTATCATCTGTCAAGAGGCGGTGGCGGTATTCAAAGAATACAATCTGCTCCGACATTCTGAAATCCGTCACAAAGACGAGCATGATCACTTGCAAGGACAAAATGCGAGTAGACAAACTCTCAAAGCTAAAAATTGGACCGTTAGCTCCGGAGAACACATTTGTACGCCAGGCTCAGCTGAACCAGTCATCTGTTCTGGCAGCTTTCGGGTTGCCCCACTGATAGCCACCAGCGGGTTTTTTTTCTGTTTGTTTTTTTTTTTTTTTTCCTGACTTTTTTCTGTGACGGTCCTAGAAAGGGTTACACACTTTTTCTGTTACAAACTGACCTCGGCCCCCCCATCAGAGAAGGGAAAAGTTATGTGGCCTTCGCAGGAAATAATTCTGGGACCCCTGCTCTAATATAAACTCACATAACCTGTCCAGGTTGGATCAGGATTCTCGTATAATTTCTGCTGGGATTGGATCCAGCTCAGCTGCAACCCTGAATAGACTCGTGCTTGTAGAAAATGGATTAAATAATGAAACATTGCTCATTTATACAAGTCAGTGATGTAAACTTTACTGGATGTTTATGGTAAATGATGACGGTAATGCGGCGTTCAATGCCACTTGGTTATGTCATCTTGCTAGTAGAGAGCCTTTTCTCCGCCCCCACCTGATGTGCATTGTTGGCTAATTATTGTACAGGGTGGGACTTTATTCAGCAGCTCTTGTTCTGATAGCCTGACTAACTCACTTTTCTTTATTTCTCTTGTACAGTGATCTTGCCTTTCTCGCTCAGGAACAGCAAAACACAAGCCAACCGCAAATTTGTAAGTTCTGCTTTTTTTCTGGCTTGTAAAATGGTGATGAGTCAGACAGTCACAATACTATATCTTCAAATATTTTCTATTTTGTTTTTGCCAAATGATTAAACCTGTACTGCGTTACAGGGATCCCAGATCTCCGATATTTAGCAGAATTCCGATTTTTTTTATAAATTTATGCAATAAGTTCAGCGTAAGACTGTTTACTAGTGCAGAGTACATGTTGTGACATTTTGAATTCTAGTGATATACTATGAACAAACAACTACAGCATTCTGCCATAAGTTTTCAGAAAAACCGTTTAACGGAAAAATGCAGTTCAATCAAACTGCTATGATTTTGTGCGCAGTACATTTGATACGTGATAGATCGACTTGAAAATTTGACAGCGTCCAACTGATCACGTGGCGAAATATGTGACGTGATCGGTCATCTGCTTCTGCTAAATTTAGACCGTAAACAACATGGGTCGGCGATCGAAAGAATTATCACAGTGCGACAAAGAAGGGATCATCAAACTATTTGAAGGTGGAGTGAAACGGTCTGAAATAGTGAGAATTGTCGGATTACCTTCTCGCACTGTTTAGTTTCTTAGATAGATATTTTGAGCTGGGAAATTCGGGAAAACAAGCCAAGAAGTGGACGGCCTGGTTTGTTCAAGGCTCGTGACAGCAGACGACTTGCATCTTCGTCAATCATTATCAGAGATAACCAACATTTTCAACAACAACAGAGACGGAACTTTCTCTAAGACGACTGTTGAGAGAAAATTGCATTCTCTGGGATTTCATAAACGGTCTGTGAGGGGGGAAAAGACTCACACTGCTGACGCCATGTTGTTTTTCCGAATACTTATGGCTGAATGCTGTAACTTGTAGCAGGTATGCTCACTAGTTGAACACAAATGTTTGTTTTGATAATATGTCATGTGATCATTCTACAAATGAGTTGATCATTTTTTCATAATGATGTCACACATGAATGACGAGCCATAGGGCTATGCTATTTGAATGATGTGTGTTTATCTACACTGAAATAATCTTTTAGTATTTTTACATTATTCAAATTGTTTTGTTTAGTGTTAATGCATGTTAAAAAACAATGATTAACTTTGTTTGCATGATTTTTTTACATGACATGCTCTGCCACTGTACCTCGCAAGGGGCCCTGCGGCCACCTTCACCCCCAGCTGAAATATTTCATTTCCTCTATTTCTAAACCCGTTTCCTCTTATCTTTTCTAAACCTCACTGGGATCCCTGGTGTGAGCAGAGAGATAATTGTTAACCTGACATTTCATGCCTTCTTTTTTTTTTTCTTTTTTTTTTTTTACAGATTAATTTCTGAAGAGATTAATTTAAAAAGATTAAAATGTCAGAAAACCTGCAGAAACTTGTTGCGTCCAAGAAGGATGTGGTGGAAACCGTGATGGATGTATTTGAGCAGGGAGCAGAGGTGGTGGCAAGCATTGCTGGAGATCTCTTTCCCGTATTCTCCATTGCTGCTCCCATTGTAAAGTTGGCACTAGATAATGTGGAGAGCAAAGAAGCAGAATACATGAAGGAGCAATTTCAGAAGGTCCGTGAGCGTCTGGAGGATATTTCAGAAGAGATCCAGCGCATAAACAATGAAGTGAGAAAAAGTGGTATGGATGCAACTTACTTCTCAGTGGAAGAGAATATCACAAACCAGTTCCGCAAGTACATGGATCTCGTCAACGCCAAACCAAAGTTTAGAGAGGCCAAGAAGAAACAGTTCCTCGAACACTTTATAAAGTCTGGTGGAGACAAAAACTTGCACACACTTTACGGTGCTGTGACAGGAGATAACTTTGCAGGAGAGTCTGTGCTGGAGATCACTCTCAATTATGAACAGAAGAGTAGGCGGATAGTGGAGGACTTCTGTGCCAGACTCAAGAAGTTGTTCTGCATAGGCCTTATTGCTTTGGTGGGACACACAGCTCTGAAAGGTGGTGATGAAGAAGAGCAGCTGCTCCAGGTGTGGGGTGAAAAGATGAAGTCAGTCCAGTCAAAAATGAATACGGTCATCGAAGACTGCATCAACAGCTACCCGACTCAAGCCGAGATTGATATCAGGCACCTGGTGAGGAACCACAATGACAAAAGCAACCAGCAGCTGGCTGACATGATCATTGAGAACTTAAAAAAGAAGTATGACTGGGTGAACTGGTCAGTTCGTGTCTTCAACCCGCCCAAGGGATTATTCCAAAGTAAGAAGGACTTTCATTGCGCCACAGGCAAGAGCAGGTTTCAGGTGCCTTCATCAGATGAGAATCTGAATGTTGTAATATTCTACAGTGCCTCCCCAGAACCTCTAGACAAAGTTCAGATCCAGCAGTTAGTTCAGGACCAGAAAAAAGTGTCAGTCGCAGAGGTTGTTTTTGAGAAGAACCCCAAGTGTGTGGTCCATGCTGTAAAGACGGCATGCAAAGATATCGCTTACTCAAAGAGCTTTCAGGATGAGCTTTACTTCTTTCAGGAGTTCAAGAACTTTTACTTGTTCGTTCATTCCTCATAAGCCCCAGGGCCCAGTTAAGAAGATGCAACACATGACAGATTTGTAATTCAGTCACAACATTTTGTTTTATTGTAAGCATGGAAAATGCTGACTCTTTTGCTGTCACTAACCATGGTATCTTTTAATGCGAAACATTTTTCAATGCTGTATGATTTGATACGTAGAGTCTTTGAACATCTAACATCTCTCTTCTCTTCGGTAGGAGGTGCATAATGCCTGTACCTCAGTTCTATCTTTCATTCATTTTGGTATTTCTTAGTGGGTTGGGGGGGGGGCAACAGGGTATCTTGAACCCACTTTTGAGTTAAAGTATGTACTACATGGAAACAAAAATATATGCAAACCAAGTAGTTTATATTTACATATTTTAACCATGACCGAGTCGTGAGCTCTGCATTCAAGCCGTGCTAAGCGCTGGTGTCATTAATGTGTCTGTTAGGCATACATTCATTCAGGGTTTAATGCATACGACATCAGAAGGTAAAAGACAATGCAGAAAAACATGACAATGATGACTCCAGGTGACTGTGACAAGGTGTGATCATCATTTTTGATTAGTTTTAATTCCTAGATTGCAGACCAATCAGATAACACCATTCCCATGTAGTATACAGTGAATCAATGTTATTCCTCTAGCTGCAGTAGTGCTGCTCAGTTCACTTCATTGTCTGCTTAATCCTAATTAGGGTCACGGGGAGGCTGGCACCCATCCCAGCCAACTCCCGGTGAGGGCAGAGTACACCCTGGACAGCTTGCCAGGCCATCGCAGGGCTGAAACCCGCTGCCAGCTTTGCAGCTTTTCTTGTCAAGTCAGCAATATTTCTTTTACAAGAACCTCTCACCATAGACAGCGAGAGACATGGCCGGCCTTTGATAACCCAGTTAGCTGCACTCGAGTGGGACTCGAACCTCCAACCTTTGGATCAGCGATCCAGCGCCCTAGACCACCAGGCCACCACTAGCCCTTCAGTAGTGCTGCTAAATCTCTGATTTATTTCTATACCTTCTTTTTAAACTGCATTTTAAAATTTCATAGAGACGTCTCATTCCTTCACGTCTTTGTCCCTGTGTGTTATAATGTGTTTACACACGGACAGCTGAGTCCTTAAGGACACTATCAGACCTTGAATTACTGCGTGTCACCAAGGACATGTCAGGACATGTTATGACGGTACAGTACAAGAATTTGTTTCCTTCTGTGGCTGTTTCCATGTCAACCTGTTCGACTGTCCCGTGGTAGTTTTTCTTGAACGTTGGTTTAATATGATGTCGGTTTTACAGCATACATGTATAAATGTGGAATTAGACAGATTTCTATCTCTTCTTGATCCTAAATTGAATTATATGAATGTGATCATATATATTTTAGGAGTACACAGAACTTTCAGTCACTATCCAGCTTTTTTTTAAATTTTTTTAAGGTAAACACTCTGGTGCTGTTCTGACCTTGTACTTTCACCCACTAGCGACATTCCAAGTGCATGTTTATTATCAGTTGTACATTTAATCAATAAAAACACTATAGTAGTCGGCATGCATTGTAACTTTTTCTTTAACTGTCTGTGTTAGGAAACAAAAGACCAACATGTCTGCCAGCTTAAATTCGAATTGTACCTTTTGCAACTTAATCAAGCAGTTCTATAAATCAAATTCAGCAAGCAATATGAGCGAGTTCGACCGGTTATATACCTGAAATGTACCATCAATTCATTACCAAAACATCTGCACTTTAAAAGACCTTCAAACTGGTTCTCGGTTTGTTTTTCTTTCTCAGTCTTGAGAAGAAGCTGGGTTATTACCTTGCCTTGGAACTTGCTGAACAACTGCTTACGGCTGATTTAAGTTTGTTTTATTTGGCTTATCATTTACAAACGTGTCATGACTTTTAATGCTGTACTTTATGGTGTATGTGCAGAGAAATACACATGGAAAATAAAGAATTGAGTTTGGTTGTTTTTATTTAATCAATTAATTAATTTCAAACGTATCAGTTGGAGGCTCATATAACAAGTGTTATGATAAACAATTACAGGTTATGTTGTACACCTAACAAGTATGTATGTGTTTGTTAGCAGGATTAGATGATCATTATCAAATGCTATTCACTTTTTAAATAATTCCTTCATTTGCCGAACTGGTTAATCCTATTAGGGTCGTGGGGATGCTGGAGCCTATCTCAGCCAACACCGAGTCAAGGTGAAATACACTCTGAGTAGCTCAACATACAATCACAAGGCAACACACAACCATTCACACTCCCATCTTGGGTCAATTTTGATCAGCCAGACAGCCTAATGTATACGTCTTTGGACTGTGGGAGGAAGCCGGAGTACCCACAGGAAAACCAGGCAAGCGCCAGGAATCGTACCCAGTAGGCTAACCTTCTTGCTGTGAGGCAAACTACCTAACCACTATGTCACTGTGGCACCTGGATAGAATTCTAGATCCAGGATTTTTCAAAAAGGATTCTGAGCCATTTTGGTTCATGTGAGATTTTTATTGTTAATCTCGGTGGCTATTTGCACAATCCGAGTGCTCTTGGTTCTTTTCCCACCCTTTAGATTATGGATCGTACTTTATAACTGCAGCAGAGGAGTTTTAGGGGCACTTCAGTGGAGAAATAGATGTGGTTGTGCACTGGGTGAAACACCCTTTTTACTCTGTAATTATACGAACAGCGGACTGCTGGATTTCTATATACAGTATGTCTTCATTCGACTGCACCACACATTAAAAAAAACATGTTTATAAATGTATTACCACAGATGGTTAGACATTATGAAAAAAACAACAACAATGTAAGACTCAGACAAAGATTAGAACAACGAACAACTTGCTGTTGAGTTTCTGAGGTAAAGAATGTCCAGTTCTTGTGTAGACGGTGATTCATAAATATACCGCTTAGTTCAGTACAAAAACTTAGGATGAAGGAGGTAAAGATAAGACATTTTGTGTATCAACAGTTGTTCCTAAGTAAGGACTTGATGGATCACTTATTCACTCATTTACTGTTTAATTCATGTAGGGTCATGGGAAGGCTCGCAACTATCTCAACCACCATGGGGTGAAGGTGGGCTGCATCCCTGAATGGCTCTCCAGATCATCGCAGGCAGCATACAACTACAGTATTTACATTCATACCTATAAACCAGAGTACTCTGACAAAGCCCACGTAAGCACTGGGAGAACATGCAAACTCCACACAGACACCCCCAAGCGCTGGACTCAAACCCAGGACCTTCTTACTGTGTTAACTGCTGTGTTGCCGTGCTGCTCCACTTGGTGGATGTTCTGAATAAATGCTTTTAACAGTCTAACTATCAGTGAGCCTTGGGCACCCATGACACCAATGACAATTTTGATCATTTTGATAGTTCATTGGTTATCCTTCCTTGGACCACCTTTTGAAGGTACTTTCAGACCATACCAGGAACACAAGCCCTGCCATTTTGGTAATGAATTAACCCATTTAATAAGCGTTCTCATTTTCCATGCTTCTAACGAGTCAACTTTGAAAACTGGCAATTCACTTTACAACATGTCAGTGGAACAAGATAATCACTGTTATTGCAATATATCAGTCAATAATAATTTATACCATACAATAGTTTATAATTTTGGGTTTCTTAGATGGCCTAAAAAGCAAACTGATAAATGATTTGCATTACTGATGTAAAAATGAGGTACAGTAGGCCCTTGACTATTCACGGTTTTGCAATCGCGCCCATGACTATTCACGAATTGCCGAGTAGCTGTCACATGATTCAAATTCAGTCAATGGCTGTCCTCCTTCCTGCTGATTGGTTGAGATAAAGTATACGCCCCTTTTCCCTTATTCGCTCACAAGTTGTCGGTGAGCCTTTTTTTTAGTGTGTTTTAATTACCACCTAAGCTCTATGATGCCACTCAAATGCCAGATAAGCGCTTTGTAAGTGTTTACTATTGTAAACAGCAGTCAGGCAACTGATGATTGGTAAACAAACGTATGTAGATATATGATGAGTCTGTCATTCTTTAACAAAAAATCCCATTTAACTATGCTGACATTGGCTCTATTTCTATTTCTTCCCCTTCAGGGGTCGCCACAGCAAATCATTAGACACATAAAATTTGAATATTAGCTTGTGGTGTTCAGAAGCTGCTCATGAAGCAGGACAATCTAGATCCTTATTATGAATTATTCCTTGCGTAGTTCTAATAGATATTGTATCATCTAGAATTAGTTTGTATCATGCCCTGTCGAGTTTCTCCACAAATGTCCTCTTGCACAAAAGAGGACGTCTCTGGAATACACAAGATTTCCATTTTTTTTCTAAGGAGATACCAAAATTTCATGACTCAGGGTAATTTCAGGGGCTACATTTGTTAAAGAAGTATGCAAACTTGTGTAGTTTGGGTTTAATAACAGTGATAGACTCCATCTAAATATACAGTAACAAGTGCTTAAAAATAATGTTTTATATATATATTTTTTTTTCTTTTACCTCAGCATTTGGAAGATGCCCTAATTCAGAACAAATAACCTTTATCTCATTTATACTTCTGAGCAGTTGAGGATTTAAGGTGTGACTCCACCATACCTCACAGGTGTAGTATCTCTTATTCACCAGTTCTACATCTTGTTTTGGTTCTGTATCTGTTTCCTGTAGCAATATCCAGACCATACATGACCGGAGGAATGATCTTGCGTATGAACAATACCTCGGCAGCCCAAGATTGACTCATACAAAAGTGGAAGAGTCTGAAGAACTAAGAGTTAGACGAAGGTATATGATTTCTAGAGAAATTAAAAAAGATGCTGATACTTTGCAGATACTAAGGTGGTCGGTGCAGGGGTCATTAACACTTGTACGCAGAAGTAAACAAATGCTTTCAGAAAGACATTGTGGCTGATTTTATTTTATTTTAACTATAATAGCTGATATGTGAATGGGCTGCTTTAGAGGCCTTGCTCAAGGGCCCAGCAAGTTACGGCTTAGTATTCCAGGCGCTTGAGACCCAAACCTTCTGATAAGTCACGACAGGCCTGAAACAGTTGAACCTGCTACTGAAGCTGCAATTGAGGTGGATTAAAAAAGGCTTAAACCAATTTATAAAGATGTAGTTTTATTTATCTTATATAGTCCGTGTATCTCATGGCCTGTAGATAAAGTCTGGAAAGCCCAAGAAATCATGAACTTGACCTCCTGCACAACAGGCAGAGGAGCTTTGGAAAGGCATGTGTACTGTGTGGGGCTTTAGCCTCAAAATGTTACTCAGATGAATAACTTAAGACTTTTTTTCAGCCTAGAATTAGTTTCCATAAATACGATTTGGTCAGACAGCCCTGCATTGAATCCGGCCCCATCAGGTGATCTCAGGAACGCAGAAAAACATCACGTGGCGTGGAAACATTGTCGTTCGGGATGCAGGAATACATTGTGATGCCATTTGTTCCCAAAATGTTCCCCTGTCTACTAATTAATTCAGTCTCTTCGGAAATAATTTCATTTTTGTCATTTTAGTGGCACAGAAATGGGGGATATTTCTTATTGGACAACCGGCTTCACAACAAATGCCTGATATAATGTAGCCAGAGAAAAGAAAAAATCATGTTCATTTTATAACGATGCTATAAAAATAATACGCACACTGAATCAAACTCAAATAATTTACCAAAAGATTATATACGCAAAACTAACAATTAAATTAAAGTTTAAAAATTAAAAATTAAAGTACGCAAAACTAACAATTTTCTTGGTATTACTTCAGCTAAGATGATGTAAACCTCGAAAAACATTAATGATCACATCACCCATGGAAAATGCTACAACACAAACTTCTCTGAATGGATTATTAAAAAATGATTGAAAGTAAATTTTAATATAAATATCGAAACAAGCGTTAGGTTTCCACACTAGGTCAGACTGGTATATTATCATGAGTTACTAATGCGAGTTGAGTTTTAAAAGACGTTGTGATTCACTCTGAAAGTAATCTGACTAAAGCCGAGAGACAGAACAAACTCAACGGCAGAAAAAATACAGAAATGTCTGTGGTATTCAGAGATAAAAACATTTATCTGTTTGTTCTCTTTTTCTAGTTTCACATCACCTGAAACTTTCAGCTATTCAGAAACTGGATAAAAAAAAGCACTGGGGTGAATGTGGTTTTAAAATTCTATTCTTTTATAAGAACTCATTACTCGTGCAATTCCTCCATATTGATATACTAATTACAGGTATTCATCGGCTTACGTCGTTAATTGGTTCCAGGAGAGATGACTTAAGTTGAAATCAACTTAAATCGAATTAGTTTGTCTCTAGGCTAGCCTAGGCTAGTCTACACCAAATTTACTTGTATAATATTATATAGAACTTGTATAGGAGACATGAAGATAGTTGGTGTAAGAGAAGAAGATGCATATATATATATATATATATATATATATATATATATATATGCATATATATCGCTGATCCTAGGGTTAAAGGTTCGAGTCCCACACTCCACAAGGTTGTCACTGTCCCCCCAGTGCAGCTTACTAGGTTATCAAAGGCCGGCCACTGTCTCACTGTCTATGGTGAGAGGTTGATGTAAAAGTTCCATTGCTGACTTTTGTAAAGAGGAGCTGCAAAGCCATCAGCGTGTTTCTGTCGCTTGCTAAAAGGTTGTGTCAAGAAGGGCATCCGACCTAAAAACCTATGAACCAAATCAAATGTGCGAATCAGATGATTTGCTGTGGCGACCCCTGAAAAAAGGGGAAAAGCCGAAAGCAAAAGAAGAAGATACAGACGCTACCCTACTTATGAATTTTCTTTTTCCGGACATACGAACAGGGCTGTCCGGACGTCGAAGGTGTTTGCGCAAACAGTGAGCAGAGTGGCTGTAAGTTAGATCTTGTATTGCCCACCTATTCTGCGTAGTGCATCAATCACTCTCCTCTGCCCACTCCGTCGTTTGTTATAGCAACACTATACAGAGAGAGAGAGAGAGGGGGGGGGAGAGAGAGGTATTATAAGTTATATTATAAGTTTGCGAGCTTGATCATTTATGGTGCATTTAGGTTTGCACCTTGTACCAATAGATGATAAATTCAATAGAATGAAACAAGATGATTATGCAGAGAGAGAGAGAGAGAGAGAGAGATTGTATACAGTTGTATTATATATACTTGTATAGATTACTTATACAAGCTTTAAACATACGTTCCCCTCTAAAGAACGCCCTGTAACGACTTACAAACAAATTCATCTAACGAACAGCCGTTCGGAATGTATCTCGTTCATAAGTTGGGTAACGTCTGTATACGTAATATTTAATATACTATAAATTTCTAATAGATAATATGTGATTACAATGACGTAAACTTTAGTTGTTTTTTTTTTTCCATATATATTTTGAAAATCAACATATAATCAAGAACGACTTAACTTGAGGCATAGCTGTATTATCATCATTATTATTGTTGTTGTTGTTGTTGTTGTTGTTAATCAATAGTTTGTGTTGGGCTGTGTTGGTCTGACGAGCTGTTCAGGATGTACCCTACCTTCACCCAGTGTTGGCTAAGATATGCACCAGCTTACCTGCGACCGCAGTATGTTTAAGTGATTCAGTGAGTGAGAAAGATCTGAACTCTATGCACAGGAGTGTTGCTTGCCAAAATGGTTTAAGCTGCTTGGGGGCCCAAGCCACTAGGGGTGCCAGAGAGCTGTCAAAGTTGAAACTACAGTAACGAAGTGAATTTTTAATTCTTTCTTGGGGCCCAAACAGACACTAGAATTGCCACTGACTCTTAAAACACTTAATCATACAGTTCTACGAAAGGAAAATCTGGTTTAATCTTGGAAAATATAATAAAAGAGCAAATATTGGGCGCCAATGGTGGTGTAGTGGTTAGCATGCTCACAGGAAGAAGGTTCTGGTTTCAGGTTTTTCTCTGTTCCCATGTTCTTCCTCTGCTTCAGTGGGTTTCTTTCAGGTACAAGAAAAGCACATTAGATTAATTAGCTGTTACAAATTATCCCATGGAGTGAATGTGAAACATCTTTCGGTCTGGTGAGATGTTCAGGGTACAAGTTCATTCTCCCTGCCACCCTAATACTGTAGTTGGATTAAGCGATTCAGAAAATGACTTGGGTGGGGGACCATGAAACATCTGCGTATTTAACAGAACTCAGTAATGATATTGTTAATATCTCAACCCCTCATGATTAATTCAGAAATAATTTATACAGGTTACACACATTGCAGCCATTCATTTCTTCTTTTTTTTTCAGGTCATTACTTTGGTTAATTTATGAGATAATTATATTGTTTTTTAATTGGCTACCGATACCTGGGTTAATTAGCTTGAGAGCCAATAGGCCATGATGTATTAAGGAAGGATTGAAATACTAAATAATCACTGCGTACAATAAAAACAAGCAAATTAGTGATTTGAAATATATTTATCAAGATTAGATTTCATCATCAAAGAGATTTATGGACGTGGTAAAGGAGGACATGAAGGTAGTTGGTGTAAGAGAAGAAGATGCAGAGGACAGGGTGACATGGAGGCAGATGATTTGCTGTGGCGACCCCTGAAGGGAACAGCCAAAAGAAAAAGAAAATTTCATCATCATTATTCGTATTTTTGTACTTGTTGTTGAAATAGAAATGACATGTCTCCTGTCGAACTTTTGTTCCTGAAGTGTGAATTGGTGTTATCTCAACCTCATGAAGACTCACGGAATATTCTCTGCTGGATCACATCCTTCATTTTCTGTGTGTTTCTCTCAAAATGGCTTCTACTGTTCTACTGCACGACACTGTGAAGTTATTGGTTCTCTGCGCGCCCCCTAGTGGTGGATGACTGTAAATACACGTCCAGGTAGCTTACACATAAAGAGGCTCTATTTCAAACTTGGGGAAATCTAGGAATTCAGAACACAACGTGTATTATTTCTTGGTGTAAACAAATCAGACAATCAAGTGAATTAAAAGTATTAATCACTACATAATAGGAACTAATTTGCCAAAGCACAACTGGCCAAGTAAACAAGATTTGTTCTGGAACAACCTGGCCCCGATGTCCACAGCTTGCCCCACATATTGAGATGGCACACGTTGTTCCAGAGCTTCTTGTTTCACAGGCAACTTGGTGTATAAATGCAACTAAGTCGTTTAATTGGCTAATTCCGGCAGGAGATTCTTCTCGAGTAGTTTGTGCGTGTTGTCCCTTTAGCTTTCAACTTATCTCCGATGTATGACTGTGAAAATACATAGGAAATTGGGTGCAACCTGCTCTGGGGCAAGCGGTTCCTGCTGCCTATATAAATACGGCTGGACTTATTGCTATTTGCTTTTGGATTTGAGTCAGTCTTTTCCTTTAGTCTTGCTAAAAAGTTCAAACTCAAAATATTCATCAGGTGACATGGTGGTGTAGTGATGAGTCCATCCATTCGTCTCACAGAAAGAAGGTCCCGTGCTCAAACAGACCAGAGACATGCACTCTAGGCTAACTGGTAGTTCTAGATCCCCCTAGATGTGAGTACGTACAGTATGTGTATATGTGTGGGCCCTGTGATGGTTTGGCAAGCTGTTCAGGATGTACCCTGCCTTTGTCCGGTGTTGACTAAGGTAGGCGCCAGCCTCCCCATGACCGCAGTTTGGAAAAAGAGTATGATTACACACACTAATGACATGTTGTGTCATTGTTAAATTTAACTAAATGTAACTAAAGTGCAGCACAAACAAAAGAGTCATGAACAATAATTATTTATTAATTATTTTACATATGTAGTGTTGATTGATATAACAGGTGAATGTGAAATGTATGTGAAAAACAGGTGAAATATAACATGCTTTAATTAATCTTTAGTGTAAATGGAGGAAGCAAATTACTGATATGTAATAAAAAAAAACAACACTTAAATGTGGCAGTGTGGAAAGTACTGGATAGTCATTCATGCAAGCGTAGTGCGTTTCAGATTTAACATACAGGATTCGGCGTTTCTTGCTCGACGAGAGGTTTGTTAAGTTCTGGATCCTCCTCCTATTGAAGAAAAAAAAAAAAGATTCAAAGATCAGTGTTAAACAGGGTGTCCGAGTGGCAGGAGGACACAAGCACAGCTCTGAGAACTCATTCATAAATTTGATGTCTTTAGGGACAGTTCTACCTGTCCATCTGCTTCCTTCTTGCACAGCGCCTTTATGTTCAAAACACTCCAGCTGAAGTTGACACAGAGCTGAAGAACAGCGAGTACGATCATCATGATGTCCAGGCCGCTGTAGATGGACTACGTGCAGAGAGTATTCAGTTCAGATAACAACATCAAAGTATTCATTCTAATTTGGGGAGCTTGTTTATTTATAACAAGGCTGGGCGATACAACCTAAAATCATCATACAACCTGATGACATCACAATCTCTTCAGGCTTTTTTATGCCAATGATATTTCCTGCTATGAATACAGTGGTGGATGCAGATGGTTTGTACCTGTACAGACACTGGGAAGCCATGGGGCGCTCATAGCCTCGGTTTCGGGTTGATAAAGTCATGTTTTTTTCTACTCATGACCTAGTGACCGCACCTAGGGAGGGTCGATGAGATCTACACTGAATACCTCAAGACTCTGCCAATTCAGAGTCAGACAGCCCTACAACATCCAAGCCGGGGTGGTAGTTCCCCGGTTTAAAAAGGGAGACCAGAGGGTGTATTCCAACTTTTCTGGAGTCACAGTCCTCGGCCTACCCGTGAAAGTCCAGGATCTGACCAATGCTTGAACCTCAGATTCAGGAGGAACAATGTGGTTTTCGTCCTGGCCGCAGCACTCTCTATACCCTCTACAGGATCCTGGAGTGGGCGTGGAAATCCAGAAAGAACATATGGAAAGCTTTCGACCATGTCCTTCGGGCTATCTTGTGGGGTATTGCCCGCCGTCAGCATATCCAGCAACTTCACTTTTTGGGTCACTGTCATCATCATATCTTGCTTTTTCTTGGGCTCATTGGATGCCTTAGATGATGCAGGACGTTCACAAACACTATGAGATCACAAAATCACAAAAATTCCCATGGGAATATGCGAGGCTACAGCGTCACGCATCTAAGCCAATCAGCTTGCGAGATAGAGTTGAACTGGTACTCAAGGAGGGGCACTTCAGTCTGTTGTTTGTAAACAATGGACGCAGCCTGCCTTGGGTCCCTGCCTTCCACTTGCGTACATGCGAGTTTCAGCGCGAATTTTGAATTTATGAATTTTTTGATTTTGAATACTTATGGAAAATACCACGATGCACCGGGGCTGCAAACTTCAAGTCGCGAAGTGGAAAGGGATGACTGTATAGCGTGTTACCCTGATCTTTGTGTTTACACTGTTTTGCGGACTTTTGTAACCCTAAGAGAATATGGTTGGTGAGAAGTGTAAGCCTACTAGCATGGGTGCAAGTCTCATACACAGAGATGAATTAACTGTCTGCTCAGATCGGCACAATCTAATGCATACTCAGTTAAGCAAAGAGAGTTGTAATATGAATGAAATCCTGAATCCACAAATTACAGAACAATTACAGATATTTATTATCTTTTAGCAGAATCCTAAAAGTGTATACTTATTTTTATATTAATATTCATTAGGATTTGTACTTGTTCTTTGTAGGCATCTCTTGAATAAAGTTTACTTACTTACTTACACAAAAGAAAGAACTCTCCGCTCTGCTGGTGATTCACATCAGTGCAGGCTGTGTTCTATACGAGTTCAACTTCACCCTTGCGCACTTGAAAGACCAGAAGTCCATATAACCCACAACAAGTACACTACTTTCGCAAGTACACTACTTTCGGTTTTGAGCGCCTCACATATTGTAAGCATTTGATTGGCTGTTTTAAGCTTCATGTAAAGAGACTCGGTAGAATAAGTGACTTATTTGAAATTAACGTTGATATTATTTGATATACTTGATATTATTTTACAATGATATGTTTATAATAATTGATTTAGGGGTGTTTTATGAGATACGGTAATGGTATTTATGGCTGTATAGTACAGTATGAGCGTCATACATCACACGTCACTGTAACAACTTATGTTCACTTTCAACTTACGTTCGGCCGTCAGGAACCAATTAAAAATGTAAGTCGGGGAGTGTCTAATACTTATGGATAGAATTTTTAGACGCAGGCGGATCGGTGCAGTCTCCGCTGTGAAGCTGAGGTTGTACTGGTCTGTCATGGTGAAGGCTGGAACCGCTGTTCCTCCACGTTGAGAGGAGCCAGATGATGTGGCTCAGGCATCTAATTAGAATGCCTCCTGAATGAATAGCTCTCTGGTGTGGTATTTCTGGCATGTCCAACCAGGAAGAGACCCCAGGGTGGACACAGAACATGCTAGAGGAACTGTCTCTTGGCTGGTCTGGGAATGCCTTGGCATGCCCCAGAAGAGGCTGGAAGAAGTGGCTGAGGAGAGGGTTGTCTGGACCTCACTACTTGAGCTGCTGCCACTACGACCCGACCCCAGATTAAGCGGAAGATGATGAAGATAACAGGCCTAATATTAGATCGATAATACAGTTCATTTCTGTGAGAAAGTTGATATTTATGTTAATATTAATTACGATGCTCATGAAATTCAGCTTGGTTGATGATATAAACGGTTGTGTCGTAATATAATTTGTGGATGTGTCGCCCAGCCCTATTTAGAATTGAAACGTTTTCAACAAAGTCTCCGCCCTCTTGGTGCAAATCACATTCAATAATAATAATAATAGTGGGCCAAACTGCTCAAAAAAAGCCAAGAGGATAAATACTTATGCAGCCCACTGTTGTTGAGCTGAGTTTTGTTCATAGCTTTCCCTCTCAGACTTACTCAGATGAATAAATCACATCACATATAGAACAACAACAACAATTTCAACAACTTTCTCTGAAAACATGTTTACCAGCAGAACGTGCATGTTATCCTGACAGGCTTTGTAGTCGTGAAGTTTTTTCTGATAGATTTCATCCACCTCTTTTTTCGAGGGAGATGCAGTTGTCCAGTAAAACCGACCATATCTCTTCCGCTCATACTCAGGCTTTCGACACATCCATTCATGTCTATAATTCTGAGTACGATATAGATCCATGGAATAAATCACGATGGCGGTTATAGCTAATCCAGCACTCACTAAATTCATCATCACAGTCAGGAAGACCTGGAGACACAAAATGAGAAGAGACTTTGGTGTTATGACTTCATTACATGGTTCATTACATCCAACATTGCTATTTGCATCAAAACAGAACTTAATGTTTAAATAAAATAAAAATAAGAGTATCCATTTTTTTTATTATTATTTTGTTGTTCTGCTACAATAAAATAAACAAGGTTGATATTCTTCAGGGGAAAAAAAATACAATTTCAGCAATTATACTTAAAAATAAACAAATAAATAATAAAACATGAAAATGTCGAGGTTCTGTTTGGAAGTAACGAGGATGGATAGGATCAGGAATGAGTTCATCAGAGGGACAGCACATGTAAGATGCTGAGGTCGGAACTGCCAGGCAGAAAGTCTACACCAGGGGTCACCAACCTTTTTGAAACTGAGAGCTACTTCTTGGGTACCAATTAGTGCGAAGGTCTACCAGATCGATACACACTTGTGACATAACAAATTTGCTAAATTTACCTTTAATTACATGTTATTATTAATAATTAATGATATTCATCTACGTCAGGGGTCGGGAACCTTTTTGACTAAGAGAGCCGAAAAAAAAAAAAAATAATAGTAAAAAAAATTTTACTCTAATCCTCTGAGAGCCAAATATGTTTTTTAATACTGAGACCAACAATTTGAGAGAATAATACAACTCTGAATTTATTTTAAACAACATTGTTATAACGAAGTTATTTATTAATAAGAAAAGTACTTCTTACTATTAATGCGACTTTTGGTGCTGCATGGTTTTGCTGATGGCTTTGTAGTCTGGTTGATACGTGCTGAGGTTCAGCATCATGCAGCCGTTTAGGCTTCCAACGATTATGTGACCACAGGTTGGTCTTGATGCTTTTCAGGTGTGAGAAGGACCGCTCGCATGCGTACATGGAGCCAAACATGGTCAATATGGACTCACAGTGAAGTGTTTATGTGACAGGAAGCGCGTCCCAAGGCAATCAGCTGGTCGGCGGGTTGAAGTTTTTTCATTCTGTCCATTTGTGTTTTGCTTGCCAGCTCTGCTTAGCTTCATGCAAATGAGCTGATCAAAACGAGGGAAATTTACCTCTTTACCCAAAAACAACTCATGCAGGCTGTTGCATATAATCCAATAAAATTAGAGTTTCGAGGTATCGGCCCCGCCCACACTGAAGTACAGAAAGGATTGGCGCTACGTTGTGTGCCACAGTGAAAAGTGGAATTTAAAATAGATGTATAGATTGAAATGCATGAGATTTATTAATGTTTTTGTTTTATTTGATGGCTTTTTCTGTATTTTTATTTAAATGACAGCGAAATTATGTATTAGTTATTCTGTTAAGAAAGGCCACCTGATTTATCTGAGAGCCAGATGCAGTCATCAAAAGAGCCACATCTGGCTCGCGAGCCATAAGTTCCCGATCCCTGAACAGGCTCGCGGGCGACTCATGTTGTCCTTGTGGGCGACCTGGTGCCCACGGGCACCATGCTGGTGACCCCTGGTCTAGAGGAAGACCAAAGAGGAAATTTATGGATGTGGTAAAGGAATACATGAAGATAGTTGGTGTAAGAGAAGAAGATGCAGAGGACAGGGTGAGATGGAGACAGATGATTCGCTGTGGCGATGCCTGAAGGGAACAGCCGAAAGGAAAAGAAAGAAGAAGAAAAAATTTAAAAAAGCAACAGGGTGAGGTAGTACGTCCCCTTCGGAGCAAGAAGGCGCTGGGTTCAATGCTCGGGTGTTTATGTGTGGGGTTTGCATGCTCTCTCTATGCTTGTGGTGGTTTCCTCCAGGTATTCCAGTTTCCTCCCACAGTCCAAAAACATGCACATTAAGCTAAGTGGCTGTTCCACAACGCCAACTGGTACGAGTAAGGAAGGCTGTGTGTGTGTGTGTGTGTGTGTGTTTGTGTGTGTGTTGTCCCTGGGAACCC
The DNA here is from genome assembly GCA_024760905.1 of Plotosus lineatus. Taxonomy (NCBI): domain Eukaryota; kingdom Metazoa; phylum Chordata; class Actinopteri; order Siluriformes; family Plotosidae; genus Plotosus; species Plotosus lineatus. The sequence goes on from CM045739.1 coordinate 3,747,013, forward strand.
TGCTGAGCTGTTCAGGGTGTATCCTGCCTTTGCCCAAGTAGGTTGAGATAGCCTCCAGTCTCTCCATGACCCTAATAGGATTAAGCTCTTCAGAGAATGAATAAATGAATGAACTGTAATGATTCATTTGAGAGTCGACTTGTAGAGATGAATCACATGATCTGACTCACTGAATGACATAAAAAACAAGTATCCAGTCAACTCACCAGACATTGGCTCGGAAACTTCTCTGAAAGGATACACATGATCCCGACTGTAAGAAACTAAAATAAAAGCAGGGAATATTCAGTCAGCTCCACACACCACAATAATACACCTCATGTGAATTATAATATGATCACATTAATCTCAATACAGGGATCCCTCACTTTCCGCGGTTAATTGGAACCGAGACCCCCCCCGTGACCACCAAATTCCGCGAAGTAGGATCACCCCCCCCCTCCCCGCCTGACTCACATATACTTACATGTATATGTGTATATAATATCAATAAATACATATTCAATGCTATAAATGCTTATAATAAAAATTAAACATTAAAAAGATGTAAATAAAATATAAATACACACACATACAGACGCATACGAGTGCACGCACTCAGATGTGCACCTCACAAAAATGTAAAAGTAGTTTTTGTTTTGTGTTTGTTGAGGGATTTTTTTTTTTTTTTTGCATAATTGGCCTTGCTTCCGTGGCATTTTCAGTAACTTTTCCCCGATACGTATTTCCTTAATTTCCTTATTTTTTTTAACTCGATGAATAAAAAAAAAAAACCAAAAAAAAAAAACCCACGATGCACTGAAGCCGCATGAACTGAAGCGCGAAGTAGCGAGGGATCCCTGTAAAACACTTATAGTTTCATGAAATATTATTCTTACCATGCCTCCCAGCCAATAGGGAGGATCACGAAGGTACCCAAAGACAGCTGAATCCACCCCACCGAAGCCCAAGTTTATTATTCCAACTATGATCTGTATGGTCTGTGGAAAACAAGAAGGAACTCGCTGCATCAGCCTGAATACGATATTTATGAAAAAATATTTACATTTATTATAATCACAATGTGTGAAATCATAAATTTAGTCCTTAAATATCAGACAATATCAGATAGTGGGCGGGCAGGGGTGGTCTAGTGGTATAGGGCGCTGGATCGCTGATCCTAAGGTTGGGGGTTCGAGTCCCACTCTCCACAAGGTTGTCACTGTCCCCCCCAGTGCACTAACCTGGTTATCAAAGGCCGGCCATGTCTCTCACTGTCTATGGTGAGAGGTTCATGTAAAAGAACCATTGCTGACTTTCGATAAGAGGAGCTGCAAAGCCGTCAGCGTGTTTACGCCCTGTGTGTTGGACACACAGTTCCGTGTTTCCTCCGGGGTATACTCTGCCCTCGCCCGGAATTGGCTGGGATGGGTGCCAGCCTCCCCGCAACCCTAATTAGGATTAAGTGGTTACAGAAAATGAACTGATGAACTGAACAGGTAGTGGGCCACTTATTTAAACTGAGAATATGGACCAAAAGGAAGGAAATAACCTGTCATGGTCTCACAGTATTTTATAACATGTGTAGTATTGTCTAGAAAACATCAAATTTTAATTTATTAAATGATTTCTGAAACAATAAAAGCGCAATACACACCGCCAGTGCTGTGAGAGCACAGCCAAGCCTCTGCTTCAGTCGCTGAGACACAGAGCACACGGGGCTGCAGCACAGGGAGCCCAGGATCTGGCAGAAGAGTGGGCATTTACTTTTGTGGTTGGAGGTGACAGTGTACACCGTCTCCCCCTCGGACCTGCTGATTATCAGTGACATTTTGAAGCCCTACGAAAAAAGAACATTTTATATTATACATACTGACAGACGAGGTGAGACAAGATTCCCCATGGACTATGATGTTTCCAGATGACATTGTGATCTGCAGTGAGAGCAGAGAACAAGTGCAGGAAAATCTAGAGAGGTGGAGGTATGCCCTGGAAAGGAGAGGAATGAAGGTTAGCCTCAGAAAATCAGAATACATGTGTGTGAACGAGAAGGACCCAGGAGGAACGGTGATGTTACAGGGAGCAGAGATAAAGAAGGTGGAGGATTTTAAGTACTTAAGGTCAACAATCCAGAGCAATGGAGAGTGTGGAAAAGAGGTGAAGAAGCGTGTGCAGGCAGGTTGGAATGGTTGGAGAAAAGTGTCCGGTGTGATGTGTGATAGGAAGGTATCGGCAAAAATGAAAGGAAAAGTGTACAAGACGGTGTTGAGGCCAGTGATGTTGTATGGTTTAGAAACAGTGGCCCTGGGGAAAAGACAGGAGGCAGAGCTGGAGGTAGCAGAGATGAAAATGTTGAGGTTCTCTTTGGGAGTAACGAGGATGGATAGGATCAGAAATGAGTCCATCAGAGGGACAGCACATGTTAGATGTTTTGGAGACAAAGTCAGAGAGGCTCGATTGAGATGGTTTGGACATGTACAGAGGAGGGATAGTGAGTATATTGGTAGTAGGATGCTGAGGTTGGAACTACCAGGCAGAAGGCCGAGAGGAAGACCAAAGAGACGATTCAATGGATGTGGTGAAGGAAGACATGAAGGTCGTTGGAGTCAGAAAAGAAGATGCAGAGGTGAGATGGAGGCAGATGATTTGCTGTGGCGACCCGCGCATGTGACGTGTACATGGGTTTTACTTCTGGGTACAGAACGCATGGATTATCTCAATTCGGGGAGGGCTCAGAACCGAACCCCGCGAATGTCGAGGACCTACTGTACAGCCCTATTTGAATAAAAATGTTTGCATCCTGCAAACAACATGACATGAAATGGGGCAATTACACGATTTTAAATTAATAAATAACATGAATTGATTCTGTATTATGTTTTCCATAACAGCCAAAATAGACACTCAGATATGATATTATGTGCCAAATAAACCCAGAGATCGCTTTCTAGTGGCATAAAAACATTTTTACTCCCTTCTTACAGGGTTTCGATCGCATAAACTCATAATTAACATTCTCCGAGATGGCGTCATGTTAACAACGAGATGGCGACGTGCGACCAATCTATCTTTTTAGAATGTCTCTGGTCAAGATGGAACACACTAAGTCGCGCCTGTATGGCCGTCAATTCCCGGATCAATGACGTCATTGTCCCGGATATTGTCCAATTTCGGATTCGTTCATGATCTTTTAAAATAACAAATTTGCTTAATAAACGAAGTGGAAGAGTTTCAGGTCATTTCTATAAAATATTTTAAAGTGAATAGTTACTGTGCAAGATTCAGTAGAAGTAATTTATATGTTTTATAAACAGGCGGTATCTGGTCGCCCTGCTATTTTTTCCCTAGGACCCAAACAAACTGATGACGCTAATGTTCAGTTCTTTATCATATTTTATGCAATTTCTATGATGTCGTGTACTCTCTCACACACACACACACACAGATTACTCTATCAACTTTCAACTGGGTCTGAATAACAAACACACGACGATCAATATAAATAGAAAAACAATTTAACTAGGCAGTGTATGACCTATATGATTATAAAGGTAATAAAATTTTGTTTTATGCGGGATTAAAATGTTATTTTCAGACTCCATTTTTAAATACAACTTGTTCGAGCTGGTATTAAGGTGTGTTATGGTGAAGTGGAAGTGCCATCTGTCTTTTCCAAATAATCTCCTCATATCATCGAATCCATGTTTTTAAATAAAAGTTGTTCACCTTACCCTTTTCCTCGTCGACTTTAGGGTGCTGTTTCAGTGCGATTGAACATGTATTGCGCATGCGTGAAGTTTACCAACAACCACCAGAGAGCGCTCTCATTCATCACCTCCCATGTTTTTCTTTTGCTTTCGGCTTTTCCCTTCAGGGGTCGCCACAGTGAATCATCTGCCTCCATCTCACCCTATCCTCTGCATCTTCTTCTCTTACACCAACTGCCTTCATGTCCTCCTTCACCACATCCATAAATCTTCTCTTTGGTCTTCCTCTGGGCCTTCTGCCTGGTAGTTCCAACCTCAGCATCCTACTACCAATATACTGACTGTCCCTCCTCTGTACATGTCCAAACCATCTCAATCGAGCCTCTCTGACTTTGTCTCCAAAGCGTCTTACATGTGCTGTCCCTCTGATGGACTCATTCCTGATCCTATCCATCCTCGTTACTCCCAAAGAGAACCTCAACATTTTCATCTCTGCTACCTCCAGCTCTGCCTCCTGTCTTTTCCCCAGGGCCACTGTTTCTAAACCATACAACATCGCTGGCCTCAACACCGTCTTGTACACTTTTTCTTTCATTCTTGCCGATACCTTCCTATCACACATCACACCGGACACTTTTCTCCAACCATTCCAACCTGCCTGCACACGCTCCTTCACCTCTTTTGCACACTCTCCATTGCTCTGGATTGTTGAGCCGAAGTACTTAAAATCCTCCACCTTCTTTATCTCTGCTCCCTGTAACCTCACCGTTCCTGTTGGGTCCTTGTCATTTATACACATGTATTCTTTCTTACTGAAGCTAACCTTTATTCCCCTCCTTTCCAGGGCATACCTCCACCTCTCTAGATTTTCCTGAACTTGTTCTCTGCTCTCACTACAGATCACAATGTCGTCTGCAGACATCATAGTCCATGAAGATTCTTGTCTATCCTCGTCTGTCAGCCTGTCCATCACCATAGCAAACAAGAAAGGGCTCAGAGCTGACCCTTGATGCAGTCCCACCTCCACCATGAACTCTTCTGTCACACCGACAGCACACCTCACCACCGTCTTACATCTCTCATACATGTCCTGCACCACTCTAACATACTTCTCTGCCACTCCGGACTTCCTCATGCAATACCACAGGTCCTCTCTCTCGGCACCCTGTCATATGCTTTCTCCAGATCCACAAAGGCACAATGCAGCTCCTTCTGACCTTCTCTGTACTTCTCTATTAACATCCTCAAGGCAAACACTGCATCTGTGGTGCTGTTTCTTGGCATGAAGATAGTTGTTCACAAATGCTGACCTCTGCCCTTAATCTAGCTTCCACTATTCGTTCCCATAACTTCATCGTATGGCTCATCAACTTTATCCCTCTGTAGTTGCCACAACTCTTCACGTCTCCCTTGTTCTTAAAAATGGGCACCATCACACTTCTCCTCCATTCCTCGGCATCCTCTCACTCTCTAAGACCTTGTTGAATGTTCTTGTCAGATAATCTACTGCTACCTCTCCTAGACACTTCCATACCTCCACCGGTATGTCATCAGGACCAACTGCCTTTTCACTCTTCATCCTCTTCATTGCCCTCCTCACTTCACCCTTACTAATCTTTGCTACTTCCTGGTCCTCAACAGTCACCTCTTCGACTCTTTTTTCTCTCTCATTTTCCTCATTCATCAGCTCTTCAAAGTACTCTTTCCATCTTCCCAGCACACTTCTGTCATCAGTCAATTGATTTCCCACTCTGTCCTTAATGACTCTAACTGACTGCACACCCTTCCATCTCTATTTCTCTGCTGTGCCAACCTGTATTTATCATTTTCTCCCTCTTTACTTTCCAACCAAGCATATAAGTCATCATACGCCCTCTGTTTGGCCTTTGACACCGCTACCTTCGCCTTACGCTGTGTCTCCCTGTACTCCTGTTTACTCTCTTCAGTCCTCTCTATGTCCCACTTCTTCTTAGCTAACCTCTTCCTTTGTACACACTCTTGCACTTCCTCATTCCACCACCAAGTCTCCTTATCTACTCTCCTTCCAGAGGACACACCAAGCATTCTCCTACCTGTCTCCCTGATCACATTAGCTGTAGTTGTCCAGTCATCTGGAAGCACTTCCTGAAGACCCAAAGCCATTTTCAATTCCTCCTTGAAGACAACACGACACTTCCTTTTTCAGCTTCCACCACTTGGTCTTCTACTCTGCCTTTGCCTTCTTCACCTTCCTCACCATCAGCGTCATCCTGCACACCACCATCCTATGCTGTTTGGCAACACTCTCACCTGCTACTACTTTGCAGTCACTGATTTCCTTCAAATTACATCGCCTGCACAAGATGTAGTCTACCTGTGTGCTCCTACCTCCGCTTTTATAAGTCACCCTATGCTCCTGTCTCTTCTTGAAGAAAGTATTCACCACAGCCATTTCCATCCTTTTTGCAAAATCTACCATCTGTCCTTCTGCGTTCCTGTCCTGAATACCAAACCTGCCCATCACTTCCTCGTCCCCTCTGTTTCCTGCACCAACATGTCCATTGAAGTCTGCCCCAATGACCACTCTTTCACCTCTGGGGGTACTCTGCATCACTTCATCTAACTCCCTCCAGAATCTCTCCTTCTCTTCTCACTCACATCCTGCCTGTGGGGCATAAGCACTAACAACATTGACACACACCTTCAATTTCTAACTTGAGACTCATCACTCTGTCTGACACTCTTTTCACTTCTAGAACATTCCTGACAAACCCCTCCTTCAAGATGACTCCTACTCCATTTCTCTTCCCATCCACACCATGATAAAACAGCTTAAACCCTGCTCCTATGCTTCTAGCCTTGCTACCTGTCCACCTGGTCTCCTGAACACACAGTATGTCCACCTTCCTCCTCTGCATCATGTCAGCCAGCTCTCTCGCTTTTCCTGTCATAGTTCCAACATTCAAAGTCCCTTCTCTCAGTCCTAGACTCATGACTTTCCTTTTCTCTCTCTGCCTACGGGCACGCCTCCGCCTCTCCTTCTTTGACGTCTTCGACCAACAGTAGTCCAATTTCCACCAGCGCCCTGTTGGTTAACAGCACCGATGGCGGCCGTTGTTAACCCAGGCCGTGAACGATCCGGTATGAAGTTTTTTGTTGTGATTTGCATATTTTATTTGGCATTTGTTTTACGCCGAATGCCCTTCCTGACGCAACCCTCTGCATTTATCCGGGCTTAGGACAGGAGTGAGGGAGAGACACTGGCTTGTGCCCCTCCCTCATGGCTGTATTATTCATCACCTCCCTTCTCTCTTTCATAATAAATTCAACATTTTATAAAGTAGTTGTTAAATTACTAAAAGACAACATAGTGAAAGCATTACGACTGAGAATGATTACAATAACTGTAGTATTTTGTACATGTAAGATTTTTAAGATTCTTATTCAACACTATTTATTGACTTCTCTCAGAATTACACTGACACACCCGCCAGTTTATGAATATTTAAAAATTTTAAGTTAAAATTTATTAATATTTCAACTTGACAAAGACATGTAAAAGCTCCAAAACATTTTTGATTTCATTTTCAGCGATCACAGGTGAACAGTGTGTAATGCGGGGGAAAGGCGGTGGTTTTGTTTTGTGAAACTAGGTCAAGACATGTTCCAGGCATGCCCGAGAACAGGGAAATTCTGAGGGGATGGAAAAGTATACAGTATATATATGCCAGTTCCTGACTTTGCACCACTTCTTTGGAATCATCGGGTACTACCGCAAGTTCTGCAAGAACTTTGCTGAGATTGCTCTCAGTCTCACCAACCAACTGAAGAAAGGCATAAAGTTCATTTGGGATGAAGTCAGCCAAAAAGCCTTCAATCACCTGAAGTCTTTGTTGTGTCCCTTGCTCTAATCTCCTGACTTCTACATACCGTTCTCCACCACGGTCGATGCTCGTGACCAAGCTTGTGGATCTGTGCTCCCACAAAAAAGTGACTCAGATGACATTGAACATTCCGTGGCATACTTCTCTAGGAAGTTCAATCGTCACCAAAAGAACGTTTCCACAATTGAAAAGGAGCTGTTGGCTCTGGTTCTATCTTTGGAACATTTCATGAGGTTCATGTTTGTACAGGGCAAAAGCCAATGATTGTATATACTGACCATGATCTGCTAATATTTTTGAATAGGATGAAAAATAAAAAATCGGAGATTGCTGAATTGGAGTTTGATGTTTCAAGAGTTTGACTTGGAAATTATGTATGTGAAGGGTACGGACAGTATAATTGCTGATTGCTTGTCCCGTATTTGAGTTGTATGTATGTATCCCATGTGTTTACCAGTGTATTGCATTATATGTAAATATATACAAGTGACTACCATTATACTGAGAAGAAAAATGTTGCCTTTGTAAGTCAAAATTTTCCCCTTTGGGAATGGAGGTGTAATGCAGGGGAAAGGTGGTGGTTTTGTTTTGTTAAACCAGGTCAAGACATGTTCCGGGCATATATATATATATATATATATATATATATATAAATAAATAAATAAATAAAGGGGAAAGTGAGACAGTGTAGATGAAGAAGACAGTAAGGAGAAATTAAGGAAGGATACATTTCACCAGACCTGTGACATTTACGGGGGAAAATAATGCGGGGGAAAGGTGGTGGTTTTGTTTTGTTAAACCAGGTCAAGACATGTTCCGGGCATATATATATATATATATATATATATATATATATATATAAAATAAAAATAATAAAAGGACAGGACAAAGACTTTCTATTGAAACTCCATTTATCACTACAGATCTGTTTCGAGGGGTGGTGAAACCATCCTCTCTTCAGGTGATTATAGAAGAATTTCTAAATGGAGTTTCAATAGAAAGTCTTTGTCCTGTCCTTTTATTATTTTTATTGTTATTTGCTCTACCAAAAAGTATTGAGCACTCTCCTACGGAAGGATCTACTCAGAAAATCCTCTATCTATATACATTATATATATATATATATATATATATATATATATATATATATATATATATATATATATATATATATATATATATAAATAAATTAAGGGGAAAATGAGACAGTGTAGATGAAGGAGAAATGAAGAAGACAGTAAGGAGAAATGAAGGAAGGATACATTTCACCAGACCTGTGACATTTGAAAAAAGGACTCCAAATATATAATTTGTTTTTTGTTTCAGTCTTGGTCAGATGTACATTAGTACTGTTTAATGTGTTCATTAGTGTGTGTTGATGAAATCTGTTCACATTGAAAATAATTTTGTCTGCAATACATTGGTGTCTGCTACCCATAACAAGTTGGGGCCATAACAAGTGCCAAAAATCAACAAAGATACACACAAAAAGTAACAATTATAGCCTCCCCAATTTACTCCAGGTCCTGCACAATGAAGAATCAGGAATTTTTACCACATCAGCTAATAATTCTGTGATTATGGATAAACATCGGATAATGTCGTTAAAACTTTCAGCTTTGCCACGCACTGCACTGTTTGGTGGTTTTGTGACATTAACAATAACAAAAGCTGGCTAGTTTATAATACAATGTTGAACAATTTATTATTCTTTAAAGATTAAACAAAAATTCATCCATGAAATATTAGAAAAAGAGTAAGATTACGCACACTCGTTACATTTAGTTAAATTTTACAATGACACGTGTCATAAGTACAGCACAAACAAAACAGACATGAACAAGAATTATTTATGTCCTTCAGGTAATTTTATTGAGTATAGTTGGCTGATATAACAGGTGAAGAGGCTTTAATAATTTTTTGTGTAATCGCTGGAAGCTAATTACAGGTATACCTCGACTTAAGTCGTTTTGAGTTAAGTTGTTTTCGATGATGTCGGTTTTCAAAAAAAAAAAAAAAAAGAAAGAAAGAAAAATAAAGTTTACATCATTCTAATCATATTATATTACATCTATTTAGTATATTTTATATATAATATTATGCAAGTAAATGTGGCCGAGCCAAGCCTAGGCCAGCCTAGAGACAAGCTAATTCAATTGAAGTCGTTTTTTTTTTTTTTTTTTTAACTTAAGTCGTCTCTCCTGGAACGAATTAACGACGTAAGACGAGGTATACCTGTACTGATATTTCATCATTCAAACACTTAAACGCGGCAGCGTGGAAAGTACTGGATAGTCATTCATGTAAGCGTAGTGCGTTTCATGTTTATCATACAGGATTCGGCGTTTCTTGCTCGATGAGAGGTTTGTTAAGTTCTGGATCCTCCTCCTATTGAAGAAAAAAAAAAGATTCAAAAGATCAGGAGGACACAAGCACAGCTCTGAGAACTCATTCATAAATTTGATGTCTTTAGGGACAGTTCTACCTGTCCATCTGCTTCCTTCTTGCACAGCGCCTTTATGTTCAAAACACTCCAGCTGAAGGTGACACAGAGCTGAAGAACAGCGAGTACGATCATCATGATGTCCAGGCCGCTGTAGATGGACTACGTGCAGAGAGTATTCAGTTCAGATAACAAGATCAAAGTATTCATTCTAATTTGGGGAGCTTGTTTATTTATAACAAGGCTGGGCGATACAACCTAAAATCATCATACAACCTGATGACATCACAATCTCTTCAGGCTTTTTTCAGCCAATGATATTTCTTGTTCTGGAAATCGTTCTCAGAGACAAAAGAAAATTATTTCTACATTGGATACCGACTCCGGGAAGTCGGGAGCGCACAGAGGTTCAGTTTGGGGTAAATACAGTTATGTGCTTTCCACCGTGACCTGCTGACTGCTGTTCCCACGGTCATGACAGCCTAAGGAAAAAGCGTCTAACCATCAAGATGCTTTTGGAACGTCAATGCGAGCCTATAGTGTCCGTTCCTCCGGGACGTCACGGCAACCCTGTGCTGAGATTCTCTTTCTCTGTGTATGTGTATAAATAAACTATTTTTAAATTTTATTTCTATTTTGCAAATTTGATTTTAAACTAAACACCGCAAGGGAACGTTTTTGCTTCTGCATTTAATTCATACAAAGTGAGCACACACACACACACACACACACACACGCGCGCACACGCGCACACACACACACACACACACACACACACACACACACGTGGACAGTGAACACACAAACACTCCGAGCAATGGCCTTCTACACATTGCAGCGCCCGGGAGCAGTTGGCAGTTAGGTGCCTTGCTCAAGGGCACTTCAGGCATGAATGTGGAGGAAAGGAATGTGCAGCTCTCGCGCCCCCCACACACACACACACACATTCACTGCTGTTTCGGGAATCAAACCAGTGACCTTTCAGTCCCAAATCCACTATTTTACCCATTGAGCTCGGGTTTCCCCTCAATATACTCACAATATTACTGCTGCGAATATGTAGTACTCTTTGCTTTTTCACCCAATCACACCGAGGAGACACATAACACGTCTAGTGCATATCACGTACTTACAGAAGTGAGTCTATCCACTCGAATCACTTTTCTCTGCCCTGTGGGGATATTGGGTTTCCTTTCAAGAAATTTGATCTCAGTATTAAAACTTCAGCATCAAAAATTCAGCTGGTTGACGATATAAACGGTCGTGTCGTGATATAATTTGTGGATGTGTCGCCCAGTCCTATTTAGAATTGAAACGTTTTCAACAAAGTCTCCGCCCTCTTGGTGCAAATCACATTCAATAATAATAATAATAGTGGGCCAAACTGCTCAAAAAAAAGCCAAGAGGATGAATACTTATGCAGCCCACTGTTGTTGAGCTGAGTTTTGTTCATAGCTTTCCCTCTCAGACTTTCTCAGATGAATAAATCACATCACATATAGAACAACAACAACAATTTCAACAACTTTCTCTGAAAACATGTTTACCAGCACGAAGTTGGCGTTCTCCAGACAGGCTTTGTACTCCTCGAGTTTTTTCTGATAGATTTCATCCACCTCTGCTTTTTTCGAGGGAGATGCAGTTGTCCACTCATACCAATCGTATCTCTTCCGCTCATACTCAGGCTTTCGACACATCCATTCATGTCTATAATTCTGAGTACTATATAGATCCATGGAATAAATCACGATGGCGGTTATAGCTAATCCAGCACTCACTAAATTCATCATCACAGTCAGGAAGACCTGGAGACACAAAATGAGAAGAGACTTCGGTGTTATGACTTCATTACATGGTTCATTACATCCAACAGTGCTATTTGCATCAAAACAGAACTTAATGTTTAAATAAAATAAAAATTAACATTTTTAAAAAATTTTGTTGTTCTGTTACAATAAAATAAACAATGTTAATTCTCTTCAGAAAAAAATACAATTTCAACCTTTACACTTAAAAAAGTAAACACACAAATAAATAAATAATAAAATATGAAAATATTAAACAGCAACAGGGTGAGGTAGTACGGGCGATTGTGGTGGTCTAGTGGTATAGGGTGCTGGATCGCTGATCCAAAGGTTGGGGGTTCAAGTCCCACTCTCCACAAGGTTGTCACTGAGGCGGGCCGTGTCTGTCACTGTCTATGGTGAGAGGCATGTAAAAGAACCATTGCTGACTTTCGTAAAGAGGAGCTGCAAAGTCGTCAGCGTGTTTCTGTCCCTTGTGAAAAGGGTTGTGACAGGAAGGGCAGCCGACGTAAAAACCTCCGCCAAATCAAACGTGCGAATCAGATGATTCACTGTGGCGACTCCCGAGTAAAAAGGAAAAAGCCGAAAAGAAGACAGACAGACAGGGTGAGGTAGTACGTCCCCTCAGAGCAAGAAGGCGCTGGGTTCAATGCTCGGGTGTTTATGTGTGGGGTTTGCATGCTCTCTCTATGCTTGTGGTGGTTTCCTCCAGGTATTCCAGTTTCCTCCCACAGTCCAAAAACATGCACATTAAGCTAAGTGGCTGTTCCACAACGCCAACTGGTACGAGTAAGGAAGGCTGTGTGTGTGTGTGTGTGTGTATGTGTGTGTGTGTGTGTATGTGTGTGTGTTGTCCCTGGGATGTACTGCTGAGCTGTTCAGGGTGTATCCTGCCTTTGCCCAGAGTAGGTTGAGATAGCCTCCAGTCTCTCCATGACCCTAATAGGATTAAGCTCTTCAGAGAATGAATAAATGAATGAACTGTAATGATTCATTTGAGAGTCGACTTGTAGAGATGAATCACATGATCTGACTCACTGAATGACATAAAAAACAAGTATCCAGTCAACTCACCAGACATTGGCTCGGAAACTTCTCTGAAAGGATACACATGATCCCGACTGTAAGAAACTAAAATAAAAGCAGGGAATATTCAGTCAGCTCCACACACCACAATAATACACCTCATGTGAATTATAATATGATCACATTAATCTCAATACAGGGATCCCTCACTTTCCGCGGTTAATTGGGACCCCCCCCCCCCCAAGTTCCGCAAAGTAGGATCACCCCCTCCCCCAACCCTGCCTGACTCACGTATATGTGAGTCAGGCGGTGTTGGGGGGTGATCCTACTTCGCGGAACTTGGTGGTCGCGGGGGGACATATTTATAAGAGCAATTAAACGTTAAAAAATAATATAAGATGTAAATAAAAATAAATACACATACATACAGACACCCACGAGTGCACGCACTCAGATGTGCACCTCACAAAAATGTAGGTAGTTTTGATGGGAGGTTTTGGGCTGTTTTTTGTTTAGGGTTTTTTGTTTGTTTTTTTACATAATTGGCCTTGTTTTTGCAGCATTTTCCTTAACTTTTTCACCTACACTTCCTTAATTTCTAAAATCGATGAATATTAAAAAAAAAACCCATGATGCACTGAAGCCGCATGAATTGAAGCACGAAGTAGCGAGGGATCCCTGTAAAACACTTATAGTTTCATGAAATATTATTCTTACCATGCCTCCCAGCCAATAGGGAGGATCACCAAGGTACCCAAAGACAGCTGAATCCACCCCACCGAAGCCCAAGTTTATTATTCCAACTATGATCTGTATGGTCTGTGGAAAACAAGAAGGAACTCACTGCATAAGCCTGAATACGATATTTATGAAAAAATATTTACATTTATTATAATCACAATGTGTGAAATCATAAATTTAGTCCTTAAATATCAGACAATATCAGGTAGTGGGCCACTTATTTAGACTGAGAATATGGACCAAAAGGAAGGAAATAACCTGTCATGGTCTCACAGGATTTTATAACATGTGTAGTATTGTCTATAACAGTGTTTCCCAACCTTTTTGAGCCAAGGCACACCTTTTACATTAGAAAAATCACGAGGCACACCACGGAACAAAAATGATACTGCCCTCTAGCAGAACAGCACTGTTACTACACGCAAAGTGAAATTGGTTAATCTTCCGCGGCACACCTGATGATTTCTCACGGCACACTAATGTGCCGCGGAACAGGGGTTGGGAAACACTGGTCTAGAACACATTAAATTTTAATTTATTAAATGATTTCTGAAACAAAAAAAGCGCAATACACACCGCCAGTACTGTGAGAGCACAGCCAAGCCTCTGCTTCAGTCGCTGAGACACAGAGCACACGGGGCTGTAGCACAGGGCGCCCAGGATCTGGCAGAAGAGTGGGCATTTACTTTTGTGGTTGGAGGGGATGGTGTACACCGTCACCCCCTCAGACCTGCTGATCATCAGTGACATCTTGAAGCCCTACGAAAAAAGAAAAATGTAATTTTTTTAAATAAATAAATAAATAAATAGGTGTAATAGCTGCAGTTGGTGTGCAATGAATCTAAAATATATGAAAGTTTAATTTTTATCAGTACATTACAGAAAATAATGAACTTTATCACAATACGCTAATTTTTTTAGAAGGACTAGTGTGTGTATATATATATATATATATATATATATATATATATATATATATATATATATATATATATATTTATATATATAAATAATATAATTTTATAAATAAATATCAAAGTACAAAATTAAAAAGTTTTTACTTAATTACTACATTTTACTACATTAATACTGTATTAATCTGTACATTAATACAGTCAGCCCTCTACTTACGAAAACCTCTGGATACAAAAAAATCCAGGTTACGAAAAACAATTTCCTAAATTTTCGCCCTCTGTATACGAAACAACCTCTTCTTCCGAAAAATGCTAAATGCACTATTCAAAAATTCAAATGCGACATTCAAAAATTCAAACAATGCGTGAGTTGCTCTCATTGGCTGTCTCCCAACATCCCGCCCCGCTGACCTCCCACTGACCAAGAGGGAGCCGAATCTCCATAGTACTGCACCCATAAAGCTTGTTTGTCACACGTGTAAAGGAGAGTTGTACTGTTGGTTCGTGAGTTTCGTGAGTTCATTTGAGAGTACTCATCTTATTATCTTATAATCTTATCAACACGGCTCATTGGTAATGATTATGGATTTACAGGACTAGACAACCAAGTAAAACAATAAGGAATGAAGACAGTTTTTATGACCGATTTGAGCAGAGATGTGGCGCACTTGCCCTGACAGACACAGGACTGTGTACAGAGTCAGAACGAGATGACATGCGGCAGGTGTTCTTGTGTTCTTTAACTCTCTTTCCAGAGTGCACATTGCAGCTTATTTTTTGTTTTTTAAAGGGTCATTCAACATTTTCCTGAGCGTACAAAACGTACGCTAGGGGGGAGGGGGTAAGATGTCTGTGTACGCTTTTTTTTATTATATTATAAAAATATCGATCAACAATAATACAGGCGCTCTTGAATTTTTTTTGTTTTTTGTGCGTGTACATTTGAAACTCTCAATGCGTGATTCGCCAAAGACCTGCGGTGTTACATATCTGCAAAGTCTACAATGAATATTACCCAACCCGGTATCAGCTGCTGAAACATCAGAAGGCAGCTGATTAAGGGCGTAGCCCCCCACACACACACACACACACACAGCAGGAGTTGAGTTCCGCTGGACAAGAAATTATGTGTATTCACAATCTTACAAATACACTTAATGACTGTTATTGAAGAGAAAGTCGGAAATAAGTTCCGCATGACTCGAGTCAGGAAGTAAACCGAAAGTTTAGTATAACGGGCACTGCGCATGTGCACGCCCGAGCTGACCAATCAACAAATATAATATTATCAGTAAGCAATAATAGCTGAACACTGTCAATCAAACAAAGTGTGAGTGTGAGAACAAAGCACAGTTTGTTCGTCCCGCCTCCGGCTCCTGCACATGTGTTAGAACACAAACATTGCCGCACAGAGAATGAATGGATAAAATAATCATAATCCATCCAGCCTGGATCTGCAGCCTCATGCTCAGTACTTTTATAAAATGAACAGTACGTCTTTGTGCTGTAAATATGTATTAATATTTGTTTGTGCCTTGGAATAGATAAATAAATTTAGCTCAATTTGTAAATGTATTTAGCACATCTACTTGCAGATGTAGTTTGAAATATATTTGAGAATGTTTTTGGTTGAACTATAATATGTGATTCATCTTCTGAGAGTAATAGATGAATCGTCTTCTGCTGAAAAACTGTGCGTGTTGTTGGCGTGAGATTCCATGTTGTTTGCTGTGACATGCATGCACTATATTTCATGTGGTACTTTGTATCAGCTCAGTGACATCACGGTAACTTTGTGTAGGTGGGCTCTTGGCGATGGCCGCTTTCGGGTCGACAACTTATACGACAACCACATAAAACAAAACCACTGTGTGTGCATTTATTTATGATATAAAATTTAAGCCACAATCGCTTCAATAAACTATACTTAAGCTACAGCCAACTTATTTAGTCGGTGTTTCATTTCCCCTTTAAGGCTTAGGCGCCGGTCAACCAAGATGTGTTTGTGTGTGTGTGTGTGAGAGAGAGAGAGAGAGAGAGAGAGAGAGAGAGAGAGAGAGAGAGAGAGAGAGAGACCGAGACAATGTTTTTGTTTGTGTGCACGCGTGCGTGTGTGTGTGAGAGAGAAAGAGAGATAGAGAGAGACAGTGTGTGTGTGTGTGTGTGTGTGTGTGTGTGTGTGTGTTAATAAAATATATTTAATAATGGTTTAATTAATAAATATGTTAATAAAATGGATTAATATGTTAATAAAATGTTTAAATGGTTTAATAAATAATTTTCTTTTACTTTTAACACATATTTCATACAAAATTGGTGTACTTTTATAATTTTTAAACGGTTTATGGGGTAGTCTTGGGAGCCTTGGAACGAATCACGCGCTTTACATGTAAAATGCGCCTCGACTTACGAATGTGTTTAAGAAGCATGTAATATGATACATAGGGTTTTACTTCTGGGTACAGAACTCGCAGATTATCTTGATTTGCGGGAGGGGCTGGAACCAAACCCCCGCGAATAACGGCGCCTACTGTACATGAAGTAGATACCAAAAGGATCTTCTTTTACTTTCGGCGTTTTCTCTTTTTCAGGGTCACTACAAAGGATTAACTTGAATAAACATGCTACAGAACATAAAATCTCACACACAAACATTCTAAACATTAACTTAGGTTCATTAATGTACTGGAATAATAACAAAAATATTGTAATACTGTACAGTACTATTGACGTCATGTTGACACCGAGTTAGCGATGTGCGACCCCTCTATCTTTATACAATGTCTATAGTCAAGATGTAATGTGTACACCAATGACGTAGAGAAAAATTAGACTGTGCACAGACCCCTTTCGGCTTCAACTTCCGGTTAGGGCAAAATATTGCTTTGGGTAGTATTTCAATTGAAAGTTTACATCCTTTGAAGTCCTTATAATTGTACATTATGAAACATAACAACATCAAATTTTATTGGAATACGTTAGGTTTAGCGTGTTTTGTGTAAATATGGTTAATTCTTGTTGTGCTGTTGGCTGTCAAAACCTTGCAAGCGGTCGCAAAGAAGTAACTTTTCACTGGTAAGTGTGTCTCAGTTTAACCTTCATTAGGCCGTAGGCTTGAAGCTTAAGTAACATTACTTACCCTGAAATTTATGAATGACTGTTTATTATTTTCCCCAGTGTAACAAGCATGTATGTAACTGGTCTGTTATTGTGTATATCTGTAATCAATACAAAATGTATCAGGTTGCTACTGCTCATTTATATGATGTAATATTACATGTGTAGCTTAACTGTAAGTGTTTATGGTTATAAATGTGTAGTGCCGTTTTGTATATTTTCATCTCTCAAGTTCTGGGGACAGACTGCAGGTTCTGATTCCCCTTGGGAGCTCTTTGTGTTAATATCAAGCGAATAAAACTAACGTACATGTCTCAGATGATTGAGTTCTGAACCGGAGAGCGATACTTGTGTGGAATACTGTATATTGATAACATTTCCGAGATTGTTCATCCTCTTGGACAGAAAGTGTCCGAAAAATTCCTTGTAATTTGTGGAATATATCAATTGAAATCCCTGCTATACTCTGCTAAGACAAGAGAGGTGGGCGTGGCAGTTGACATGTTTGGCATGGGAAATACTGTATTATTAAGGTCTGTACCTCCTATTATGTGTCGATGTATCTTTCAAACCTTCCTGGGCATGCTGCAAATGTTTAGATTATATTCATGTCTCTCGGGATCCAAAACATTCGAAGTATTTAGATTTATCGCATCGTTTTACATGTCAATGTGTGTATGTTTACCATGCTTTTTGTGCTTACCGGAAGTCACAGCCTATTGACCACGGCGGCATACATAATATATGCAGAGCGGGCAACCCAATGACGTGGAAGAAACACTAGACCGCGGACTGGCCACTTTTAAGTGGCAATTTGGCTTCAACTTCTGATTAGGGCAAAACAAAGCTGCGGGTACTATTTTCAATTGAGAGTCGACATCCTTTGACGTCCTTATAATAGTACGTTTTTAAACATAACATCAAATTTAATTGGAATACGTTAGGTTTAGCTTGTTTTGTGTCAATATGGTTAATTCTTGTTGTGCTGTTGGCTGTCAAAACCGTGCAGGCGGTCGCAAAGAAGTAACTTTTCACCGGTAAGTGTGTTTCAGTTTAACCTTCATTCGGCGGGAGGCTTGAAGCTTAAGTAACATTACTTACCCTGAAATTTATGAAGGACTACTTTTTATTATTAGCCCCAGTGTAACTACTAACATGTAGTGTTAATTATTGTTAACCTTTTAGAGCTTTGTTGGAGCTTCAGTTTAAAAGACTAAAAGATTGTGTGAGTTCATGTTTCCCTATTCATATAACAATTTTGATGTCCAAATGGGAAAAACAGGATGAAATGCTCATATGTTTAGTGGAACACAGTACATTCTGCATTCCTAATATTTACTGCTTGAATACACCAGAATGCATATCAGGAGCTTTCATTTTTCACAAATTTCCCAGTGGGAACTCCCGGACCTCCCGAGAGAAGTTTAAGCACATCTGGCATTTTTCACTTTCCGGGGCAAATTATAGCCGCCTCTCTTGAAATCCTGGGCCGAACCCTGATAATAGCAATAAGTTAGTAAGTTGATCAAAATCCTCTCCCATAGATCATTGAGTTTTTCTCACCACTGTTACATATATCAGAAGAACACGAAAACTGAGCAGGATCTGCATGTAGACATAGCTATGGATAGGGCGAATAGATTGATGTATGCAACATAACTACTGAAAGCGACAGAAATTATATCTTGAGAACTTTTTACATTCCTCCAGAGTACCATTTTACCACAATTACCACAGGAAATGTTTTTATACTATGAACGTGAGGTTACATAGGGCCCCGAGATAAATAAGTTCATATGGTGGTGCCACTTGTCATAGGAATTAAATTCCATGAAAAAAAATACAGATGTTTATGTATCATATCTGGTATTTTATTTCATAGTCAATCTTGCATCAGCTTGCCCAGATGAGGGACCTAGTCCTAGACCTCTTGTTGGATAATACAATTCACATTTCGTCGTTATGTTGCGTTCTAGATGGGTGAGTAGCATATCAGCGAAGCCTGGAATTTCCCAGCAGGTGCTAAACCTGCTTCAGTAAAAGGCAGCATCTTATTCATGAAACCACAGCTCCTGCAGCATCATGCCTGATGGAATGTCTCTGAGGTAGCATCTCTATTTACATTTATCGCATCATTCTCCATATCGATGTGTGTCTGCTTACCAGCTTTTTGCCCTAACCGGAAGTCACAGCCTACTGACCACGGCTGCGTGCATAATATATTCAGAGCACGCGGTCTAGTGTTTCTTCCACGTCATCAGGGCAACCTAGTATTTTTCCACGTCATTGACATACACTAAGTAACGCCCGAATGGAAAAAAAAATTCCGAAACAGGACAATATCCGGGAATAACAATTCACTTTAAAATATTTGTATAGAAATATATAGAATTATTGTGCAAGATTCAGCAGCGCAGTGGAAGTAATGCATGTGTTTTATAAACAGGCGCTATCCGGACGCCCTGTTTTGTTTCTAGGACCCAAACAAACTGTTCTTTACACAATAATGCTTCTGTTCAGTTCTTTATCACATTTTGTCCAATTTCCATGATGTAGTGTACACGCAGACTTTCTCTGTCTCTCTCTCTCTCTCACACACACAGTATGTAAACTTTCACTGGGCCTGAAAATCAAACACATGATGATCAATAGAGAGATTTCCTTTCGGCTTTCCCCCCTTTCTCAGGGCTCGCCACAGCGAATGATTCGCATGTTTGATTTGGTTCATATGTTTTTAGGTCGATGCCCTTCCTGTCACAACCCTTTAGCGCGGGACAGAAAACACGCTGACGGCTTTGCAGCTCCTCTTTACGAAAGTCACCAATGGTTCTTTTACATCAACCTCTCACCATAGACAGTGAGACACATGGCCGGCTTTCGATAACCCAGTTAG
>CM045739.1:3772500-3990000 GCA_024760905.1 Plotosus lineatus
ACTGGATTACAAAAAAGTTGGGACACTATACAAATTGTAAATAAAAACTGAGTGCAATGATGTGGAAGTGCACAATTTCAATATTTTATTTTGAATAAAACATAGATGACAGGTTGAAAGTTTAAACTGAGAAAATGTGTCATTTTAAGGGAATAATATATTGATTTAAAAATTCATGGTGTCAACAAATCTAAAGAGGCAGTGTCCTCTCACGCCGGTCCCAAGCCCAAATAAATGCAGAGAGTTGTGTCAGGAAGGGCATCCGGCGTAAAACTTGTGCCAAATCTACTATGCGGCTCATCAATTTGACGTCCAAACCGGATCGGTTGAAGCCCGGGTTAACAACGACCGCCATCAGTGCTGTCAACCAACAGGGTGCTGGTGGAAACTGGACTACTGTTGGTCAAATAAGGAGAGGTGGAAGGCATGTCCGTAGGCAGAGAGAGAAGAGGAAAGGCATGAGTCTAGGGCTGAGAGTAGGGACTTTGAATATTGGAACTATGACAGGAAAAGGTAGAAAGCTGGCTAACAAGATACAGAGGAGGAAGGTAGACATACTGTGTGTTCAGGAGACCAGGTGGAAAGGTAGAAAGGCCACAAGCCTAAGAGAAGGGTTTAAGCTGTTTTATCATGGTGTGGATGGGAAGAGAAATGGAGGAGGAGTCATCTTGAAGTAGGGGTTTGTCAGGAATGTTCTAGAAATGAAAAGAGTGTCAGACAGAGTGATGAGTCTCAAGTTAGAAATTGAAGCCGTGATGGTCAATGTTGTCAGTGCTTATGCCCCACAGGGAGGATGTGAGGTAGAAGAGAAGGAGAGATTCTGGAGTGAGTTAGATGAAGTGATGCAGAGTACACCCAGAGGTGAAAGAGTGGTCATTGGGGCAGACTTCAATGGACATGTTGGTGCAGGCAACAGAGGGGACGAGGACGTGATGGGCAGGTTTGGTATCCAGGACAGGAATACAGCAGGACAGATGTTGATCGATTTTGCAAAGAGGATGGAAATGGTTGTGGTAAATACTTTCTTCCAGAAGAAACAGGAGCATAGGGTGACTTATAAAAGCGGAGGTAGGAGCACACAGGTAGACTACATCTTGTGTAAACGATGTAATTTGAAGGAAGTCAGTGACTGCAAAGTAGTAGTGGGTGAGAGTGTTGCAAAACAGCATAGGATGGTGGTGTGCAGGATGACACTGACAATGAGGAAGGTGAAGAAGGAAAACGCAGAGTAGAAGACCAAGTGGTGGAAGCTGAAAAAGGAAGAGTGTCGTGTTGTCTTCAAGGAGGAATTGAAAATGGCTTTGGGTACTCAGGAAGTGCTTCCAGATGACTGGATAACTACAGCTAATGTGATGAGGGGGACAGGTAGGAGAATACTTGGTGTGTCCTCTGGAAGAAAATTAGACAAGGAGACTTGGTTGTGGAATGAGGAAGTGCAGGAGTGTGTACAATGGAAGAGGTTAGCTAAGAAGTGAAACATCGAGAGGACTGAAGAGAGTAAACAGCATAAGAGACACAGCGTAAGACGAAGGTAACAGTGTCAAAAGCCAAACAGAGGGTGTATGATGACTTGTATGCTAGGTTGGACAGTAAGGAGGGAGAAAATGATTTATACAGGTTGGCACAGCAGAGAAATAGAGATGGGAAGGACATGCAGCAAGTTAGAGTGATTAAGGACAGAGAGGGAAATGTATTGACTGATGACAGAAGTGTGCTGGGAAGATGGAAAGAGTACTTTGAAGAGCTGATAAATGAGGAAAACGAGAGAGAGAAAAAAGCGTAGGTGACCATTGAGGACCAGGAAGTAGCAAAGATTAGTAAGGGTGAAGTGAGGAGGGCATTAAAGAGCATGAAGACTGGAAAGGCAGTTGGTCCTGATGACATACCGGTGGAGGTATGGAAGTGTCTAGGAGAGGTAGCAGTAGATTTTCTGACAAGAACATTCAACAAGGTCTTGGAGAGTGAGAGGATACCGGAGAAGTGTGCAGTTTAAAAACAAGGGAGACGTGCAGATTTGTGGCAACTACAGAGGGATAAAGTTGATGAGCCATATGATAAAATTATGGGAAAGAATAGTGGAAGCGAGACTAAGGGCAGAGGTCAACATTTGAGAACAACAGTTTGGTTTCATGCCAAGAAAGAGCACCACAGATTTGCTTTGAGGATGTTAATATAGAAGTACAGAGAAGGTCAGAGGGAGCTGCATTGTGCCTTTCTGGAGCTGAAGAAAGCATATGACAGGGTGCCGAGAGAGGTACTGTGGTATTGCATCAGGAAGTCTGTAGTGGCAGAGAAGTTAGAGTGGTACAGGACATGTATGAAAGATGTAAGACAGTGGTGAGGCGTGTTGTCGACGTGACAGAAGAGTTCAAGGTGGAGGTGGGACTGCATCAAGGGTCAGCTCTGAGCCCATTCTTGTTTGCTATGGTGATGGACAGGCTGACAGACGAGGTGAGACAAGATTCCCCATGGACTATGATGTTTGCAGATGACATTGTGATCTGTAGTGACAGCAGAGAACAAGTGCAGGAAAATCTAAAGCGGTGGAGGTATGCCCTGGAAGGGAGAGGAATGAAGGTTAGCCTCAGTAAGACAAAAAAGCAGAGATAAAAAGGGGGAGATTTTTAATTACTTCGGCTCAACAGTCCAGAGCAATGGAGAGTGTGGAAAAGAGATGAAGAAGCATGTGCAGGCAGGTTGGAATGGTTGGAGAAAAGTGTCCGGTGTGATGTGTGATAGGAGGGTGTCGGCAAGAATGAAAGGAAAATGTACAAGATGGTGATGAGGCCAGCGATGTTGTATGGTTTAGAGTATGGTTCACAGTGGCACTGAGGAAAAGACAGGAGGCAGAGGTGGAGATAACAGAGATGAAAATGTTGAAGTTCTCTACGGGAGTAACGAGGATGGATAGGATCGGGAATGAGTACATCAGAGGGACAGCACATGTAAGAGGTTTTGGAGACAAAGTCAGATAGGCTAGATTGAGATGGTTTGGACATATACAGAGGAGGGATAGTGAATATATTGGTCGTAGGATGCTGAGGTTGGAACTACCAGGCAGAAGTCCTAGAAGAAGACCAAAGAGAAGATTTATGGATGTGGTGAAGGAGGACATGAAGTTAGTTGGTCTTAGAGAAGAAAATGCAGATGATTTGCTGTGGAGACCCCTGAAGGGAACAGCCAAAAGGAAAAGAAGAACAAATCTCAAACAAGTTGGGACAAGGCCATTTTCATTACTGTGAGGCATCCTCTCGTCTTCTTTCAACAGTCTGCAAATGTCTGGGGACCAAGAGACATGTTTCTCAAGTTTAGAAATCGGAATGTTGTCTCATTCTTGTCCAATTCGGGCCTCAAACTGTTCACTTTGTTTTTGTTGCACCTTCCTCTTTATGATGCGCCAAATGTTCTCTATAGGTGAAAGATCTGGACTGTAGGCTGGCCATTTCAATACCTAGATCCTTCCTACGCAGCCATGATGTTGTAATTAATGCTACATATGGTCTGGCATTATCAGATTGAAAAATGCAGTCTTTTCTGAAAGAGACAATGTCTGGATGGGAGCATATGTTGTTCTTGAACCTGAATATACCTTTCTGCGTTGACGGTGCCTTTCCAGATGTGCAAGCTCCCCATGCCTCACGCAACCCCATACCATCACAGATGCAGGTTTCTGAACTGAGGGCTGATAACAACTTGGGTCGCCTTTGTCCTCTTTAGTTAGAATGACATGGCGTCCCAATTTTCCATAAAGAACTTCAAATCGTGATTCATCTGACCACAGAACAGTTTTCCCCTTTGCCACACTCCATTTTAACCCCTGGCCCAGAAAACGCCTGCGCTTCTGGGTCCTGGTTAGAAATGTCTTCTTCTTTGTACTGTTGTGATTCAGCTGGCAACGGCTGATGGCATGGTGGATTGTGTTCACCGACAATGGTTTCTGGAAGTATTGCTGAGCCCATTCTGTTTTATCCCTCACTGTTTGTGCATTCTTGTTTGTGATACAGTGCTGTTTAAGGGCCCGAAGATCACGGGCATCCAGTATAGTTTTTCGGCCTTGACCCTTACGCACAGAGATTGTCTCAGATTCTCTGAATCTTTGGATGAGATTATGCACTGTAGATGATAATTTCAAACTCTTTGCCATTTTTCGCTGGGAAACACCTTGCTGATATTGCTCCACTATCTATCTGCAAAACATTGGGGGAATTGGTGATCCTCTACCCATCTTTGTTTCTGAGAAGCTCTTTTTATATTTAGTCATGTTGCCAATGGACCTCATTAGTGGTAATTGGTCTTCCAGTTGTTCGTTACAAGTGTCATCTCATCTCATCTTCTTCCGCCAAGTCCAGGGTCGCGTTGCGGGGGCAGCAACCTAAGCAAAGAGGTCGAGACGTCCCTCTCCCCAGGCACTTCCCCGAACTCTTCCGGGGGGGGCACCGAGGCAGTCCCAAACAAGCCGAGAGACATACTAGTAGTCCCTTCAGTGTGTTCTAGGTCGACCCCAGGGCCTATTCCCGGTTGGACATGCCCGAAACACCACACCAGGGAGGCGTCCGGGAGGCATTCTGACCAGATGCCCGAGCCACCTCAACTGGCCCCTCTCAATGCGGAGGAGCAGCGGATCTACTCTGAGCTCTCCACGGATGGTAGAGCTTCTCAACTTATCTCTAAGGGAGAACCCCGCCACCTGGCGAAGGAAGCTCATTTCAGCCGCTTGTATCCGCGATCTTGTTCTTTCGGACACTACCCAAAGCTCATGATCATAGATGAGGGTTGGAACGTAGATCGATTGGAAAATAAAGAGCTTCGCCTTGTGGCTCAGCTCCTTCACCATCACTGACCGGTACAGGCTCCGTTTAATAGCAGAGGCTGCAGCGATCCATCTGTTGATCTCCCACTCCATCCTTCCCTCACTCGTGAACAAGACCCCAATATACTTAAACCCCTCCACTTGGGGTAGGACCTCATTCCCGACCCGGAGGGTACATTCCACCCTTGTTCGACTGAGAACCATGGCCTCGGAATTGGAGGTACCGATCTTCATCTCGGCTGCTTCGCACTTGGCTGCGAATCGCTCCAATGAGAGCTGGAGGTCCTGACTTGATGAAGCCAAAAGACAACATCATCCGCAAAAAGCAGAGACGACATCCGATGGCCACCAAAGCAGAACCCCTCAACGCCTCGACTGCGCTTAGAAATTCTGTCCATAAAAATTATGAACAGAATCGGTGACAAAGGACAGCCTTGGCAGACTCCAACTCCCACCGGAAACAAATTCGACCTGTTGTTACCAATACGGACCAAACTCTGGCTCTCGTGATACAGCGACCGAATGGCTCGTAGCAACGGGTCCAGAACGCCGTACTCCCGGAGCATGCCCCACAAGATTGTTTGAGGGACACGGTTGCAAGCCTTCTCCAAATCCACAAAACACATGTGGACAGATTGGGCAAACTCCCATGCCCCTACCAAAATCCTGCGGAGCGTAGAGAGTTGGTCAAGAGTGCTACAGCCGTCCCCCTTCTTAAAAATCGGGACCACCACCCCGGTTTGCCAATCCAGAGGTACAGCACCTGATGACCACATGATGTTGCAGAGACGTGTCAACCAAGACAGTCCTACAGCATCCAGAGCCCTGAGATATTCTGGGCAGATCTCGTTCAACCCCGGAGCTTGTCCACCGAGGAGCTTTTTGACAACCTCAGCAACCTCCACTCCAGTGATAGGCAGACCCCCACCCAAACCCCCAGAGTCTTCCTCCTCCACGGAGGGCATGTTGGTGGGATTGAGGAGGTCCTCAAAGTATTCCCTCCACCTCTCGAAGACATTCCCAGTCGAAGTAAGCAGCTCCCCACCTCCACTATAAACAGTGTTTATGGAGAACTGCTTCCCCCCTGAGGCATCAGATGGTGGTCCAGCACCTTTTTGAGGCCAACTGATAATCCCTCTCCAGGCCCTCACCAAACTCCTCCCACGCCCAAGATTTTGCATCTGCGACAGCCTTGGCTGCAATACGTTTAGCCTGCCTGTACGTGTCCGCTGCCTCGGGAGTCCCACAGGCTAATAAAACCTGATAGGCCTCCTTCTTCAGCTGGACGGCCCCCTTCACCGCAGGTGTCCACCACCGGGTTCGGGGGTTAACGCCATGACAAGCACCGACGACCTTACGGCCACAGCTATGGGCTGTTGCCTCAGCAATGGAGGCACGAAACATGGCCCATTTGGATTCCATGAGACCCCAAGACAACAAGTGAGTCTCCCGAGGGAGCGTTCTACAACACACCCCCCTAAAGACTCCAAAAAGGGTGGGTACTTTGAACTGTCATTTGGTGCATAAGCACAAATAACAGTCAGGACCCGTCCCCCCACCCAAAGATGGAGGGAAACTACCCTTGCATCAACCGGGAAGAACTCCAACATTTGGGCCCTGAGACGGGGGCAACAAGAATGCCCACACCGGCTTGCTGTCTCTCCCCATGAGCAACTCCAGAATGGAATAATGTCCAGCCTCTCTCAAGATGAGTGGGTCCAGAGCCCAAGCTATGCGTTGAGGTAAGCCTGACTATACCTAGTTGGTATCTCTCTACCTCATGAACCAGATCAGACTCCTTCCCTGTCAGAGAGGTGACATTCCATGTACCGAGGATCAGAGTCAGTAGCCGAGGATCGGTCCGACAGAACCCATGCCTTCGGCTGCCACCCAACTCACATTGCGTCCGACCCCTAAAACTCCTCCCACGGGTGGTGGATCCATGGGACGGCGGACCCATGTCTCCTTTTCGGGCTAGGCCCGGCCAGGCTCCATGGGCAGAAGCCTGACCACCAGGTGCTCGCTTTTGAGCCCCTCCCCCGGGCCTGGCTCTAGGGGGGAGCCCCGGTGACCCACGTCTGGGCAAGGTAGACTGCATCCTTGTATGTCTCTCAGTCAAAAGGGTCTTCTGACTCGCACTTCGTCTGGACCTTCACCCAGGACCTATTTGCCTTGGGTGACCCAACCAGGGGCATTATGCCCCCGACAACATAGCTCCTAGGATCATTAGGTCACGCAAATCCCTCCACCACAATAAGATTGTGATTCAGGGAGGGGTTGTTATAAGTGCAATCGACTTTTCCAGCCTATTTTTGCTACCTGTCCCAACTTTTTTGAAATTTATTGACACCATGATATTTAAAATCAACATATTTTTCCCTTAAAATGATACATTTTCTCAGTTTAAACTTTTGACCCTGTCATCTATGTTCTATTCGGAATAAAATATTGAAATTTGGTACTTCCACATCATTGCATTCAGTTTTTATTCACAATTTGTTTTGTGTCCCAACTTGTTTGTAATCCAGTTTGTAAGATTTAAATAAAATAAAAATAATAGTTATATATTTTTTAATTGTGTCGTTCTGTTACATTAAAATAAACAATGTTGATTCTCTTCAGAAAAAATACAATTTCAAAAATTACACTTAAAAAATAAACAAACAAAGAAATAAATAATAAAATATGAAAATATTAAAAAGCAACACAGTGAGGTAGTTTGTCCCCTCAGAGAAAGAAGGTGCTGGGTTCAATGCTCGGGTGTTTATGTGTGGGGTTTGCATGCTCTCTCTATGTGAAAGGCTGTGTGTGTGTGTGTGTGTGTGTGTGTGTGTGTGTGTGTGTGTGTTTTGTCCCTGGGATGGATTGCTGAGCTGTTCAGGGTGTATCCTGCCTTTGCCCAGAGTCTGTTGAGATAGCCGCCAGTTTCCCCATGACCCTAATAGGATTAAGCTACAGACGCTCCCCGACTTACGTTTTTGTTTGGTTCCGGACGGCCGAAAGTAAATTGAAAATGAATGTAAGTTGTTACTGTATGTTCCAGTGACGTATGACATTCATACTGTACTATACGTCCATAAATACCATTACCATATCTCAAACACCCCTAAATCAATTATTATAAACATAACATTGTAAAATAATATCAAATATAGCAAATAATATCAACATTAATTTCAAATAAATTAAATTAAATCAAAATAATTTCAAATAGATAAATTTTAATCAAATTCACTCATCAAATATCAAATACAGTATCAAATATAACCTTTAACATTCTCCATGATGCGATCTTTCTGCTTGTAAATGGTTCTGATGGTCGACGGATGGTCACATTACATGAAGCTGCACCGAGTCACTTTACATGAAGCTTAAAACAGCCAATCAACGCTTACAATATGTGAGGCGCTGAACACCGAAAGTAGTTTACTTGTTTGTGCTTGAGACAAAGCGCGGGTTATACGAGCTTCCGGTCTTTCAAGTGAGCAAGGGCACCATTGAATATTGTACTCATTTAGTACTCAGCCTGCACTGATGTGAATCACCAGCAGAGCGGAGAGTTCGCTTTCTTTTCTGGATTCGGGTTTTCATTCATTTTAAAACTCTCTTTGCCTAACTGAGTATGCATGGTCAATTGCGCCGATCCGAGCAGATAGTTAATTCATCTCTGTGTATGAGACTTGCACCCATGCTAGTAGGCTTATGCTTCTGACCAAACATATTTGCTTAGGGTTACAAAAGTCCACAAAACAGTGTAAACACAAAGATCACAGAGACGACGTCTTAACGCAAGGGTAACACGCTAAAGAACTGAGATATAAAACTGAACTGGGAAGAAGGAGGGGCACGTTCAGTCTGTCGTTTGTAAACAATGGATGCAGCGTCATTACATCAGCGTACTACGTAGGTACGTCTAAATTCTAAATTTGACTTAAAAAAAAACCGTAAAATCGAAAAATGCAAACCGAATGAACATAAGTAGGGGAGCGTCTGTATTCAGAGAATGAATAAATGAATGAATTGCAATGATTCATTTGAGAGTCGACTTGTATAGATGAATCACATGGTCTGACTCACCGAATGACATAAAAACAAGTATACGGTCAACTCACCAGACATTGGCTCGGAAACTTCTCTGAAAGGATACACATGATCCCAACTGTAAGAAACTAAAATAAAAGCAGTGAATAATCAGTCCTAGCCACACATCACAATACACCTCATGTAAATTATTAATATTATCACATTAATCTCAATAAAACAATTATATTTTCATGAAATATTATTCTTACCATGCCTCCCAGCCAAAAGGGAGGATCACGAAAGTAATCAAAGAAAACTGAATCCACCACACCGAAGCCTAAGTTTATTATTCCAACTATGATCTGTATGGTCTGTGGAAAACAAGAAGGAACTCGCTGCATCAGGCTGGATACGATACTTATGAGAAAATATTTAAATTTATTATAATCACAATGTGTGAAATCATAAATTTAGTCCTTAAATATCAGACAATATCAGATAGTGGGCCACTTATTTAAACTGAGAATATGGACCAAAAGGAAGGAAATAACCTGTCATGGTCTCACAGTATTTTATAACATGTGTAGTACACTCATGCCTTGGTTTAATGGACTAATAGGGGGGGAACAGTGATCCGAAGTACCCGATTGTCCGAAGTTTCCGATTCCATATATTTCAACGATTACATCATGAAAAGCTTTTACTTAAGCACACTATGTAATCTGCAAATGTAAATACTGTATACTCTGTAAATGTACACCATAAGATCAGGGGTCGGGAACCTTTTGGTCTAAGAGAGCCAAAAAAAAAAAAGACATATTTTAAAATGTAATCCTCTGAGAGCCATATATATATATATATATATATATATATATATATATATATATATATATATATTTATACACACACGCACACACACACACACACACACAGTATATATCAGTGGTCGGAAACCTATGGCTCGCGAGCCAGATGTGGCTGTTTTGATGACTGTATCTGGCTCTCAGATAAATCAGGTGGTCTTTCTTAACAGAATAACATAATTTCATAATTTCACTGTCATTTAACTAAAAATACAAAAAAAGCCATCAAGTAAAACAAAAAAAGATGAATCTCGCGCATTTAAATCTATTCATCTATTGTCAATGCCACGTCACTGTGACGCAGCGGAGAGCCAATCCTTTCTGTACTCCAGTATGCGGGCGAGTCCGATACCTTCAAACTCTAATTTTATAGGATTATAACAGCCACAGACTGCGCGTGTTGTTTTCGAGTAAAGAGGTAAATTTCCCTCGTTTTGATTGCCTCATTTCCACACAGTCAAGCACAGCTGGCAAGCAAACACAAATGGACAGACATGGAAAAACTTCAACCCGCAGAGCAGCTGATTGCCAAAACTTGGGCCACGCTTCCTGTCCCATAAACACTGCAGCATGTGAGTCCAATAAAATTAGAGTTTCAAGGTATCGAACCTGCCCACATACAGAAAGGATTGGCTCTCCGCTTTGCGCCACAGTGATGTGGCATTGAAAATAGATGAATACATTTAAATGCGCGAGATTTCTTCAAGCCAGTCCGGTCATCAGGCGGTCACTTTCAGA
Source organism: Plotosus lineatus (assembly GCA_024760905.1). Classification (NCBI taxonomy): domain Eukaryota; kingdom Metazoa; phylum Chordata; class Actinopteri; order Siluriformes; family Plotosidae; genus Plotosus; species Plotosus lineatus. Next base: position 3,782,935 of record CM045739.1, read on the forward strand.
AACAACGGCCCGTGTCTGGACGATCCGGACTAGTCGAAAGCAACAGATTTTGTACATTGCATCCAAAATCCATTAAAGCGACGTCCGTAAAACTGAGGCATGAGTGTATAGTCTAGAACACATTAAATTTTAATTTATTAAATGATTTCTGAAACAATAAAAGCACAGTACACACCGCCAGTGCTGTGAGAGCACAGCCAAGCCTCTGCTTCAGTCGCTGAGACACAGAGCACACGGGGCTGTAGCACAGGGAGCCCAGGATCTGGCAGAAGAGTGGGCATTTACTTTTTTGGTTGGAGGTGACAGTGTACACCGTCATCCCCTCGGAGCTGCTGATCATCAGTGACATCCTGAAGTGCTACAAAAAAAAAAAATATATATATATATATATATTCATGTGAAGGAGGACATGAAGGTAGTTGGTGTAAGAGAAGATGCAAAGGATAGGGTGAGATGGAGGCAGATGATTCGCTGTGGTGTCCCCTGAAGGGAATAGCCGAAAGGAAAAGAAGAAGACATATATGTATATAGGGGGGCCATAGTGGCTCATCAGGCCGGTGATTATCCCTGGTTTCCATAGCGTGAAGCGACTAGGAGTTCAACCCCTCCTGGATGGAGTGGTAATAGTAACATATTCATAATGGTGGTAATAGTAATAATAATAAGAGGAGGCCGAAGAAGTTGAAGACATCGATGGGGATCACGGGGTGGCCAGTGATTTAAGATTTAATATGTTAAATATCCACTGGGTGGCGCCTGTTTTAAGAAATAGCAGTTGTATTGGCTATCAAATAATATAAAACATTTTTACGAGATGGAGCATGTCATGGAGAATGTGGGGCAGTGGTGGTCTAGTGGTATAGGGCGCTGAATCGCTGATCCAAAGGTTGGGGGTTCAAGTCCCACTCTTCACAAGGTTGTCACTGTCCCCCCCAGTGCAGCTAACTGGGTTATCAAAGGCGGGTCATGTCTCTCATTGTCTATGGTGTGAGGCATGTAAAAGAACCATTGCTGACTTTTGTAAAGAGTAGGCTGCAAAGCAGTCGGTGTGTTTCTGTCCCTTGCTAAAAAAAAAAAAGGATTGTGACAGGAAGGGCATCTGACGTAAAACCCTCTGCCAAATCAAACGTGTGAATCAGATGATTCGCTGTGGTGACTCCCGAGTAAAAGGGAAAATGCTGAAAGGAAGACAGAATAATTTCCAGAGTAGTATTAAAAAGGTGCCAGAGAGAGATTTCCTTTCGGCTTTTTTTTTTTTTCAGGGGTCGCCACAGCGAATGAATCATACGTTTTATTTTGGCATAGGCTTTTATGTCTTTTATGGATGCCCTTCCTGACAACCCTTTTAGCAAGGGACAGAAACACGCTCACAGCTTTGCAGCCTTCTCTTTACGAAAGTCAGCAATGGTTCTCTTCCCACGGACAGTGAGACACATGGCCCACCTTTGATAACCCAGTTAGCTGCACCGGAGGGACAGTGACAACCTTGTGGAGAGTGGGACTCGAACCCCCAACCTTAGGATCAGCGATCCAGCGCCCTATACCACTAGACCACCACTGCCCACGACCAAAAGGTGCCACTAGAATAGTCTAGCAGTAATACACTAAAAATCCACCAAGTGGCGCCTGTGAGGTCGGATATTGTCCAGTTTCGGTTTCGTTCATGATCTTTTAAAATAACGAGTTTGCTCAATTAACGAAGTGGAAGAGTTTCAGTCATTTCGATACAAATATTTGAGGTGAATTGTTATTTTGTAAGATTCAGCAGCGCAGTAAAAATATTCTAATTTTTTTTCATAAACAGGCGGTACCGGGTCGTCTTCCTGTGTTTCTAGGACCCAAAACAATCTGTTTTTATCCTGTATTATTTACATAAAACTGCTTCTGTTCAGTTCTTTTTTACATTTTTATCCAATTTCTACTCCCAACATTGTCCGATACTGGATTAAAATATTATTTTTATACTCAATTTTTAAATAACACTTGCTCGTGTTGGTATTCAGGTGTGCTTATGGTGAAGTGGAAGCGAAATCCAGTTATTCCAGTAAAAACACCCATCTGCCTTTCCAAATAATCTCCTCATATCATCAAATCTTGTTTTTAAATCGAAGTTGGTCATCGACTTACCTTCCACCTCGTTGATGTCCCGCTGCGACTTTCGTGTGACTGAAAATGTACTGCGCATGCGTGAAGTTCACTAATAACCACCAGAGAGCGCTCTCATTCATTACCTCTCATCACCGTTTAATAATAAGAAGAAGAGGAAGAAGAAGAACAAGGGCCTGATGATGTACACCTCTCCGCGGTGGGTCTAGATAGGGGAACTGTATTTTCCCTGAACTAAACAGACATTACCCAGTTAGGGATAACCCCCCAAAGCTGGTATTCTAATGGGTTACGGAATGCCAAGAAATTGACCAAACTCCATTTCCACAGTCCATTGAGCTTCCTTCCGGTAATAAAACCACCAATACTGGATATGGGACTGTTGGGATTTCTTTTCATTGTCTAGTTCTTTCTCTCGCTGGTTCTGATCGAGTTCTAATCATCTCGTGGATCAATCATTCTGTGTCACCCAGAGCTCTGGGGTGGCTTGCAATAAAGGGTCACATTCTCTATTCACATGCTCACTGAAGCTGTCACCAGTGAACAGAGTATTTATACCATTTACAGTATTTATGAGTGGGGGTCATAAAACTATAGAACCCTTGTATGACCCAAGGTATGAGACCAGTCCTGCCCAAGGTATGACCCCTCAGCCCTAAAGACAAAAGAACAGCTGGCTAAACAAGACACAAAGTAGATGCAAAGAGCTGATGACAAGAACAAATGGTTCTTTACCATTTGGTGACAGTTCTTACGAGAAGAGGAACATCTTGGTTACAATACTTATGGGAACACTTTTGTGCTTTTCCATAGGGAACAAATATGAATACAAAGTTAAAGGAGATCTTCTTTTTCTTCTTTGTTTCCATTCGGCTTTTCCCTTCAGGAGTCGCCACAGCGATTCATCTGCCTCCATCTCACCCTGTCCTCTGCATCTTCTTCTCTTACACCAACTAACTTCATGTCCTCCTTCACCACATGCATGAATTTTCTCTTTGGTCTTCTTCTAGGCCTTCTGCATGGTAGTTCCAACACTAGCATCCTACTACCAATATACTCACTATCCCTCCTCTGTACATGTCCAACCCATCTCAATCTAGCCTCTCTGACTTTGTCTCCAAAAACTCTTACATGTGCTGTCCCTCTGATTTACGAATTCCCGATCCTATCCATCCTCGTTACTCCCAAAGAGAACCTCAACATTTTCATCTCTGCTACCTCCAGCTCCGCCTCCTGTCTTTTCCTCAGCGCCACTGTTTCTAAACCATACAACATCGCTTGCCTCATCACCATCTTGTACACTTTTCCTTTCATTCTTGCCGATACCTTCCTATCACACATCACATCGGACACTTTTCTCCAACCATTCCAACCTGCCTGCACACGCTTCTTCACCTCTTTTTCACACTCTCCATTGCTCTGGATTGTTGAGCCTAAGTACTTAAAATCCTCCACCTTCTTTATCTCTGCCCCCTGTAACCTCACCGTTCCTCTTGGGTCCTTCTCGTTCACACACATGTATTCTGTCTTACTGAGGCTAACCTTCATTCCTCTCCCTTCCAGGGCATACCTCCACCTCTCTAGATTTTTCTTCCACTTGTTTTCTGCTCTCACTACAGATCACAATGTCATCTGCAAACATAATAGTCCATTGGGAATCTTGTCTAACCTCGTCTGTCAGCCTGTCCATCATCATAGCAAACAAGGGGCTCAGAGCTGACCCTTGATGCAGTCCCACCTCCACCTTGAACTCGTCTGTCACACCGACAGCACACCTCACCACTGTCTAACATCTCTCATACATGTCCTACATCACTCTAACATACTTCTCTGCCACTCCAGACTTCCTCATGCAATACCACAGTTCCTCTCTCGACACCCTGTCATATGCTTTCTCCAGATCCAGAAAGTCACAATGCAGCTCCTTCTGACCTTCTCTGTACAGTCGGCCCTCGACTATTCGCAATTTTGCACTCATGGTTTGAGTATTCGCAGACTGCCAAGCAGTCAAATTCAGCCAATGGCTGTCCTCCTTCCTGCTGATTGTTTGAGATGATGTAACGCCCCTTTTTCCTCATTCATGCACAAGTTTTCAATGAGCCTTTTTTTCCCCAGTTCGGCTCTGTGATGACACTCAAACGCTGTGCATCTTCTCTGGCTAGCGCTAGAAAAGGTAATGACGTTGGATGTCTCTTCTGAAGAAATAAGACTTTCTCCTGAAGAAACGAAAGTTTCCTCTGAAGTGCCAGAAGAGAAATAAACATCTAAAATCACTCTAGTATTAGTCTTTTTCAATCATTATTCCAGTACAGTACCTAAGTTAATTTTTAGAATTTTTGTGTGTGTGATTTTATGTACCGTGGTGTAGCATGTTTATCGTTTTGTTTTGTTTATCCAATTTATTAAATTTCATGTTCTTTTATGTTCTTTTGGGGGGACTTTGATTTTGAGTTCTGTGTTCTCTAACAAACTGACCGCTCTGGCTGAGGGAGCGTGGCTGAGCTGCTCCGTGGCTTCTAAACATTTATCATAAACATAGGCATTGTACTGGAATAATAATTGAAAAAGACTTTAATACTACAGCTTTACAACAGTTCAGCTGATTATCTTCAGGCACTTCAGAGGAAACTGTCGTTTCTTCAGGAGAAAGTCTTATTTCTTCAGAATAGAGTGACATCATAGAGCTTAACTGGATAATATATTATACATACAAAATGAAATGAAAACATATATATATATATATATAAATAAAGATATATAGGTAGATAGATAGATAGATAGATAGATAGATAGATAGATAGATAGATAGATATAAAGTATGCTGTATAATGCTTATATACTAGTACTTTATTAATAAACATCACAGTACAAAATTAAAAAGTTTTTCTTCATTCATTCATTTCATTTATTTTTTAATGACCACACAACCAAGTTAGTGGAATTTGCTGTCTGTACAGCACTCAGCTATGACAAAAGTTACAAAGGACATTAACAACATACATCATACAACAAAGACAGCACACATGAAAACAAATTATTACAAACATATCCATAACAATTACAGTAATAACAGACAACAAAAAGACAGACAAGGCTGTAATGTACATTCAGTGCAAAGAGTTCAGAGTCCCTATGACTGTAGGGAAAAAACTGTTCTTGAAACGGGATGTTCTGGTGGGGAGAGATCGATATCGCCTTCTAGAGGGCAGCGGTTGAAACAAATGATGGGCAGGGTGAGAGGGATCAGAGGTGATTTTTTGTGCTCTTGAGATTGAGCGTTTATGATAAATTGATTCGACTGATGGAAGGGGGGTGCCAATGATCCTGGATGATTTAGTGACAATGCGCTGTAGTTTTTTCTTAATCATTACTATATTTTACATTAATACTGAATTAATGAGTAAGACTGTCTATAGAATGTGTTGAAGAAGCGTATTTTAGCGCATCCAATAGATACATAGTATTTTACTTCCGGTTGCTCATTCACGCATGTAATATGATACATGGGGTTTTACTTCCGGGTACAGAACTCGCTGATTATCTTCATTCGGGGGAGGGGCCTGAACCGAGCCCCAGCGAACATCTAGGGCCTACTGTACTTCTCTATTAACATCCTCAAAGCAAACACTGCATCTGTGGTGCTCTTTCTTGGTATGAAGCCAAACTGTTGTTCACAAATGCTGACCTCTGTCCTTAGTCTAGCTTCCACTTTTCTTTCCCATAACTTCATCGTATGGCTCATCAACTTTATCCCTCGGTAGTTGCCACAACTCTGCATGTCTCCCTTGTTCTTAAAAATGGGCACCATCACACTTCCCCTCCATTCCTCTGGCGTCCTCTCACTCTTGAAGACCTTGTTGAATGTTCTTGACAGGAAATCTACTGCTACCTCTCCTAGACACTTCCATACCTCCACCGGTATGTCATCAGGGCCAATTGCCTTTCCACTCTTCATCCTCTTCAATGCCCTCCTCGCTTCACCCTTATTAATCTTTGCTACTTCCTGGTCCTCAACAGTCACCTCTTCTACTATTTCTCTCTCTCTCATTTTCCCCATTCATCAGCTGTTCAAAGTACTCTTTCCATCTTCCTAGCACACTTCTGTCATCAGTCAATACATTTCCCTTTCTGTCTTTAATCACTCTAACTTGCTGTACGTCTGTCGCATCTCTGTTTCTCTGCTGTGCCAACCTGTATGAATCATTTTCTCCCTCCTTACTGTCCAACCTAGCATACAAGTCATCATACACCCTCTGTTTGGCTTTCGCCACCGCTACCTTCGCCTTACGCTGTGTCTCCCTGTACTCCTCTTTACTCTCTTCGGTCCTCTCAGTGTCCCACTTCTTCTTAGCTAACCTCTTCCTTTGTACACACTCCTGCACTTCCTCATTCCACCACCATGTCTCCTTATCTACTTTCCTTCCAGAGGACACACCGAGTACTGTACTCTCCTACCTGTCTCCTTGATCACATTAGCTGTATTTGTCTAGCCATCTGAAAGCACTTCCTGGCCACCCAAAGCCGGTTTCAACTCCTCCTTGAAGACAACACTCTTCCTTTTTCAGCTTCCACCATTTTGTCTTCTGCTCTGCCTTTGCCTTCTTCACCTTCCTCACCATCAGCGTCATCCTGCACACCACCATCCTATACTGTTTGGGTGTGCATGAGGTTGAGTGTACATGCGAGTCTTGGCCCTGCCATGGCCTGGCGAGCTGTCCAGGGTGTACCCAGCCCTCACCCAGAGTCGTCTGACATGGGTACCAGCCTCCCCTTTGTCCTAATTAGGATTAAGCAATTCAGAAAATGAATGAATGAATTAAAGAATATTTATACATTTAAAGACTATATATATATATATATATATATATATATATATATATATATATATGGCGGCACGGTGGCGTAGTGGTTAACACATCCGCCTCACAGCAAGAAGGCCTGGGTTTGATTCCCGGCCTGGGCATTTCTGTGTGGAGTTTGCATGTTCTCCCCGTGCTTGTGCGGGTTTCCTCCGGGTGCTCCGGTTTCCCCCGCAATCCAAAGACGTGTACTGTAGGTTAATTGGCCGTTCTAAATTGACCGTAGTTTCTCTCCTGCAGCGGCACTGGAACCCAGTCGTATCGGCACTTGCCCTTCCATTGGATCCTTCCGGTGGTGCCGAGACGGGGGACTTGCTGCTTGGGTAACAGCCTGTCCCTCATTACTCCCTACCCAGGCTCTGCGCACTGGGGAGTATCACCAGTCGGGATACCAGCCAGAGCGCAGCCATAGTCCTTCGGAACTGACGGAGGCTTACTATATATATATATATATATATATATATATATATATATATATATATATATATTTTTTTTTTTTTTTTTTTCTTTTTTTTTTAAAGAATATATATTTAAAGTCTATACAAATCATCTGACCTGGTTGCACTAATCATTTATATATTTTCGTCAACAAATTACCTGGTTTCACTTTATTAATGGTTCACAGCAGTGAAAAGAAGAAAAGAGTAAGGGTTTATTAAAAGTAGTAACCAGCTGCATCAACACACACCCTGTGAATGATAATAAAGGTAAGATTAAGGATTAAAGATGGTTTAATGTTGATGATGTGGAAGTTCAAAAAGTTTTTCTAAAAGAAAATTCCAAAGCATTTTTCTTTTTATACATCTCTCAAGGTCTAGGTCCCGGAATATCTCAGGGCTCTGGATGTTGTAGGACTGTCTTGGTTGACACGTCTCTGCAACATCGCGTGGTCATCGGGGGCTGTACCTCTGGATTGGCAAACTGGGGTGGTGGTCCCAATTTTTAAGAAGGGGGACCGGAGGGTGTGTTCCAATTATCGGGGAATTACACTCCTCAGCCTACCTGGGAAAGTCTATGCAGGGGTACTCGAGAGGAGGATCCGACCGATAGTCGAACCTCGGATTCAGGAGGAACAATGTGGTTTTCGTCCTGGCCGCAGCACTCTTGACCAACTCTATACGCTCCACAGGATTCTGGAGGGGGCATGGGAGTTTGCCCAATCTGTCCACATGTGCTTTGTGGATTTGGAGAAGGCTTTCGACCGTGTCCCTCGAAAGATCTTGTGGGGCGTGCTCGAGAATACGGGCGTTCGGATCCGTTGCTCTACGAGCTATTCGGTCGCTGTATCACCGGAGCCAGAGTTTGGTCCGTATTGGTAACAGCAGGTCGGATTCGTTTCCAGTGGGAGTTGGAGTCCACCAAGGCTGCCCTTTGTCACCGATTCTGTTCATAATTTTTATGGACAGAATTTCTAGGCGCAGTCGAGGCGATGAGGGGTTCTGGTTTGGTGGCCATCGGATATCATCTCTGCTTTTTGCGGATGATGTTGTCCTTTTGGCTTCATCAAGTCGGGCCCTCCAGCTCTCATTGGAGCGATTCGCAGCTGAGTGCGAAGCAGCCGGGATGAAGATCAGTACCTCCAAGTCCGAGGCCATGGTTCTCAGTCGGACAATGGTGGAATGCACCCTCCGTGTCGGGAATGAGGTCCTGCCCCAAGTGGAGGAGTTTAAGTATCTTGGGGTCTTGTTTACGAGTGAGGGAAGGATGGAGCGAGAGATCGACAGACGGATCGCTGCAGCCTCTGCTGTTAAGCGGTGCCTGTACCGGTCCGTCGTGGTGAAAAAGGAGCTGAGCCGCAAGGCGGAGCTCTCAATTTACCAGTCGATCTACGTTCCAACCCTCACCTATGGTCACGAGCTTTGGGTAATGACCGAAAGAACAAGATCACGGAGACAAGCGGCTGAAATGAGCTTCCTTCGCCGGGTGGCGGGGTTCTCCCTTAGAGATAGGGTGAGAAGCTCCGCCATCCGGGGAGAGCTCGGAGTAGATCCGCTGCTCCTCCGCATTGAGAGGGGCCAGTTGAGGTGGCTCGGGCATCTGGTCAGAATGCCCCCCGGACGCCTCCCAGGTGTGGTGTTTCGGGCATGTCCAACCGGGAAGAGACCCCAGGGTCGACCTAGAACACGCTGGAGGGACTATGTCTCTCGGCTTGTCTGGGACCGCCTCAGTGTCCCCCCGGGAGAGTTGGAGGAAGTAGCTCGGGAGTGGGATGTCTGGACCTCTTTGCTAAGGTTGCTGCCCCCGCGACCCGACCCTGGACTAAGCGGAAGATGATGATGATGATGATGATGATGATGACATCTCTCAAGGTGTGTTTCGTACATAGTATGTTTAGTGGCACTGCGTTTGTGCAGAGAAAGGAAATGAAGTAAGCTTTGGGTTTGCTTGTACTGCATTGCCATTTCCTGACCCTGCAATATGCCAAAGCAGCTTATGTATCATGTCTGCTTCAATAAATACAGATTAACATGACACACAAGAGTTAGTGGATTTTTTCATTTTTACAGCAAGATCAGTGAATGACCTTGAATGAAACAAGCAAATCGAAAAATATAATCAGAAAGTGACGTGTTAAATTACACACTTTAAAGAAATCCATGGATGCATTCCTGCGACACTTGTGAGACCGAGATCAGAATTTATCTTATTCTAGTATTAATTGGGGGTAGAATAATGAATTTCAGAAGAAAGTTTTTCTTGCCCATGTTGAATTTATAATCAAACCCACAAATGTTGATTCTGCAGATATTTAGCTAATCTAAAGAAGAGCAATTTTATTACTTTTTGAATCAGTGCAATACTGTAAATTTTTTTTTGTTGTTGTAATTTTTGCAGATATCACTGCAGTATCATCTTTTAATAATCAGTTAGGCTTTTAACATGAAAAGTTGGATTGGCGAACACTACCATTGGAACACATGTATGATATTTGCTGAAAATGGACCTCTGTACATTAACATTCCATTAAAAATCCGTCCGTTTCCTCCAATAATAATCATTTACAACATCAACAGTGTCTAGACTGTCTTTTTAATTAATTTAATATTAAAAAAACAACTTTTCTTTCAAAAACAAGGGTATTTCTAAGTGAACCCGGACTTTTGAACATCGGTGTACACAATTTCACTTTCTTTCCAGTTTGGAAAATATTTATCAACGAGTTCAATGACTCAGATGTGATGCATAATAAAGGTCATCAGGTAAACCTGCATGAAGCCGTGGAACTGCGCAGTAAACACACAAACTCCAGAATCTGTGTAAGTATTTAACTACCGGAGATGAATTGATATCGTAATAATCTCAGAAATGGATGTACTGAACTGGGATGTAATTTTAAGATTAATTAATAAACCCAAACAATAACCAGTCTCAGTTTTATCCAGGGGCTCAACTAGGGCCTGTATATGATTGTCTTTTTTTCTCTTTATACGATCTACAACATACAAGTTTCTTCACCCATCCTTCCTGGTCCTCTCGAACACAGTGATAACATCTCTGATCGGAGTCTCTCGCTCACCCTGACCTCCTGAAGAAAAAAACCTACAGATATTAAAGCAGGTAAGATCATTGGGCCTGTGGACATGATGTCTTATTTCTGTGCTCACGCTGTACTGATCATGTTGCATGATTGTGTATTCAGTCTGCGGTGTTTCACTGTCATGTGTCTCTACAGCATAACCGTGTACATTGACCTTTCTTGAAAGATCGTAGGAACATTTCTCACTGAAAATGCTATTATTAATAAACATTAAACAGAGAGTTAAAGTAAACATTGAGTAACTTAAATCTTGTCTTTACTACTTATTAATTAAATGTTTATCATTTATTAATAATAACATTTTCAGTGAGGAGTAAACAATAAATGAACTTACCAGAAGAAAAGTCCCATTCAAGAAGGTTGCAATAAAAAATTATATTTAAAGGTTAATAATAATAATAATAATAATAATAATAATAATAATAATAATACAATCATATTCATTCCAAACTTGCAATTTCCGTATATTCACAAAACGGTGTAGTAACAGGAAATGAGGTAGAAGACTAACCAACGGCTATTAACCCAACATCAGCTACATATTTTTGTTAATTTTTGATCTCTTGCTCTTCAGGTCTACATTAAGTCTGTTTGCACGATTGTGAAGTGTCATCACAGAGACAAGGTAAGTTATTTTTGCACTCAGTTGCTTGAAACTACTTTGTGGTTTGACTTCCTGCATACTTTTACTGAGAGCTTTTTTTTTTTTTCAATTCCAGCCGTTGAAGAATATTACTTCTCACGCTCCGCTGCATCTCAGTTTGGGTCGCATTCATTTGATCTGCCTCCTGGCAAAAGAACTTTTAGAGCCAAGGTGCCACATCACCATACCAATAATCCATTATTCAATTTCAACTTTGTAAATAAATATAAACAAATATAATATAAATAAAGTCCTGTGGGTTCGTGTCTAACATCAGTGAGTACAAAAATCATGATCTAATAAAAAAATGTTCTGCTTTAGACCATGACTGATATCTCTGAGGACCAAAACAAGCTGAAGCGAGGCCTGGTGAAGGTGCTGGAGTGTGTCGCCACCATCTCATCAGCAGCCGCTGTAGTGAATCCCATCTTCGGTGTTGCGGGTTCACTGATCCGCGTCGTTCTTCACCACGTAGACGACGAGGACATACAAACTCTTCGACGTGAATTTGGCAGCGTGAACCGAGCCCTGGATGATATTTCGATGCAAAACCGTACCACCCTGTCCCAGATAAGGAAGGAGACGCTGGATGGGCAGTACAGCAGCGTAGAGGAGAACCTCCGCAACCAGTTTCGTAAATTCATGGATGTGGTGGAGGCACGACCCGAAAACAAGAAACGCAAGTGCGATGATTTTGAAGAAAGCTATGCTAATGACATGGGTGACCAGAACCTGCACACACTCTACGACGGTGTCATGGGCAAGCCCAAGCTCTTCAGCCGGCCCATCCTCGAGGTCTACTTGATTTTCTCTCAAGGAGATCGGATGGTGATGGAGCGCCTGTGCACACGCCTCACCTACCTGTTCTGCATTGGTCTCATTGCTCTGATGGGTTATGCTGCCATCATTGGTGATGATGAGGAGGGTCTGAGTGAAGAGTGGGCTGGGAAAATGGAGAAAGTTCAAGAAAAAATGCAGGAGATTCTTAAACAGTGCAAGTGACTCCTTTCTTCAAATTAATGTTACGATATATTTGTCTGACAGAATTGTATTTTATGTGTGGACCATGAGGATTTTTTTCTTCTGTTGAAATGCCCCCACATTGGACATTCAATGCTCAATATTCAATTCTCCTGGCATTCTTTCAATTGATAATTTCAATATCTTGGACTAACATTAGTTGCCATTCTTTCGTTCATCTTGTTATTAGCATACGTGCTTCAGTGCTTGTATTTTAAATGTATTCAATAAAGTTATTGGAAAATAAATAAATAGATAAAAATCACGGGCAGTGGTGGCCTGGTGGTAAAGGTGCTGTCTCACTGATGTCAAGGTTGGGGGGGTTCAAGCCTCTCTCTCTCCTCAGTGCAGCTAACTGGTTATTAAAGGCTGGCCATGTCTCTCTCTCTCTCTCTCTCGTTCTGTGGTGTGAGGTTCATGTAAAAGAACCATTGCTGACTTTTGACAAGAGTAGCTGCAAAGCTATCAGCGTGTTTCTGCCCTGTGATGGCCTGGCAAGCTGTCTAGGATGTACTCTGCCCACGCCCGGAGTTGGTTGGGATGGGCGCCAGCCTCCCCACGACCCTAATAAGGATTAAGCGGTTCCAGAATATGAATGAATGAACAGATAAAAATCAAGTCACCATCTTTACTTTATAAAATAAGAGTCTCCAGGGCAGTGATGGCTTAGTGGTTAATACAAGGCATTACTGATCTGAAGGTCAGCGATTCAGTCCCCACTATCATTACTGTTGGGCCCTTGAGGAAGGCCCTTAAACCTCAACTGCTCAGTTGTAAAAAAGAAACAAAATGATAATTGCATGTTGCTTTGGATGAGAGCATCTGCCAAATTCTCTCAATCGAATGTCTCCATTCTTCCATTCATCCCATGTTGGATTCATGATGAACAGATCTGGGGGACAATCCTGAGAGGACCTTCCTGCTGGGATGTCAGACTCATTTTCACCAAGGCCCATGTCACTAAATTTAAAGGCGATCAAGAAAGGGAAACTATGAAACCTGCATTGTAAAACATTTAGGCATTTGTCCTCTTTACCTTAATTCACCACCTAGTGGAAGGATGGTGAAGTAGATTTAATGGGAATACAGTAATTGATAATAAGATAATATTCTGTCAGAGCTCTTGTCGGCCAGATTTGAATACGTTGGCATGCCAGATTTGGCCTGTTGGCCTACAGTTAGACACCTGTGCCTTATTCTCCGGAAACATGATGCCATAATAATTGTGAGATGACTCAACCTAATGATTATATTCACAATTTGAACACTTTTGTTCCAGCAGAATCGATATATTATGCAGGAATTAGGTTTTAAGCAGTGTTGTTTCGATTATAAATGTGTCACAAGATCTCTGCATTTACACAGCACTTAGTGTTGTTTTGGATGGAACAGGTATTCATTCACATCATGACATTCATAGAGGGCCCAAATAAAGATTCATGCCAAGGGGCACTTCCCACTCCACACAAGCTCACAAAAGGAGGTGATTTCGACAAATAAATTCTATTGTGTTGTATTTCTATAACATTGTTAAATAGTCTGAGCAAGTATGGAAATAATACACAAAGAAAGCCCAGAATTAGAATACATTACCCTGTACATGTATTTCAAGTATAAATGTAAATATTCTCTTCAGCTACTCACTGGATGTTTTTTGTTTTCAAACCACCATGCATGCACTCCGGGAGAAAATATACACAATCACAGGAAGAACGTGCATACTCCACACACATAAACACTCTCGTCAAGCCTGGGAACTAGAACCCAGGACTATCGGCTGTGAGGCGGACATGCTCACCATGCACTGCCCTGAGGAAAGTTTATATAATATTTATTTGATGTGCATCAAGAATGTTTTCTCTTAATAAATTCTTTAAATAAAGTTTAAAGGTGATAGGCACCTCTTTATATGCTATATTACTTGAATAACATAAACTGTAGCCTCAAAAAATCCCTTCCTTATTTGCACAGGTCTTTCATTATGATTATGATTATGATTATGATTATGATTATTATTATTATTATTATTATTAATGTTATTATTGTTATTATTATTATTATTATTATTATTATTATTATTTTATTTTTTATTTATTTTTTATTTTATTTATTTATTTTTAGTTATTTCTCCAGTTGTGCGTTTACAGTGGTCCACCACCAGAGTGCGCTCAGAGAATCTCACCTGTCCATTTCAAGAACAGGAGGAGCCATTTTGAGAGAAAAATCTCAACAGCTCAGAGGTTAGAAGGGTAAAACAACATGACTGAAGATTTCAGGGGTGAAAACTAGGTAACTTGAAAACAACTGTCATTTTTAAACAAACAAACAAATCAAAAGGTGTAATCTCTGAAAATTAAATGCTTAATTATTGAAAAAGAGTTTACGTTTACAGGTTTTGTATAACTAACTCAAACTTTAATGTCAGGGCTCTGGTGAACTGGTACTGTATTGGGTTAGAAAAATGATTGACTAGTTCATTGATTTATTCATTCATTTTATGAACTGTTTAATCCTAATTAGGCTCGCTGGAAGGCTGGCACAAATCTCAACTGACACTGGGCAAGGGCAGAATACACCTTGGACGGCTCGCCAGGCCATTGCAGGGCACACACTGACGGCTATGCATCCTACACTTGACGAAAGTCAACAATGGCTCCTTTAGAGCCTCTCACCACAGACAGTGAGACACACGACCGACCTTTGACAACCCAGTTAGCTGCATTGGGGGGGGACAGCAGTGACGACCCGGCGATAATGGGGCTTGAACTCCCTACCGTGTAATCAGTAATCCAGCACTATACCACCAGGCCATCTGTTATGTAATTTATAGAAAGTTATCCGTGAGATAATAACAGTAGACAGAAATGAATAAAATGAAGCGTGTGTTTATTTCTAGTGGAAGGTTTAAAACTGGAACACGGCTCAAACATCATGCAATATGAATCTATTAACGTGCGTTACCTTTATGACTATGTCGCACCAGCAATATTTTTTACATTACATTTTATTTTATTATTTAAAAAAAAACTAGAACTGAATTTTCTGAGCGGTTAGTACATCGTGGGTTCGTGCTCAGTGAGAGCGTTTCTATGTGGAGTTTATATTTTCCCGTGTTTGTGTGGGTGTTCTCTGGGTACTTTGGTTTCCTCCCACAGTCTACGGAAATGCACAGTAGGCTGGCTGTTCAAAATCAACACTAGGTATGAATGAGAATTGTTGTTGTTGTTTTATGTATGTGTGTGTGTGTGTGTGTGTGTGTGTTTTGTCCCTGTGATGGAATGGGAAGCTGTTCAGGGTATACCTCGCCTTCACTCAGAGTTACTTGAGATGGCCCTGCAACCCATATATGATTTAAGTGGTTCGGCAAATAAACGAATATGAACAAAAACTGGAATTAGTTTCTGAGGTGAACACAGAACGCTTCCATAGAATTTTCTGACAACAATACTATACAACAGGGGTGTCAAACTCGTGCCGCAAAGGGCCATGTGGCTGCAGGTTTTTGTTTCAACCAAGCAGCAGCACACCTGACTTGGCTCATTCAAACAACTGATAAGAGTCTTCAGACATTTGATTGGTCAATCTGTGTGCTCTGTCCAGAGACTGACCAATCAAATGCCTGAAGACTCTTATCAGTTGTTTGAATGAGCCAAGTCAGGTGTGCTGCTGCTTGGTTGAAACAAAAACCTGCAGCCACATGGCCCTTTGCGGCACGAGTTTGACACCCCTGCTATACAAAGTTGATATTCTGGGCTCGTGATTGAGTTTGTTGGCGTTTGATCAGTTTCAAGTAGTTCATTCCTTAGAGGTGGCCAGATTTAAATGCTTACATCTGATAAAATATAACCTGACTTTACTCACACACACACACACACACACACACACACACACACACACACACGTCTGGAATAGAAACCACATACTAATGGATTTTTTCTCTTTTCTGTATAAAGTATCATCAGTTATCATGAAGGACAAAGCGGACGACATGGTGATCAGCACATGCAGTCTACAGTAAGGTCCTGGGTTCGAGTCCTGGTCTGGTTGTGTATTTACATTATGCTTACATGGGTCTCATCTGGATACTCCAGTTTTCTCCAGCATTCCAAAGACATGCAAATTAGGTTAACTGGCTGTAACAAATAGAATGGTCAGAGTGTCAGAGTGAATGGTTGTGTGTCTGTTGGCCTGCAATGGTATCATGCACACACACACACACACACACACACACACACACACACACACACACACACACACACACACACACACACCGTCTGGTATGAGATAGGACTCTTTGCGACCCTAGTAGGATTTTGGAAGCAGTTTGGAAAATGAATGAGTGATTGAGTAGTATGGAAAGCTATCAAGACTTTAGATGGCTTATTTGATACTTGTATTTCTTTTCTTTCGTGTGAATGAGTTCTTGTAGTTTATAAGCTCATTCTTCTTTAATATCATTGGATGCTCACCTTGATTCTCATATGTGCTCCTTTCTTTAGCATAGTTTAAGAAATCCTTTAAAGAGACGATTCATGGATGTGGTGAAGGAGGACATGAAGGTCGTTGGTGTAAGAGAAGAAGATGCAAAGGATAGGGTGAGATGGAGGCAGATGATTCGCTGTGGCGACCCCTGAAGGGAAAAGCCGAAAGGAAAAGAAGAAGAAGAAGAAGAAGTTTAAGAAATCCTTTAAATCATCTGCATAATTCTAGGTTTGTATATTAGTTTAATAATACAAAAAACATATACTAACCAGTATATGGTACACAAGCAAGTAGAGACAAAACCGTGTAACAAACAGTCAGACAGGTTGGGAAAAGTTTTTTTATTTTTTATTTCCTGATTTCATGTTCTGACATGTCGAGGTTCTAGTGAAGTCAACAGTAAATCAAGGACTGGTGGGGTCCTTAAAAATCCAATTCTGTGACTGTGGACACACCCTAATACACACACCCTTATACAAACACACACACACACACACACACACACACACACACACACACACACACACACACACACACACACACAGGTATACTGTAAACAGCTATCGATATGAAGAGGATGTTCCTCTTTCTTATCTCTTCCCTCGTTACTTATTTTCTGGGTGAGTTCGCTTCCTCACATGGGTTTTTATTCCACAGGTTTGCAAATGACCCTCAACAATAGTCTTCCTCTCTTTTGACACCTGATTTTACATAAATATCTCGTATGGATGGTATATTATCAAATGAAATGTAATCTCAGAAAGACAGATCTCTTGTGCATTTCTTTGGTAAACTCATCAGCTGTTGTGACTGCATGTGCAGTATTTGGCCGTCTCTCTCCACAAAGGTCACTCAGGTCCTTGTTTAGTCCAACTATCTCGATTAGACTTACCTGGAGGAAAAACACACACACACACACACGGGAAAATATGCAAACTCCACACAGAGATGCCTTTGCCAAGTCCAGGACCTTCTTGCTGTGAGGTGCTTTATGCAACTGTCCTAATACTCACTAATAATCAAAAGAGAGAGAAAATGAGAGCGTTGATAAATAAAAGCACTTTTCCACCCCAGCATTCCTAACAACCTCAACTAAGAATTTTAATTTATACCAATTGATGGCAAGAGGTACAATAAATAAAAATATTACCGTTATAATAGAACTTTGAGGGCAGTGGTGGTCTAGTGGTATAGGGCGCTGGATCGCTGAGCCAAAGGTTGGGAGTTCGAGTCCCACTCTCTACAAGGTTGTCACTGTCCCCCCAGTGCAGCTAACTGGGTTATCAAAGGCGGGCCATGTCTGTCACTGTCTATGGTGAGAGGTTGATGTAAAAGAACCATTGCTGACTTTCGTAAAGAGGAGCTGCAAAGTCGTCAGCGTGTTTCTGTCCCTTGCTAAAAGGGTTGTGACAGGAAGGACATCCGATGTAAAAACCTCTGCCAAATCAAGCGTGCGAATCAGATGATTCGCTGTGGCGACTCCCGAGTAAAAGGGAAAAAGCCGAAAGGAAGACAGACAGACTGTTATAATAGAACTTTATCATAATCACCTCCTCCGGGTTATGTTTTATCCTTGGTTTGTTTGTTTGTCTTTTTTTGGTCAGGATTATGCAAAACATTATAGGCATATTTTTATGAAACTTTATGAAACTATGAAAGAAGGTGGAGCTTTGTACAAGGAAGACTTTTTCTGATAATACAGATCAAATTCAGTATCCAGGAATTTTTCAAAAGATTCTTTAACATTGTGGGTTAGCATAACTTTTGACATTCAGGCTTATATTTAGGATTGTTTGACTCTACAGAGGTTTGTACTCCTCAAGTTCTTTTGTTAATATGTTATTCTTCATTTTGCACAATAAATAATACTTTAATTTTACAAGGGAAAAATATCATTAATAGGTAATGCAAATGATTTTCAGAGGAGTTTCTGTTTTTTTAATAATGTTCCTTTCCTTTGCATTACATAATACAGAGCTTTATTTTCAAAAGTTACATGTCACGTGACTGTGTTGTCTATGGATGAAACCACCCACTTTATTGAATTCAGACAAATCGCATGCTACAAAAGAATACAAACACCATTGTTTCAAAGATGTATTTTTTGTGTTTTGGAAAATATGCCAAGGTTCACTGGATATTCAGTTGAGATGAAAGATATGTATGTTTGTATGGAGACTGAAATCCAGACAAGTGCTTTACTTTGAGCTTTGAGACAGTTCTTAGGAGTTTGAAATGAAAAGCATGTTTATTAATGTAACCATAAATCGTCCTTAGTACCTGCCTGGTCCAGTTTAGCATTTGTGGTTTATGTCTTCAAATCATTCACCGTTTGTTCATACGTGCAAAAACAAAAACAAATAAATTCGTTGGAAAATACTGTGGGCAGGTACAAATGGAAATAATGCATGTGTGAGCAAGATTAAAAACCGGTTCCTCTGTCAAAAAAACCAGTTATGAGCAATGACAACATGTTGCACACTGTGACTCTTTATTGTTTCAAACTCAAGAGGTTTTTCCATAGATCCATGGTCACATTTAATCGAGTAAAAATGAAAAACAGACTTATTATAGAGGCCATACCAAGTTTAGGTTTAAATCTTTATGTAGATGTGAATACCTTAATTATTGCACACATACAGATAGAGTTACCGCCACTCGTTTGTGCTATATATCTGGCAGAGCCAGCCTGAGCTCATGCTTATAAATTTGTATAAACATGGAGCTCTTATTAGTATTTCTACCTGTTACTTTATCACAGATTTTGCTTGCCTTTGGTGCAGATAAATTCACGAACGCTCATTTTACGTGGGTTAGGTCCACTGTAAGCTATTAAATCTGCCAAAGGCTTGCCATGATTATAATTATGATTATTATTATTATTTCTTTTTTTTTTTTTTTTTTACATCAAATTTAGCTGTAATACATTTTACTGAACTAAACACACCTTTTCCTGAGAACATGGTACATCTACTCAGATACACCTCTCTAAAGACATTAACTCAAACTATTCTAAATATCTGGAAACCTGCCAGTCTTGAGACTTGTCTCACTTGCTTCTCTTTCCCCTCACGTACAGCAAGCTCTGACAGACAGATTTTTAAATTTTGTTTATTTATCTTTTTGCCTGAAAATTCTATACTGTCATGCAAAGGTCATAGGCTCGTTTTAGGTGACAATAGCATCTACACCCCTCATCCCTGCTCCTCAGAATGGCCTTCTCAGTGTGGCAATTGTGGTTCCTAGTGTAGTTCATGGACTCGGAGTTGCAAGTAATAGAAGTTGTCATTCACTCTCAGGTCAGGAAAAGTTCCGTGGATGTGTCTTGTACCAGCACATGGTTCTCAGCACTGCTGAAAAAGGGGCTGAAAGACTTTCAGCTCTGATCATTCTTCTGCTCTTAATAAATCAGTGATCAGATTCATATCTACTTCGACTTTTTTTGCGGGTGTCCTCTGTGTTCTCCGGTTTCATCCCATAGTCCAAAGGTATCCACAGTAGGTGAATCGGCTGTTCCAAATTGCTCCTAGGAATGAGTGTGAATGGCTGAATGGTTGTTTTTTTGTAGCTCTCATGCTCTGGTGAGCTGTTTAAAGGTTCCGCTGATGAGAAGTAAAACATATTTGTTTTTACAAAATGTTTTACATATGTTTACTTTTCCTGTCTGTTCTCTTCATTTAATATTGTCCTACCTTAGCTGAACGATTAATAATAACAACAACAACAATACCACACCAGGATTCATATACAGTACGTAGCACAAACACCTGAAATACTAAAATAAATTATATTTAAATCCGTACTCTTCCATGTTAAATTGGGCCTTGATGATGTCATCATTCTGAGATTTAATTTTCAAATTACCAAGATTTTGCACGCAGACAGATTTTAAACTAGTTTTTATTGAGATTTCTACAAGTGCTCTCTTCTCTTCTCTTCTCTGATGACATGAGCAAAGGCATGCTGTTTTAAGTTGTAATGATTAGTTGTGGGAGATCCAAATTAGATCAGAATTTAAAACAAAGGGAAATGCAAACACAGGTTGTGTTACAAGCATAAAACTGCTTTAGATCAGGCATGTCAGAAGGATGGCCTGTCTGTTGTATGGAGACACTTTAGTCTTTGCCACACTGCATATGCTGTGAATTAGGCCTGTGGCCGACAATCAAAAATCTCTAAGGAAAAAATAAATCACTAGACATGAGACATTGGACTTCGACATTTTCCACACTGATTACAACAACGTTGTATTTCAATCATTTACAACAAAGGCTTTAATGATAAAAAAGTAAATCTCATGATATTTTAAAACGTTGAATTAGTCAAATTAGCTTGTAAACTGGTCATGAAAAGAATGTATACCCATTTAAAATGTATTTATGTGCTGATGAAAAAAAAAAAATTGACTTATAGGAATGTGTTTGTTAGTAAGCACTAAGTGCTAATAAATAAACCACACTCCAACACAACTGAATAACAAACCTAAAAGTGTACTAATGGACCTATTTTCACCCCTTCTTCTGACCACTTTTACCCCTCAGTAAAACAAATATAGGGCAAAGATGTCTTTGTTCCCTGCAAGCAAATGAACTGAGGGCCTTTTATTGGCTTTCTTTCATTTGTGTAGTCCAGTTGTTTGGGGAGGCTGCCATCAGAGGGATCTGCTCCTCAAATAAAAATACTGATGAAAACACTCGCTCGCCATCTCCTGGTCAAAAATGTGGAATATATGAAATATGTTCAAGATATATCACTAGAAAGGCCATTTTCTGAATGTACAGATTCAGTATTTTCTATTAATATATATATATATCACACCAACAAAGCTTTGTTTGATTTTTATGTGCATTTTTCAGTGCCAAGCTCGTTGTCATGAGCTAAATGCGTGATTTTATTTTCTTATACTGTGAATTTCTTGCTTTCACGATATTCTACTCTGGTGTTGTAGGGGAGACAAGCAGTGTGAGTACCGGCAGATACAGATAAAACAAATTCAAGATGTTCACACCTCAAGCAGTTGAGCTTTCACAGATAAAGGACTGACGTATGGATGCTTTGATATATTTTGGATGTTGGTGAGCATTTCTCTCCGAGTGCTGTGTGTATGTAGAGTTATGAAATAAATACTGATCTTTTACATTCTTATCTTGTCAAACCACCTGACTTCTACAGGGGAGGGGGCTGATTGGTGAGGTCTCAATAAAGGTGGACAGGAATATGATGCAGCTAATGAGGAGGCCATACACTTGTATGTAACTAGATACAAAAAAAGCACAGAAGGAGATAATATTCCCATATCCCAGCATTAGGAGGTATTTTGTATTGGTTTCTGATGTATGATATATTGCTAATGTTTATTCTGAGCTAACATCAGAGAAAATGTGTGAAAGGAACTGTAGTTAATGCCCCAATGTCTAACATAGTGATTATCACGTCAAGGTAGGTGAAAGTAAAGGATTTATTTTCCTGCCAGGGGTCAACTGGTGTTATACCATAAGTGTTCCATGCACTTACTTACTTACTTGTACTGATATATGAGAGCAAGCACCTTGAGAAGTAGTGGGGCGTGGCTTGTATTCATGGAAAGTTTGATCGTGTCAGAATTTTCTGTAGGTCAAGCAACAGATCAGTTCCATTGTTGCAACTGTGAAGGCATCCATGAGGTTTACCTGGCTTGCCAGATGTAAGTGGAAATTTCAGTGGAGGTAAAAATGTACTGTATATGGAACAATTACTGCCATGTAGGGATTGCGGTTAATGCTGGTTGACATGAGATTTGGGCGTCATGATTTTCTCTGCCCAAATTATCACGATGGAATTCCACCGAAATGGTCATGGAAGGGCCACGTTAGTCCTGGCCATTGTTCTCATGTATCAACAGGCTAAACACTGTAGCTTAACGGCTACATATATACACACACTAACCCAAGTAAATTTTAAATTAAATTAAATTAAATTAAAAAACATTTCTGTTTAGCTTTTCTGTCTGTGTCAATTTATGCTTTTCAAAAAAAAAAAAACCCAGGTATTTGAAAAATGCTTTGCTTGCATTGTAACGTTTTAAAAAATATATATATAAGTAATGGTTGCCATGACATTGAGACACCAAGCAAACATGACAGGCATGACATGCTGTATTCTTTCAAATCTGGGTGATATATCTTAATTTACTGTACAGAGACTGTCATACTGTACAGTACATATATACGTATACTCCTCCAACATAGAGAACAATCATATTTTATATCATATTTCCTGTACATTGGAGATGGAAAACAACCACAACAGTGGTTCAGACAATTTTGAAAGCAAAAGGGCTGAACAGGGAAGGACACCAAGAAAAAAAAAAAACGTATTTCAACACTTTGGTGCGAACATAGATTGCTTGGGAAAATGGCGCAAAAACAAATAGTGTACGGAAAATGTTTTTTTACATAAAATCTTTACCCAGTACCAAGAGTTACTCAGTTTAGTGTCCTAGTCTTGGCTTAGTCTAAGTCGTATATGCTGATATACCTATACGTATATCTCATAGATAGAAAGCAAGTGTTTCAAGGTTAACATGCTAATGTAGTTCTTCATAAAGCCTGCAGATGTCAGTAGAGTAAAAATGCAATATATACTAATTTGCATATTTGCCTTTTGTGAGTAGTTGAAGGTTAGGAATGAGCTGAATGACTTCTAAATAAAAAATATATCAAAAAATCAACTTGGTAAATAAAAACTAAATAGAATTTGGTGGAAATTTTACATGTTTTATTTCAACATAAAGCAAAAAACGTATTCAAGAAATACAATCATTCCCTTGGGCAGTGGTGGTAAAAGTGCTAGGTCACTGATCCTAGGTTTGAGGGTTCAAGCCCCACTCTCAACAGGTTGTCACTGTCCCCCCAGTGCAGCTAAGTGGGTTATCAAAGGCCTGCCATGTCTCTCACTGTGAGGCTGTAAAAGAACCACTGCTGACTTTCGACAAGAGTAGGCTGCATAGCTATCAGCATGTTTCTGCCCTGCGATGGCCTGGCGAGCTGTCCAGGGTGTACTCTGCCCTCGCCTGGAGTCGGCTGGGATGGGCGCCAGCCTCCCCATGACCCTAATTAGGATTAAGCGGCTACAGAACATGAATGACAATCATTCACTCACTTGTTGAACTACCGAAACCTATTAGCCTATCTCACTTAACACTATGGGAATGTGGGTACTCCATGAGCATCTTGACAGACCATTCTAGGGCTAGCACACACACACACACAACCACTCGCTCTCACACATAAGGGCAACTGCCACTATTGTCACGAAGCGTAAAATCGAGGATTCCAACCTTTCATTATATTTTGCATCCCTCTGACAGGCTACAGTCCAGTTCAGGACTTTTGGCTCTCACTTGGTGACCCTTTGGCCACTTTTTTCCTTGTCATTGTCCTAATTTGGCCTAATTAGTCTAAATCAGAACACTTAACTTCCATGACTTCTTGTTCCTGCTATACACTGTTGCAGAGTTTGATTAATCTAAAGTAAAAGAAGATAAAAAAAATGAACTTCTCAATAATGTGATTGCAACCCATTCCTACCATCCCGTCATGTGATGCCAGATTAAGTCTATCACGTGCTTCCTCAAGACACATGAAACCAGCCAACTGCACATCCTTCAAAATTCTGCATCACAAGATGTCAGAACCCATTCTGACAATAGTGTTATCTGCCTTCGTTAAAATTGATGAGCTCACAGACACCTAGCTACACCTGTCCCAGAGAAATCCACCCCAACATTCGTAAAGTAGGACTTGTCTAAAACTAAGTCATTAGTTGGAAGGTCTCACATTTCGAACCCCTTGTACTCCCCTGCAAAAACACAAACCACCACTATAATTCCAAAATTTTGACATATGCTGTATGTATAGAGTGTTTTAGTTTGTTTACTTTTTTTTTTTGCATGAATAAGTTGACGAGTTTATTCCTCTGAATTAAATCACACAGTCTGTTTGAGCTGTCATCCAATACATCTATTCTGTAACCCCTTCTCTCTCTTTTGGTGTTTGCCTTTATCCTCATCCTTGTCTGTAAAAATCTTTATGGTGTTTCATCTGTTCCTAGCTTGTCCATAGCTGCTCCTAGCTTTCCAAAGCTTCTAAATTAATGCTTTTAATTTTATTTAATCAATCTGTCAACAGAATCTTCATACACTTATTTGACCTATTTGTTTACTGACCTTCAGCCATCCATTTATTTTCTTCTTCTTCTTCTTTTCCTTTCGGCTTTTCCATTGAGGGGTCACCACAGCAAATCACAGCATCTTCTACTCTTACTCCAACTATCTTCATGTCCTCCTTCACCACATCCATAAATCTTCTATTTGGTCTTCCGCGAGACCTTCTGCGTGGTAGTTCCAACCCCAGGTTGTCATCAAAACCACCGGTATGTTATCAGGACCGCCTTTCCACTCTTCATCCTCTTCAATGCCCTCCTCATTTCACCCTTAATAATCTTTGCTACTTCCTGGTCCTCAGTGGTCACCTCTTCTACTCTTTTTTTTTTTCTCCCTCATTTTCCTCATTCATCAGCTCTTCAAAGTCCTCTTTCCATCTTTCCAGCGCAGTTCTGTCAACAGTCAATACATTTCCCTCTCTGCCGTTAATCACTCTAACTTGCTGCACGTCCTTCCCATCTCTATTTCTCTGCTGTGCCAACCTGTATAAATCATTTTCTCCCTCCTTACTGTCCAACCCAGCATACAAGTCATCATACGCCCTTTGTTTGGCCTTTGACACCGCTACCTTCACCTTACGCTGTGTCTCCCTGTACTCCTGTTTACTCTCTTTGGTCCTCCCTATGTCCCACTTCTTCTTAGCTAACCTCTTCCTTTGTACACACTCCTGCACTTCCTCATTCCACCACCATGTCTGCTTATCTACTTTCTTTCCAGAGGACACACCAAGTACTCTCCTACCTTTCTCCTTGATCACAATCCTTGATTGGGTCGTTGTTAACCCAGGCCTCGACCGATCTGGTATGAAATTCGTTTTGATAATTTGCATTCTGAATTCTGGCACAAGTTTTACACCTGATGCCGTTCCTGTCGCAACCCTCTACATTTATCCGGGCTTGGGACCAGCGTGAGGATGAACACTGGCTTGTAACCCCCCCGGCTGCAATAAGCAGTACAGATAAATGAAATATTATATTTGCAAAATCTTGCATGCATACTTAGAGAAGTAGACAAGGTTAGAAAGTATGTACGGCTGGATGGCTCCTCTGCACTCCGAGATATATCAGGACCCAGAAATTCCTGAATTTGTGCTGATTTTAAATATTTTAGTAAATAGTTTTCTGCCAGCTAGAAGCACAGAGCCGTTTAAATATCAGGTTTGTTTAGACCACCTGAAGATGAAACGGGAATGGCTCATACCAAATTAATATTTACAGTTGTGTTCAAAATAATAGCAGTGTGTATAAAAAAGTAAATAAAGCTCAAAATCCTTAATTTAGATTTTATTTCCATACACCTAAATACATTGGGAAATGTATTTCCTTTAAAGAAATGAAAGAAAAATAAATGTTAAACTTCAAAATAGCACTGTCTGCATTTCTTATTTACAAACTCAAACATTCACTGTATAAACTGAAAAATGTTGTAAGTTTTTGTTTTCCTTTGAATCTCTGAACTAATATTTATTTGTATAATCACCATTTTTGATAACTGCTGCATATTTGTGCGATGGAGTCGACCAACTTCTGTTATCTGTGAGCAGGTGTTCCAGCCCAGGATGATCGAACTACATTCCACACATCTTCTGTATTTCTTGGTTTTGCCCCAGAAGCTGTATTTTTTATGTCACTCTACAAGTTTTTGATTGGATGAAGGTCCAGGGTTCGGACAGCCACTCCATAACCTCAATCTTGTCAGTCTGCAGCTGAGATGTTGCTCGTTTACTGGTGTATTTGGGATCATTGTTTTGTTGGAATCAATTTCAAGGGCATTTCCTCTTCAGCATAAGGCAGCACGACCAAGTATTCAAACTGATCCATGATCCCTGGGTTGCGATAAATGGCCCGACATCATAGTATAAGAAACATTGCTCCGTTTCTCTTTATTCCAGGTAATATGCTCTTTGGTAAGTTGTAATCTCTTCAGCATGTCTTTTTTCAACAGTAGGACTTTATGGGGGCTTCTTGCCGATAGCTCGGCGTCACATAGGCGTCTTCGACTTCTAACAGGACTCACAGGTAACTTTAGACCTTTGTTCTTCATGGAGATGTTGAGTCCTTGCTATTTCGACTCTTCTTCATCTATTTGAATGGTAGTTTTTCACCTTGATCAACTTCTTTCAGGTTTTGGTTGCCATTTTAAAGCATTTGAGGTTATTTTAGCTGAACAGCCTCTCATTCTCTGCACTTCTTTATATGTTCCCCTCTCCAATCAACTTTTTAATCAAGGTTCACTGTTCTTCTGAACCATGTCAGGATCGACCCATTTTCCTTAGATTTTCAGAGAGAAATACTCTGTACCCAGCAAGTACAGCATTTCTGCCTTCCTGCCTTAAATAAGGACAATAATTGGCATCTGTTTTTCAAATAATTAAAGAGGTCACTAATTGAACACCACATTGCTATTATTTTGAACACAAACCTTTCAATTCGTGATTCAATTACAGAGAATCAGCAGCATGCAGGTCATGACTACTGGGTCTATTGGATTCTCTTACTCGACTACACTTGCTAGTAAATTATCAGCCATGTAGAAATATCAACCAGAAGAGTGATTGATCAGGTTCATGATGTTTGTACTATTTTGAACACAACTATACATTCCTTTTGTGTCTCTAATGAGATAACTAAAATCACAGCTACAGTAAAGGGTTGAAGCAGACTCAAAACGTACTGAACCGATGTGATGATATAATTAGTTTGACATGTTGATTAACATTAATAACCACAAGTCTGAAATTAGAATAGGATGTTAATTGTTAAAATGGCACATGCAGGTACCACACGTGGAGCCGCCTGCAGATTAACCAAAGGTGAAGTGTTTCTTACTGAGCTTATCACCCTCAAAAGTTAAATAGTTTCTGAATTTGCTGCAAGCTTTCAAATCATGTAATTCAGTGAATAACATGTGCAGGTGCCAAAATGTCAACACTCAACCATCCATCCATCTATTATCTCTACTGCCTATCCATCAGGGTGAAAAATAAATAAACAAACCCAAAATTTAATCGATTTTACTTTGAATCAAGGCAGACACTTGTGTAAAGCTTGAAGAAAATACTTCAAAGTGTTCTTGAAATAACACTTTCACAAAAAGGCCAGGACAGGAGTACCAATGGATAGACAACCAGAAAATATAATGCCTTGGGAACCTTGCTATCACAGGGATGAAGCCATGAAAAAACAGCTTTCATCTACATTGAAAAGTTATTCACTATAGGTTTCCTTTCCAGAGCAAGGTGATGAAGGTCAGTAAAGGTCAGTCGGCACGGTGACACAGTGGTTAGAACATCTGCCTCACACAAGAAGACCTGTGTTTGAGTCCCGTCTGTGTGCGTTTATTGTGGAGTTTGTATGTTCTCCCTGTACTTGTGTGGGGTTTCTCCTGGTATTCCACTTTCCTCACACAGTCCAAAAACATACACAGTAGGCTGTTTGGCTGTTCCAAATTGCCACTAGGTGTGAACGTTATTTTGAATGGTTTTGTGTGTGTGTGTGTGTGTGTGTGGAGGGGGTGGGGGGTCAGCCCTGCGATGGCCTGGTGAGCTGTTCAGGATGTACCGGCCTCACTCAAAGTCAGTTGCGATAGGAGCCAGCCTCCCTTGCAACCCAAATTAGATTTAAGCAGGTTAGAAAATAAATGAATGCAGCCGGGAGGGGGGCACAAATAAGTGTTTGTCCTCACGCTGGTCCCAAGCCTGGATAAATGTAAAGGGTTGCGACAGGAAGGGCATCTGGCGGAAACTTTTTCCAGAACACCGAATGTGAACCGTCAATACAAATTTCATACCGGATGGGTCGAGGACCGGGTTAACAACGACCGCCATGAGTGCTGTTAACCAACAGGGCGCTGGTGAAAATTGGACTACTGTTGGTCGAAGAAGGAGAGGTTGAAGAAAGAGAGGCGGGAGGCTTGTCTGTTGGCAGAGAGAGAAGAGGAAAGGCATGAATCTAGGACTGAGAGTAGGGACTTTGAATGTTGGAACTATGGCAGGAAAAGGTAGAGAGCTGGCTGACATGATGCAGAGGAGGAAGGTGGACATACTGTGTGTTCAGGAGACCAGTTGGAAAGGTAGCGAGGCTAGAAGCTTAGGATCAGGGTTTAAGCTGTTTTATCATGGTGTGGATGGGAAGAGAAATGGAGTAGGAGTCATCTTGAAGGAGGGGTTTGTCAGGAATGTTCTAGAAGTGAAAAGAGTGTCAGACAGAGTGATGAGTCTCAAGTTAGAAATTGAAGGCGTGATGTTCAATGTTGTTAGTGCTTATGCCCCACAGGCAGGATGTGAGCGAGAAGAGAAGGAGAGATTCTGGAGTGAGTTAGATGAAGTGATGCAGAGTAACCCCAGAGGTGAAAGAGTGGTCATTGGGACAGACTTCAATGGACATGTTGGTGCAGGAA
This sequence comes from Plotosus lineatus, assembly GCA_024760905.1. Taxonomy (NCBI): domain Eukaryota; kingdom Metazoa; phylum Chordata; class Actinopteri; order Siluriformes; family Plotosidae; genus Plotosus; species Plotosus lineatus. Next base: position 3,812,184 of record CM045739.1, read on the forward strand.
ACAGAGGGGACGAGGAAGTGATAGGCGGGTTTGGTATCCAGGACAGGAACACAGAAGGACAGATGTCGATAGATTTTGCAAAAAGGATGGAAATGGCTGTGGTGAATACTTTCTTCCAGAAGAAAGAGGAGCATAGGGTGACTTATAAAAGCAGAGGTAGGAGCACACAGTTAGACTACATCTTGTGTAGGTGATGTAATTTGAAGGAAGTCAGTGACTTCAATGTAGTAGTGGGTGAGAGTGTTGGCAAACAGCATAAGATGATGGTGTGCAGGATGATGCTGATGGTGAGAAAGGTGAAGAAGGCAAAGGGAGAGCAGAAGACAAAGTGGTGGAAGCTGAAAAAGGAATGGACAGGCTGACAGACGAGGTTAGACAAGAATCGCCATGGACTATGATGTTTGCAGATGACATTGTGATCTGTATTGAGAGCAGAGAACAAGTGCAGGAAAATCTAGAGAGGTGGAGGTATGCCCTGGAAGGGAGAGGAATGAAGGTTAGCCTCAGTAAGGCAGAATATACTAGTATGTGTGTGAACGACAAGGACCCAAGAGGAACGGTGAGGTTACAGGGAGCAGAGATAAAGAAGGTGGAGGATTTTAAGTACTTAGGATCAACAATCCAGAACAATGGAGAGTGTGGAAAAGAGGTGAAGAAGCGTGTGCAGGCAGGTTGGAATGGTTGGAGAAAAGTGTCCAGTGTGATGAGTGATAGGAAGGTATCGGCAAGAATGAAAGGAAAAGTGTACAAGACGGTGTTGAGGCCAGCGATGTTGTATGGTTTAGAGACAGTGGCCCTGGGGAAAAGACAGGAGGCAGAGCTGGAGGTAGCAGAGATCAAAATGTTGAGGTTCTCTTTGGGAGTAACGAGGATGGATAGGATCAGGAATGAGTCCATCAGAGGGACAGCACATGTAAGATGTTTTGGAGACAAAGTCAGAGAGGCTAGATTGAGATGGTTTGGACATGTACAGAGGAGGGATAGTGAGTATATTGGTAGTAGGATGGTGAGGCTGGAACAACCAGGCAGAAGGTCTCGAGGAAGACCAAAGAGAAGATTTATGGATATGGTGAAGGAGGACATGAAGGTCGTTGGAGTAAGAGTAGAAGATGCAGAGGACAGGGTGAGATGGAGGCAGATAATTTGCTGTGGCGACCCCTGAAGGGTACAGTCCAGCCGAAAGTACTGCTTATCCCATTCAAGGTCACAGTAAACTTCAGCCAAGTATAGCTTACTCTGTACAAAAGCGGGGTACATCCTGAACAACTCATCAGTCCCCTGCAGGGCCAACACAGACAAATAACTATTCACACCTAAGGGCAATTGTGAACAGAAGCTCAGCCTAATGTTTATATCTTCATTCACTTTGATAACACCGATGTTAGTCAATCCCTCTGTAAATGTTATCTGAAGAAGGAAGGTGGTGTAAAGTCAAAAATCATAGACCTCTCACTTGTTGACAACAGCCTTAGCAAACAACTCAGCTGAGGATTAAAGAAAATCACTTCATGCTAACTCTTATTGCCTACATGCATCGACTAGCTATGACACGGTGTATTTTTTGTCTATATCGGAAAGTGGAAAGTAGTTGAGATACTCAAATGAAATGACAGATACGTAAAGGCCATGGTAGAACTCAGAGGCACTGGTCTGTCTGATATGACACAAGAAGCACAGATTTTTTGTTTGTTTGTTTCGAGATTTATTGCTTTAAGGCAGAAACTTTGAACCAGAGAAACTTCCTTCAAATCAGTAATTCTTACAACTTTAAAAAGAGCTGTGTCATGATTTTTACCCAAATTCAGTTCTCATAAAGTCATATTAATATGCTGTGAATGTCCAAATTCTTGTCGATCCCTTTATTCAAGCATGCTGATCATCATGCTGCAGTCTAGAAAAGTGTTTTATTATAATGACCACAGCTGGGAAACAAACCAAAATGCTAATCTTGTTAAAGTATCATTCACTTCTCAGATTCTTATCATTTCATTGTGATGCTAGATTTCTAATGGTAAGTTATAATTAAGAAAAAACATGTGTTATGTTTAATGTAAGGTATATTTGTCGATTATTACTCCCAAACAAATGTATTGTGTCCACTGATATTTCAAACCTCTGGATAAGAATTAACAGCCCTGGTAAACAGTAAAGAAATGACAAGATGCTGATCATTTCACTTTTCTACATGACACACAGCAAAAAAACCAAACAAAACATAAAATGTCCTGCTCCAATAAGCGCTCCCCTCATGTTTTTGATCTTACGTCTAATAACCGTCCATGTGTACTGGGAGCAAAATGGTAGATTAAACTTACCAATTATTCGATCAGTCTCTGTGATGGTAAAATGAGGCGTTCACTGCCTGTAAAAGTGAGTTTACACGGTATTTCAAGACCCCCTACCACTGGGGAATGACTATAATGTTCATCAGTAACAACACATTTGATTGTTCCGCCGTGCTTTAAAAAACAGGAAAATATTTTGCTGTGTTCTCTTGGTAAATATCCAACAACCTTTGAACCTTTAGAAACTGCTCCAGCAAAACTATGGGATGCTCTGAATGAATGGAGCGATGAGCCAGATATGGACCTATCAGAACGTGATAACGAGTATTTTTCACCAGATTCTCCTGCTCACTGAGATTGAGAGAGAGGGAGAGATTTCCTTTCGTCTTTTTCACTTTATCAGGGGTCACCACAGCAAATGATTCGCACGTTTGATTTGGCATAGGTTTTTACATCAGATGCTCTTCCTGACACAACCCTTTTTAGCAAGGGACAGAAACACGCTGATGGCTTTGCAGCTACAAAAGTCAGCAATGGTTCTTTTACATGCCTCACACCATAGACAGTGAGAGACATGGCCGGCCTTTGATAACCCAGTTAGCCGCACTGGGGGATTCTCCTGCTCACTAATTTCATAAAGGTAAAGAGGTTCCTGGTCATGTGCTTTTGTTTATGTTCGTGTTGATTGGGTCAACTTGCCATGTACTAAAGTTGACATTCATGTTAATTGGCTCATTTTACTTTTGGGAAAATGTTTAAAGGAAATGTTTAAAGGAACAACACCAGGAGGGAAAAGTAAGGGAAGGAAGTCTTTTTTTTTTAATTTACACTGTTTTCTGTTTATTTTCAGCTTTCATGTAAGTAATTTGGTTGATACCACTAAAGGAATAACACAAATACCAGTAAAATGCTTTTATTGTTCTGTTAAAGGGAAAAAGCCGAAAGGAAATCTATCTCTCTCTCTCTCTCTCTCTCTCTCTCTCTCTCTCATTATTTATGTTTTACACCTTTACGGTAATAAGCATTTACAGTTCCACTCAGATGGTAATCATTTTAATAAGCGCCCACCACTCCAATTTTAAAGCGCCCTGGGCGCTTATCATGTTGAATACTAGTATTGTTTTACCATACAAGTGGTATCCTGAAACTGAGAAAGATGGCAGTTGTCAATTGCCATCTTTCCATAGCATTATTTCATACAAAATGCCACCAGAGATTGTAGTTTTCCTCAAACATAATCCTAAACATTCATTAAATTAATATTTGGTTACGTTAAGAAATGTATGATACATTTAGAGGCTTTTCTATAATCCAAGATTGAGGCCATGGCAAAAGCAAAGTGGGTGTATGTATTTTAGAAATTTGAAATTTTCTTGATGAAAGCTATCATTCCGTCTTTGATATCATACTATTTTATGATAAATAGTAAAAGATTAACATGGGTGAGCCATTTAACCTGAGAGATGATGAAATCATTTACTTTAGTTTTGATGGTGGCAGGGTGGTGTAGTGGTTTGCCTCATAGCATGAAGATCCTGGCTTTGCGTCTTGGGCTAAGCGAGGGACTTTGCATGTTTTCCCCATGCTTCTGTGGGTTTCCAAAAGAAAGATGCTGACAGCAACCCAATGGCCTTCTTCTTCTTCTTCTTTTACTTTCGGCTGCTCCCTTCAGGGGTCGCCACAGCAAATCATCCGCCTCCATCTCACCCTGTCCTCTGCATCTTCTTTTCTGACTCCAACGACCTTCATGTCTTCCTTCACCACATCCATAAATCTCTTCTTTGGTCTCTGCAAACATTGCATCTCTATTTCTCTGCTGTGCCAACCTGTATAGATCATTTTACTGTCCAACCTATCAACCCAATGGCCTACTCTTTACAAATGACAGAACTGGTTCTTTTACATGCTTCTCACTTCTCACCACAGACAGTGAGAGATATGGCTGGCCTTTGATAACTCATATGGCTGTCAGATATGGCTGGCCTTTGATAAGCTGCACTGGGAGGACAACAGTGACAACTCAGTGATAGTGGGATATGAACCCCCGCCCTTCAGGTCAGTAAGCCAGCATCCTACCACCAGACTGACACTGCTCTTTAAATCTGTATAATTGTCTGTGTGTAAAATCGAAGCCAGATAGCTGCTACTTTAAAGATTTTATAGGTGGTTATTTCAAAACTGGATCACAGAATGATGATGCCATTGTGGCTCAATTTAACATAGAGGAGTATGGATTTAAACAGAATTTCTTTCAGTACATAAGCAGTTTCCCACTGCACAGATTTTGATCTAAATCTTTTGACTCCTCTAATACAAATCTGATACTAAATGGCATGATGTATTAAAATCCAGCACAACCGAATGACATCATCATTCTGAGACAAAATAACTGTCCATAAGCCAAGATTTTGCATAAAAAAAAAAGAAATTAATCTCAAGTTAATGAGGTTAACTTTTAACAAGTGCTGTCTTCTTCTTTAAAGAAAATAAATATGTATCATTAGAGAGACTTGTGCATTTGAAAGAAGCGCAAGCAAAGGGTGAGCAAAAACACAGTCATGCTATAGACTATTACAATTTTCAACAAAGTTTGAAATGATTCATTTTAAATTTTCCTTTCACAATGTCTAGTTTAGTGTGTTGGGTCTATAAACCTGCTGAGAAGTATATGAAAATTATCACTGTTTTTGAATCAAACGGCTTCAAGGCATTACTTTTAGAAATCAAGGACGGAAGCCACCAAAGCACTCAACTTAAAAAAAAAAAGAAAAAAAAAAAGGGCAACAAGCATTTCTTAGATATGAGTCACTCCCTTAACCGGCCCACATAGGACAGTGATAGGACGTGATCTCCAACCTGAGGTGGATATCATAGCTACCTCTTCAAAACCCACAGTACCACTAGAAAGGGAACAGGTGCAAACTTTACAGAAGGTAAGATAGTGATCATTTTTAAAAGATATTTTCTTTTCTTTCTCTTTATGATATTCCTTATGTCATGCCATGTCATTTCTAAGTGATTATGTTTGTTGTGGTTGGGTGAGATGTTTTTTGACTTGCTGTCAGTCTGAAATGGAACCAATTTAACCTGACAATGTAAAGTGCTTGAATACTAAACACAGTTTCTAGTTATATACTTCTTAGAAATTGCATAAATTTATTGAAAGCAGGTATTGTGGTGATGGATCAATCTTTTTTATTTTTAAATGTTTTCTTTTTTTTAATGTCTAACTCAAAATAAAACAGCAGCTACAATAAAAAAGCTCATCTCATGGTAATGGTTTAGGGATTAACAGCTTGTGAATGACAGCTGAGTAAAAACGTATCATGTGTGGATTTAAAATTAAACCAAACTTTACATACTATTCAATAAACCAACAACGCACTGCTAAATAAAATAAGTTATATAGCTCTTTCTAAAATTTAAAGCATAGAATATTAAAATGAAACCGCTGACTGTTCCCGAGTTTTAATTTTATTGACCATCCTTAATCATAAAATACAATGATCAATCTCTGTGTGAGTCTCTATTTTAAAGGGAGATATGCTTTTTCCAGTTTTTTTTCGATGCATACATGTTGTGACAGCTTCCTGAAGAACCGTGGAGTTTTTTGGATTAGGAATCATACCTTGGTACTGCAATGGGTGTAATGTGGCCTGGAAATGGGTATGATATCTGATCTTTAATGTTATTTTACCTTCGATAACTGTATAAAAAAACTGGATGGCAAACTACTACCCACAAGATAACAATAATTGGCAGTGAAAGTGAATGTTGATGGGGAACTATAAGATGCATAATCTGGCCAGAAAGTGGCACAGCATCATGATGCAAGCTTTGTTGAATGTTGGCTATATGCTACCCTTACCAGTTTGGTGTTAGAACAAGGTGGCTATACAGTAATCATTAATTTTTTTTTTTTTCCCCCATAGAAATTTGTCACCCCTCTGCATCCATGACAGACAAGCAACAAATAAAAAAAACTGCCGCCATGGTGCTGGGCGGCTTAGAGAAAGTGTCCTCCTTCGCTTCCACCATCAACCCTCTGTTTGGCATCGTCACCACGTTGGTTGGTGTAGTGAGGAAAGGCCTGGTGGAAGATGAAGTCCATGAGCTGGACAAAGACTTCCGGAAAATTCATGACAAGCTGAGGAGCATCTCTGAGCAGAACAAGCAGCTGCTGGACCAGATCCATACTGCTGAGATCAATAAAAATTATGGAGACTTGGAAAAGAACATAGAAACCCAATACCGAGCTTTCTTGAGCATGATGGACCGAACCAGGAGGGAGCCAGAAAAATGTGAGCAATACAAAAGGGAATTCAAGAGAATTTATAGAAAACAAAAGGGCCGCCTGAATTTGAATGAGTACTATCGAGCCATCATGGAGGACCAGGGTCCTTTTGGGAGACCATTGCTGAAAGATTATCTGGAGCACTGCAACAGGAACAGGAAGTTTATGGAGGCTAAATGCGCCCATCTGGTTTACCTCTTCCATATCGGCCTCATGGCACTGATGGCTTACTATGTCGTTACTGAGGATGATGAGGATGAGTTCAGGGATGAATGGTGCCCAAGAGTCCTCAACATGCAAATGAAGATGCAAGAAGCCCTGGACGAGTGTGGTGAGAAGTGATTCCAAATGCACTGAAAGTTTGTTAAACTGCAGCTGTTTAGGTTTCAACTGCTTCATAATAATAATAATAATAATAATAATGACAAACAAAAGTCAATGCTATTTATATAAAAATATTTTTCTCTTCTTGTTTATTGTTTGCTCTGCCTTTAAAAAAAAGTCAGATAAGCACTTAATATCCCAATCTTTAATTCATTTTAAATATGTTATGCTACATCTTATATAACTGCATAAATCTCAAAGTGTTGTTCAATATACAGTAAAACTTGATGTTTTTTTTTTTTTAATTGAACATGCTTGTGGATTATGATCAGTGTTTGTCAGTTAGTCAGAATTTTAAATCATGAGCCACACTGTTTTTACTGCTTCACTAAAATAAATATATGATTTTGCTACCAGAAAAGTTTTATTTTATTGACCATTACATTTAAAAAAAATCATGTCAGTTAAAACATTTAGCAGTCCTTTAAATATTTAAAATGATGTAACTCTATATTAAATCATATTATGAATATGATAATTCCAAACATCCCAGAATGTCTTCTCCAGTTGGTTCAGGAGTAAGATGCAGTGATATTAGCGGGATTTCAGAAGAAGGCTAGTGACATCTGTAGGCTTTACAAATTATTACAAGACTGGCAACACTCCTCTATAGATTCTGCCTCATGGCAGTCCCAGGATTTCATCATCAATCCATTGATTATCTATACTGCCTTTCAGGAGAAAAGGCCGGATTACACCTCAAGCAGATCGCCAATCCAATGCATTGCTAAGTGTAAAAGTGTATCACAATATCATGTTCTCTGGTGCACATACTGCTTTATATAATTGCAGAATGGTGCTTTATTTCTGTGTTTTGCTATACTTAAAGGCTTGTTGAGAATAATCAAATGGAATGCTTAAAGGGGGCCATTCATGTCTGTTGTAAAAGTGCATGCTGGGTACCTGTGCCACACCGAGACCTTCACTGTCAGGGAGACCTTCAACAGACCAAATAGTTTCTAGTTGTAAATACCTCCGAGGTCAGGAGGTGAAGGTTTATGGGGGCTGAGATGGGCCTGGGGTCACCCCAGATTTATTGCATCTTGTTGAGATAATAACGCATCAAAGACCCAATCATAAATTCCAGAAGGAGGAACCTGGTCTGCAGCCCTTAAAAGCACCTCCTGCGAGAGAGACCTCAGACCTTAACGAGCGTGTCTTTTATGCATATTTGTTGGAGTCTCCGTCCTCTGCAGACAGCCTTAATAAAGCTTCTCATATTCAACTCAAAACCAGTCTCCAGTCGTCTTCTTCCACATTCAACGGATCCTAACAGTTTTGGGGCTCGTCCGGGATGTGGTAGAGGCGTGAGTTGAGAAATTGACTCCAAACTTTTCCTCGTGAACCAAGGAGAAGGACACAGGCCGGCAATCACTAAAGGTAAGCAGAACCTGTTTAAATCGAACTCTGCATATTGACTAAACTAAAACTGTGTCCTCTCCGAAGTTTGAAGGAAAAAGGATAAAAAGAGTTGTATGAGAACCTAATTTTAAGGTTAAAGGTAAAGGGAAATGGAATAAAGGTAAAGAGATTTAAGAGTGAACATAGACGCGCCTTGGAGGTGGCGTGCCCTCGGTCTCTGACGAGGGGCCGTGGTAATGGCTGGGTTGGAGTCCGAGGATTGAAGGCTCCCCAAAGTACCACGTCAGTGCTATAAAACTGTAGGTCGTAGTCGGGTGAAAGGCCCTCAGCGGATTAGCCGTTGAAAGCATGCGTCTATGCGGGTGAAAGGCCCCAATACGCTGAGGTATTGGAAGCATTAATAATTGGGTGAAAGGCCCTCAGCGGACTAGCCGTTGAAAGCATTGGTAAATGGGTGAAAGGCCCCCAATACAGGAGATATTGGAAGCATTGAAGAGATTAATAGAGTGTGATATTTATTGTATTGTTTTCTGTTTTATGTGTGTTGTGTGGCCACGTCGTGTGACGTTAATTGTATTGTTTTTATTCCATGTATGTATTGTGTTGCAACGTGTGCTGTGTGTGAGGGAAAGTGGGAAGTGGGAAGAATAAAATTCAGAGGTGTCGAGAGGGGCGCTGGACGTTTGACAGTGTCTTAACTGGGCAGAGAAACAGACAGAGAAACCTAAGCGGTGTTAGCATAATCTGTCTGTGCGGTGGAAACCTACGGTGACAACACAAGCCGCCTGCCGTGGTTAACTGGGTCATTCGCTCAGCCTAGTGCTGACAGACTGACTGGCTGTGAGCGTCTAAACAGTCCCGATCCGGGAGAGTGAGCGGGTGTACCAGCTCTCTGGCCTCTGAGTCAAGAAATATGGAGGGTGAATTTGATAAAGAAATAAATGAACGGGGGCGAGGTGATGAACCCCTGAAGCCATTATATGCACAGATTGAGAACACCTTGAGATCAGTGGAGCTGAAGAGCACACTGAAACAGAAAAATAAAGTTGTAGATGAAGCCAGACGAAAGCTGCATGAGCTGGTGACGTCTAAAAGTAAACAGTTGGGGGACAGTGGCCACTTAGGATCCTGGTTATGGGAAAAGGTTAAAGAATATTCAGAAAAAAGTCAGAGAAGCGAGAGAGCAGGGAGAGAAGGCGAATTTAATGTCTAGACCCAAGTTGAAAAAAGAAGGTGGAGGAAATGGAGAACGCACCGCAGGGCTGGATGGATCTCGCGGTCTGCTGGCAGAGTGTCCCGCATCTTCACTATCTCCAGTTGAAGGAGACGAACCCGAAAGTCAAAGGAGCGGTAACAGCACCTGACACTGCACCTACGCGCCCTCCACCATACGCACCCCCGACACCCAGCGTTAACAGTGTAGATCACACTCTGTATATCACCTCGGGCTCTCTACGAACTGAGGGCGGCGAGACTTGCGAGCGCCACTTGCGCACCATCCCCGCCGATTGCAGACACACCCACCCCCGATCATGCACACACACACCGACCGTCCACCGAGAAGGGGAGGCAGCGCTAGTAATAAAAGTGCGGATAGAATAAATTACATCCACTATAATGTTCAAAAACTAGACAGTTGGACACAGACAGGTTTTAAAGCAGTATAGAGTCAATTAGCAGCAATGTCACTGATGGCTTTCCAAAATCCACTGCACTAGACATGTTACTATCAGAGAAAGGAGGTGTATGCGCAGTGTTCCGGGAACAATGTTGTACTTTTATTCCAAACAACACTGCATCAGATATCAGATGGAAGTCTAACACTGACAATAGAAGACCTAAAATCTCTTAATAAAAAGATGAAAGAACATTCGGGGGTAGATATATCCATATGGGATTCATGGTTCAGTGTGTTCGGAAAATATAGTCCCCTTGTATCATCTGTAGTAAAATCTGTGTAGTTTTTGCAGCTTTTTTACACTCTGTGGTTGTTGTTGTTGTTGATTCAACTCATCGTCACTGCCCTGGGTTATAAGATCCTGAATGCTAATAAAAGATGACATTTCTGTCGGAGTGTAAACAGTTCTGAATGGAATTAATGAATTTACGAATCTAAAATCTGTTTGAAGTGTTAGTAAATGATATATTTTGTTCGAGCTGTGATAAACAGGAGGGGAATGTTGGAATAATTGTATGAATTATCACAGCTCTAACCTGTTTTGTTACTCGATAAGTATAAATGTTGGAAACTGCTTGTTGAGGTATTTTGCAGAAACATCTCTATCTCCATGAGAGGCAGCCAAGTGGAAACAACCTTGAAGTTCTTACACAACAACTGGACGACTCCCTAACTGCAGCTGGATAGAGAGCTGAAATGAACATTCTAAACTAGATAAAGTAGATAAGCACAGAACAATGATGGTCATGATGCTGATTTACATGCACCCCTCCCCTCTAGGAAATCAATATAACATGTGAGAAAGTAAAGAGACAGTTAAATTCCGTGGGAAGAGAGGAAAAAAAAATGAGCTCGGTTTATTAGGGAAAGAAGGGAGGGACGGACTCCCCTGTCTATAGACTGAACAGCCGTGGATGAATGAACGTGTGTGTGAATGGAGGATATAATCCTTGATTAACCTCCTCATATAAACAACTGTGGGATCAATATGAGTTTTTGTTGATGCAGAGGCAAGAACCCTCCGCCAGAAAAGGTAGAAGCTTGAGAGTTACCACAGAAATAATTAATCGTTGTCCCATAGGAAAAGATAAACCAGTGTTAGGACACCCTAGGTGCAACAAACCACTGGTCCAAATTGGGTTAAAATGGGGGGTAAAAACTGTAAACCTAGAGATAAATTATAATGTGGGGATTGGAAAGCAGTAGATAAACAGGCACCTGATAGAAATAAATATTTAGATTTATGGGTTAGTAAGTATAGATTCAACGGACAGTTAAAGGTACAAGATTAATAGAATTACAGGGAGCTATTAGACGGAACTGTAAAAATAATACAGAAAAAGAAAGCATTCCGACATACAAGTGGATGACAGGCCAACAGGGGGCCAAACATTTGCAATACACCGGAAAAATGGTCTGCATGGTGCAAGCACAAGAAAGAGTAATGCAGCTGGATGGACTGAAGGCTCCTCAGATTCCAAGCTATCCCGCCGAGGACATTTGATGCCAGATATTTGACTTCGACCCATAGAATGATTTGGGAGGGAATACTCAGGTGCTCTCTCCTCTCGGTCAACTAGCTTTGTGGGTATTGATGGGGTTCCTTTCTCGTCACAGCTTACACCCCCACTTCCTCTGCGTTTTCCCCTCTCTCGATGCATTATAAATCACTTATTTTTGTGTATATGCAGGAATGTCCGTTTAATTTACCCGGTCATGATCTTATGAGTCTCCTCGGTTTACAAATTTCTTTTCATGGTTCGAGCATGATCATCTCCACGTCAGAATCTCTGTCCCCTTTTTTGATTGCAATAACCTCCTCTGAATTACCTTTTAATGTTAACGCAGCATGTGCAGTGAGTGAGGTGGCAGAGCAGTGTTCGCCCCTGGATCAACTGCCCAGGACATTATGGGTCGAGCATAAGAATGATGTGGGCTCGTCAATTGTACTCCTTATGAGGCTAAGCGTCCCTGTAGAACCAGACACTCGGCCTCTGTTTGCATTTACACATGGGCAGCAGCAGTACACCTGGACACACCTCTCACAGGGTTTCATTGATTCTCCCAGCGGTGTTTGCCACCGTTGTATGCGGGGACGACTAGGTGCTTTGTTCCCCCTGATGGTTCCTGTGTCCACTCCTATGCAGATGACTTCGGCATCAAGCTCCGTGATCTGTTTTCAAGCCACACTCGCTGTCCTTCAGCTCTCTCGGGTCTCAAAGAAATTGAGCCAAGATCGTGTCAAGATCAACATCAACACCCAGCGACCAGCTACCAAGCATGCCTTACTTGCTTTCCTGGGGTTGATCAAGTACTGCAGGCAGTGGATCCCAGACTGCTCTCTCTATGACAAGTGCCTCCCGGTCCGCCAATACACCACACGGACCCACCCAGCAACCACTCGTAGGGACTGAGGACATGCAAAATGCCTTTGCAGCCCTCAAAAGCATGACCCTCTGCTCGGCTCCAGCTCTGGGCCTGGCGAACTATGAACTGTCATTCCACCTCTCGTTGCTCACCAAGGGGAACTGCCTCTGGGTGTTGGCTCAGGAGCATGGCGGGGGATGAGGCCCTGTGCTTTCCTTTCAAAACACTAGACACTGTAGCTCAAGGTTTACCTGCGTGTCTTTGTGCTGTGGCTGCCTGTCGCGTTAATGGTTTTAGGCGCCGAGAGGATCGTCTTGTCGCACCCTTTGATTTTACTCTCACAACATCAGGTCCAACAGATCCTCACGAAATTTAAATACACAACACATGTCCTAACAGCGCAGGTCAGGATACGAGGTCAATTCTATGCGCCATTGATAACCTCACGATTAAATCTACTTCTTCTCTTGATACCCGTGGCTCACGCCTTACAGCGTCTGCTTAATACTCAAAATGACTGTGAGCCCTGCCCTCACGACTGTTTGCAGAAATTGTTGTTGCTACAAGTATTAGGTCTGATTTGTGTTCTACACCTTTACCTACAGGTGAGGCTCTGTTTGTGGATCGTCATGCTCTAAACCTGTCGGCGGTACCTTTCACTGTGGATATGCCGTCTGCCGCCTTTCAGATATAGTGATCGAATCTCATTCACTCCCCTTTACGTCTGCTCAAGCTGCAGAATTGTTTGCTCTTACTCGAGCGTGCATCTTATCTGCTGACCAAGAGGTAGACAGATGCTTAACATGCACAGAATAATTCTTCTAAGCCGCTGGCAGTGTATCAACATCTGCCACAACCAAATACACCATTCCACCATTCCAAATTGATTATACCCACATGCCAAGACAGAGACCATACAAATATCTATTGGTAATGGTTGATAAATTCTCATTCTGGGTGGAAGCTTTCCCATGCAGCAATGAGAATGCTAGAGTGGTGGTTCAGAAATTGACACAAGAAATTATCCCGCGATATGAAATTCGGTGGGACTAGACTCGGACAGAGGGACCCCTTCACGGCTAGGGTAACCCAACTGCTCGTAACAGCACACACATGACTCCACCCACGAACTCCACACCGGTAGACTATTTCCTGGACCACACACAGCGCTGGACACTGACTCACAAAACCTAACCCATAAACAATACTGTCGTGAATTGCAAAGTCTCGTTGCAGCCTTTTCAGATCAAGTGAGGGGGCAGCACCAGGGATCTACCGGCGGCCTTCCAGACACAGAGTGGGTCCTCCTGAAAGACCTCAAGCGAAAGTAGAGCGGAGCCAAGGTGGACAGGACCCAACAAGATCAAAGAGCGCAAATGCGCCGTCCGGCTGGACAACAAGGCGACACCTGGTATCACTGGAGCCAGTCTTGTGGCAGAAGCTCCCAACAGATCACTTTCGTCAACACACACAGGGACCTGTGTGAAGCAGCAACCTCATCACCGGCGGTGGCGAAGAAAAGACCACCAACAGCGCAGGGCAGAATAATCCCTGGGTGGCAAAAAGGGGGTGAGGTAGTCTAACCCTCACCCTCACGGCAGCAAAGGAACAACGCGCCCCCGCAACAAGTAAGGCGTGCCAAGCTACCAACTCAAGTTTTGAAGAGTGTTATTCCAATTATATTGTTTTTAATTATCTTGTAATGTGCTTTTGCTTTGAGTTGTGTGACAGAGTATTGAAGGTCGTAAGCTCTTTAAGGTGTAGCGTGACCCTCCCTTAAATACAGTGAAGAATTTACTCTGTTATATTGAAGGTTTAGCTTGCTAGTTTCTACATGGAAGGTAAAGCCAGATGGGGTCTCTCCTCGAGTTCACTCATGTGTATTTCTTTTTTAGTCTCCTTGTTGGTGGTGCTCCCCATCCTGTGGGTACTTGACCCGCCCCTTACTCCCTCGTAGAACGATCAAACCACCGCAGCCCACAGCAGACGCCGACGATTAGTCACACTAACTAGATTCACTTCGCGCAGCCTGGACAAGTGCCTGGTCAAATATGGGGGTATAGAAATTAGAGTACGTCAAAGGCACTAAAGCCACATTTACTTTTGACCTTTGTACTGTTATAAACTGCACAGGTAAGAACACCACGTGGCAGGGATCACGACATCTATCTCTGTGCGGCCTTGAGTTATGCGGCGCATGCCTGATGGTGCCCTTTCTGGGGGAACATTATAAGCGTACACGAGAATGCGGACACCGGAAGTCCATACCGCTGAGAGATTACGTGGGCGAGTTACAATACAGCGCGACTTTCACATAAGCCAGAATCCTATCTCCCTGTCCATCAATAACATGTACACCTGTCTCGAGGCAGCGGATCAGTGGGGGTCTCCGGGGGTTGTATTGAAGCGAATGCATCATCACTCTAGGAGTATCGATATCTGGATCCGACCCTTGGGCCTCATCAAAATTACTCTGGTGGACCCTTTCAAAGTCACAACTTTGAAATCACATTCACCAAGTACCCAGCGATTAATGCGACCCTTTCCCCTCAAATGGACGGCGTAAGGTTCATGATTTTTCAAAAGATTCCCGATTCAGATTATTCGGATCACTATTGTACCAGCCTCAGCATCAAACCTAGTAGGTGTCCTTTCATGCACACGTGTAAAGTCCATCTCCTCGTTCGAGCATTAAGCACACGCACCGGTCGATTCCAGCGCTTGGAAGCAAGGCTTTCAAGGGTCTCCCACTTATATCGATGCAATCGGCGTCCCTCGCGCGCATCGACGAATATAAATTAGTAGACCAGATTGCCGGGTGGGTTTGAATCTTACATTTGCTGGTGGTGCACTATCAACAAGAATGTCAGATAGGATCAATTATATTCATTATAATGTTCAACGATTGACTAATCTTACCAGGGATGCCGTAGAAGGACTGGCAGCCGAGCTCAGGGCCAATTCACTTATGACATATCAAAACCGCATGGCTATAGATTTCTTACTTAGTGCCCATGGGGCGTTTGCTCCATGTTTGGGGAAGAGTGCTGCACCTTTATACCCAATAACACTGCGCCAGACGGGTCTGTCACGAAAGCCTTGGGCGGGCCTGCGGACTCTGGCCACCGAACTGAAGGAACACTCAGGTGTTGATAATGTTATACTTGATTGGCTGGACAGACACTTCGGTAAGTGGAAAGGTTTGATCGTTTCAGTTGTGATATCCATCATCTCGGTGGCTGGACTCCTCGCCTATGTGGGTGCTGTTGCATCCCCTGAATTGCGTTCCCTATGTATTAGGTGCATCTCTTTCACTCTGGAAAAAGGGGGCTCTCTTCCTCCCCTCCATATCAATTTCCTCAGTTGTTAGCCGAGTGAAGCTCTCCTTTCTTGGTCTCTGGTAGATGAGGTCGCACTTAGACCCCAGTTCTGATTAGATTTTACTATGGGCCATTTTGCATGCAGTTAGAGTTTTATAGACATCATATTTGCTTAGATCTTCACGGACTTCATAATTGTCTTTATATAGCCTTTCTATTTGCTTGTGTCACGTTTACTCCGCTGTTCTATGTTTGTTATGAATGGTCTCTTGGTTGATCTCTAAAGGAGATCAAAAGGGGAATTGTAAAAGTGTATCACAATATCATGTTCTCTGGTGCACATACTGCTTTATATAATTGCAGAATGGTGCTTTATTTCTGTGTTTTGCTATACTTAAAGGCTTGTTGAGAATAATCAAATGGAATGCTTAAAGGGGCCATTCATGTCTGTTGTAAAAGTGCATGCTGGGTACCTGTGCCACACGAGACCTTCACTGTCAGGGAGACCTTCAACAGACCAAATAGTTTCTAGTTGTAAATACCTCCGAGGTCAGGAGGTGAAGGTTTATGGGGGCTGAGATGGGCCTGGGGTCACCCCAGATTTATTGCATCTTGTTGAGATAATAGCATCAAAGACCCAATCATAAATTCCAGAAGGAGGAACCTGGTCTGCAGCCCTTAAAGCACCTCCTGCGAGAGACCTCAGACCTTAACGAGCGTGTCTTTTATGCATATTTGTTGGGTCTCCGTCCTCTGCAGACGACGCAATAAAGCTTCTCATATTCAACTCAAAACCAGTCTCCAGTCGTCTTCTTCCACATTCAACGGATCCTAACATAAGCCAAGATAGAACTCTCATTCAGGCTCATATTCACACCAATGGGAAATTTAGAGTAGCCATGTGACCTAATATACATATCTAAAGATTGCGGGAGGAAGCAGGACATCCAGGAGGAAACCCATGCAAGCATAAAGACAGCATGCAAACTCCATAGAGAGACATCCTCGCTAGCCTGGAACTCAAATCCAAGACCTTCTCTGTCACTGTGAGGTGGACGTTCTGACTAGGAGGACACCCACGCATGCACTTGGAGTACACATAAAGAAAAGCCCCAGTCAGTATCAAGGTTGACATCTTTATACCCCAACAAGGCTGAACTTTACTATCACCTGTTACCAATGCACCCTCTGTTTACCTGTTGAAAGTTCAGAAAAGGTCATTTTGAGCCTCCCACAACTTTCTCAGTCTTTTCTTGCCCCTGAGCCAATGAAAATATTTTAATTGCATTTACATTTTATTTACTATTGGGGGCAGCTGTAGCCTAAAGGTTAGACAAAAGACTTTAGGACCGAAAGGTTGCTGGTATGATTCCCGAACCAACAGGAAAAATATGTGGCAGTGGGGGAGTGAGCAGCACTTTCCTTTCCTCCACATTAGTGTCTGAAGTGCCCTTGAGCAAGGCACCTAACCACCAACTGCTCTCTGGGCACCCCCGATGTGTGTGGCAGCCCACTGCTGTATGTGTGTGTGTGTGTGTGTGTGTGTGTGTGTGTGTGTGTTCACTTTGGATGAGTTAAATGCAGAGGAAATAATTTATTTCCCTTATGGGATTAATACAGTATATCAAAATTAAAAAATAATTATCCAGTTTAAAAGTTATACTGCACAGTATAATAACATTAAGCAGGCCTTGAATATTTTTTAAATCCAGCAATTGGGATTATTATCAATAGGGTGATTGTAAACGTTTGCAGATATCTTATTTAACACAAGTAACACCAAGCTGTTCAGGTATCCATGTATTTATACTGTACAGTACTGTACTTGAATATGCAAATTAGCTGTTTCACAGCAGTAAACTATCGCCATCTGGAGGATTTACTATGCATTGAATTGATGTTCATTTCAGTTCATTTTCTGTAACCGCTTCATCCTAATTAGGGTCACGGGGAGGCTGGTGCCCATCCCAACCAACTCAGGGCGAGGGCAGAGTACACCCTGGACAGCTCGCCAGGCCATCGCAGGGCGGAAACACGCTGACGGCTTTGCAGCCTACTCTTTTTACGAAAGTCAGCAATGGTTCTTTTACATGCCTCACACCATAGACAGTGGGAGACATGGCCGGCCTTTGATAACCCAGTTAGCTGCACTGGGGGGGACAGTGACAACCTTGTAGAGAATGGGACTCGAACCCCCAACCTTTGGATCAGCAATCCGGCGCCTTATACCACTAGACCACCACTGCCCTTGAATTGATGTTAAACTTTGAAAGACTTCTGTAGATTCTACCCAGAAACAGCTTCAGTGCCTTGCATGGTATTCACGAATTTCTGTTGAATTAATTAAGAGTTACTTTATATTTTTTGAACTTAAGCATAACTGCTTAACATATTATAAAGTCAGCTAACGTCACAGCAGTGACAGCACTTTGCAAACTAATGGGGAAATTAAGCACAACTGTGCATTTTGGACTTGGAAGCACTTCCAATTCAGCTTCTGTGGACCACAATTGGCCACCAATTATGACTTATGTGAGGTGAAAAGGGATTCAACTGAGAATCAAGCGGTTTTGCACACCCAGTGTGGCACTGATGCTAATACAAATTACAAATAACTTGAAAAAATCTAGGACACTCCCGCTTTCTGTTCCTAGGCACGTCTCACAAGATGAAGATGTTATATTGCTTGTGGCACCTCCACGTCTAAGTTGGATTTCTGTTTTGAGGTTTCCTACTTTAGCTGATTCTTTTCTCAGAAAATGCACAGTTGAGTTTTCCTGCTGAATTATTTAACCATGCAATATGCTTTATAACGTGCTTTAGTAAGTGTCTCACCTACCTCTGCCTCTGAATCTGTCTCCTCCCTCTGTTGCGTGTTTGTTGTACATGGACCAACATTCTAACTTTCAGAAAGACAGCAATACTTTTTAAAGTTCTGTTGACATAGCAGTTGAGAACGTAGATAAAGAAAAAGCCTTAGGCTAACTCCCACGCTAATGACATGTCTGTCGTCCGATATCTGCCCAAGCTTGTCATTTGTCATGTTTAATCCAAATATACACTGAAGACACAAAACAAACCAGCATGCTCTCGTTTTACCTTTGAACTGTTTTCTTCACTGAAGATGAAAATTATACTGAAATCGTTGTAATACAACGGCATGAAAATATCCTTCATGCTTCTTTATTCTTTCTTAGCTTTCTGGTTATCTTATAGTCTCCTTTAAGATTTCACATTCATTATATTTCTGTGCTAATGTTGTACTCAACTTGAAGAATACCAAATATAGCTAGGCCTCAGCACACACCAAACCAGCTTGACTAGCTAAACTTCTATTACAATGTTTACAGCAACAACCTTTCCAGTGTTTGGATTTGATACAGATGAATACCAAAGCCACTGTACCAAATCTGCTCGAGAAACAGAAGAGAAATATAAACACAACGGCCAACTGGGTTATCAAAGGCGGGCCATGTCTCTCACTGTCTGTGGTGTGAGGTTCATGTAAAAGAACCATTGCTGACTTTCGTAAAGAGGAGCTGCAAAGTCGTCAGCGTGTTTCTGTCCCTTGCTAAAAAGGGTTGTGACAGGAAGGGCATCCGACGTAAAAAAAAAAAAACCTCTGCCAAATCAAATGTGCAAATCAGATGATTCACTGTGGCGACTTTCAAGTAAAAGGGAAAAAAGCTGAAAGGAAGACAGACAGACAGACAGAAGATTTACACCCATTGTTAAACAAAAGTTTAAACAATTACACTAAATTATTAAAGTACATGATATCACCAATCTGCAACTTTCATCAATAAAATCAACAAAAAACAGAAAATCAGCTATAGTTAGAAAACGGCAGGGGGTCAAAGTTCAAAGTTACTCTTTAAGCAGCATGCCTAAACACTGTATTGTGTAATGCAGTGTGTCTGCTTTACACAGACTGAATGATATTATTGATTAAGGCTTGTAGAATGTTGCCTCATCATTCCTCCACTGTTAATGGGTTCCTGGGCACATGGTTGATTGGCTGTCAACAGATGACGACAATCATTTGTAGCTCAAAGGAGTTGTCTTGCCCCCCCCCACCACCACCAATCACTTCACAGATAACAGTATCCGCCCACAAAATGGTCAACGTCGTTTAATGTTTGATGTTCCCTAACCCTGATGTGATGAGGTTCTTAGTAATGTTCACAGACACAATTGGTGGAGTTCATCCAAAGTGGGAGGAGAAGAGTGAGAAGAAAATCTATAAATACACCTCAAGCCACAAATTCTTCAGTTCTTCCGCACACCTGAGTTTCACTGGAACACCACAGACGAAACTGCTGCACTCCCTGTAAGATTTTCCCTCCTCTCAGCTTTTGTTTGATTTTCTGTTTATTTGTTCAGGTACTTTTAAATGGCAAAAAATAAGTTCAGTGAACAGTAGCATTAAAAGTTGAGGGGTGTTTGTGTGCCTACTTACACTGTTTACTGTATTTTTTTTTTTTTCATTTTGGGTATATGTATTATGTAAAATAGCTGAAGGTATCGAGATGGCAGGACCTTGTGCGTAGGTAAATATTGATGTTACACTTCGTCTGCAGTATAAGAGTAGCAGGATTAGGCACAAAGGACATGGTTTTGGGATAAAAAAAAAAAAAAGGTAAAAAATCTTACAGTTAAAGGTAGTGATCTTGGTGCTGCCAAACGACGACACTGGATTGTGTTTAGGTTTGGAGCTATAAAACCGAGAATGAAGCTTTCCAGAACCATAAATTTAATACCTTTTTAAAATAAACTTGCTTTGAAGATTCTATTTTTACCTCAGTGCTGTCAATATGTATACAAAAGGGATTATAAATGTCAAAATGATTATTATTATTATTATTATTATTATAATCGTTGTTGTTGTGTAATTTTCTACTTCTTTACAGATCATAATTTTAGATTAAATTTGGCAGGGACACAGATTATATATGAAAACACTGTGCTTTTGTTTCGTGAAAGATCGTAATTATACTTTATATAACAATGCTCCAAATTTCCTTATTTGTGATAAGGGAGTCATTGCAGTGCTCTCATTTTATGTCAGAAGGTCATGCAGACCAAACCGTTAGAGCTTCTGAGAGGACAGTTGGTAACTTCATTTGTACATCATTCTTCTGCTCAGGCAGGACATGTGAACCTGATCAGCATCATGGTGGCGCTATAATGCACCATTATAGCACTTCTATTGAACTCATCTGTTAACAACTATGAGGCCTGGAGACAAATACTTCCTGATTCTCTGTATATTTCTAAAATAAAAACAGCTTTCTAGTCTTTTAGATCCACCCACTTTTTCCTATTTGATAGGGCTAATGATCAATAAAGTTCAGCACAATGGCATGATGGTTATCATAAGCAAGAACGCTTCGAGTGCAGTTCTCACGCATTTCTGTGTGGAGTTTGTATGTTCTCCCCATGGTTGGGTAGATCTCCTGAGGGTACTCCAGTTTCCTGCCACAGTACAAAGACATGCACATTCTGCTAAGTGGCTGTTCCAATTTTTTGTGTGTGTGTGTGTGTGTGTGTGTGTGTGTGTGTGTGTGTATGGGTGAGTGAGAGAGAGAGAGAGAGAGAGAGAGAGAGAGAGAATGGTTGTGTGTGAATGTAACCCTGCAATGTTATGGAAAGCTGTTCAGGGTGTACTCCACCTTTGCCCAGACTCAGCTGAAATAGGCTCCGGCATCCATAATAGGATTAAAAGCTTGGAAAATGATTAATGAACAATGATCAGTAAAACCATGACATATAATGTAAATTAATGAAAGATATGTTTAGGTGCCTGTTAAAATGGCCTACTGGCCTGTAGGGGTTCTATTCAACGTTTCAAAGCTCATCCTTTTCTTCTTCAAAAACAAAAAGGTATGTGTACGGTCAGGATATAGATCTATGCAAAATTGCCAAAAGAATTTGCATAATATGCAAAGTAAGCTAGGACCTTTTGATTCAAAGCTGGGGTGCAATAATACTCATAAAAGTCCCTTTGGAAATGAAAATAAAACCTATTAATAGTTTTAAAGAATTTTGGCACCGAATTATTGTGAATCATAAAGCTACAAAAAATGAAATATTTGGTGGATTCACACAAAACCTGAAATGCATCATTAGAATGAGATTCTCAGGCTTCCTAAGAAAACATAGCAAACAATAAGAATACCATAATGATGACCTAGCAACAGACCAACAGCCACCTGGAACATCATAGCAACCATCTAGCAACACCCTAGCAACCAGTGAATGACTGGTTGCTTTCTCAATAACACTGGAATTTTGCCTCAGGCTACCTGAGAGTATTAGGACTGTTTATGCATAGCCTTATAAATACAGATGTTAGATATTTTTTCGCAGTACCCACACCACCAGCATTCCAGTTTATATACACAGCATGTCTATCCTGTATTAATGAGCACTTACCATATTAGTAACCTTTTAGCTGCATCATCCTCAGGTTAAAATTGCACAGCTTTGCATTGCAGATATCTGTACTTTATTACATATAGTGTATGAAATTTGATCACCTTCCTGTCAAACGTTTTAAAATGACTTATCTTATGTTACAGAAAGAACATCTCCTTCTTTAAAGGATCAATACAGAACCTCTTTCCTGACGTCCAACATGAGTGTTGTGGCGGAGTGGATTTTGGACAATAAGGACAGTATTGAAAAGGGGATGAAGATCCTCAGTCAAGGATGCGAGGTCTTGGCTGTCACTGTAGGCCAGTTCAACCCCATCCTGGAGGCAGTTTTTAGGGTTACAGCTGAGCTCCTTGGCAACCCAGAGGACAAAGAGGCCAAGTATCTTGCTGAGCAGTTTGAAAGTGTCAGTCGAAATTTGGAGAAAATCCAGAGTGAGATAAAAAATACAGAGCTGGCGCTGCAGCGTTCATCATTGAACATCGAGAATTTTATGGTGCACGCACAGATAATCAACCAGTATGAAATGTTTAAATATATCTACACAGCCAAACCCACGAAGAAAAAGTTGAAGATTGATGAATTCATTGACTATTTTGAGGAATATGAGGGAGACAAGAACCTTGAGGTCTTGTATGGAGCCATCATGAAAGAAAACGCCTCTGGAGATAAAATGCTGGACACGATACTGAAAACCGAGCAGCGGAACAGGAGGGCAGTGGAGGAGTTCTGTGCTAGTATGAAGAAGGTGTTTGTGATGGGCATCGTGGCATTGATGGCCTATGCTGCACTTACAGAGGGAACTGTTAGAGAGGATTTGGTGAAGAAATGGCAAAACCGCATGGTCGACTTGGAGACGTGCATGAAGGCAGCAGTGGATGAATGTGTCAACAAATTCACCGAACAAGCCAAGATTGATCTCAACCAGAAGCTGATGGAAAGGCAGAGCAGTGTCGACCCTGAGTTTACAAAATTCCTACTTAAAGAACTTGATGAGAAGTATTACTGGGTGTCCTGGTCAGTACGGGTGTTTAAAGATGATGACTGCAAATTCTGGAGTTTTTTTTGTGGGAAAGTACAGTATGTAAGTGGTGGAGGAGACAATTATTTTGAGATTTTGTGCAGTAATAAAATCAGAATTGTGGTGTCCTTCACTACTAATCCTAAGCTATTCGACAAGGACCAGATAAAGGATCTAATAGGGCAGGAGACAAACAAAATAGATCTAGTGGCTACGTTTCTGTGCCAAAGCCTTCCCAACTGCCATGTCCATGTTGTCCGGCACACTATCAAAGTGGAGGAAGCCAATAACTTCAAACCGGAGCACTTTTATTTTATCTCTCACAAAGTAGCACACATTTGTATCCACTCGAAATAATGGAAATTAGATCAAACTGTGTACTGTATATCCAGTGCACTGATTGAAATCAGAGTCTCTGCTATGTCCCTGGTTTGGATTCTTCAGGCTCCTATCAATGAATGCATTCCGCACTTATCCATAAATATGATTCTTGTTCTCTTGATTTTCTTTCTGTCGCACTTAATTATGTAAAAAAGACTGATTTAGACAGAGGATCAAAGCATAAATGCTTGACAGAGACATGTTGGGCTCTGAAGAAGGAAAAATGGACTGCAAAGAACTTATACAGTATAATGTATACATTATTTTAACCCTTTTAGATATAACCAAGGTTATTTCATGTTGTGACCTTTTATTTCTGATACACCTTTCATACCTGGAGATGTGAATATAAGCATATTAATCTCACACTGTTACCACTCTACAATGAATAAAAGGGAGAAACGGCTTAATCCATTGTTTAATGATTCAGCAAGCTTTCGACTTATTTGATCAATCTCATATAAGACACAGTGTTATATTATACTCCATTAAAGTACTCTAGTTAAGAGTATAGCAAAAACCATACAGGAAATAAGCAAAAAGTGTAATTTAGATTCATACACATTGACTTTGTTGATTTGACTTAACAATGATTTTCTGACAATGCAATAATTACCTACACCACAAATCACTGTCATCACCCATATTTGACCACACCTATACACAGATATTAATTAAATTCGGTAGAGACACTACCCTACCTGAGTCCCAGAGATGCTTTTATTTTGGAATGTCAGGGTCAAAGGGTAAGGTCACAGCATTTCGAGAGATAGCCATTTCAACTTGTTAAAATAGAATTGCTTCTATCTTAGAAATAAAGTGACATAGACCCACAGATGCAATGAGAGATAGATCGGAAACCATACAAGTTTATAAGCATATGATTTCAAATGGCATAATGTTCTTTGACCTTGAGAGACCTTGAAAGGTCAAAACCAAGGTCACATGATTTTGAGTGCTTAAAACTTTAAAACCAAGTGCAGAGAGATATGTGGAGCCATGCACTTGTAATATTAAACCATAGACCTTCAAATGTGACAACTATATTTGCCTTTGAATGACCTTGAAAGACACATAGGGTCAATTTACTACATTACCCATGTTGCATTATGTGGTTTCACTATATGAGTCCTCTTCATTCATTCATTTTCTGAACCAATTATTCCTAATTAGGGTTGTGGAGAGGCTGGCGTCCATCTCGGCCAACTCTGGGAGAGGGCAGAATACACCCTGGACAGCTCGCCAGGCCATCACAGGGCAGAAACACGCTGATGGCTATGCAGCTACTCTCATTGAAAGTCAGCTGAGTCCTTCTCTAGTTCTTTATATTTTTAAAACTTTACACATCTTTGAGTTGCATTGATACACTTGACAATACTTGCTCAGTGTTTCTGGAAATTTACAACAACAACAACAAAAAAAAGATCAACAAAACTCATTTTACCACTATTATTTTCAGAATGTATGACAATCACCAGTTCGATCAGTAAGTGTTATTAGGTTTAAACATGATAAAAAAAAATAAGGCAAAAAATAAGGAAAAAGATTGATGTTAAAGTGAAATGCATGGAACAAATTCCCTCAACAAGGTTTCTTTCTCCTTGGCATTAATGTAAATGACCTTGAGGTTTCGCTTGATGTTGATCTCCAACAAAGGTACCCTGAGCAAAAAGCTATCTTCTTAAAAAACCACAATCATGCCTCTTACTTCATTCATTTGTGATATCACTCACACATTGTTAGCACTGTTGAAGATTTTTTTTCCCTGTACATTTTTTGTACTTTATGCTTATCAAACAAATCGGGCTCGACTGGGCAAGTATTGTCTTGTTTTGGAAATTCTGTCAGGAGCCGAGAGCCTTGGTGGGTGTCAAGATCTTGATCCCATGCATGAAGTACAGCATGCTCCCAGCTTCCAGGCTGGTTACTTCGCCACATGTACTCCATAAAGTACCATGGAATCACATATTCCAGGAATGGTGACATCAGACAGGAAAATGATACCAGTCCAATCTTTCATCCAATCAGTATAATAGGACTTTTGAAGGATAAACTGATTGTGATCAGTAAAAGCTTGCCTGTGACTTCATATGTTCAGGATGCAATCTACATCAAAAATAAAATAGATTTTCATTTTTTTTTTTTTTTTTGAGCCATGGGTCTGTTTTATGGGTAAATAAGCAATACAATCCTCATGCAAGCCTGAACGTGCAGTCATCTTAAGCTTCTTGCATATAAATGTCTGAATTTAAATCATACATTTCAGTAAATACGTTAACAACATTTGGTCAATGAAACTAAACATCAATGAAAAAATTAATTTGTGTCAATTTTGCTTTTTGCATTGAAAAATGATGACCAGACCAATCACATGAGGGTACCACTATGTTCCTGTTTGTATATTATTTATTTGTTTGTTTATTTAACATTCAAAACATTCAGGATCTTGTTTTCACTTGGCTAGTCAATGCCTCATGTGGCCAATAGGAGGCGCGGAGTAATACAGTATTACATGGATCGTAGGGAATGTAGCCATGAGGGGGGCACAAGCCAGTGCTCACCCTCACGCCAGTCCCAAGCCCGGAGAATTGCCGAGGGTTGCGACAGGAAGGGCATCCTGCGTAAAACGTCTGCCAAAATTGTTATGCAAATGATCAAAATGAATTTCATACCGGATCGGTCGAGGACTAGGTTAACAATGACCGCCATCAGTGCTGTCAACTAACAGGGTGCTGGTAGAAATTGGACTACTGTTTATCGAAGAAGGAGAGGCGGGAGGGATGTCCGTAGGCAGAGAAAGAAGAGGAAAGGCATGAGTCTATGATTGAGAGTAGGGACTTTGAATGTTGGAACTATGACAGGAAAAGGTAGAGAGCTGGCTGACATGATGCAGAAGAGGAAGGTGGACATACTGGGTGTCCAGGAGACCAGGTGGAAAGGTAGCAAGGATAGAAGCTTAGGAGTAGGGTTTAAGCTGTTTTTTCATGGTGTGGATGGGAAGAGAAATGGAGTAGGAGTCATCTTGAAGGAGGGGTTTGTCAGGAATGTTCTAGAAGTGAAAAGAGTGTCAGACAGAGTGATGAGTCTCAAGTTAGAAATTGAAGGCGTAAGGTTCAATGTTGTTAGTGCTTATGCCCCACAGGCAGGATGTGAGCTAGAAGAGAAGGAGAGATTCTGGAGTGACTTAGATGAAGTGATGCAGAGTACCCCCAGAGGTGAAAGAGTGGTCATTGGTGCAGACTTCAATGGACATGTTGGTGCAGGCAACAGAGGGGACGTGGAAGTGATGGGCAGGTTTGGTATCCAGGACAGGAACACAGAAGGACAGATGTTGATAGATTTTGCATGGAAATGGCTGTGGTGAATACTTTCTTCCAGAAGAGACAGAAGCATAGGGTGACTTATAAAAGCGGAGGTAGGAGCACACAGGTAGACTACATCTTGTGTAGGCGATGTAATTTGAAGGAAGTCAGTGACTGCAAAGTAGTAGTGGGCGAGAGTGTTGCCAACCAGCATAGAGTGGTGGTGTGCAGGATGACACTGATGGTGAGGAAGGTGAAGAAGGCAAAGGCAGAGCAGAAGACAAAGTGGTGGAAGCTGAAAAAGGAAGAGTCTTCAAGGAGGAGTTCAAACAGGCTTTGGGTGGTCAGGAAGTGCAGAAAGTGGTGGAATGAGGAAGTGCAGGAGTGTGTACAAAGGAAGAGGTTAGCTAAGAAGAAGCGGGACGTAGAGAGGACCGAAGAGAGTAAACAGGAGTACAGGAAGACACAGCGTAAGGCAAAGGTAACAGTGTCAAAAGCCAAACAGAGGGCATATGATGACTTGTATGCTAGGTTGGACAGTAAGGAGGGAGAAAATTATTTATACAGGTTGGTACAGCAGAGAAATAGAGTTGGGAAGGATGTACAGCAAGTTAGAGTCATTAAGGACAGAAAGGGAAATGTATTGACTGATGACAGAAGTGTGCTGGGAAGATAGAAACAGTACTTTGAAGAGCTGATGAATGAGGAAAATATGAGAGAGAAAAAAAGTAGAAGAGGTGACTGTTGAGGGCCAAGAAGTAGCAAAGATTAGTAAGGGTGAAGTGAGGAGGGCATTGAAGAGGATGAAGAATTGAAAGGCAGTTGGTCCTGATGACATACCAGTGGAGGTATGTGTCAGGTTCGAAATCAACACAGACATCATAAAACACATTCACGCAAGAGGAAAAACACTGAGAGTTCATTTTTTACTCATGAGGAGAGCAGCCGGGTCAGCTCAGTTACAACTGGCCCAGGTGTTCTGAGCTAAGTCCGTCTGAGAGCCTCTTTTATCTCAAAAGGGGGTGGTCCCGAGTTACATATATCCTGAACAGCAGTTATTCTATGTTAACCTTTCACATATTAAATTGAACATTGCTATTCTATGTCACGTCTTCCAGCAGTCAGAGAGACATCTGGTTGTCCGGTCGTCAGCGCATGGCTCAGCTGCAGTTAGGCAACTTCCTAAAAACAACTTCAGCAAACAGTTTCAATACACACATATATTTAGAAATGAGTAAGTGAGCAGGTTAAACAGTATGGAAGTGTCTAGGTGAGGTAGCAGTAGATTTTCTGACAAGAACATTCAACAAGGTCTTAGAGAGTGAGCAGATGCTGGAGGAATGGAGAAGTGTGGCAGTTTTATGAACAAGGGAGACGTGAAGAGTTGTGGCAAGTACAGAGGGATAAAGTTGATGAGCCATATGATGAAGTTATAGGAAAGAATAATGGAAGTTAGATTAAGGGCAGAGGTCAGCATTTGTGAACAACAGTTTGGTTTCATGCCGAGAAAGAGCACCACAGATGCAGTGTTTGCTTTGAGGATGTTAATAGAGAAGTACAGAGAAGGTCAAAGGGAGCTGCGTTGTGCCTTTGTGGATCTGGAGAAAGCATATGACAGGGTGCCGAGAGAGGACCTGTGGTATTGCATGAGAAAGTCTGGAGTGGCAGAAAAGTATGTTAGAGTGGTGCAGGACTTGTATGAGAGATGTAAGACAGTGGTGAGGTGTGCTGTCGGTGTGACAGAAGAGTTCAAGGTGGAGGTGGGACTGCATCAAGGGTCAGCTCTGAGCCCCTTCTTGTTTGCTGTGGTGATGGACAGGCTGACAGAGGTGAGACAAGATTCCCCATGGACTATGATGTTTGCAGATGACATTGTGATCTGTAGTGAGAGCAGAGAACAAGTGCAGGGAAATCTAGAGAGGCGGACTATGGAAATCTAGAAAGGTGGACTATGGACTATGATGTTTGCAGATGACATTGTGATCTGTAGTGAGAGCAGAGAACAAGTACAGGAAAATCTAGAGAGGTGGAGGTATGCCCTGGAAGGGAGAGGAATGAAGGTTAGCCTCAGTAAGACAGAAAAAATGAGTGTGACATGTGACATCCCAACAGGAACGGTGAGGTTATAGGGGGCAGAGATAAAGAAGGTGGAGGATTTTAAACACAGTACTTAGGCTCAACAATTCAGAGCAATGGAGAGTGTGGAAAAGAGGTGAAGAAGCGTGTGCAGGCAGGTTGGAATGGTTGTAGAAAAGTGTCCGGTGTGATGTGTGATAGGACGGTATCGGCAAGAATGAAAGGAAAAGTGTACAAGACGGTGTTGAGGCCAGTGATGTTGTATGGTTTAGAAACAGTGGCACCGAGGAAAAGACAGGAGACAGAGCTGGAGGTAACAGAGATGAAAATGTTGAGGTTCTTTTTGGGAGTAACGAGGATGGATAGGATCGGGAATGAGTACATCAGAGGGACAGCACATGTAAGATGTTTTGGAGACAAAGTCAGAGAGGCTAGATTGAGATGGGTTGGACATGTACAGAGGAGGGATAGTGAGTATATTGGTAGTAGAATGCTGAGGTTGGACCTACCAGGCAGAAGGTCTAGAGGAAGACCAAAGAGAAGATTTATGGATGTGGTGAAGGAGGACATGAAGGTAGTTGGAGGAAGAGTAGAAGATGCAGAGGATAGGGTGAGATGGAGGCAGATCATTTTCTGTGGCAACCCCTGAAGGGAACAGCCGAAAGAGAAGAAGAAGAAGAAGAAGACATGGCTCCTGGGGACAACTATTACAGAATTAATAATATACATATTCATTAGGTGGCGCATATTGTGGCGAATAATTATTGGTTAATACAGAATGTGGCCACTAGATATCGCCTGTAGTGCCAAATGATTCCAGATTTTTATACATAAATTACAAAAATCAATTCAGGTCCAGGTTCTGTTTCATTCTTGATTTTTGTTTTTTTTAATTAACAAAATTATGCTTTTTTTTAAATTATTATAGGCCTGAGACATATCCCAATTTTTGTTATAACAATAACAGATGGTCTGTTAAAATTATACAAATAAAAAAGATTTAAAAGGGTTTTGATGATGCACACATTGTGGCCTCCAGATGTCCCAGCATTTTTCTGACGCGTCCTCTGAGCATATTACCAGAAAATGACGTGATGTGTACCAGAGTTGTTGTAGCAGGGGGGGAATTGGGGCACCTGTGTGTTCAGATTTTGGTATCTTACCTCACAATATTTCTTTGCATACCATTTCTGTCTTTTTTGTTTTCAAATTCCCAACAATATCAGTATTTTAAAAATTTATCCTTCAACATCTTTCTTCTCGAAGCTCACAATGTGAAGATTTCTCAAACTGTCACCTGGTGGAATCTTCCAGACTTACATAAACTCATGCACATCAACCAACTAAGTACTTTCTAACAGTCTTTGGTCGGTCATTTCCACTACTGATACCATGCATTAGATTCATAGCTTTATCAGTACTGATTACCAAAATAATTCCTCAACCTACTCACAAAAATGCAATTCCAGTCTGATTCTCTTTTGGAGAATGGCCCTCAGAATTTGTTTTCATTCACCTGCAAGAGCATTACTGAAGCCAGGCATCGGTCCCAGGTGGGGAGGTTTGGTTTGGGGTAAAGTCAGTGCTCTGTGTAGTTCTTCCACACCAACTGAAACCACCATATCTTCTGATCTTGCTTTTTTCAGGGATACTGTCATTTATTCCACTTCTTTAGGAGAAAACTGTAAAGCTACAGCATGCCCGAGTTTATATAATTGTGGCAACAGTCTAATGAAGAATGACAATTTGGTGGGATGGTCAGGTGTTCATATAGCTTTGGTTGATAAGTGTGTCATGTTGACAATTTTGGAAATGACAGAATCTGATGAACCTTGATGTTCTGTTCTTTTCCTTCAGCACTGTTTCAAACCTCAATGACTGTTTACATATACACAATATTACATTTTTGTGCTTATTCTGAAAATGATGATATTCGTACGAAATGGTTTACATGACTAAAGCAAAAATCAACATGTTTACCTGTGCACCCAGCCTTGCAACCTGCAGTGTAGTTGGGTTTGATTTGTGTACAACGCACAGACCTGATTGTAAACAGGAAGAGGCCATCCTCAGATTTACATACTTACAAAGTATGCAAACAGGCCCATTGTAATGCCCATATTTATTTGTTAGCAGCTGGACTTATTTCATATTTTGAGGTCCATTATTTAGAACATGTTTTATCATTGTATTTTAGCGAGACAGTGTTACGGTGTTAGGCTCAGAAGCCAGGGGCAGAAGCCGCCAATGCCCCCCCACATCCATCAAAAAAAAAAGAGGGGGGGGGAGAACAACCAGTGAGCATTGCTTGGATACGAGACACACCCTTAGCCTGCCTATATCACAGCAATACGGACGCGATTCCCTTCTCTAACCCCGTTTGGAAGGAAAACGCTATAAACATTAGTGAAGGTAAGCTACTTAGCATCGCCCAATTTATGTTTTTTTTCCTGGTTACTGGATGCCGAATGTAATTTTGGACTGATGGTGTGGTTTGCTGTGATTCAGAGGGCCATTGTTTGGGCTGTTTTCATATTAAGCAAAGCAGTTTATATGGAACAAGCGCCACTGATACTGTCTCTATAGTGTATATACCTATGTATTTAAAATTATATTTAAATGTACAGTATTGAAATTGTTTATTTTGGGTATGATAATTTTTAAACATCAGTGTCAGAACAGTAGACCCAGAAAGCTCAGCTAATGTTTATTATTATAAGGGATTAACAAAGACCGATTTTGAGCCTGTAATTCACACTTAAATCAAATGATATTTTTTTGTGAATATTAAATTAAACTGTGCTCAGTATTTATCTCACGAAACGGTTCACTTTCTTCCAGTACGTTTTATTAAATAGCAGTAATTAGGCCGGTGTTAGGGTGGAGACGTGCGCGCCTTCACTGCGCGGTCGCGTGGTGCGCATGATGGCCGCCTCGTGTCCACTGCGTCCCTCTGATGCGTCGCTTGTGCACCAGCTCAAGGCCCGCACAGCGTCCTGTATGTGTACACGGAAGAGCACAAGAACCGACGCGGCTTCGCGCAACGCAGACGTTCGCACAGATGAATGCGTGCGCGCGGCCGCATGGTGCCGTGCGCACACGAATATGCTGCGTCTGGGGATGTGATTTAAACAGAGTCAGTAGATGTAAACATTGTGTACACAACACGTGTGTACTGTGCTGTGCTTTCTATTGGTAATGATAACAACAATTACGTACACGACGCAGCAGTTCGGCCACGCAAACGCGTGATTCAACACCAAAAGGTCCGCGTGACGTCCGTGCGGGGTTGAACTGCGCATGTGTCGCAACTAAAATGGAAAGTGAATTCGAGGCAATAATGGGGGAAGAGGTCTGTCTCTCACCGCAGTTCTACAGTCATTCTTTAGAATAAAGAAGAAAATGCCTGTTGACAGGAATGGAAGTATTTATGAGATGGATAGTTTTGTAAAGATAAATATGATGACTAACCCTGCCAGCACAGTGGTGGGCCGATGGTAAGGTGCTGGATTACTGATAGTAAGGTTGGGGGTTTCGCGGTTGTCACTGCTGTCCTCCCAGTGCACTAAGCGGGTTATCAAAGACCGGCCATGTCTCTCACTGTTTGTGGTGGGAGGCTCACGTAAAAGAACCATATCAGCATGTTTCTGGCCCACAATGGCCTGGTGAGATGTCCAGGGTGTACTCTGACCTCACCCAGTGTTGGCTGAGATGGGCACCAGCCTCCCTGCGACCCTAATTAGGATTAAGAGGTTCAGAAAATAAATGAATGAACTCTACCAATAACTGATACACAACTGGATGATTCCATTGTGCATTTACATAAACTTTTGGATTTGATGGCCAATACATTTTCCCAACAAACAATATTATAGCATTAAAATGATATTAAAAACTGATGTCTATAAAGACTTTATATATAATGAATATTTTAATATAAATTATGGTACGTCTTCTTCTTTCTTCTTTTCCTTTCGGCTGTTCCTTTCAGGGGTCGCCACAGTGAATCATCTGCCTCCATCTCACCCTGTCCTTTGCATCTTCTTCTCTTATACCAGCTACCTTCATGTCCTCCTTCACCACATCCATAAATCTTCTCTTTGGTCTTCCTCTAGGCCAGTGTTTCCCAACATTTTTGAGCCAAGGCACACCTTTTACATTAGAAAAATCACGAGGCACACCACGGAACAAAAATGATACTGCCCTCTAGCAGAACAGCACTGCTACTACACGTTAAGTGAAATCGGTTGATCTTCCGCGGCACACCTGATGATTTCTCACGGCACACTAATGTGCCCCTATCCCTCCTCTGTACATGTCCAAACCATCTCAATCTAGCCTCTGTGACTTTGTCTCCAAAACGTCTTACATGTGCTGTCCCTCTGATGTTCTCATTCCTGATCCTATCCATCCTCGTTACTCCCAAAGAGAACCTCAACATTTTCATCTCTGCTACCTCCAGCTCTGCCTCCTGTCTTTTCCCCAGGGCCACTGTTTCTAACCCATACAACATCGCTGGCCTCAACACCGTCTTGTACAAATTATGGTACGTACTATAATTAAATAAAAATATTCATTCATTTCATTCCATCATTTTCTGAAACTAATTCTAATTAGAGTTGTGATGATGCTGGCACCCATGTCAGCCAACTGTGGGCGAGGGTATAATACACCCTGCACACCTCGCCTGGCCATCAGTGGGAAGAAACACACTGACGGCTATGCAGCTGCTCTTGATGAAAGTCAGCAATGATTATTCTACACGAATCTCCACCACAGACAGTGAGAGACATGGTGGGCCTTTGATAACTCAGTTAGCTGCACAGGGGGTAAATACAAATACTATATTTATGATATTTGGATGAACTTACAGTATCTGACACTGATGGAGGCTTTTGGGAAAGTGGATATATTAAGTGCCATAGGTATGGATGCATGATGATTAGATATGCAGCAAAGTAAGAACTTGGATGTTATGTTTTTCCTTTCGGCTGTTCCTTTCCGGGGTCACCACAGCAAAACATCTGCCTCCATCTTCATGGAAGTCATATTAATGATTCAC
The DNA here is from genome assembly GCA_024760905.1 of Plotosus lineatus. Classification (NCBI taxonomy): domain Eukaryota; kingdom Metazoa; phylum Chordata; class Actinopteri; order Siluriformes; family Plotosidae; genus Plotosus; species Plotosus lineatus. The sequence continues at coordinate 3,846,151 of CM045739.1, forward strand.
ATGTTTGATTTGGCATAGGATTTTACGTCAGATGCCCTTCTTGACACAACCCTGAGCAAGGGGTAAAAACACGCTGACGGCTTTGCAGCTACTCTTGACGAAAGTCAGCAATGGTTCACCATAGACAGTGAGAGACATGGCCGGCCTATCCAAGTTAAACTATTGATATAAAGGGGGCATTCTAGCCTTACCAACGGATGCCATGTAACAGGACTGAAAATAGAGGAAGTGTCGGTGGATCTTTACAGTGAAAAGCTGTGTGTTTTGGTACTGCTCTTGAATATTGTTTGGGATAGTTTTATCAGATCACAGTACAAAGAATGTAACCATTCAATTCATTTTAATAGAGTTTTATTTGTATAGCACTTTTTTACAATTAAGTAATTACAGCTTTTTACAAAGTAAAAAAAAAGCATTTTACAAAGTAATTACAGCTTTAAAAAGTAAAAAAGAAAAAGATTATATTTTTGATTAAAAAATGTATTAATCATATAGTACATGTCTTATGAGAAATTCTGTAGTGAAAGTGGCAAGGAAAAATACTCCCTGAGACAATACAAGAATGAAAACTTGAGACTCAGAAGGGAAACCCAACATCTATATATTCCTTTTGGCGTTTTCCCTTTTTCAGGGGTCGCCACAGCGAATGATTCGTCCGTTTAATTTGGCATATGTTTTTATGTCAGATGCCCTTCCTGACACAACCCTTTAAAAGAATGAATGAATGAATGAAGTTTAACGGCACTTTCAACACATATAGTGTGTTATATTGTGCCAAACATGGTTATTTTATATTAAGTATAATGACTAAGAGTTCAATTTCAAATAGCAAATGAAGCTAAGGTAAACCTTCTTTTCTTCGAACAATCAATTTTCACATGAAACCCAATCGAAAGGTAAAAAAGTAATATTAATAAAAACGAGTCTGGCTAAGAATGTGCATTCCTATACATTTCCAACCAACAGTAAAATTCTGTTGTTATTTAGGCTGAACTGCAGCACTCCAGCAATAGAATTCATGCTAACTTCTTCTTTTCCTTTCGACTGTTCCCTTCAGGGGTCGCCACAGCAAATGATCTGCCTCCATCTCTCCCTATCCTCTGCATCTTCTACTCTTACTCCAACGACCTTCATGTCCGCCTTCACCACATCCATAAATCTTCTCTTTGGTCTTCCTCGAGACCTTCTGCCTGGTTGTTCCAGCCTCAGCATCCTATTACCAATATACTCACTATCCCTCCTCTGTACATGTCCAAACCATCTCAATCTAGCCTCTCTGACTTTGTCTCCAAAACATCTAACATGTGCTGTCCCTCTGATGTACTCATTTCTGATCCTATCCATCCTCGTTACTCCCAAAGAGAACCTCAACATTTTCATCTCTGCTACCTCCAACTTTGACTCCTGTCTTTTCCCCAGGGCCACTGTCTCTAAACCATACAACATTCCTGGCCTCATCACCGTCTTGTACACTTTTCCCTTCATTCTTGCCGATACTCTCCTATCACACATCACACCGGACACTTTTCTCCATCCATTCCAACCTGCCTGCACGCGCTTCTTCACCTCTTTTCCACACTCTCCATTGCTCTGGATTGTTGAGCCTAAGTACTTAAAATCCTCCACCTTCTTTATCTCTGCCCCCTGTAACCTCAAAGTTCCTCTTGGGTCCTTGTCGTTCACACACATGTATTCTGTCTTACTAAGACTAACCTTCAATCCCCTCCTTTCCCGGGCATACCTCCACCTCTCTAGATTTTCCTCCACTTGGTCTCTGCTCTCACTACAGATCACGATGTCATCTGCAAACATCATAGTCCATGGAGATTCTTGTCTCACCTCGTCTGTTAGCCTGTCCATCACCATAGCAAACAAGATGGGGCTGAGAGCTGACCCTTGATGCAGTCCCACCTCCACCTTGAACTCTTCTGTCACACCGACAGCACACCTCACCACTGTCTTACATTTCTCATACATGTTCTGCACCATTCTAACATACTTCTCTGTCACTCCAGACTTCCTCATACAATACCACAGTTCTTCTCTCGGCACCCTGTCATATGCTTTCTCCAGATCCACAAAGCACAATGCGGCTCCTTCTGACCTTCTCTGTACTTCTCTATTAACATCCTCAAAGCAAACACTGCATCTGTGGTGCTCTTTCTTGGCATGAAACCAAACTGTTGTTCACAAATGCTGACCTCTGCCCTTAGTCTTGCTTCCACTATTCTTTCCCATAGCTTCATTGTATGGCTCATCAACTTTATCCCTCTGTAGTTGCCACAACTCTGTATGTCTCCCTTGTTCTTAAAAATGGGCACAAGCACACTTCTCCTCCATTCCTCAGGCATCTGCTCACTCTCTAAGACCTTGTTGAATATTCTTGTCAGAAAATCTACTGCTACCTCCCCTAGACACTTCCATACCTCAACTGGTATGTCATCAAGGCCAACTGCCTTTTCACTCTTCATCCTCTTCAATGCCCTCCTCACTTCTCCCTTACTAATCTTTGCTACTTCCTGCTCCTCGACGGTCACCCCTTCTACTCTTTTTTCTCTCTCATTTTCCTCATTCATCAGCTCTTCAAAGTACTCTTTCCATCTTCCCAGCACACTTCTGTCATCAGTCAATACATTTCCCTCTCTGTCCTTTATCACTCTAACTTGCTGCATGTCTTTCCCATCTCTATTTCTCTGCTGTGCTAACCTATATAGATCATTTTCTCCCTCCTTACTGTTCAACCTATCATACAAGTCATCATACGCCCTCTGTTTGGCCTTTGACACTGCTACCTTCGCCTTACGCTGTGTCTCCCTGTACTCCTGTTTACTCTCTTCGGTCCTCTCAATGTCCCACTTCTTCTTGGCTAACCTCTTCTTTAGTACACACTCCTGCACTTCCTCATTCCACCACCAAGTTTCCTTATCTACTTTCCTTCCAGAGGACACACCAAGTACTCTCCTACCGGTCTCCCTGATCACATTGGCTGTGGTTGTCCAGTCCTCTGGAAGCACTTCCTGACTACCCAAAGCCTGTTTCAACTCCTCCTTGAAGACAACATGACACTCTTCCTTTTTCAGCTTCCACCACTTTGTCTTCTGCTCTGCCGTTGCCTTTTTCACCTTTCTCACCATCAGTGTCATCCTGCACACCACCATCCTATGCTGTTTGGCAACACTCTCACCCACTACTACTTTGCAGTCACTGACTTCCTTCAAATTACATCGCCTACACAAGATGTAGTCTACCTGTGTGCTCTTACCTCCGTTTTCATAAGTCACCCTATGCTTCTGTTTCTTCTTGAAGAAAGTATTCACCACAGCCATTTCCATGCAAAATCTATCAACATCTGTCCTTCTGTGTTCCTGTCCTGGATACCAAACCTGCCCATCACTTCCTCGTCCCCTCTGTTGCCTGCACCAACATGTCCATTGAAGTCTGCTCCAATGACCACTCTTTCACCTCTGGGGGTACTCTGCATCACTTCATCTAACTCACTCCAGAATCTCTCCTTCTCTTCTAGCTCACATCCTGCCTGTGGGGCATAAGCACTAACAACATTGACCATCACACCTTCAATTTCTAACTTGAGACTCATCACTCTGTGTGACACTCTTTTCACTTCTAGAACATTCCTGACAAACCCCTCCTTCAAGATGACTCCTACTCCATTTCTCTTCCCATCCACACCATTATAAAACAGTTTAAACCCTGCTCCTAAGCTTCTAGCCTTGCTACCTTTCCACCTTGTCTCCTGAACACACAGTATGTCCACCTTCCTCCTCTGCATCATGTCAGCCAGCTCCCTATCTTTTCCTGTCATAGTTCCAACATTCAAAGTCCCCACTCTCAGTCCTAGACTCATGCCTTTCCTCTTCTCTCTCTGCCTACGGACACGCCTCCCGCCTCTCCTTCTTCGACGTCTTCGACCAACAGTAGTCTAATTTCCATCAGCACCCTGTTGTTTAACAGCACTGATGGCGGTTCGTTGTTAACCCGGGCCTCGACCGATCCGGTATGAATTCTGTATTGATCATTTGCATTTTTAAATGTGGCAGAAGTTTTATGCCGGATACCCTTCCTGTCGCAACCCTCTGCATTTATCCGGGCTTGGGACCGGCATAAGGGGGGAGAGACACTGGTTAGTGCCCCCCCAGCCGAATTCATGCTAACGATACCACAAATTCAGAATTTATAAAACATTTCAATATCTTTTAAAAACTGCAGGATTACTGAAGCATGAAATTTAGTAAAAAGATCATACAAGTTGTTATCGTTAAAATGCTCGTACCTAGTCTCAGCAAAATCTGTGCGATCTATTAAAATTTGTTTGACTGTCAAGGGGTACTGAACAGTGTCTCACACACAGGCGCAGGCTCCCCTTTCAATAAATAGCTGTGTGTAATGTAGGTGTGGCCAATACGAGTCCCGGCCAACACTACTACTTCTCTTCTACTCGTTTTACTTGAGTAAGAATATAAACTTTTTACACCGGGCTTTATGAGATGAAGGTTACTGTTAGTCTCTTCATCCCACTGGCTCTGCCACTGACTAAAAAAAAAATTATTTACACGACACTTTACGTCAGTTTAGGGGACCTTGTTCTCAGAAACATGATGATTAAGAGCTTCCTTCGCTAGTTTATCGGCCTTTTCATTACCTTTGATGCCAACATGACTGGGGCACCAAGCAAACACTATATTTTTTCCACCCTCAATGAAATCATGGCACCTTTATAACTCTTTAAAAGTGTAGGGTTATCAAAATCATTTCCCTGTAAGGCAGTTAAGCTCGACAAAGAATCTGAAAGAAAAAAAAAAAAATCGTTTACATCGTAAGAAGACACAACATCAAGTGCATGCAGAATCACCCGCAATTCTGTAAAAATAGAAGTTCCATCCAAAAGTCGGACCTGGACATTCAAACCATTGGTGACTGTAGTGGCTGCTACGCTTGTTCTCCTTAGAGCCATCTGTATAAATAGCCCTAAAGTCCCTATATAGATCTCTCAGTTGACCAAACATTATCTGAAACACTGAAGGATCTGAAGAATTTTTAGGAAATTCAGATAATGACAGATTTAAATGTGGTCTCTTTAATTTCCAAGGTGGCATATCAGGTATATCATATGGTTCTATATTCTTGAGATCTGGACACACAGCTTTAAGTGAATCTTGAATTCTCAAAGCAAATGGATGAGTAGCTGTTGGTTTGCTTTCGTAGGACCTTGTGTTTCTGGTTTGAAAGGCTAGCTCATATGTAGGATTGTCCTTGTTTGCCCTCAGTTTTATAGTATATTGAAGGGCGAGTTTTTCTCTACGCAAATGTAATGGTACTTCATTTGCTTCAACATGCAGACTAGGAATAGAAGAAGTTCTGAAGGCTCCTAGGCTGATTTTTAAGCTTGGTTTTGGATGACACAACCCTTTAGCAAGGGACAGAAACACACTGACGGCTTTGCAGCTCCTCTTTACGAAAGTCAGCAATGGTTCTTTTACATCCCTCACACTATGGTGTGAGACATTTTAAGGATAGTGAGAGACATGGCCGGCCTTTGATAACCCAGTTAGTGCACTGGGGTGGGACATTGACAACCTTGTGTAGAGTGGGACTCAAACCCCCAACATTAGGATCAGCAATCCAGTGCCCTTTACCACCAGGCCACCTCTACCCCAGAAGGGAAACCCAACATAATTTGGAAAAAACAACCTAAAAATAAAATCCCTGTAGCCAAAACTTCATAATAGTTTAATAAGAAGTCTCGTTGGTTATCTTATAACTATAATTGGAGTTGTATCCATATCACTTCAGTAAAATAGTTTTTATTATCAGTAAGAGCAACGTGCTTGTAAAATGAGAACTCCAACCAGTAGTAGCATATCAGGATGGATCCAGGATAGAGCTTTAGAGAGCAGAGGGAATAGGATCACTGGTATCTAAGAAGTAGCATGTGTATCTCAACAAACCACAGTGTACCTCAATAAACATTGTTGTTTCTCCTTTGAGGTCAAAGATGACCATGACTTCATATCAGATAAATGATCCGTGGCTGTGGGTGCAGAAATGACTAGTAAGGCCAATCCGGGTGGGTGCTGCAATGGAAGTGAAGGCAGCACGAGCTTTGCGCGATGCGTGTTTCTGCTATTCCTCTGCAGTTTGTCACTCCTCTGCTGCAAGACTTTGCTTAGCCAAGCTGAGTGGTTGGTAGCAAGCTGAAAAGACCATGCTGAAGAGCCTCGTGGCAAGAGCCTTGTTTCATGCCGTTTGTCACTGCAAAAGCCTCTGACTCATCTCCCTCATCCAATACTTTCACCATCATGCCATCATGGAGCTGCCGAATGATCATAATGAACTTGTTTGAGCAGCCAAACTTCTCCATTATCCTCCATAAGCCATCTCTGCAGACCAAGTTGAAAGCCTTTGCCAGATCAACAAAGCTCATAAAGAGGGTGCTGTGCTGCTCTTGGCATTTTTCCTGGAGTTTGCGTGCAGCAAATATCATCATGTTGACTGTTTCATGTTCGGCACAAAAGCCACACTGACTTTCTGGGAGGAGACCCTGCTCAAGATGCTGGAAGAGACAGTTCAACAGGACATGGGCTAGGATCTTCCCAGCTATGGACAGGAGAAAGATGCCTCGATAATTGTTGCAGGACTGGCAGTTGCCTTTCCTCCTGTAGATGTAGACCATGGTGGCATCGTTCAGCTGTTGCGGGACCTTCCCTTCACTCCACATGAACTGGAAGTGCTCTGTCAGTTTCTGCATCAAGGCTGGTCCTCCTGCTTTGTATACCTCCACAGGGATTTCATCTATGAAGAGATTGTTGAGGTTCTTGTTGATCTCCACTTGAGGTAGGCGGGCGATGGCCTCATCGTTAATCATGGAAGGGCGGTTCAGGACCTGGTTGAAGTATTCAGCCCACCTCTCCAGAACCTGCTTATTCAGCTTCTGGAGGGGGGAGGAACCAGTGGACTGAGGTCCGTGCACAGTCTTTAAGGCATCATAGAAACGCTTAGTATCATGACTGTCCACATAACCCTGTATTTCTTCGACCTTCTTGCTGTACCATGAGTCCTGCGTCTCGTGGAGTTTCTTTAGTACCTTGCTTTTTATGCTAGCAAAGGCGACTTTCTTTGCTTGTGAAGAGGGTCATTCTGATATGCTCTGAACAGCTGGTGTTTCTCTGACAGGAGTATCTGTATCTCCTCATTGTTCTCATCGAAACAGGGCTGGTGCTTGTGGGCTGCTGGTGTCTAGTTCTTCATAGAACTTGTCCTTGATGTCCATTGGGTTATTCATTATTCAAGCATATGCACTGATCCACGTTACACTTTTCTTGTTTCCAAGCAGGAGCTAAAGTTAATACTTTCTGGGAGTTTCATTAGTTTCCAGGTAAGGTGGGATCTGATGACAAATCCAACACCTGCCTCTCACCGTTTGGTGCTACTGCGTCCACTCCAGAAAAAGTTATACCCACTACCATGCTCTGTGAGCTGGCCCCTTGTCTGTAAGGCGTGTTTTGCTGAGGGCTGCTATGTCAACATTGTAGTGAGCTAGTTCTTTGGTTCTCCTCAGAAAGTTCTCCTTTCTGGTCTATCTGCCTTGGTGTTATCCAGCAGAGTTTGCATGTTCCTCATGCCAAGGTTGAGTACCTCCACTTGTTTCATCTTTCTTGTTGTTCAACTGCTTTTAGAGATCCTTGTCAGACGCAGTTTGTTGGCCAGGATAGCGTGAAACAGGCTGTTTAGAGCACCTTTTCTAGCCTCTTCCTCCATGGAGATGAGCAGAATGAATCCTAAAGAGGCCTGCTCAGTCACCCAGAATGCTACCGAACTCCACTGCTGCTTCAGTCGTGTAGAGAACGACCCTTGAATTTAAGAGAGGGAGAGTTGCACAGATCATCAGCCTCACTCTTTCACCCCGGTCTCTGTGAGTCCAGTGACACGACATAGTCGAGATGGCTGGAGATAGGTCAGGATGCAGTGGATAGCCAGTAGTGTCCTGTGTGTCTTATTGTGCCTCGGTTGGGCTCCACAACACTTTGCTGGGTCTGCTTTCTTGTCTGCCAAACCAGTTGGTGGTTTCTTCCACACAATCAGCCAGACCCAGTCGTCGCATGGGTAGGTAGACAGCTCCTACTCTTACCGACTGTCTTATGGCATGCACGCATGACAGTGGAGACTCATGGTGACTGGGACGCCAAACCCCACCAAAGGTCCAAAAGACCTGCCCCCTGTCCTTAGGCTTGATAGTTCTACTTCAACAAAGCCAAGATTATTGAATTACAACTATTCAAGTATTCAAGGACTCATTTAAATAAATGGTCTGTGTTCCTATCCATGACAAACATGACATTAGTAGGGGATACCTTCACTATATACTTTCTGGATCCCTCCTCCAATTCACACCTTAAGGAAGCCAGAAACTACAGCTGATTAAGCACTACAGAGCTGGCTAAGAATCCTATGCTGGAAAATATAAGTACAACTGAAGCAAGCAAACAATTATACAAAAGTCAAAATCCTACTTTACCAGAAGAGAACAAATCCAAGATAGAACTGAAAGCACTTTAAAAACTGATGCAGAGATACCTGCACTATATAATTTCTGGGTCCTGCCCCCAATTCACACCTTAAGGAAGCCCAAAACTGAAGGCTCAAAAAGCATAAAGTAATGTTAAAACCTGACCTGAAATATATTTGAAAAGTTCTATTTATTTGAATGGATGTATACATGTGGAGCTAAGATGCCTAATAGTGGACATATCACATTGTCTCTAATATTAGACATACCATAATTGACGTAATAAGCGGCCTGCTCCAATAAGCGCCCCTGTGAAACAGGCTGTTTATAAAACAGGAAAATATTTTGCTGTTCCCTTGGTAAATGTCCAACAAGACGACCCATTAAAAACTGCTTCAGCAAAACTATGGGACGCTCTGAATAAATGACGTGATAAGACATTCCTGGCCATGTGCTTTGTGACGTGCCATGTGCTAAAGTTGACATTCATGTTGATTGGCTCGATTTTTCATCAGGGGAAAATATTTAAAGGAACAGCACCGGGAGGGAAAATTAAAGGTTTGGTTTTAGTTGTTGTTGTTTTTTTTAAATTATGCTGTTTTCTGTTTATTTTCAGCTTTCATGTAAGTAATTTGGTTGATACCACAAAATGAATAACATAAATACCAGTAAAACTCTTTTATTGTTCTGTTATTATTCATGTTTGCCACCTCGATGGTAAGCACTTACCGTTCCACTCCGCCGGTATATTTTAATAAGTGCCCTGCAGTTATGTCTGCAGTGCTTGAAGGTATGAAAGAGTTTAATTCTAAAAAAAATAGTTATTACTATCTGACACTTATGTCGTGTTATTTAGTATAGTATCCTGATTAATAAGACACTGTTCTAGAAAAGTTAGCTTTATTATGTAGATTTTAGAGAACTAGTATAATAGTAAAATTTCTATTTTATCTCAGGTGGGCGAAGACTTGGGCCCTGAACAGCCTACCAACCTATCATAGTGCCTACCTCTATGCAACCATTCACTCACACATAGGAGCCATTTGGAACAGCCAGTTAACCTGATTTGCATATGTAGACTTTGGGAGGAAACGCATGCAAACACAAGGAGAATATGAAAACTTTATTCAGACACACCCTCATAGAGCCCAAGACAAACACTCAGGACCTTGTTGATGTAAGGTGAACATGCTAAACATTACTCCACCAAGACGCTCAAGAAAAACTCTATTTTTATTAAAAAAATCTGGACTGCAGCAAGTAAGTAGGTAGGTGTAGGAATTTTCTCAGTAGAAGTTCCTAGTTAAATCTGCACGATCTGGATTCCTGTATCTCAACGTCTGAGAGCGCTCCGGGAGCAACAGACAAGCAACCACACGAGTGAAATCAGTCTGGTTTATTCATCGGAAGCTCATCGAACACATGCAGTGTCCGATTATTTATACAGAGGGACGTGCGTGCAAAGCAGTAATTTCATGTTCATAAAACATTAACATATATGTTTGTGCACTGCGGCACGTAACACTTGGGGATGTGCATGCAGAGTAGTAATTACGTTGTCACAAAGCATTTCCATATACATGTTTGTGCCCTGCGGCGCTTAACACTTGGCTAATTACATTTCAAAGCAATTCCTCATTGTTATACATTGTTACTTTCCGAATCCCACACCCGAACCGAAACACGACACAGGAACACCCACCCAACAGTTTCATGTGCCTAGCGCACATGTCACAATTACAAGTAGAACAGGAAGCTTTATATGTATATATAGCAGTGATAATCCTCTGATAGTGGGCCTTGAACCCAAACCTTGGGATCAGTAATCCAGCACCCTACCACTGGACCACCACAGGGCTACCACTGGACCACCACAGGGCTACCACTGGACCACCAAAGGACTACCACTGCCCCAAGAAGTATATTGTAAAACTCTGAAAAAAAAAGGGAATAAGGAGTATAGTGGATCCAATGTAAATGCAGAATAAAGTTCAATAAGCAAACGAGGAAACAAATTAAACCATACCAAGACATAGGAACTAGACTATAACGTATGAAAGGAACAGGAGCCCACCAAGATTACTACAATATGTTTTCTAAACAGAAAACAGCTGTGAGGGATTATGAAATAAGACATTGTGCTGAGATTACTGGTAAGTGTAGTCCTATATGGCCATTCTGAGGCACAATGTTTGATGCTGACATCGAAGACCCCACCTTCTCAGGAGCAGCTTTAGACATTCCAAACCTAGCCCCAAGGCAGTTCTGGATCAGTGACCTCTAGGCATACAGTTGAGATACCTACAATCGATAAGGCTTTGTTCATGTTCCCAAAAATTGCTGTGGCCACCAGAGTGGACCAAGCCATAAGGGTAAGCAAATCTGGGGAGAAACCTGAGGGGAACCCAGGGAGCACTACAATGAACATGACAAAGGGGCAGTGATGACTGCAAGGCTTAAGGCAAAATGAAGCTGTTTCCGAAGCATTGTTGAGGGAACAGCCAATCAGCCTAATGTGCATATCTTTGAACCCTAGGAGCAAATCAGATTACCTGGAGGTAACCCATGCAAGGATAGGGAAAACATGTAAGCTCCATACAGAAGAGCCCTCACTGACTCACAGAATTGGATCCAGGACCTTTCAAATGTGATGCGGACATGATAACCATTACGTCACAGTGCTACCACCATTTAGAAGACACTAGGGAATATTTTAGGGCCAAATATGGGGAATTATTTAGTGTTTCAAGTTTTAATTACAATAGGCTATAAAGGCAATCAAGATTTTTACCAGTTCGCTTTTGTGCAGAATAGGGTATGATGAAGGAATAAGATGCCTGGAATCACTAAACTGAAGGCCCGAGTTGCTGAACTTGTTGTGCTATCTGAAACTTGAGGCCCTAAATGGTGTTGGATATTGAGTTAATATGCATTTCATGATAACAAAAAAATTAGTTTGGATCCATCATCTAAGGCAGAGGCTCCAACCCTGGTCCTGTTGGAACCCAAGCCTTGCACATTTTAGTGTTTCCCAACATACCTGATTTAACCAATAAACTAATTATCAGAGCTTCTTGACTTGAAGTGAGTGAAAAAGAGAAGGAAAAACACTGAAATGTGCAGGATAGGTGACCAAGGTTGGGAATCACTAATTAAAGGAACCTTGAGCCAGGAAATACTGTAGGTGGCAGTAATGCAGGATAGCTGTGAGCAAATAAGGAAGAAGAAGAAGAAGAAATATTGTCCACGTTTCCTTCCTACCATTCCTGTTCTTCTTTTGTTACAAACTGCTTTGTACATGTTGAGGCATTGTCAGTAAGTACTTACTTTTATATACAGTACCATTGGAATACAATGTTACTACGGTAAGTCATTTTCTTGTTTTCAAACTTAACATTTCAAAATAGTTGCCAAATAGTTGTATGTTTTCCCAAAGTATTACTGTAAAAATCACCTTATACTGTCGGCCTTTGTTACTAAGAAATACTGTATATGAAAACAACAGGCATATAGTCTTTATCTTCAATAAATACAAAAGTTACCATGGATTCTGTTTTGTGAAATCGCGAGTTACTTTTATAACATGGTTGTTGTATTGTAGACAACAGGATTTCTGTAAATAACTTGCTGTTTCTTGTATTGCTTGCTGATATTTTTCATAAGTTGTTGGCATTTTGTTCACTGAAATGCCAAACAACTACAAGTAACAGAAGACAGATCACAAGTTTAGTCGTTCTCCAATCGTACTTCAAAATAAGACCATCGTCGTCGTCGTCTATGGTTCTGTCATGTAAATATACCCCTCTTTATAAATGCTCCCATAGTCATTTGCAGCCAAATGATTGACATGTCAGAGAGCCAGCCGGTCTCCAGCTGTTAGCTAGTTATGTGCGGAGTTGGCAGGGTGTGAGGAGCAAACGAATGAGTTAGCACGCTAGAGTCGCGGCATCTCCACCACAACTTGGACACCCAGAGATTCTGGCGATATGCTGGCCCCAAATTTGACTGGCAAGTGGGGTATAAATTTGAGAGGAGGCTAATTTATACATATAAGAACCTTGCTGTTACTATCAGCTTGTTAGGCCTGTTTTTTGATTATCGTATTCATTTGCTATGTATCAGTTACAAGGGCAACATGGTGCCATTGTGGTTAGCACACCTGCCTTGCATCAAGAAGGTTTAAATCCTAGGTTCAGTGAGGATTTTTCCATGTGGAGAAATGTTTTCCCTGTTTGCCTGGATTTCATCCAAGTGCACCAGTTTCATTCGGACCTACACTATAGGCTAATTGGCTGTTCCAAATCACCCCTATTTGTGAGTGTGAAGGTTTTATTGTATGTGTTTTGACCCCGCAATAGACTGCCTTAAGGATTGGGCAGTTTGGTAAATGAATAGATGGATGTATTGGTTAGGTTTATGAGTAATCTGTTTGGATGCCTACAAGACAAAATGTTTTGTTTGTCATCTTGGAAAAAAAAATACTTACAAAACAAATCATAGTATTTTGTAAAAGTGCACATATTTAAGTGAAAACACATTTTATATATACAAAATAATTTTTTATGGTTGGATAGTAATTTTGATTTTGTTTTACTGTGTAGCTGTACCACAATATATGGTAATGTATAATAATCCGAGTCAGAATTATTAAATGTTTTCATTAAACTATTGCACAGTTTAATTTTTTTAATTCTTGGATGCATTTGAATAACTTAGAAAAGGAAAAAACTAAGATCAATCCTGATTTTTCATCAATTAATGGATGGAGTTTACTTGGCTAAAGGGGAAGCATGATCATGGTGACTCAACCATCAGGGTCAGGCTCATCATCAACTGATTCATCATGATCAACCTTCAGGCCCATGCTTACGTATTGACAGCCACAATGTATGCACAACATTAATATGCAAAAGCTCATACAATGTTTAGAAAGAATGAAAATGCACTTGAAATTAGACAAACTCATAAGAGAAGAGACCAACTAACAAAACAAATCTGGAGTAAAGTTTGGCAAGCGGTTCAAGGCAATGAGTCAAGATTGCAAGTGGAAAGAAATATATATGCATCCAGTCCTCATTTGTCTTGCCAGAAGAGCATCTCTAGGTAGGGGTACATATAACCGTATCTTGGCAGCCGGAAACTCCAGGAATGTTGGACTTTGCTGAATAATGAGCCCATCAAGAACTTGCTAACAGACGATTACACTTGTCAATCAAACATTGAAACCACCTGCCTGTTTTTGTGTAGTTTGCCAAAGCAGCTCTAATACACCAAGCCACTGTATTCGCAAAGCCTCTGAGGATGTGCTGTAATACGCAGTACAATTCAAAACACATCCTTTAATTTCTTTAAATCAAAAGTGGGGCTTCCATATTTTAGATTTGTTTGTCCAGCACCTTCCTGAGGAATATGAGGCCAAGTTCCCCAAATGCATTCCTGAATAGATTTTGTTGAATGATACTGCACATTATCTCTCTGGGAATACAAGTGACATTAGGGAATGACAAAAAGGACTATACTTGGTCTCCAACAATGTTTAGGGACCAAGGATGTGTCAAAATAGTATCCACATGAAGTCTAGGACCAAATGTCATCCAGCAGAACATTGCCCAGAACATTTCACTGCTTCTGGTAGCTTGTCTACATTGGATACTTCATCATGTTGTGATCGAGTCACCATGAAATCAATGTAGATGCACCCATCAGACCATGCCACTTTCTTGTATTGCACCATGTTCCAGTTTTTTGACCAGTGTAGAATCCTGAACAGGGGTCAAACATGCGAACTCTCACTGGTCAACCTCACATGCAGCCATCTGCTCAACACTGTTCTGACACCTTTGTATCATAGTTGCATTAACTTTTTCAGCAAATTGTTTGCTTCAGTGTTATCAGACCCTATGGGCTAGTCTTCATTCCCAATACCATCAGTTAGCCCAAGGTGTGACTCTGTTCTTGGTTAATTATTTGTCCTTCCTTGTACCTCTTGTGGTAGGTAAAAACAACTACTTGGAAAACCTTACAAAACCCGTTGCTTTTGATATGCTCTGAATCAGTCATCCAGCCATGATAATTTGGCCTTTGTCAAATTCACTCAGATTCTTGCCTATTTTTTCTTTATTCATATACTCCAACACCAAATGCTGACTCTTACTTGCAGCCCAATGTATCTCATCCTATAATAGATGCTCATGTAATGAGATGACTGGGTGACTGATTTTACTCTGTATATGTACTGTACAAAGTTAGAGGTGCTCTTTTTGACAGAGTACATGGTTCCCCCAACCTTTCCAGTTAAGACACTTGAAGTCATAGATCAATTTACCAAACTACCCCTACTCCTTTACTCATATTAGACTTCTGAGTTGGAAACCAAACAGTAGACTGCCCAGCTCATGAGCCCAAATCATTTAAATTTTTTGTGAGGGCACTCAATGCTGCTATGGCAAGATGATGCCCAGCTACCTGTATTGCTCATACTATAAATCCACCACTGACTCAAAGTGTAGCTCTAGTCAGGGCATTGAAAAAGTTAGTTGAGCCCCTAAGGTTATTGAGTCTTCTTTTCCTTTTGGCTGTTCCCATTCAGGGGTCGCCACAGCGAATCATCTGCCTTCATTTTCATGGAAGTTATATTAATGATTCACATATTTGATTTGGCATAAGTTTTTACGTCGGATGCCCTTCTTGACACAACCTTTAGCAAGGGCAGAAACACGCTGATGGCTTTGCAGCCTACTCTTGTTGAAAGCCAGCAGTGGTTCTTTTATATGCCTCACACCATAGACAGTGAGAGACATGGCCACTCTTTGATAACCCAGCTAGCTGCACTGGGAAGACAGGGACAACCTTGTGGCAAGTGGGACTGGAACCCCCAACCCTAGGATCAGCGGTCCAGCACCTTTACCACAAGGCCACCACTGCCCTACCCATAAGGTTATTGAGTATAACCTTTACAAATACAAGTTAACACAATTGAGAGATCTCCTAATTGAATTCTAGGCAGGGCCCCTTTTCAGAACATAGTGGGGAGGAAGACCCCCTTCAATTTTAAGTACTTTTGGAAATAGTGCATGCACTGAAATCCGTGATAACAGTCCTCCGGTCAGGTCCTGATCATAGGTATGCTTGGTTCAATTTTACTTCTAAAAGATGCAGAAAAAGTTCTTCATGGTTTTGTTACCTTTAGGTTGGATTATTGCAGTTCCTTAATATATGGATGTACTGGTAGGTGGTAGGGAGAAGATCCAGTTTGGTCAAAAGGCACTTGCTAGATTTCCTAATTGAACTAAAAGATATTAGCACATCATTCCGTAATCTGTCCATGTGGGGCAGTGGTGGTCTAGTGGTATAGGGTGCTGGATCGCTGTTCTAAAGGTTGGGGGTTCGAGTCCCACTCTCCACAAGGTTGTCACTGTCTCCCCAGTGCAGCTAACTGGGTTATCAAAGGTGGGCCATGTCTCTCACTGTCTATGGTGAGAGGCATGTAAAAGAACCATTGCTGACTTTCGTAAAGAGTAGGCTGCAAGCCGTCAGCGTGTTTCTGTCCCTTGCTAAAAGGGTTGTGACAGGAAGGGCATCCGATGTAAAAACCTCTGCCAAATCAAAACGTGCGAATCGGATGATTCGCTGTGGCGACTCCCGAGTAAAAGGGAAAAAGTCGAAAGGAAGACAGACATTCCTTAATCTGTCCATATTCTATTGGCTCCCAATCTAATTTTCTGATTGTTGAATATTACTATTGACTTATAAATCAAGGGGCAGTGGTGGCCTAGTGGTATAGGGTGCTGGATCGCTGATCTTAAGTTTGGGGGTTCGAGTGCCACTCTCCGCAAGGTTGTCACTGTTCCCCCAGTGCAGCTAACTGGGTTATCAAAAGCCAGCCATGTCTCTCACTATCTATGGTGAGAGGCATCTAAAAGAACCATTGCAGATGTTCAACAAGAGTAGGCTGCAAAGCTGTCAGTGTGTTTCTGCCCTGCGATGGCCTGGCAAGCTGTCCAGGATGTAGTCTGCCCTTGCCTGGAGTCGGCTGGGATGGGTTCCAGCCTCCCCGCGACCCTGATTAAGATTAAGCGGCTACAGAGAATGAACTGAATGAACTTATAAATCACTGAATGATCTCAGCTCAGAGTGACCTTTGGGTATTTTTATGACCTTCTAGACCTACTTCAACCAAAAAGTACAGGTTGTTTGTTGGTACCCATAATGGAGGCTTTAGCAGAGGCCAGAGTCTTTTGTTCTAAGATAAAAACGTATTTGTTTCATCAAGTCTTTTGTTAGTTGTTTTTTTCTTATGTAAATTAGATCTAGATTGGTCACACCCCAGAATAGCTACCTGGGTTATCAAAGGCTGGCCATGTCTTTTGCTGTCTATGGTGTCTGTTGGGAGTTTTTACCCCCGAACCTCGTGGCTCATCAGGCCAGTGCTTATCCCTGGTTTCCGTAGCGTGAAGCGACCAGGAGTTCAAAGTACACGTAACAAGAATTGTTCATTGTTTTAAACATTATGCACCAATGAGAATACCTAATAATGTGTTTCTCTCTTTATGTTGGGCTAAATGCTTTCATGACCTACTGCTCTCCAGAATTGCTTGATCCATCCTGATGCTCTACTTTTAGTTGGAGCTCACATCATTTAGAAACCACTTGCTGCTGATGTGGATGGCCCCATATGCACAGCCTAAAAATACTCTAAAATCATGAAGGTGGCTTTGTTGATTTTATATAATTGTTATAATTGCTTTGTGATTATTATTAATATAATATTTTTATGTTGGTATAAAACTACAATTGCAGCCGTGAGGGGGCACAAGCCAGTGTTCATCCTCACGCCGGTCCCAAGCCCGGATAAATGAAGAGGGTTGCATCAGGAAGGGCACCCAGTGTAAAATTGTGCCAGATTTTCACATGCAAATCATAAAAACAAATATCATACAGGATCGGTCGAGGCCCGCGTTAACAACGACCACCATCAGTGTTGTTAACCATCAGGGTGCTGGTGGAAACTGGGCTACTGTTGGCCAAAGAAGGAGAGGCGAAAGGCGTGTCCGTAGGCGGAGAGAGAAGAGGAAAGGCATGAGGTTAGGATTGAGAGTAGGGACTCTAAATATTGGAACTATGACAGGAAAAGGTAGAGAGCTGGCTGACATGATGCAGAGGAGGAAGGTGGACATACTGTGTGTCCAGGAGACCAGGTGGAAAGGTAGCAAATCTAGATGCTTAGGAGCAGGGTTCAGCTGATTTATCATGGTGTGGATGGGAGGAGAAATGGAGTAGGAATCATCTTGAAGGAGGGGTTGGTCAGGAATGTCCTAGAAGTGAAGAGTGTCAGACAGAGTGATGAGTTTAAAGTTAAAAATTGAAGGTGTGATCAATGTTGTTAGTGCTTATGCCCCACAGGCAGGATGTGAGCTCGAAGAGAAGGAGAGATTCTAAAGTAAGTTAGATGACGTGATGTGGAGTACCCCCAGAGGTGAAAGAGTGGTCATTGGTGCAGACTGCAATGGACATGTTGGTGCAGGCATCAGAGGGGACGAGGAAGTGATGGGCAGGTTTGATATCCAGGACAGGAACACAGAAGGACAGATTTTGCAAAAAGAATGGAAATGGCTGTTGTGAATACCTTCTTCCAGAAGAGACAGGAGCATAGGGTGACTTATAAAAGCGGAGGTAGGAGAACACAGGTAGACTACATCTTGGGTAGATGATGCAGTTTTAAGGAAGTCAGTGACTGCAAAGTAGTAGTGGGTGATTGTGTTGCCAAACAGCATAGGATGGTGGTGTGCAGGATGACACTGATGGTGAGGAAGGTGAAGAAAGAGTGTCATGTTGTCTTCAAGGAGGAGTTGAGACAGGCTTTGGGTGGTCAGGAAGTGCTTCCAGATGACTGGACAACTACAGCTAACATGATCAGGGAGACAAGTAGGATAGTACTTAGTGTGTCCCCTGAAAGGAAAGTAGATAAGGAGACTTGGTGGTGGAATGAGGAAGTGCAGGAGTGTGTACAAAAGAAGAGGTTAGCTAAGAAGAAGCGGAACGTAGAGAGGACCGAAGAGAGTAAACAGGAGTACAGGGAGACACAGCATAAAGCAAAGGTAGCAGTGTCAAAGGCCAAACAGAGGGTGTATGATGACTAGTATGCTAGGTTGGACAGTAAGGAGGAAGAAAATGATTTATTCAGGTTGGCACCGCAGAGAAATAGAGATGGAAGGACGTGCAGCCAGTTAGAGTCATTAAGGAAAGAGTGGGAAATGTATTGACTGATGACAGAAGTGTGCTGGGAAGATGGAAAGAGTACTTTGAAAAGCTGATGAATGAGGAAATTGAGAGAGAGAAAAAAAGAGTAGAAGAGGTGACTGTTGAGGACCAGGAAGTAGCAAAGATTAGTATGGGTGAAGTGAAGAGGGCATTGATGAGGATGGAAGAGTGGAAAGGCAGTTGGTCCTGATGACATACCGGTGGAGGTATGGAAGTGTCTAGGTGAGTTAGCAGTAGATTTTCTGACAAGAACATTCAACAAGGTCTTAGAGAGTGAGAGGATGCGGGAGGAATGGAGAAGTGTGCTTGTGCCCATTTTTTAAGAACAAGGGAGAGTTGTGGCAACTACAGATTACTAAAGTTGATTAGCCATACGATGAAGTTATGGGAAAGAATAGTGGAAGCTAGACTAAGGGCAGAGGTCAGCATTTGTGAACAACAGTTTGGTTTCATGCCAAGAAAGAGAACCACAGATGCAATATTTGCTTTGAGGATGTTAATATAGAGAAATATTGAGAAGGTCAGAGGAAGCTGCATTGTGCCTTTGTGGATCTGGAGAAAGCATGTGACAGGATGCCGAAAGAGGAACTGTGGTATTGCATGCGGAAGTCTGGAATGGCAGAGAAGTATGTTAGAGTGGTGCAGGACATGTATAAGAGGTGTAAGACAGTGGTGAGGTGTGCTGTAGGTGTGACAGAAGAGTTCAAGGTGGAGGTGGGACTGCATCAAGGGTCAGCTCTGAGCCCCTTCTTGTTTGCTATGGTGATGGACAGGCTGACAGACTAGGTGAGAGAAGAATCTTCATGGACTATGATGTTTGCATATGTCATTGTGATCCGTAGTGAGAGCAGAGAACAAGTGCAGGAAAATCTCGAGGTGGGGGTATGCAGTGGAAAGGAGATCCTCAGTAAAACAGAATACATATGTGTGAACGACAAGGACCTAAGAGGAACGGTGAGGTTACAGGGAGCAGAGATAAAGAAGGTGGAGGATTATAAGTACTTAGGCTCACAATCCAGAGCAATGGAGCGTGTGGAAAAGAGATGAAGAAGCGTGTGCAGGCAGGTTGGAATAGTTGGAGAAAAGTGTTTGGTGTGATGTGTGATAGGAAGGTATCGGCAAGAATGAAAGGAAAAGTGTACAAGACGGTGTTGAGGCCAGTAATGTTGTATGGTTTAGAAACAGTGGCCCTGGGGAAAAGACAGGAGACAGAGCTGGAGGTTGCAGAGATGAAAATGTTGAGGTTCTTTTTGGGAGTAACGGCGATGAATAGGATCAGAAATGAGTACATCAGAGGGACAGCACGTGTAAGAGGTTTTGGAGACAAAGTCAGAGAGGCTAGATTGAGATGGTTTGGACATGTACAGTGGAGGGATAGTGAGTATATTGATAGTAGGATGCTGAGGTTGGAACTGCCAGGCAGAAGGTCTAGAGGAAGACCAAAGAGAAGATTTATGGATGTGGTGAAGGAGGACATGAAGGTAGTTGGAGTAAGAGTAGAAGATGCAGAGGATAGGGTGAGATGTAGGCAGATGATTGCTGTGGCAACACCTGAAGGAAACAGTCGAAAAGAAAAGAAGAAGATGTGGACAAATAATGTTTTTATATTTCTGTAAATCTGTACATTGTTTGTTTGTGCAATACAAATAAAGTTTAATTGAATCCAACAGTTACGACCAAGATTACAGTCAAGAAGTATGTAAGGCTTGACCGTGAGAGCAAGAGTTCATTAGCTAGCAAAGTCCAAGTTTTGTGAGGACTTTAACATAGGAATCTGCCTCCATGAATAAATTCCGATATATGCATGCATTTATCTACATGTTCATCATTAGTTTCAAAGAATCATGTAGTCTACCAAGTACTATCATGTTCCAGTGGAATTTAATCCCTGTGGCCATATTTAATTCTGCTCTCACCCCTTTTTTTCCAAACACCAATAGGTTGAGAAGACTTGCAAAAGTCATACTGCAACAGAAGCAACCATTGAATTAATTGCTCCCACACCAGGGCCACAAGCACAACTGGGGAAACCTCTTCCCCATATATCCTTTACATGTTCTGCAAAAGGCAATGGCTTGCCTTGCCCACGTTTCTTACTGTCGTCTTCTGGCATATACACAAACAAATGTGCTGGCTGACACAAATGTCAACAACCTCACCACCAGGATGAATTGACCGTCTTAGATCAAAATGATCAGGTATAGTGGCCATCTTGGATAACATTAGATGCAATTAGATGCCATATCACTTTGTGTCACTTCTCCACTTTGATGACCAACACTAACCAAAACCAAGTGAAGCACCAAGATTGCATCTTTACTGAAGAAGCTTTGTGAATCCCTTATAACATTTAATGACTGGTAAAAAGAACAGCGTCAGTAGTGTCTTCCAAAGATGAGTCTCATGAAGAAGGCTGTGAGATACTGCAGAAAATAAGTGAGGAGCTTACTTTCCAGATGAATGCCTCAGCACACCCCTGCCATTCACATATGTTGCCCTGGATGTGTTTGACCTCTTCTTAGTTTCACCTTACTATACCATGGGACGGCATACTCGGCATAAACAATGGTCAAAGTTATTTACTTGTATTGACATCCGAGCATTGTACATCAATGTTATTCAACTGATGGGCATGTCAAGTTGCCCAAAAGCTCTGCAAAGCCAGCCCTGCTTAACAACTGTACTTACTGTGGGATGGTCTTCTTAGGAACAAGCAGGTAATTGAAGTTAGCCAATATGCCAAATGAGACTGTCCCACAGGAAGGCATTATGGGAGCAAATGATTGGGATAGATTCTGAACTCCATGTTTCTGGAGACCAGAATTCATCCCCTTTTGCATGATGTCTTATGCACAATAATGGCTGAGTTAATCAATGCAAGGTGCTTATTCCCATCTCTAAAGATACATATTCTGCTTCTATACTTTCTCCAAAGGATGTTTCTCACCAAAAATATTGGAGCCTTTGCTCCTGATAACCTTCCTCAAGAGTAAGGTAGCAAGAGTAGGCCACTGTTTGTTAAAAAGAAACAAGTTGCATGGGACTGCTGACCAATATTTGCTACCGGTTGAGAAGCAAATCCCTTTTGGCTCTACAGACCTCATGTGTAATTCAGCCTCACATCTAAGAAGGAGACTTTCTATTCTTGAGGAACACCCAGGACGTCCAGGCAACTTGGAACAACTGGCCTATGGCCCTTGTCTCAAAGGGTTTTGCTGATGTAGATAGAAAGATGCACAAAAATGAAGTAAAGGCCTCCAAAGAAGGATCAAGTCAGAAGTACCCTGGGCCAGTGAAAGAGGTTATACTGCTTCTATCTAAAGGAGCTCAAATTTGACATCTTTCAGATATTAAACAGGGAGTATTCTGCCCATCCACTTTTGTGTCTTAAATATATTTGTCTCCCCCTAGCAGCAATATGACCAGAGCAGGAAGTACTATAGCTATGACCCCTTGAGCTGTATAAAAATGAGGAAGTAAGTTCAGTTCTGGCCACATTTCTGTCGTAACAGACCTGTTCTCCTTTGACTTGCAGCCATCATCTGTCTGTTTTGTGTGAAAACATAGTCTGTAAGTACTTATCTTTGTATACTAATGACTTAACATACCAGGAATACATGTGCCAGTGATGCATTTCTTAATTGTAAGAAGCTTGAGTGTTAAGGAATGTTACTACTAGCATGTTAGCTCTGTTTGCTAACTGTCCAAATTCTTTATGTAGCAACAAGGCTAGTACCACTTGGTTGCTTGCTTGTAAAAGGGTTCATGCTTTGTTTCTTATCTTTGTGATTGGGTAACACTAAAATAAATCACACTTTATTTGTAAAAAATGTACTTTAAGTTTATTCAATATGTGAAAATAACAATTTACACTAGATTTGGTGTTTTATGTTTTGCTATTTTTTTCAATGCATTGTTTTAATATGCACTTTTCACTGTGCAATATTGGACCTGTTTCACATTTTTTGTATTATTTTACAGTTTCACTGACACATTCTAGTATCTTTCAGGCTTATTTAATTTAGAATCTGAGTGTTTACTTTTCTATATTTAATGTATGGAGTTTTGTTGAGTATTAAATTGGTGTTGATATACACTATGAAAACAGTATTGCATGAATTCCAAAATATTATGACAGATTTGCCAGACTTAAAGGATGTTCATCAAGCTCCTATACTTAGGAGCAAATGATCAAATCACAAATATTATTTAAAAAATGTGTGTGTGTGTGTGTGTGTGTGTATATGTATATGTATATATATATATATATATATATATATATATATACATACACACACACACCGTATTCGACTTGATAAGTGCCCAGGGCGCTTCAAAAAATTGGAGTGGGTGGGCGCTTATTAAAATGATTACCAGTGGAGTGGAACGGTAAGTGCTTATTAGCATCGAGGTGGGTGGAAAAGATGAATAATAACAGAACAATAAAAGACTTTAACTGGTATTTGTGTTATTCATTTTGTGGTATGAACCAAATTACTTGCATGAAAGCTGAAAATAAACAGAAAACAGCATAATAAAAAGACCCTTTAATTTTCCCTCCCGGTGCTGTTCCTTTAAATATTTTCCCCCAGATGTAAAATTGAACCAATGACATGAATGTCAACCAAACATCAAAAAGGTCAACTTTAGCACATGGCACATTGAACCAATCAACACAAACAAGCACATGGCCAGGAACATCTTTAAATTTATGAAGATAGTGAGCAGGAGAATCGGGTGAAAAATACTCATGACTTTCTGATGGATCCATATCTGGCTCCATTCATTCAAAGCATCCCATAATTTTGCTGTAGCAGTTTCTAATGGTTCATCTTGTTGGACATTTACCAAGAGAACACAGCAAAATATTTTCCTGTTTTTTTTAAAGCATGGCGGAACAATCAAATGTGTTGTTACTGATGAACACTAGACCAGTGGTTCTTAACCTGGGTTCGATCGAACCCTAGGGGTTTGGTGAGTCAGTCTCGGGTTCGGCGGAGGTCAAGACACACACCCGACTCAGATTCATGATGACACGCCCCGCTTGGCCATCATTGTCTGCAGGTGATTACACTACATTGCTTTGTGAATCTGTGCTGCAGGAAATTTGGTGCGCTCAGGAGTTGACTTGTGTGATTTCTTTCTTAATGTTTTAATCCATACTATGTTGAGCAAAAAAATAAAGTGGTCAGACAAATATGTACAACATGGATTCATATATAACGGCATGTGATTGCTCGTCAAGCGTCCTATTTGCATGATTTGCGAAGTAGGATCAACCCCCACTGTCTGATGTATACGTACATGTACTGTATATGTGTACAGTATATAATATCAATAAATACATATGCAATACTATAAATGCTTACAATAACGTTTTTAAATGTTCAAAAATAATACATAAGATGTAAATAAAACCTACAGACGTGCGCGCGCACACTCACACAGGTGCGCGTGCACACACTCGGATGCGCACCTCACATGAAAATGTAAGTAGTTGTGATGGGGGAGTTTATGCATTGTATTAGTTTTGTTCTTTGAACACAGTGATGTTAATGCACGGGTTCATTTTGGTGTCTCAGTAAAAACATATACCTATGTCCTGAATTTGAAAAAAAATCATTTTATTTTTCAATGAAGAAGGGTTCAGTGAATAAGCATATGAAACTAGTGGGGTTCAGTACCGCCAACAAGGTTCAGAACCACTGCTATAGACATTCCACAGTGGCAGGGGGTTTTGAAATACAGTGTAAACTCACTTTTACAGGCAGTGAACGCCTCATTTTACCATTACAGAAACTGATCAAATAAAATTAGTAAGTTCAATATACCATTTTGTTCCCAGTACACATGGGCGGGTTATTCGACGCAAGATCAAAAACACTGGGAGAGCGCTTATCACGTCGAATACAGTGTGTGTATGTATGTATATATATATATATATATATATATATATATATATATATATATATATATATATACACACATATGTGGGTGGGCACTTATTAAAATGATTACCAGCGGAGTGGAACGATAAGTACTTATTACCATAAAGGTGGAAAACATGAATAATAACTAAACAATAAGAGTTTTACTGGTATTTGTGTTATTCATTTTGTGATATCAAACAAACTACAGTCGGCCCCCAATTTACGAAGACCCCTTTGTACGAAATCCCCGGATTACGAAAAACATTTTCTTGAGTTTCCGTCCCCGAAATACGAAACAACCCCCTCTTATGAAAAGAAATTCAAAATTCAAATGTGCCAATCAAAATTTCACAAAACGCGCGAGTTGCTCTCTCATTGGCTGTCTCTCAACATCCCACCCCGATAGAGACAGAAGGAAGCTTCAAGCTTTAGTTTTTTAAGTTGTTTAATTCAGTAAATGTTTAATAAATGTGGGCGCATTTGAGCTCATTTGGAATTCCGATCCATCAAGGAATCAAATTAAAGTTGAGTTTGTCAAGCAGGGAATGCGCTTTGAATTCACGTCTTGTGGGCGTGGCCCGCAGCGCGCGCGCGCGAGAGAGAAGGAATAATGCTTTAGTTTTTAGTTTAGTTTTTTAAGTTGTTTAATTCAGTAAATGTTTAATAAATGTGGGCACATTTGAGCTTATCTGGCATCCTGATCCCTCAAGGAATCAAATTAAAGATGAGTTTGTCAAGCAGGGAATGTGCTTTGAATTCACGTCTTGTGGGCATGGCCCGCAGTGCCCACACGGAGAGACAGAGAGAAAAAGAGGGGGGGGGGAGAGAGAGGTGTGTGTGTGTGTGTGTGTGTGTGTGTGTATGTGTATATATGTGTGTGTTAATAAAAATGTTTAATAATGGTTTAATTAATAAATGTTAAATGGTTTAATGTTAATAAAATGCTTAAATTGTTTAATACATAATTTTTTTTTACTTTTAACACATTTCATACAAAATGGTGTACTTTTATCATTTTTAAAGGGCTTATGGGGTTTATCCAGTCCAAACACTGGAGCCTTGGAACGAATTAGGCGTTTAACATGTAAGGTGCGACACCTACTTACGAAATCCTGCTATACGAAAAGGGCTTACGGATTAATTTCGTAAATTGGGGGCCGACTGTGAACCAGCATAATTTAAAAAAAAGACCCTTTAATTTTCCCTCCCTGTGCTGTTCCTTTAAATATTTTCCCCCATGTAAAATCGAGCCAATATGAATGTCAACATTATCACATGGGTTGAACCAATCAACAAAAAGGTCAATTTTAGCACATGGCATGTTGAAAAGCACATGGCCAGGAGTGCTTAAATTTATGAAGTTAGTGAGCAGGAGAATCGTGAAAAATACTCATCAATTTCTGATAGGTCCATATCTGGCTCATGGCACCATTCATTCAGAGCATCCCATAGTTTTACTGTCGCAGTTCCTAATGGTTCATCTTGTTGGACATTTACTAAGAGAACACAGCAAAATATTTTCCTGTTTTTTAAAGCATAGCTGTGGTTGTCCGATGGTAAGGTGCTGATCCCAGGGTTGGGGGTTCAAGCCATTGAATTATCATCGGGTTTTCACTGCTATACTCTGGTGCAGCTAACTGGGTTCAAAGGCCAGCTATGCAATTGGATTGAGATCTAGGCTGTTTCCAGTCCATGTTATTGAGTTGATATGCATTAATGCCCAAAATAATTTAATCAACAAGCCTATTTTCTGTTGGGTAAATGTGAAGTGTCCAAGATTTCACTGTACACTTGTGCACTGGCTGTAGAGGTAATGACTGCCATCCCCATGGTCCTTTACCTGACATGCAACCCCATACACTGTGAATTAAGTGTAATTGCGCATCCTCTACAGTACTTGGCAGTGGCGCTCTCACTGTGTTCCCTATGGTGTAGGGAAAAAGCACCGAGCAAACGATATGAAGTGCAGTAAACACTATTTATAATCGTGTGTGTGTGTGTGTGGGGGGGTTTAAAATGTTTGGGTTTTTTTTCTTTCTAGAGGGGGTGTCACATAAAATAATTGAGAAGCACTGTACAAGGCATTCTCCTCCGAGCCCGGAGGAATACATGCGGAAGAATACGAGGCTAATCGGCCCAGAAAAGCCGTTTCAATGAGAGCTCGTAAAGTGAATTTTTGCTTATTGGATGGAGCAGATTTTTGATGGGTTCAAAGTTCATATCATGGAAAAATCATTATAAGGGACACTTATTAGACGAGGTAGGTAAAGTCTGTCAAGCTTTTTACACCTGAGCCTAGCGGCTCATCAGGCCAGTGCTTATCCCTGGTTACCATAGCGTGAAGCAACCAGGTGTTCAAGTCCTCCTGGATGGGACGCTAGTCCATCGCAGGTTACCTTCCCAGTACTGGTACCCATTTATACTGCTGGGTGAACAGAGGCACACTTGTGGTTAAGACCTTGCCCAGGGGTCTTAGCACAGTGAGGGTCTAACTAGGATTTGAACACACAACCTCCCGATCATGAGCCCAGCACCCTAACCACTACGCCACCGGCCCCCCATCAGACGAGGAACCACTGTATATTTATCATGCTTGAAAATAAGCCAAATAGATCAGTAACACTAACAGTTGCATCAGACATGGCAAGAGTTATTTATTATCACTCTATAGTAGCATCAGCTGTTAATTAATACAATCACTTGGACATGTAGCAATCAACATTACACAGAGACACACTGACTGAAAAGATTACTTGATAATATTTTATATTATTTGTGCCTATTAACTAAACAAAGTAAATTTATTTACAGGTATGTCTATTTTGGTGAATTATTTTGGTACACAATGTAAGGTATGCTGTAAAATTCCACAGTTACAATTGAATGCACTAGCCCTGTTACAGTATAAAGCACACGCACTAAGGCCAGTGCACACAGTACAATGCAAAGTTTACAGGCATGATGGAGCTTATTATGGTGGCTGACAAGTGTGACGGCACAATCATCAACTTCAATTTGTCAACCAAGAATTAACAAGAGCTATCTGCCATTACATTCAATACCAGATAGACTTTGTTAATTCTCGGTTGACGAATTGTGCTATAATCAAGGTAAACCCAGCATGCCGCAGATAACTCGCAACAGAAACATAAAACCAACAGCTTAGCTACAGGTACTGCAAATATCCATGTAATGATTATTTACTCCTGGAAAATTAATTGCCGCAGTGGACGGGTTATTTAGATTTTTTTAAATTGCTAAATGACTGGGTTTGTTCATTTTTAACACAATAGATATGGGGGTATTACTGGTATATAGTGGTAGGGGCAGTGGTGGTCTAGTGGTATCGGGCGCTGGATCGCTGATCCAAAGGTTGGGAGTTGGAGTCCCACTCTCCACAAGGTTGTCACTGATCCCCCCCAGTGCGGCTAACTGGGTTATCAAAGGCGGGCCATGTCTCTCGCTGTCTATGGTGAGACGGATGTAAAAGAACCATTGCTGACTTTCGTAAAGAGGAGCTGCAAAGTCGTCAGCGTGTTTCTGTCCCTTGCTAAAAAGGGTTGTGTCAGGAAGGGCATCCGATGTAAAAACCTCTGTCAAATAAAACGTCCGAATCAGATGATTCGCTGTGGCGGCTCCCGAGTAAAAGGGAAAAAGCCGAAACGAAGACAGACAGACAGACTGGTATACAGTGGTAAGTACCTGTGGATGAATGGTTCATCCAACGGTGGTTCAATGAAGGACAACCAGTACACTGGCAAGATTTTCATCAGTGCCGAAGGCTCAGTGATGCGCATGGGGAGTGAAAACTAATGCGTCTGGTCTGATCCCACAAAAGAGATATTCTCGCACAAAATCGTGAAACTGTTATTGCTCTATACGATAGAAAGGATTCAGAAAGGAGAATGTATTACAGCTTACTGTGTATGGGGCTGCCTATTCACAATCATTCAGGTGGTGTTAAAGTTATGGCTCATTGGTGAATGTCATAAATAATCCCTGGATAATTAAAACAATAACCTTGAAATTATTATTCACAATAATCCCACACCCCATGAAGGCTTGTGTGAATTTTAGACATGAACTTGCAATGTAAAAGCATGTAATAAAATGGCAGAAGGTGTAACGATCAACATTACAGATTTTTTAAAGAAATCACCATGAAACATATTACAAATGAAACACATTACCAATGTCGGTGACAAGCAACTTACTCCAGTTAATCTGGTGTTA
The DNA here is from genome assembly GCA_024760905.1 of Plotosus lineatus. Classification (NCBI taxonomy): domain Eukaryota; kingdom Metazoa; phylum Chordata; class Actinopteri; order Siluriformes; family Plotosidae; genus Plotosus; species Plotosus lineatus. Next base: position 3,875,098 of record CM045739.1, read on the forward strand.
CAGGGGCAACTTGTAATTTGATCCATGTCATGGCACCTGAATTATTCATCATCTTTTTTATTCCAGGTCAAAAACTTGCAGCACCTTGCCAAAGTTGTGCAATCTTTCACTGGGACAATTGTTTTATGCAACACTTTTATATGTAAAATTTTCATTGTAATTTGACTGAGTAACATCAGCTTTACCGGAAGTTGCATCCATAATAATTTCACAATAGCATCCCTGGGAATAAGATACATATGGCTGGTGGTCTTTTGTGTGATTTATGAGCCAAAAAGTTGTGGTTGTGCAGTTTATATTTGGTTCTTGAATACATTTTTCCTTCTTGTTTTCAGAATCCCACGTGACCCAAAGCTAGCTAGACAAAAAGTAGAGACCCCACTGTTTAAATGGCAGACAAGGAACAAATAAAAAAAACTGCCGCCATGGTGCTGGGTGGCTTGGAGAAGGTGTCCTCGTTTGCTTCCACCATCAACCCTCTCTTTGGCATTGTCACAACATTGGTTGGGGCAGTAAGGAAAGGGCTGGTGGAAGATGAAACCCATGAACTGGACAAAGACTTCAGACAGATTCAAGACAAGCTAAAGAACATCTCTGAGCAGAACAAGCAGCTGCTGGACCACATCCATACTGCTGAGATCAATAAAAATTATGGTGACTTGGAAAAGAACATAGAAACCCAATACCGAGCTTTCTTGATCATGGTAGACCGAACCAGGATGGACCCAGAAAAAGGTGAGCAATACAAGAAAGAGTTCAAGAAAATTTACAGAAAACAAAAGGGCCGCCTGAATTTGAATGAGTACTATCGCGCCATCATGGAGGACCAGGGTCCTTTTGGGAGACCATTGCTGAAAGATTATCTGGAGCACTGCAATAAGAATAGGAAGTTTATGGAGGCTAAATGCGCCCATCTGGTTTACCTCTTCCATATCGGCCTTATGGCACTAATGGCTTACTATGTCGTCACTGAGGATGATGAGGATGAGTTCAGGGATGAATGGTGCCCAAGAGTCTCCAACATTCAATCAAAGATGCAAGAAGCCCTGGACGAGTGTATTGAGGAGTAATGTTAAATCTAAATGCTTTGAAATTCTGTAACCACAGCTGTCCTAGATTTTACTGCTTTATAATAGTGACATAAATTGCACTATATATTTTTTGTTTTTTCTTATTATAAGCAGGAAGAACACTATTTTCTCCTTTCTTTATTGTTTCTATGCTTTTTTTTTTTTTATTATAGTAGCGTATAATATTTCAATGCTGAATTCACTTATTATTCAACATATCATGAATATATAAACCTATACATTTTGATAAATATTTTGTAAAGCTGTGTATTTTACTCCACATAGACTGTCTGGCCGAAACAGTAACAGTCTGTCTTTAAATAAGGCATTTTATAAGAGCCTGTGACTGAATAATTACTGGAAATATAAATATTGCACTCTGGAACAGAGTGATTCTGTGGCTTGGTGAGCCTAAATGTGCCATATTCTAGAGCAGGGGTCACCAACATGGTGCCCGCGAGCACCAGGTCGCCCACAAGCACAACATGAGTCGCCCACGAGCCTTTTCAGGGGTCGGGAACCTGTGGCTCTTTTGATGACTGCATCTGCCTCTCAGATAAATCAGGTGGCCATTCTGAACAGAATAACTAATACATAATTTCGCTGTCCTTTAAATAAAAATAAAGCCAGCAAATAAAACATAATCTCACGCATTTCAATCTATACATCTATTTTCGGGGCAGTGGTGGTCTAGTGGTATAGGGCACTGGATCACTGATCCAAAGGTTGGGGGTTCAAGTCCTACTATCCACAAGGTTGTCACTGTTCCCCCCAGTGCAGCTAACTGGGTTATCAAAGGTGGGCCATGTCTCTCACTATCTATGGTGAGAGGTTCATGTAAAAGAACCATTGCTGACTTTCATAAAGAGTAGGCTGCAAAGCCGTCAGCGTGTTTCTGTCCCTTGCTTAAAAGGGTTATGACAGGAAGGGCATCCGATGTAAAAAAAAAAAACCTCTGCCAAATCAAAAGTGCGAATCAGATGATTCGCTGTGGCGACTCCCAAGTAAAAGGGAAAAAAGCCGAAAGACAGACAGACAGACATCTATTTTCAATGCCACTTGTTGCTGTGGCGCACAGCAGAGAGCCAATCCTTTCTGTACTCCAGTGTGTGTGGGCGGGGCCGATACCTTGAAACTCTAATTTTATTGGATTATATGCAACAGCCTGCGCGAGTTCTTTTTGGGTAAAGAGGTAAATTTCCCTCGTTTTGATCAGCTCATGTGCAAGAAGCCAAGCAGAGCTGGCAAGCAAAACACAAATGGACAGAATGAAAAAACTTCAACCCGCAGAACAGCTGATTGTCTTGGGATGCGCTTCCTGTCACAAACACTACAGTGCGAGTCCTGTCGTATTGACCATTGGCTCCACATGCGTACGCGAGCAGTCCTTCTCACACCTGAAAAGCATCAAGACCAACCTGCGGTCACATAATAGATGGAAGCCTAAAAGCCTGCATGAAGCTGAACCTCAGCACACATCAACCAGACTACAAAGCCATCAGCAAAACCATGCAGCACCAGAAGTCGCATCAATAGTCAGAAGTACTTTTCTTATTAATAAATAACTTCATTATAACAATGTTGTTTAAAATAAATTCAGAGTTGTATTATATTCTAAAATTGTTGATCTCAGTATTAAAAAATATATTTGGCTCTCAGAGGATTAGATTTTAATTTTTTTTTTTTTTGGCTCTAAGTCAAAAAGGTTCCCGACCCCTGACGTAGATGAATATCATAAATTATTAATAATAACATCTTATTAAAGGCAAATTGAGCAAATTTGTTATGTCACAAGTGTGTATCGACCTGTTAGACCTTCGCATTAATTGGTACCCAAGAAGTAGCTCTCAGTTTCAAAAAGATTGGTGACCCCTGCTATAAAGTAATAGGATGTCAAGATAAAAAGAGAAGCAAATGAAGTAACGCACCCATCAATTGCTATACCTTGTAGCATCATCATGACTCAGCCACTTGTTAGCACCATGGGAAGGCTGGAGTCAATCTTAGCTGACACTAGGGGAAGCGGAGTATACCCTGAAGGCCTCGCCAAGCCATTGTATCGCAAACACACAGACCTAGGGGCAATTCGGAGTAGTCAATTAGCCTAATATGCATGCAAGTAGACTGTGAAAGGAAACTGTAATGCAGCAACATCATGTGGAAATAAAATGATATCAACTGCCTATCTGAATGCAATGAATGTCTGACTTATCCCATCAGTGGATTTTTTTTTTTTCCATAATGACAGGGACATATTTTCATCACAGGGAGACTGGAGCTCATCCCAGCCAACTTTAGGCAGTAGAGTGGGGTATAGCCTCAACAGCTTGCCAGACCATTGATGGGCGAACACATACAACCATTTAAACTCACATCTGGAACAGTCAGTTAACTTAATCCTATGAATGGATTTTTTTTTTGGCAAGAAAGAACAATTCCAGATGACTATTTCAAGATTTTATCTCTGTTCATCATCTTCCATTTTATCCTTTATTAGGGTAATCCCAGACACCTGTAGGCAGTGTGAGGGGTATACCCTTAACAGTTCTCTAGACCAGTACAGGACCAACACACAATTATACCTAGGGGCAATCAATTTGCATATCTTTAGACTGTGTTAGGAAACCTGGGTACCCAGATCAAACCCACTCAAGGACAGGGAGATCATGCAACGCTTTCGCCAGACTTGGGGCTAAACCCCAGAGGTTTCTTGCCTTGAGGTGGAAGTACTGACCAATGCCTCACTGTATCAGCTATTTCAGTATTTAACAGGCTTAAATTGTGAGAGTGGTTCAATGAGGAATCATCTTCATCCATGTACCAACCACAGTATAGTCCTAATCTTCAAACCACTACAACTCTCATAATCGTGCTGGAGAATATTTTATGGATTGTTTAATACAATATACTAACAAAAAAATAAAATGTAACTTGTTGAAAAGATGCCCTGATGAAAGTGAGTATTCATCAAAGAACAAATTAATATAGGAGGTTGGGGGAAGGAGTACCAGGCAGGTGTACCAGGCACTGATATGATGATCAGTGCAGGTAATTTTTGTTGGATTATTGAATTATGGAGACAGACCTAGTGTATCATTGTTTTCATGAAAAAAAAAAATTGTTTTTTCCAAGAACAAAAGGAAAATCAGATTGTTATTTTACTATTATTACGAAGTTTTGTAGGCAAGTGTGCTTTTTTAATAATATTTAACAGTCTCTAAAATGTTTAGAAACTAAAATTCACCATAAAGAATGGAAATACTAATCTGATAATCTGTTTTATCCGTGGATGGAAACTCAGAACTTTTTCAAATATCTCATTCATATTAGGGAGAATAAAAAAAATATTTTCATCAATGGAATGCACTGATGTGAAACACATTACTTTGGCTCTGGTGCATGAATTCTTCGTTTTTTTCTTATTATTATTGTGATTATTATTGTTGTTATTATTTCTTCATAGTGGTAGAAGTAATTGATTAAATATAATTATAGGAAATTTTAGTTGTTTAGTCAGTCATTTTCTGAACCATTTAATCCTAATTATGGTTGCAGGGATGCTGGTGCCCATCTCAGCCAACTCTGGGAGAGGGCTTAATTGATTCAGTTTCATGATATTTCACTTACCTTAAAGGTTTCAACACAGAATACCAAACCTGATTATAATGGGACATTTTAAATACAGTGGTACCTTGACTTACAAAATTAATCTGTTCCGAGTCAAAATATTGATGAGATAAAACAAAAATTCTCATAGGAAATAATAGAAAACCAATTAATCCATTCCAAGCCCCTCCCAAACTCATATAGCCTGACAAAAACATGAATATTTGCCCTAATATATTAAAGATAAACATGTAAAAACAATAAATATTTTATAATAAAAGTAATACATGTACATTAACATTAATAATAAATAATAATTATGAAGCAAGAATAAACAATAAGTCAACCAACCCTCCCGATCATCGACTACAGCAAAGATGTCACGTGGGCAGTCATGAGGTGGTGCGTAACAGAGGAGGAGGAGGAAAATCTTGTTCATGTGCATGTTACGAATGCCACCAAGAAAAAGCTTGTGGTGAGCTCCAAGGTCAGTGCTTCTCAAATAATGGGGCACGCCCCCCCTTGGGGGCGCAGTGGGAAACATGCTTTTGTTCCAATACTGTACGAGAATTAAGTGTAATTGCGCATCCTCTACAGTACTTGGCAGTGGTGCTCTCACTGTATTCCCTATGATGTAAGGAAAAAGCACCAAGCAAATGATATGAAGTGCAGGAAACACTATTTATAATCAGGAGCAGGGTGTTGGGGGGGGTGAAATGGTGTTTTTCTTCCCTTAGGGGCATCACAGAAAATAATTGAGAAACACTGCACAAGGCGTTCTCAGAGCGCGGAGAAATACACGCGGAAGAATACGAGGCTAATCAGCCTGGAAAAGTCATTTTGCCAGCAGAGCTCGTAAATCAAAATTTTGCTCGCTGGATGGAGCAGATTTTTGTTGGGATCGAAGCTCATATCTTGGAAAATTTGTTATAAAAGACACTCGTAAGTCAGGGTACCACTGTACTTGTTTAACTAAGTGATGGCATAGTGGTTAGTACAAAAAAACGGTCACAGTAAGAAGGTTGTTGGTTCAAATCTGAGGTTCAGACATTTCTGTGATTCAAGATTCAAGCGTTTTATTTGTAACGTGCACAGTTTGACATGTCCAACCTGCAGTAAAACGTTATTCTGAATCACTCCTGAGACTGTTTCTATACAAAGTAGGAGAAAATAAATCTTGAGTAACCAAAAATATATTTTAAAAAATAACAATTCTAAGTATATGCTAAAAATATAAACCAACATAAATCAAAACTCTAAAACAATGAATATCAAACAGCAGCAGCAGAAAGTGACAATTGCAACATATGAAAAGTGACCATGGACAATTATGATACTGAAGTGACAGTGTGCATTAAGCAACTGAAAGTGACATTGTCAATTGCAAACAATAAGATATGCACTACAGCGTGGGACATTGTAGTGCGAATTGTCCAAAGTTAGCATGACATGGTTTAGGTGAAGAATTTTTGATTTTGCTGGTAAAAGCTCATCCTGAGTCTCTTCTTCTTCTTCTTCTTTTTCTTCTTTTCCTTTCGGCTGTTCCCTTCAGGGGTCGCCACAGCAAATAATCTGCCTCCATCTCACCCTATCCCCTGCATCTTCTACTCTTACTCCAACTACCTTCATGTCCTCCGTCACCACATCCATAAATCTTCTCTTTGGTCTTCCTCTAGACCTTCTGCCTGGTAGTTCCAACCTCAGCATCCTACTATCAACATACTCACTATCCCTTCACTGTACATGTCCAAACCATCTCAGTCTAGCCTCTCTGATTTTGTCTCCAAAACATCTTACATGTGTTGTCCCTCTGATGTACTCATTCCTGATCCTATCCATCCTCGTTACTCCCAAAGAGAACCTCAACATTTTCATCTCTGCTACCTCCAGCTCTGTCTCCTGCTTATTCCCCAGGGCCACTGTTTCTAAACCGTACAACATCGCTGGCCTCATCACTGTCTTGTACACATTTCCTTTCATTCTTGCCGATACCTTCCTATCACTCATCACACCGGACACTTTTCTCTATCCATTCCAACCTGCCTGCACACGCTTATTCACCTCTTTTCCACACTCTCCATTGCTCTGGATTGTTGAGCCGAAGTACTTAAAATTACTTTATCTCTGCCCCCTGTAACCTCACTGTTCCTCTTGGGTCCTTCTCGTTCACACACATGTATTCTGTCTTACTGAGGCTAACCTTCATTCCTCTCCTTTCCAGGGCATACCGCCACCTCTCTAGATTTTCCTTCACTTGTTCTCTGCTCTCACTACAGATCACAATGTCATCTGCAAACATCATAGTCCATGGGGAATCTTGTCTAACCTCGTCTGTCAGCCTGTCCATCACCATAGCAAACAAGAAGGGGCTCAGAGCTGATCCTTGATGTAGTCCCACCTCCACCTTGAACTCTTCTGTCACACCGACAACACACCTCACCACTGTCTTACATCTCTCATACATGTCCTGCACCACTCTAACATACTTCTCTGCCACTCCAGATTTCCTCATACAATACCACAGTTCTTCTCTCGGCACCCTATCATACTCTTTCTCCAGATCCACAAAGGCACAATGCAACTCCCTCTGACCTTCTCTGTACTTCTCTATTAAAGCAAACACTGCATCTGTGGTGCTCTTTCTTGGCATGAAACCAAACTGTTGTTCACAAATGCCGACCTCTGCCCTTCGTCTAGCTTCCATTATTCTTTCCCATAACTTCATCCTATGACTCATCAACTTTATCCCTCTGTAGTTGCCACAACTTTGCACGTCCCCCTTGTTCTTAAAAATGGGCACCAGCACACTTCTCCATTCCTCCGGCATCTGCTCACTTTCCAAGACCTTGTTAAATGTTCTTGTCAGGAAATCTACTAATACCTCCCTTAGACACTTCCATACCTCCACCGGTATGTCATCAGGACCAACTGCCTTTCTATTCTTCATCCTCTTCAATGCCCTTCTCACTTCACCCTTACTGATCTTTGCTACATCCTGTTCCTCAATGGTCACCTCTTCTCCTTTTTTTTCTCTCTCATTTTCCTCATTCATCAGCTCTTCAAAATACTCTTTCCATCTTCCCAGCACACTTCTGTCATCAGTCAATATATTTCCCTTCTTCTTTTTCTTTCGGCTGTTCCCTTCAGGGGTCGCCACAGCAAATGATCTGCCTCCATCTCTCCCTATCCTCTGCATCTTCTACTCTTACTCCAACGACCTTCATGTCCGCCTTCACCACATCCATAAATCTTCTCTTTGGTCTTCCTCTGGGCCTTCTGCCTGGTAGTTCCAACCTCAGCATCCTACTACCAATATACTCACTATCCCTCCTCTGTACATGACCAAACCATCTCAATCTAGCCTCTCAGACTTTGTCTCCAAAACATCTAACATGTGCTGTCCCTCTGATGTACTCATTTCTGATCCTATCCATCCTCGTTACTCCCAAAGAGACCCTCAATATTTTCATCTCTGCTACCTCCAACTCTGACTCTGAACCTGTCTCTTCCCCAGGGCCACTGTCTCTAAACCAGACAACATCGCTGGCCTTTTCTCCATCCATTCCAACCTGCCTGCACACGCTTCTTCACCTCTTTTCCACACTCTCCATTGCTCTGGATTGTTGAGCCGAAGTACTTAAAAGCCTCAACCTTTGTTATCTCTGCCCCCTGTAACCTCACCATTCCTCTTGGGTCCTTGTTGTTCACACACATGTATTCTGTCTTACTGAGACTAACCTTCATTCCCCTCCTTTCCAGGGCATACCTCCACCTCTCTAGATTTTCCTCCACTTGTTCTCTGCTCTCACTACAGATCACGATGTCATCTGCAAACATCATAGTCCATGGAGCTTCTTGTCTAACCTCGTCTGTCAGCCTGTCCATCACCATAGCAAACAAGAAGGGGCTGAGAGCTGACCCTTGATGTAGTCCCACCTCCACCTTGAACTCTTGTGTCACACCGACAGCACACCTCACCACTGTTTTACATCTCTCATATATGTTCTGCACCACTCTAACATACTTCTCTGCCACTCCAGATTTCCTCATACAATACCACAGTTCTTCTCTCGGCACCCTGTCATATGCTTTCTCCAGATCCACAAAGGCACAATGCAGCTCCTTCTGACCTTCTCTGTACTTCTCTATTAACATCCTCAAAGCAAACACTGCATCTGTGGTGCTCTTTCTTGGCATGAAACCAAACTGCATCTGCTCACTTTCTAAGACCTTGTTGAATATTCTTGTCAGAAAATCTACTGCTACCTCCCCTAGACACTTCCATACCTCAACTGGTATGTCATCAGGGCCAACTGCCTTTCCACTCTTCATCCTCTTCAATGCCCTCCTCACTTCTCCCTTACTAATCTTTGCTACTTCGTGGTCCTCGACGGTCACCTCTTCTACTCTTTTTTTCTCTCTCATTTTCCTCATTCATCAGCTCTTCAAAGTACTCTTTCCATCTTCCCAGCACACTTCTGTCATCAGTCAATACATTTCCCTCTCCGTCCTTTATCACTTGAACTTGCTGCACGTCTTTCCCATCTCTATTTCTCTGCTGTGCTAACCTGTATAAATAATTTTCTCCCTTCTTACTGTCCAACCTATCATACAAGTCATCATACGCCCTCTGTTTGGCCTTTGACACCTCTACCTTCGCCTTACGCTGTGTCTCCCTGTACTCCTGTTTACTCTCTTCGGTCCTCTCTGTGTCCCACTTCTTCTTAGCTAACCTCTTCCTTTGTACACACTCCTGCACTTCCTCATTCCACCACCAAGTTTCCTTATCTACTTTCCTTCCAGAGGACACACCAAGTACTCTCCTACCGGTCTCCCTGATCACATTGGCTGTGGTTGTCCAGTCATCTGGAAGCACTTCCTGACCACTCAAAGCCTGTTTCAACTCCTCCTTGAAGACAACATGACACTCTTCCTTTTTCAGCTTCCACCACTTTGTCTTCTGCTCTGCCTTTGCCTTTTTCACCTTTCTCACCATCAGAGTCATCCTGCACACCACCACCATCCTATGCTGTTTGGCAACACTCTCACCCACTACTACTTTGCAGTCACTGACTTCCTTCAAATTACATCGCCTACACAAGATGTAGTCTACCTGTGTGCTCTTACCTCCGCTTTCATAAGTCACCCTATGCTACTGTTTCTTCTTGAAGAAAGTATTCACCACAACCATTTCCATCCTTTTTGCAAAATCGATCAACATCTCTCCTTCTGTGTTCCTTTCCTGGATACCAAACCTGCCCATCACTTCCTCGTCCCCTCTGTTGCCTGCACCAACATGTCCATTGAAGTCTGCCCCAATGACCACTCTTTCACCTCTGGGGGTATGCTGCATCACTTCATCTAACTCGCTCCAGAATCTCTCCTTCTCTTCTAGCTCACATCCTGCCTGTGGGGCATAAGCACTAACATTGAACATCACGCCTTCAATTTCTAACTTGAGACTCATCACTCTGTCTGACACTCTTTTCACTTCAAGCACATTCCTGACAAACCATCCTTCAAGATGACTCCTACTCCATTTCTCTTCCCATCCACACCATGATAAAACAGCTTAAACCCTGCTCCTAAGCTTCTAGCCTTGCTACCTTTCCACCTGGTCTCCTGAGCACACAGTATGTCCACCTTCCTCCTCTGCATCATGTCAGCCAGCTCTATAGCTTTTCCTTTCATAGTTCCAACATTCAAAGTCCCTACTCTCAGTCCTAGACTCAAGCCTTTCCTCTTCTCTCTCCACCTACGGACACGCCTCCCGCCTCTCCTTCTTCGAACAACAGAAGTCCGATTTCCACCAGCACCCTGTTGCTTAACAGCACTGATGGCGGTCATTGTTAACCCAGGCCTCTTCCGATCCGGTATGAATTTCATTTTGATCATTTGCATAAAAATTTTGGCAGAAGTTTTACGCCGGATGCCCTTCCTGTCGCAACCCTCTGCATTTATCCGGTCTTGGGACGGGCGTAAGGGTGAACACTGGCTTGTGCCCCCCCCTCACGGCTGCATTCTCATCCTGAGTCTCTCAGTCCTTGTTTTCAGACTGTGGAACCATTTGTATGAGTTAATATCCTTGATTATCTTGATGGTACTGCTCTGGCAGCATCTGATCTAGAGATCTTGCAGCAAGGACGGATTGAATCCAGTGTAGTGCTTGGCTGCCTTGATCACTCTCTGCAGGGCTTTTCAATCCTGCACAGTGTTGTTGCCAAGCCATGCTGTGATTGTCGTGGTTATGATGCTCTCAACCGTAGCCATATCGAAGGTTCTGAGGATCTCAGAAGAGACCCTAAGCCTTCTCAGTTGTACAGCTGCTGTCTTGCCTTCAGAATCTAAACATGCATATGGATGGACCAGGGAAGGCTATCGGTGAGATGAGCCCTGAGGTACTTAATGCTGTTCACCTTTTCCATTGGAGCACCACCGAAGGAGAGAGGGAAGAACTGCTGCTGCTTCCTGCTGAAGTCCATGACCATCTCCTTGGTTTTTCCGACATTCAGCAAGAGGTGGCTATCTTAAAACCATCTTTCCATGGTTTACAGGTCTTTCCTGTAGGCTGTCTCATTCCAAGAAATTCTGTCTTCAGCAAACTTGATAATGGAGTTAGAGCTGTGAGTGGATGGAGGTGTAGAGAGTGTACATCAAGGGCTCAACACACATTCTTGTGAGACTCAAGTTCTTAGGGTGAAGGTGCTGGACATCCAGTGGCCCACCCTAACCACTTGGGGTCTAAAAGTGTGGAATCATGTTCTCCCTATGCTTCTTTGGGTTTTCTTGGGTACTGTTTTCCTCACATATCCAAGACATGCACATTAGGCTAACTCAGGGGTCGGCAACCCACGGCTCCGGAGCCACATGCGGCTCTTTCACCTCTCTGATGCGGCTCCGTGGCTTTTAAAAATAATGAATGTTTCCCTTCCGGTGGCCGACGAGTGCAAATGTGCTTCATATACAAAAACCACTGCATAACCAAAAACAACTGCAAAAAAGAAAATGCTGCTTATTTACTCACATCGGAATCAGTCCAGGCTCCCAGGGGTAGAGTTAAACCATCTTTCACCTGAATGACGGGACCTGCAATCGTCGGGTACCCACAGGTGCAAAACTGCTCTTTTAGAGGTGAAACTTACATAGATGAAAATTAACAGTCACGGGTGCGGTCGGATATTTATTTGGTGCGGGCGGGTTGATTTTATGTGTGTTTTTGTGGACATGGCTATCGTTATATTAATCAGCTACATTGAGAGTCTCAGTGTTTTTGATCTGATGTGTTTTTGGAGGGAGCATGCCACCAAACCCTTGTGTTCTTGGCAAGCAGTGTTCTCGCCATTCCAGCAGCAGCGCAGCGAGTGAGAGAGATTTTTCCACCGCCGGGGTTTATAATCCAGGAACGGAAATCACAGCTGAAGTAAGAGGTGGTGGATGAGATTTGGTTTATGCACAGCAGGCTCTGAATTAAATAACTCTCCTCCCAGTGACAAAATAAAAGACAGGGTCTGGTCCAGTCTCCACTCTGAGAATGGGTCGGTCAGTGCAGTATTAAGCATTAATATTACTTAAAAGAATGTCAGATAGGCTCCAGCCTCCCTACAACCCTTATACTATTAACCTTTTCAGCAGATGGATGTATGGGTGTTTTAACTGAGTATCGATCATCAGGACAACTCTGAAATTATCATTCTCTTCCCCTATTTTACATTTTAAAAGAGTATTTCATATTATATATATATATATATATATATATATATATATATATATATATATATATATATATATAATATGATTTTCTGAGTAGATCCTTCCGTAGGAGAGTGCTCACTACTTTTTGGTAGAGCAAATAACAAAAATAAAAGGACAGGACAAAGACTTTCTATTGAAACTCCATTTATCACTACAGATCTGTTTCGAGGGGTGGTGAAACCATCCTCTCTCTTCAGGTGATTATAGAAGAATCTTCTATAATTCTAAGATTCTTCTATAATCACCTGAAGAGAGAGGATGGTTTCACCACCCCTCGAAACAGATCTGTAGTGATAAATGGAGTTTCAATAGAAAGTCTTTGTCCTGTCCTTTTATTTTTGTTTATATATATATATATATATATATATATATATATATATATATATATATATATATATATAAACATTTTCTAATTATTAATGATGTTTAATGTGCCATCTTTTTCAGTGTTTGGATTTAAAATAAATGAATGTCAAATATTCACAAAAACAAGGCAGGCATAATTTGCAGTGTTTAAAGAAACCATGTCATAATGTTGACTCACATTTATCTGCCAAAAAGTGACCTAGCTGTGCTACCAATGTCCAAATTACTCGTCTATATTTGTCTATAATAAACAACCTTTCGGCTTGCAAATCAAAAGTTTCAGGGTTTTGAGCCCCATATGAAGTGGATGGAAATGGATTGTAACATGGACTTTGTGAATGTTGCTGGACTGAACAGTTTGCAGAGATTGAGCTCATGTTGCAGACTCCTAACATAATGAATGAACCCAGTTCACGTGTAATATATCCTTCATACTCCAGATTTCAATCTTTATGAATGATTATGTCTTGTTTGCTGACGACACCACTGACGGTATTTAGGCTATTTTTTTTAAAGAGCTATGATACTGCGGCTTTCAAAGTATTTGTACTGCCAAAAGGATCATTCCTGTTATTTATATTATTACCTTTCTGATGATCGGGTCAGTCGGTGCTGTCCCAAACCATTCCACAGAGCGGATTCGAAGTGTACGAAAAGAGCGACGTTTACAGGGCGTGACCCACCACCTCCACACCTCCACACCCCCACACCCCACCACCCCATCATCCCGCCCCTCTCAGAATCTCCCAGAGTCTCTCAGAATACTTCCAGGAAACCGTGTTGGTGGGAGTGGCGTGTGGAGATCTGCTAGAAATACACACCAAGCTTTGAAGGCTTCAGCTCTTCAGCACAGCTGGATTTCACAGGAACATCACAGAAGACATCTCTGTAAATTTCACCCCCAAAAAACTCCTGTAAGCCTTTATTCATCTCTCAGCTTTTGGTGATTTCTCGTGGTTGTGTTTATTTGCTTTTCTTTATGGTCTTATAAGAGGATCTGATAATGTACTATAACATGATGAGGAAACTGGAATGAAAGGAGATCTTGGTACATATGTAAACTCTGGATGGTATTTGCAAAGTTCTGGTTTATAATAGACAGTGTTTTTTTTTTTTAAAAATTGAAAGAATGCAAAATGGCTGGATCTTGTGCTAAAGTGAACAGACGTGCACTGTGACTGTTGGCAGGATTAGCAACCAAGGATGTGATTTTGGGATAGGAAGCTGAGTAGGGCTCCTATAATAAAGATTATTATAATAAACAGGGCGCTCTCGTGATGCGAACAAATTATGACGCTGGATTGTGAGTTAAGTTTTGGTTTGGGTGGGAGAAAAAATATTCTAAAGGGGAAAGTAGAATCTGTAACACCGCCGCACCCCCCCCCCCCCCCCCGGAATTGAAACCAGTTCATTCTGCGTCACGTGACTAGGACGGGGAACGAGAGGAACACGCGAGACGGAAATACAGTAATCATATCAATAGGTCGTTTTAGAAATATATTTTTAAACATTATATATTTTTTAATTGAGTACACTACGTACTAGACAAGACAATACAGGGATACAATGGCAAGAGACTCCCTTCCGGGATCGCAAGAACACGGAAGTGAGAGAAAAAGAAACAGACTCGAGCTCAGGTTTACGTCATAACACGAAAAACAGGCTTTTAACGTCACAGAATAAGATTTTCAATTTTTAACAGAATAAACTTATAATATGTTAATTTGTTGCAATATATTAAATCGTTTATGTCACAATAACAATGTTATCAGGGAAATAACTGTGTATTGTTTCCTGGAAGAATTAGATTACGATAAACACGAAACTTTGCACGTGGTCTGTTTTAATGGTGATGGTGTAGCAGGACTAGGACTAGGACTAGAGGGCCAGTGGTGGTCTAGTGGTCTAGTGGTATAGTGCGCTGGATCGCTGATCCAAAGGTTGGGGGTTTGAGTCCCACTCTCCACAAGGTTGTCACTGTCCCCCCCAGTGCGGTTACCTGGGTTATCAAAGGCGGGCCATGTCTGTCACTGTCTATGGTGAGAGGTTGATGTAAAAGAACCATTGCTGACTTTTGTAAAGAGTAGCTGCAAAGTCGTCAGCGTGTTTCTGTCCCTTGCTAAAAAGGGTTGTGACAGGAAGGGCATCCGACGTAAAAACCTCTGCCAAATCAAACGTACGAATCAGATGATTCGCTGTGGCGACTCCCAAGTAAAAGGGAAAAAGCCGAAAGGAAGACAGACAGACAGTGTAGCAGGACTAGGCTTCCATGGAAAGGAATTTTTATTTATTTTTATTCTGTAATATTCTTATTACTAAATATTTTTATTCTGTAATTCTTGTAGTAAGATGATAAACGGGGAAAAAACTTAACACAAGCAGAAACCACACTTTAATTCATTTAATCATTTTCTAAGATCATTAATCCTAATTAGACTCGAGGGAGGCTGGTGCCAATGTCAGCCAATTTTGGGTGAGGGAAAGGAACACCGTGGACAGGCCAGGCCACTGCAGAGCCAACGCACACAACCATTCACACGCTCACATCTAGGGTCAATTTGGAACTGTTAATCAGTGTACAGTACTGTGCATGCTTTTGGACTGTGGGAGGAAACTTGACTACCCAGAAGAAACACATATATTTAAATGAAACCTGTTATTTTGAATATGCTAATTTTACTTTATATAATTGTATTTTACGTAGGTCATAAATGACAGACTGAAGTCATACTTTGTATAATCCTGACTGGCATTTATTCTGCTCATGGAAAATTATAATAATATTTTGATGGAATGAAACGAACTTGCATACTTTTCCCGGTTGTGTAACATTTTGGTGGTAAATTGAATGACATTTTTTGATTTGACTATGAAGTAGCCCCTCTAATGCTCAGTTCGTCCGTTCATTTTCTGTAACTGCTTAATTCTAATTCGGGTCTCGGGGAGGCTGGTGCCCATCCCAGCCGACTCCAGGCGAGGGCAGAATACACCCTGGACAGCTCGCCAGGCCATCACACCATATTAACCTATGACTTGTATTTCTTTCATAATAGTTGATTTAGATTAGTTTATATCAATATAACAGTCAGAGGCATGCATGAACGAACATGTGTTAGCAGAGCACACTCGTATCCCAAATAAAGTCAGTGGTTAGTTAACACATCAAGTTCCATCCACACATTTAGTAAACTCTAAGAATTATATTGTTTTGTTTTTTTTAACTCCATTTCTACGAAACACCACCAATTCATGCATTGTGCAATCGTGCCCATATTAAAGCTGAACTTGAAATGAAAATCAAACTTCAGAATCTGCACCATTGTCATAATCAGACTTGGTTTCAGCAGACACACCCCCAATGTCTAGGCACAGAGAGAACTGTGGATTTTTTTTTTTAGATGTTAAGAGCGAATCCCGATTTAAAAATTTGAATGTAATATATTTAAACGTATCTAGTATTACTGGTTTAAATGGACTTTAGATAGATAGCTAATTCATTCCTGAATTCAGGCAGTTCATACACTCAGCCTACAGGTGAGTGCAGGTATAAGCATTCATCTGTTCAGAACCATCAAGACTTGAGGCAGAATTTTCCCTTTTATTCTCTGAGTCTGCAAAAATCTTCAATCTGAACAATTTTGGTCCATCTACCTAAATTTTATCTCCTTTAAATAAGATGCAAACTTACCTGGAACTCACCACCTCCGAAGTAGTCCTGGAATTGTCCTTTTTCACGAACCTAGCGTCCATTGGTGAAAATCAAAAAATTGTCAAAGAGATGTTTATGAACAGTACTAGTATATAAATGGCCTGCTAATCAGTTCCAATGAGTGGAGCCTAATTCACCATAGAGCAGTAATGCATGATTATTTACATTGACTGAAAAGGTTTCTGGGAATAAGTGCCAGATTTAGGGTGTGGTCACCAACGGGCAGCATTAAGAGTTGAATGTTTTGCCAATCCCACTGGCCACTACGGCTCTATGAATTTTTGTGAGGCATTTTTCCATGTGAGGCATACCAGGAAAAATCCTTTGTTTACAAAGAACATCGGAGCAGAACTACTTCTGAACATTTGCTAATAAACATATAGGCTGAGAAACCTTTTGGAATTATTTGCTCTTGTTGACCAATCATAAATAGAGCTGTTGGTATGGTTGGATATGTGAACAAAAAAATTGGATTTCATTTGATATCACCTGCATGACCTAACTTTTGTAAATTACTTATCCTAATATGTTACAGAAAGAACATTTTGCCTTTCGTTGAGAAGTATCAAGAGAGGACTTCTTTCCTAACATCCAACATGAGTCACGTGGTGGAATGGATCGAGAAGAATAAGGACAAAATAGAAAAGGGGATGGAGATCCTCGGCCAAGGATGTGAAGTCCTGGCAGCCTCTGTAGGCCAGTTCAACCCCATTCTTGAGGCAATTTTTATGGTCTCAGCTGAACTTCTTGGCAGCCCAGAGGGCAAAGAGGTCAAGTATCTTGCTGAACAGCTTGAAAATGTCCATCAGAATTTGGAAAAAGTCCAGAGTGAGATAAAAAAGACAGAGCTGGCGCTGCAGCGTTCATCATTGAACATTGAGAATTTTATGGTCCATGCACAGATAATCAACCAGTATGAAATGTTTAAATATATCTACACAGCCAAACCCACGAAGAAAAAGTTGAAGGTCGAGGAATTCATTGACTATTTTGAGGAATATGAGGGAGACAAGAACCTTGAAATCTTGTATGAAGCCATCGTGAAAGAAAACGCCTCTGGAGATAAAATGCTGGACACGATACTGAAAACCGAGCAGCGGAACAGGAGGGCAGTGGAGGAGTTCTGTGCTAGCATGAAGAAGGTGTTTGTGATGGGCGTCATTGCATTAATGGGCTACGCTGCACTTGCAGAGGGCACCGTTGGAGAGGATTTGGTGAAGAAATGGCAAACCCGCATGGAGGACTTGGAGACGTGCATGAAGGCGGCAGTGGATGAATGCGTCAACAAATTTGTTGAGCAGGCCAAGATTGATCTCAACCAGAAGCTTGAAGAGAGTCAGAGCAGTGTCGACCCTGCGTTCACTAAACTTGTCCTAGATACTCTTGTTGAGAAATATTATTGGGTGTCCTGGTCAATTCGGGTGTTTAAAGATGATGACAGTAAACTTTCAAAGCTTCTGTTTGGAAAGCGGCGGCATGTAAGTGATGGATGCAACAATTATTTTGACCATTTGTGCAGCAATAAAATCAGGATTGTGGTGTCCTTCACTGCAGACCCTAAACCACTCAACAAGAGCCAGATACAGGACCTAATAGATGGAGAGAGCGGAAAAATAGAAGTGGTGGCTGCCTCTTTGTCCAAGAGTCTTCCCAACTGCCTCGTCCATGTTATCAGACGCAAGAACAAAGTGGAGGAAGCCAATAATTTTAACCCGGAGCACTTTTATTTTATTTCTCACAAAATAGCACAAGTTTGTATCCACTCGGAATAGAGAGAGATGGAACTTTAAATTAAAATAAATACACAAGCTAAATATATCGACTATACTGACAGAAATATTAGTGTAAAATATATACTACATTTCTTTAGACGCTCATTAATCAATGAAGTCTATATTTAACAAAAAAATATGATTGTTGCTCTTGTTGTTGCATTAAATCCTGGAAGCAAGACTAGACTGAGGGTCCAAGAACTAATTCTTTAATAGAACGATGTAAAGCTTTATACTGCTTTAATATTCATGCATTATATTAACCCTACAAATAAAAATAAGCAGAATGTTTACTAAAATCGCAATCATCACATGATTTATTATTTTTTATATACCACATGCTCACATTGTCACAAGATGGACATATTTTATGTTTTTGTGCTTTTGTGCATTAAAATATTGTATAAGTGTACTTAATGCTTAAATAATGGATGTAAAATGATGACTGAATAAAACATTTCTGAAATATAAAAATGTATATGTTTAATGCAGCATATTTTCCTTTATAGTTCATCCAGGAATTTTTTTTTTTTTTTTGGGGGGGGGGTGATTTTTAAAAAAAAAATTATGTTGGGGCTTTTATTAAATTAATAATAAAATAATAGAAAAACTGAAAAAGGGCAGAACATCATGAAAGTGACTTTCAATGATGCATAGTATGAGTACCTAAAATCTAACAGTTAATTTTGTTCTAAATTTGTGCTATTTAAATCTATTTTATCAAAAAGACGGCGCTGAGGCCAGCAATGTTGTATGGTTTAGAAACAGTGGCCCTGGGGAAAAGACAGGAGTCAGAGCTGGAGGTAGCAGAGATGAAAATGTTGCGGTTCCTTTTGGGAGTAACGAGGATGGATAGGATCAGGAATGAGTCCATCAGAGGGACAGCACATGTACGAGATTTTGGAGACAAAGTCAGAGAGGCTAGATTGAGATGGTTTGGACATGTACAGAGGAGGGATAGTGAGTATATTGGTAGTAGGATGCTGAGGTTGGAGCTACCAGGCAGAAGGCCCAGAGGAAGACCAAAGAGAAGATTCATGGATGTAATGAAGCAGGACATGAAGGTCATTGGTGTAAGAGAAGAAGATGCAGAGGACAGGGTGAGATGGAAACAGATGATTCGCTGTGGCGACCCCTGAAGGGAACAGCCGAAACGAAAAGAAGAAGACATTCTTATTTGGTTCGGAATTTATATTTTAAAGTTATTTAAATTTAATTTGTTTATTTATTGTAACTTTCTATTAAAAGGTTTGAAAGGAGGTGTAATAACTGAAATCACATTTATTTTATTTAAGATGTATTCACAGTGATTTTGCAGCTTTAAAATTTAGCTTTAAAGTTTTCCATTTTTTTCAGTGGAGTATTTGTGACAATTAATTTACAGAATTGCACGAAAACTACACATTTAGAACTTTATTCATCTGTATTGCACTCATTATTGAGTAATAATCTTTCATTGATAAATAAGAAGTAATATTTCAGTAACTTCTATCCAAATTCTTTGTTAACGTTGTAATATGGACGGAATACATCAAGCCAACAAAATGATAAAGCTGTATTCACTTCCCTAAAAATAAAAGGACATGGGCTTTAGAAAATATTTGAGATTTTCAATTAAAAATCTTTCACTTTTAAATTTATACACTTTTACACATTTTACAGTGGGGCCAGTGGTGTAGTGGTTAGAGTGCTGGGCTCATGATCAGGAGGTTGTGAGTTCAAATCCCAGTTAGACCCCCACTGTGCTAAGAGCCCTGGGCAAGGTCTTAACCACAAGTGTGCCTCTGTTCACCCGGCAGTATAAATGGGTACCAGTACAAATATACTGGGAAGGGAACCTGCGATGGACCAGCGTCCCAACCAGGAGGAGATGAACTCCTAGTCACTTCATGCTACAGAAACTGGAGATAAGCACCGTCCTGATGAGCCACAATGGCTCGGGTGTAAAAAGACCCACAACAGACACATCTTATGAGAATGGACTTAAATATTTCAATAATTTTATTTCTTGGAGCATAAAAAAATACAATAAAAAGAAAAGTGAGAGGGCAGTGGCCTGGTGATAAGGTATGAGATCACTGATCCTAAGGTTGGATGTTCAAGTCCCACTCTCAACAGGTTGTTACTGTCCCCCCAGTGCACTCACTGGGTTATCAAAGTCCGGCCATGTCTCTCACAGTCTGTGGTGAGAGGTTCATGTAAAATAACCATTGTTGACTTTCGACAACAGGAGCTGCAAAGCCGTCAGCGTGTTTCCGCCATGCGATAGCCTGGCGAGCTGTCCAGGGTGTACTCTGCCCTTGCCCGAGGTTGGTGCCAACCTCCCCGCGACCCCTCTTCTTCTTCATTTTCTTTTGGCTTTTACCCTTTTTTAGGGGTCGCCACAGTGAATCATCTGATTGGTATGTTTGATTTGGTTCATAGGTTTTTAATTCGGATGTCCTTCCTGACATAACCCTTTAACAAGGGACAGAAACACGCTGACGGCGTTGCAGCTTCTCTTTACAAAAGTCAGCAATGGTTCTTTTACATGAACCTCTCACCATAGACAGTGAAAGACATGGCCCGCCTTTGATAACCCAGTTAGCTGCACTGGGGGGGGTGGGACAGTGACAACCCTGTGGAGAGTGGGACTCGAACCCCCAACCTGAGGATCAGCGATCCAGCGCCCTATATCACCAGGCCACCACTGCAAGCGGTTCAGAAAATGAATGAATGAATGAATGAAACATGAGCATCAATCTTTGAAATATGAACAGAAACACATAATCTCTGCATCATCAGTACAAGACCTGCGTAACATTCTCTATTACAGAGAAGCTCTTGCCCTCATTATTATAACTCTATTAAAGCCATCATTTAATCACACTTGAAATCGCAGGGCCAACACTCACACAATCATTCATACTCACACCTGGGGCAATTTGGAACAGCCAAGTAACCTACTGTGCATGTTTTTAGACTGTGTGAGGAAACCAGAGTACACAGAGGAAACCCATACAAGCACGGGGAGAACATGCAAACTCCATACAGAAACACCTGAGTTGGGAATCAAACCCAGGCCCTTCTTGCTGTGAGGCAGATGTGCTAACCATTATAGCCACCATGCTACCCTTGTGTCCAACTGATGGGTCCCGGCCTCGAGGCCCCCCCTGGGTGGAGGGTCGCTCTATTGTTCAGGCTTGTTCTTTCTCTTTTGTTCTTTTGTTTTGTTTATTTTCATTTCAGCCAATATATTTATTTATTTGTTGTGAATGTAATTATTAATTACATTTGAGGTAAACCAATAATTTTTATTTGGGACCAGCAATTTTGTGATCTGAGATATTTGGTCAAAATTCATGGAATTGGTTCTAAATTTGGCAACTAACTGCATCTGTGGAAAGGGATCATTCTCATCTGTACCGGCAACTCTGGCACTCTGGGATATCCCAGTAAACCTGTAAGTATATTCAGATCTTCTTCTTTTCCTTGGCCACAGCGAATCATCTGCCTCCATCTCACTCTATCCTCTGCATCTTCTACTCTTACTCCAACTACCTTCATGTCCTCCTTCACCACATCCATAAATCTTCTCTTTGGTCTTCCTCTCGGCCTTCTGCCTGGTAGTTCCAACCTCAGCATCCTACTACCAATATACTCACTATCCCTCCTCTGTACATGTCCAAACCATCTCAATCTAGCCTCTCTGACTTTGTCACCAAAACCTCTTACATGTGCTGTCCCTCTGATGTCCTCATTCCTGATCCTATCCATCCTCATTACTCCCAAAGAGAACCTCAACATTTTCATCTCTGCTACCTCCAGCTCTGCCTCCTGTCTTTTCCCCAGGGCCACTGTCTCTAAACCATACAACATCGCTGGCCTCAACACTGTCTTGTTTACTTTTCCTTTCATTCTTGCCGATACCTTCCTATCACACATCACACCGGACACTTTTCTCCAACCATTCCAACCTGCCTGCACACGCTTCTTCACCTCTTTTCCACTCTCTCCATTGCTCTGGATTGTTGAGCCTAAGTACTTAAAATCCTTCACCTTTGTTATCTCTGCCCCCCTGTAACCTCACCGTTCCTCTTGGGTCCTTGTCGTTCACACACATGTATTCTGTTTTACTGAGGCTAACCTTCATTGCTCTCCTTTCCAGGGCATACCTCCACCTCTCTAGATTTTCCTGCACTTGTTCTCTGCTCTCACTACAGATCACAATGTTATTTGCAAACATCATAGTCCATGGAGATTCTTGTCTAACCTCGTCTGTCAGCCTGTCCATCACCATAGCAAACAAGAAGGGGCTCAGAGCTGACCCTTGATGCAGTCCCACCGCCACGTTGAACTCTTGTGTCACACCGACAGCACACCTCACCACTGTCTTACATCTCTCATAAATGTTCTGCACCACTCTAACATACTTCTCTGCCACTCCAGACTTCCTCATGCAATACCACAGTTCCTCTCTCGGCACTCTGTCATATGCTTTTTCCAGATCCACAAAAGCACAATGCAGGTCCTTCTGACCTTCTCTGTACTTCTCTATTAACATCCTCAAAGCAAACATTGCATTTGTGGTGCTCTTTCTTGGCATGAAACCAAACTGTTGTTCACAAATGCTGACCTCTGCTCTTAGTCTAGCTTCCACTAGTCTTTCCCATAACTTCATCGTATGGCTCATCAACTTTATCCCTCTGTAGTTGCCACAACTCTGTATGTCTCCCTTGTTCTTAAAAATAGGCACAAGCACACTTCTCCTCCAGTCCTCTGGCATCCTCTCACTCTCTAAGACCTTGTTGAATGTTCTTGTCAGGAAATCTACTGCGACCTCTCCTAGACACTTCCATACCTCCACCGGTATGTCATCAGGACCAACTGCCTTTCCATTCTTCATCCTCTTCAATGCCCTCCTCACTTCACCCTTACTAATCTTTGCTACTTCCTGGTTCTCAACAGTCACCTCTTCTACTCTTTTTTTTTCTTTCTTTCTCTCATTTTCCTCATTCATCAGCTCTTCAAAGTACTCTTTCCATCTTCCCAGCACACTTCTGTCATCAGTCAATACATTTTCCTCTCTGTTCTTAATCACTCTAACCTGTTGCATGTCTTTCCCATCTCTATTTCTCTGCTGTGCCAACCTGTATAAATCATTTTCTCCCTCCGTACTGTCCAGCCTATCATACAATTCATCAAATGCCCCCTGTTTGGCCTTTGACACCGCTATCTTCGCCTTATGCTGTGTCTCCCTGTACTCCTGTTTACTCTCTTCGGTCCTCTCTATGTCCCACTTCTTCTTAGCTAACCTCTTCTTTTCACACACTCCTGCATTTCCTCATTCCACCACCAAGTCTTTCAATCTACTGTCTTTCCTGAGGACAAACCAAGTACTCTCCTACCTGTCTCAAGATCACTTTAGTTGTAGTTGTCCAGTCATCTGGAAGCACTTCCTGACCACTCAAAGCCTGTTTCAATTCCTCCTTGAAGACAACACGACACTCTTCTTTTTTCAGCTTCCACCACTTTGTGTTCTGTTCTGCCTTTGCCTTCTTCACCTTTCTCACCATCAGCGTCATCCTGCACACCACCATCCTATGTTGTTTGGCAACACTCTCACCCACTACTACTTTGCAGTCACTGACTTCCTTCAAATTACATCGCCTACACAAGATGTAGTCTACCTGTGTGCTCCTACCTCCGCTTTTATAAGTCACTCTATGCTCCTCTCTCTTCTGAAAGAAAGTATTCACCACAGCCATTTCCATCCTTTTTGCAAAATCGATCAACATCTGTCCTTCTGTGTTCCTGTCCTGGATCCCAAACCTGCTCATCACTTCCTCGTCCCCTGTGTTGCCTGCACCAACATGTCCATTGAAGTCTGCACCAATGAGCACTCTTTCACCTCTGGGGTTACTCTGCATCACTTCATCTAACTCACTCCAGAATCTCTCCTTCTCTTCTAGCTCACATCCTGCCTGTGGGGCATAAGCACTAACAACATTGAGCATCACACCTTCAATTTCTAACTTGAGACTCATCACTCTGTCTGACACTCTTCACTTCTAGAACATTCCTGACCAACCCCTCCTTCAAGATGACTCCTACTCCATTTCTCTTTCCATCCACACCATGATAAAACAGCTTAAACCCTGCTCCTAAGCTTCTAGCCCTGCTACCTTTCCACCTGGTCTCCTGAACACACAATATGTCCACCTTCCTCCTCTGCATCATGTCAGCCAGCTCTCTACCTTTTCCTGTCATAGTTCCAACATTCAAAGTCCCTACTCTCAGTCCTAGACTCATGCCTTTCCTCTTCTCTCTCTACTTATGGACACGTCTCCCGCCTCTCCTTCTTCGACCAACAGTCGTACAAATTTCCACCAGCACTTTATTGGTTGACGGCACTGATGGCGGTCGTTGTTAACCCAGGCAGGCCTCGACCGATCCGGTATGAAATTTGCATTGACGGTTTGCATTTTGTGTTCTGGCAAAAGTTTTACGCCGGATGCCCTTCCTGTCGCAACCCTCTGCATTTATTTGGGCTTGGGACTGGCGTGAGGATGGACACTTGTTTGTGCCCATCCTCATGGCTGCATTCTGTAAGTATATTCAGATATACAGCACAAAACGGTTGTTTTTGCACATATGCACATTATAGAGGTCTATTATAGTCCGAGTTGAAGATCCAAGATAGCCCTTCTAGTTAATTTATAAAATGTAGTAGTTTTCAGGATGAAAACAGAGCTACTCATTTGACTTTAGATCAGAGTGTTTGTATCCTGAGTCCATTCACAGTCCCACTTGAGGTCCGTTTCCATCCATTTCTTGATACAAGCCTAATGGCATCATTTAGCTATTTTTTAATTTGGGAATTTATTTTTCTATGAAAAGGGTTCAGTAGTTATCAGGTCAAGCCTGTAGATGGCGGTAAAAGATTATTAATGTCAGACTATAAGCATTGAAATGGGAATCTATTTTATTTTTGTCAGCTTAATACAGTATACAGTACTTCTGTGCATACAAACGTAATTGTTCGCATTATGACCTCTGTCCCAAGTGTTCCTAAAGAATTCCATCAGGGGACAGATCAGAGATCTCAGACTATATATAACTTACTTTAACTTATCTACACAGTCAAATGGCATCCCCATGCTCTCCCTCACCAGTCCAACCATCTGTGCATGTTCTATACATTCTGTCATTTCTGAGTGCTTGTAGAACCAGCACATCCCACAGACAGAATACGAAGCAACCATCAGGTGAACACAAACGCACCATTTAAAGCAAATACTAAGTCACTGAGTTCCACTGACACACTTGACACATCATTGACTATTTGCACTCGATGAATAGTTTGTGAAGAAATAACAACACAGAAGCAACAATAGAACTCATTTTGCTGCTGTTCTTTTCAGAATGCATCGCTTAATCTTAATTAGGGTCGTGGGGAGACTGGTGCCCATCTCAGCCGACTGTGGGCGAGGGCAGAGTGCACCTTGAAGAGCCCGCCAGATTACCTGCAGGGTAAACACGCCTGACGGCTATGCTGCCTACTCTTGATGAAAATCAGCAATGGTTCACCACAGACAGTGAGAGACATGGCCAGCCTTTGACAACCCAGTTGCGCTGTTAGCAGAAAACACTGATAACCCTTTGAAAGTGGGGCTTGAACCCCCGACCTTGGGATCAGTAATCCGGGCCACCACTGCCCTCTGAATGCATTACAATCACAATTACAATCATACACTCCAGTTCGTACCACTGGCTAAGACAGGATTCTTCTTCTTTCGGCTTTTTCCCTTTTTCAGGAGTCGCCACAGCGAATCATCTGATTGGCACATTTGATTTGTCATAGGTTTTCACGTCGGATGCCCTTCCTGACACAACCCTTTAGCAAAGGACAGAAACACGCCGACGGCTTTGCAGCTCCTCTTTACGAAAGTCAGCAATAGTTCTTTTACATGAATCTCTCACTATAGCCAGTGAGTGACATGTGCGGCCTTTGATAACCCATTAGTGCACTGGCGGTTCTGCAACCCATTCAAACATTAACCGTTAGTTTGATTATAATTTGAAGCAATCCATTGAAACTAGTTTTTAAACTTAATGAATGTTGGTATGAGTTCAAAAGTTGGGAAATTGCAGGCTATGTCTGCAATACATTTACTTAGGAAATGTATCATACCTGGACTTTTTTATGTGGCATGTTTAGATTGCACAAAGGGCAAGTCTTGATAAAATCAGAAAATTATTTTTAACTAAAAAACTGTGAATGGTGTCAGCTTATCTCTGGCTTTTAAAACAACATAAAAAAGCATTATTCTAGGTGGACAAAGTTCAAATCAAATCAAACAAATCAATATGACAGACAGTCTCAGTGGTTTGTCACAGTCACTTTGAACAGGTGTCATCATCACTAGCGTGCTTTAATGATGGCTTGAAGCGCAAAGTCACCTGACCTGCCTGTCATAGTTAATGTCATATAGGCCCTACTGTTAAAATCCAAAATCTCATTTTAGTTTGTTTGACTTTGTGCTGCGTTGAATATGCTCAGATCTCTTTAACTCAGTTCAGTTCATTTTTTGTCACCACTTAATCATAATTTGGGTCGCGGGGAGGCTGGTGCCCATCCCAGCCAACTTCGGGCGAGGGCAGAGTACACCCTGGACAACTCGCCAGGCCATCGCAGGGCAGAAACACGCCGATGGCTTTGCAGCCTACTCTTTACGAAAGTCAGCAATGGTTCTTTTACATGTCTCACACCATAGACAGTGAGAGACATGGCCGGCCTTTGATAACCCAGTTAGCTGCACTGGGGGGGGGGGGGGCAACCTTGTGGAGAGTGGGACTCGAACCCCGAACCTTTGTATCAGCGATCCAGCGCCCTATACCACTAGACCACCCCTGCCCCCTCTTTAACTCAGTGCTTCTCAATTGTTTTCTGTTGTGCCCCCCCCATCAGGAACAAATAAAAACATTTCACGCCCCCACCGAGCAACTATAAATAGTATTATTTGTTTATAAAATTGTTATTAGTACACCTTTGCATAACATTGTATCTTTATTAACATTAAAAACAAAAAAGAAAGAACTATAGTTCAACTTACAACAAAGAAAAACTACATTAAAATTGTTTTTAATCTGTAATTTTGCTCGTGCGAAAAAAACCAACTCCATAGCGCTACAATGAGGGCGCCACTGCTGACTAGTGGAGTGGAGGTGCAATTACACGTTATTTTCTTTCGGCTTTAATCCCTTTCTCGGGAGTCGCCACAGTGAATCATCTGATTCGCACATTTGATTTGGCAAAGGTTTTTTTTTACGTCGGATGCCCTTCCTGTCACAACCCTTTAGCAAGGGACAGAAACACGCTGACGGCTTTGCAGCCTACTCTTTACAAAAGTCAGCAATGGTTCTTTTACAAGCCTCTCACCATAGACAGTGAGAGACATGGCCCGCCTTTGATAACCCAGTTAGCGGCACTGCGGGGGACAGTGACAACCCTCTGGGGACTCGAACCCCAAACCTTAGGATCAGCGATCCTGCGCCCTATCCACTAGACCACCACTGCCCCGACATGTTATTCTTATACACAATTCCAGAAAAGCATGTTCCACAGGGTCATACGCGCTCCCCCGGGATCACACCGCGCCCCACTATTTGAGAAGCACTGCTTTAATTCCACGGAGTTAGAGACACTGTTACAGGGCTCTGCACCTAAAAGGTTAGATAATCAAAGTATTATTGGTACACATGAAATTTAGTAGTTGCGCAGGAGAGGCGGTGAGAATGTGTGTTGGTTGCTAAACCTCTTCTTTTTTTCCTTTTGGCTGTTCCCTTCAGGGGTCGCCACAGCAAACCATCTGCCTCCATCTCACCATATCCTCTATATCTTCTACTCTTACTCAAACTACCTTCATGTCCTCCTTCACCACATCCATAAATCTTCTCTTTGGTCCTCCTCTGGGCCTTCTGCCTGGTAGTTCCAACCTCAGTATCCTACTGCCAATATACTCACTATCCCTCCTCTGTACATGTCCAAACCATCTCAATCTAGCCTCTCTGACTTTGTCTCCAAAACCTCTTACATGTGCTGTCCCTCTGATGTACTCATTCATGATCCTATCCATCCTCGTTACTCTCAAAGAGAACCTCAACATTTTCATCTCTGCTACCTCCAGCTCTGCCTCCTGTCTTTTCCTCAGCGCCACTGTCTCTAAACCATACAACATCGCTGGCCTCAACACCGTCTTGTACACTTTTCCTTTCATTCTTGCTGATACCTTCCTATCACAAATCACACCGGATACTTTTCTCCAACCATTCCAACCTGCCTGCACGTGCTTCTTCACCGCTTTTCCACACTCTCCATTGCTCTGGATTGTTGAGCCTAAGTACTTAAAATCCTCCACCTTCTTTATCTCTGCTCCCTGTAACCTCACCGTTCCTCTTGGGTCCTTGTCGTTCACACACATGTATTCTGGGCTTGGGACCGGCATGAGGGTGGGCACTTGTTTGTGCCCCCCCTCATGGCTGCATTGTTGGTTGCTGGTTGCTAAACCTCAACACCCTGAATACCTGGGGGAAATGTTTTAGAATCAGATGATCTTGTCGCGTGGTGATGTCGGGTGGCCAGCCCAGTCACCAGAGATCGTTCCTGGTGATTTTTTTTTTCCAGTGGTGTTACCTTAAAACACAAGTGTATACTCATCGAACCTAAGCTCTTGAACCAAATGGTTGCTATTCATCATGAGATCATGTGCCGACATACCGCCATGGCATGCTTTCAGAAATAACCTCCATGCATGCATCAACCAAGGCCAACATTTTTAGGATAACCATCTTTAAAACATAATGTTTGAAAACTACATTGAATGAAGTTTTACGTGTGCGAATAATTAAATTTTTAAGGGATTTTTTATTTACTTTTTAAAAGGCAGACTTTCATGGGACACACTGGGACATTCATTTTCATTGAATTTAGGGCAAAATGCATGCGCCGGACCGCATGGGGCGCTGTTACATTAATAGTCGTTAAACGCAAAAGTCACGCAGTCCTTTTCCGATTCCTGTCGGTTTGGTGATGTAATGAAGTAAGAGAGGAGCAAAAAATGGCGGAGAATAGTGGCACAGATCCTGCTGTAGACAGGAACGCCGAGGAAAATGCCGCCGCCAGCGGGACCATAATCATGGTCACTGTCAAAACACCGAAAGATAAGGAGGAAATAGCGATCTCAGAAGATGCGTCTGTGGCACAGGTATGTTGGATTTCACCCGAAATGGTCAGCGGTATTTTTTCGGCTGCTTCGCCGTGAATGGCCGCTTTAGCCGAGATGCTAGTTAGTTGCCTAGGTGGCTAGTTTACGACGACAATAAATTAAGGACGGTATTTTTGGAAGTCCAAGCATAATCATACCTATATTCAAACACATGTTTGTCTTATAGGATTTAATAGATGACTATTTACCGAACAGAACACACTAATGTTTATTGTTATCACTGTAAAACTGATTTTTTAAAAAATATTATAAATTAGGGATGACGCTGTGAGTTTGGCTCGAATCGTTACCGGCTATGGCGGCGGCGGCCAACGGGAATATTCTTCGGGCAAATATCAAATGGCCTCCTATGAAATCCATAGTGCACTAGCTAGGCGGTCAGTTCTCATATTAAAGCATAAAGTAGTGCACTTTTATATAGGGCGAAGGGAGCGGTTCGGGATTTATCCATGTCTGTTAGCAACATAGCTAGACTGACATTTTAAGGGTTGTTTAAATAGTAAACAACTGGCGTATTTTTGATGTCAGAATATTATATATATATATTATATATATTTATGTCGTCTTTCAGTTCATGTGTAGTCTAACTGTCATGACTATATGTATCCGTAATAATTAGCTAAAGAAGCTAAATGGCTAGTTAGCATTAGCTAGCTGGCTTAGAGAAGGTTCTAGTTTTCAGCGTTTAGCCTGATTAATTATTTATTTATGTATTTCCCCCCCAATTTATTTTACATATGTTTTACATATGTTTTTATATTGTCTTTGAACGAAAGCTAGTGGATTGACGTTTTAAGTCTGTTTGGTCTGCGTTCACTATTTTTTGTATTTCATTCAAGAATATATACTTGAAAAAAATGTTTTCTAAATGAGCGTTGCGTCACAGCTGACGGATGGAGGTCGAGATCATCACGGCGTGATTACCATCAACACTATCACGGTTTTAATGATGTTCACAAGATTTGTTGTTATCTGGTAACTGAAATATCCAGAATATTTTCTGAGCTGTCATTCAGGAGATTGACATATACAGAAAGCAATATATAAAAGCAATGTTAAAAGCCATAGCTTTTGTTTGTGTGTGTGTGTGTGTGTGTGTGTGTATATA
The DNA here is from genome assembly GCA_024760905.1 of Plotosus lineatus. Taxonomy (NCBI): domain Eukaryota; kingdom Metazoa; phylum Chordata; class Actinopteri; order Siluriformes; family Plotosidae; genus Plotosus; species Plotosus lineatus. Next base: position 3,905,748 of record CM045739.1, read on the forward strand.
TATATATATATATATATATAAAAATATTAGACAAAATGAGGGGCAGTGGTGGTCTAGTGGATAGGGCGCAGGATCGCTGATCCTAAGGTTGGGGGTTCGAGTTCCCACAGGGTTATCACTGTGTCGTCCCTCCCCCAGTGCAGCTAACTGGGTTATCAAAGGCGGGTCATGTCTGTCACTGTCTATGGTGAGAGTCATGTAAAAGAACCATTGCTGACTTTGGTAAAGGACCTGCAAAGCTGTCAGCATGTTTTTGTCCCTTGATAAAGGGTTGTGACAGGAAGGGCATCCAATGTAAAAACCTATGCCAAATCAAATGTGCGAATCAGATGATTCGCTGTGGCGACTCCCAAGAAAGGGAAAAAGCCGAAAGAAGGAAAGAAAAAAATATATGTGTGTGTGTGTGTGTATATAATATATATATATATATGTGTGTGTGTATATATATATATATATATATATATGTGTGTGTATATATGGAGCCGGTGGTGTAGTGGTTAGAGTGCTGGGCTCATGATCGGGAGGTTGTGTGTTCAAATCCCACTGAGTCCCAGCCTGATGAGCCACTAGGCTCAGGTGTAAAAACCCAACAGACCAAAAAAAAAATGTGTGTGTATGTATATATATATGGAGCCAGTGGTGTAGTGGTTAGAGTGCTGGGCTCATGATCGGGAGGTTGTGTGTTCAAATCCCACTGAGTCCCCCACTGTGCTAAGACCCCTGGGCAAGGTCTTAACCACAAGTGTGCCTCTGTTCACCCAGCAGTATAAATGGGTCCCAGTAAAAATATACTGGGAAGGTAACCTGCGATGGACTAGCGTCCCATCCAGGAGGAGTTGAACTCCTGGTCGCATCAGGCTATGGAAACCGGGGATAAGCACCGGCCTGATGAGCCACTAGGCTCGGGTGTAAAAACCCAACAGACCAAAAAATTTTTTATATATATATATAGATTTAATATATGCGCTCAAAAGTGAAAGTGTTAATATTTTTTAACAGCTGCAGCTTTGACAAGCTCAACGCGTGATCGTGATTTGATATTATTCTGGCATTGAAATGAATGTTATTTTTATATAGTATCAGCTCAGTTATAACTTATGCATTTGACTGTGTCATATCACCTGAAGCATAATAATAGAATTCTGAAGAAGTAATAATAAATTGTTGTGGTGCTGATGTCTTTGAGGAGAAACAGCTATGGAAGGAGTCTCCAGTGTCGGCTATTTGCAACAGTCACAGGCAATGCTGTAAATTTAGCTGTACTGACACTTGGGCAAGATAAGTTCAGAATTTAAGAGAAAGAGCAGAAAAACTTGTCTCTGCTGTAATGAAAGTAATAATCAGGAGTTCTAAGAGATTAGAAATCATATGGAAATAATGAAATGCATCACGGACTTTTGTAAAGAGGAGCGGCAAAGCAGTCAGCATGTTTCTGATGTCCGATGGCCTGAGGAGCCGTCCAGGGTGGACTCTGCCCTCGCCTAGAGTCGGCTGAGATGTGTGCCAACCTTCCCGCGACCCTAATTAGGATTAAGCGGTTCAGAAAATGAATGAATGAAAATGCATCAGGGTGTTGTGTGTGCTGGAGACACACCCACTTCAGGGTGGTAACAGTTCCCTTGCTTCATCACATCAGCCCGATGTTTATATTCCTACCGAATTCCCCACCGTTGTATTCATTTATAATGTTCTACAAACCAAAATAAATATTGTGGGTCAGTATTGGTTCAGAATTTTGAACAGATATCACCTTGCTTTTTAGTAAGAATAATAATAGTTCTCTAATAAATGTTGTCCTCATCTGTAGTTCAAAGAGGAAATCTCCAAAAGGTTCAAAGCAAAGCAGGACCAGTTAGTGTTGATCTTTGCTGGGAAAATCCTGAAAGACGGCGACACGCTCACTCAGCACGGCATCAAGGATGGGCTCACTGTTCACCTGGTCATCAAAACCGCACAGAAGTAAGATTTTAATGATGCACCCTGAAGAATAATCTAGAGCTAAACGTGAGACACCACATGCATGCATAAAGTCCACAGCATAAAGGTTCTGTGATGGACAGAAGGAAGGAACAAAGGAATGGAAAGGCATAGACGTTCTTTGAGTCATATGTAAGTCATTTATGTTTGCAATCTCTGCACAGGGCCACAGGCGGAGGTTCCACACCTGCTTCGTCCAGCTCTGGCACGTCACAGGTCAACAGCGGCACCGCAGCCACGCCCAGCACCGGTCCAGCTAGTAACCTGGGCACATCGCAGGGCAGTGGGCCTTTGCCGACTCTGTCTCAGATGCCCAGCATCCTCAGTGAGTGGAGGAAGGTTTATTAAATTTCAGTGAAGGGTTTTCATACGAGAGCCGTATACTTTTTACAAAATTCACAGGAAGAGCTGCAAAAGTGAAAATGAAATCAGTCAGAGGGATTTTTTAGAGAGCGGTGTTCCCTGGAAGAAGGGGGATAAAGGGTTGATAAGTCACTGCGGTATGAGGTGCTATTTTTGCAGTGTGTATCCTGTTTTTTTGTTTGTTTGTTTTTATATTAAATATTAACTCGATGAATTTGATAATGTGTGTATAAACTTCTTTCCATATCTTTATTTATTTATTTATGTGTGTAATGAGCTTCCTTCGGTGGATGATGGGGCTCTCCCTTAGAGACAGGGTGAGAAGCTCAGCCATCCAGGGGGTGGGGTGGGGCGGGGCGGGGTCGGAGTAGAACCGCTGCACCTCCGCATTGAGAGTAGCCAGTCGTAGTGACTCGGGCATCTGGTTAGAATGCCTCCAGTACTCCTCCCTGGTATGGTGTTCTGGGCATGTCCAACCGGGAAGAGACCCCGGGGGTTGACCTACAACACAGTGGAGGGACTATGTCTCTTGGCTGGTCTGGGAACGCCTCAGTGTGTGTCGTTGTCCCCCCCCCCCCCCCCCAGCCAGAAGAGCTGGAGGAAGTGGCTGGAGAGAGGGACATCTGGATTTCATTGTTCAGGCTGCTGCCCCCGCGACCCGACCCCGGATTAAGCGGTAGAGGAAGAAGAATGACAATTTATTTATTTTCTTTTTTTTTTTTTGCTGAAATGTGTTCAGTGGAGCAATTTATGAAGTTACACAATCCCTGAGGATTTTTTTATTATTATGATTGTGTGTGTTGGCCTGGAGTGCTGTTCAGGGTATCCCCTGCCGTCGCACATAGTTGGTTTAAATAGGCTCGAGCCTTCTTGCAACCTCATTGGGCTTAAGCTGCATGGGAAATAATTTGATGGATAGCTTATTTGAGGTTCGATATGACGGCGCATGGCTAATGGCTGGATTTTTGTTGTTGTTGCCGACATGAACTTGATTTAAACTGTTTATTTTTAAGGCTTTTAGCAAAATAAGAAACAAATTCTAGACAGTATATTAAAATCCAAAGTACATAGTAACTTTCATCAAGCGTGAGGTCTGTGCATGTGTTCACATTTAGTCTTCTGAGGATCAGTGATGTACAGAAATGAAGATCGTTCTTATAAAAATGCAAAGTAAAACCCCACCCCATTTAAAGTAATTCTAAAGCTCTCCTGAGGTCTGAGATATGGTTTGAACTTCTAAAATACAAATCTTTTTCAGCCAATGTGATCAAGCAACACTTATTTTAATAGAACAGGGCCATTGCAGTAAATAAACAGTAGCCTGTAGTAGACCGTTCACCCGCTCCATGCATGTCCACGTGTTCCCAGCCGGCTTGGGTGACCTGTCCAGTCTGGCCAACCTGGGCATGGGCTCGGCCAACTTCATGGAGCTCCAGCAGCAGATGCAGAGACAGCTCATGTCCAACCCCGAGATGCTCTCTCAGATCATGGAGAACCCGCTGGTTCAGAACATGATGTCCAACCCCGACCTGATGAGGCAGATGATTATGGCAAATCCGCAGATGCAGCAGCTGATGGAGCGAAACCCGGAGATTTCACACATGCTCAATAACCCTGAGCTGATGAGGCAGGTGAGTGAAGTGCTGAGATTGGATGGATATCCTGACCTAAAGTGTAAGATGTCATGGGTTTTATTATTATTTCTAAAATTTACTGACAAAGCAATATTTTATTAGCAAACTTATTATTTGAACTTAATCCCAAATTTGATTCGTTCATGTTGCTGTACACTCGAGCAGTTGTCATGTGCACTCAAATGTCCATCAAGGTCATTAGAACGTAAAACTGTAGATTGAATGAAGTGATTTATAAACTGATATAAAATGAATCATTTTTGTCTTTATTTAGACGATGGAGTTGGCGAGGAACCCTGCCATGATGCAAGAGATGATGCGGAACCAAGACCGGGCGCTTAGCAACCTGGAGAGCATCCCCGGGGGATACAACGCACTTCGGAGGATGTACACCGACATCCAGGAGCCGATGTTTAGCGCAGCGCGTGAGCAGGTCTACAAAGCTCTTTGGTTTTCAAGTTTTTTGATTCAGTTAGAAATAATACTTCGTTTTTTATTTTTAGGTTTTTAATCCATCTTTGATTTCGAGGAAAAAACATTTAATGTTTTCATTTGTGCAGTTTGGAAACAACCCATTCTCAGCTTTAGGAGGAAACACAGAGGGCCCAGGAGCCCAACCCTCCAGAACTGAGAACCGAGAGCCACTGCCAAATCCGTGGGGTCCACCAGAGACCAGCTCTTCTGGAACTCAAACCTCCAGCAGCTCTACCACAAGTTCTACCACTCCTAGTGTCTCCAACCCCCTGGGCATCAATTCTGCCAGCTTGGGTTCCGGTACAAGACTCCGCCCCCCCCCACTCTCTCTTCTCATTTCTTTTTTTTTTTTTTTTTTTTCTTTCTTCTGTCGTTTCTGAGAGATCATTTGAATATGTTTGAATAGTATGTAGAGTTTAGGGTATGCTCAGTGAGGTATGGGATGTTTATATAATCTTTGGTTATTATGCCCCTGTGACATGGCCAGGCATCTTTAACAGCCCCGGCATGCAGAGCCTGATGCAGCAGATCTCCGAGAACCCTCAGCTGATGCAGAACATGCTCTCTGCTCCGTACATGCGCAGCATGATGCAGTCTCTTGCGCAGAACCCTGACGTAGCTTCGCAGGTATGAAATCACTAACCAGAGGCAAGCAAGAACAAAAAAGCAGCCTCTGGGTTTTTCTGTGATGTTGTTGCTGTAGCTTTTTGCCCGGCGTGTTGTCTCTTTGTTCGTGATTTCCCTGCTGAGCTGTGCGCTACTCTCCCCAGGTACTGATGAACAATCCCCTCTTTGCTGGAAACCCCCAGCTGCAGGAGCAGATGAGACATCAGTTACCGGTGTTTCTGCAGCAGGTAGGTCCTGTTTATGGGTCGAGGTTTACATGTGTGTCATTTAATCCGGGTTATCGTCCAAAATGTAATGGTGTCTTCCGCCTCCGTGGGATTTTCAGTTCCCAGTTTGGCCCACATTGTTTTTTTTATTGATTCTTTTCTAGGTATGCATGTGTATCTCTCAGTAACTGCTGGACCCATCACCATTACATCTTCAGGGTAGCAGCTTGAGGAAAAAACTGAAATGATTTTATGAAAGCGTCATTATAGGTCAAGGTCAACAAAATGGCCACCAATTGTGTATAATGACGAGGTGTGATTCTCCCATCAGTGGCCTCTCGTTTATGTAATCCTGCTTATAAACAAAAACCCGAGGGTGAAAGAACTTGCTCTGGTTCTGAGATTCTGCAGAATTTTTTTTATGCAGTTCATGCCATTTTCATTTCTCTTTTTTGACTTTTTGAATGCCTAGGTGGTTATTGTAAAGTCTCATGACCGGGTGATGTGGTTTGGAGTAAAATTACTTTTTGTTTTGATTCATGCACACACACACATGCACACATTCATCCTCACCCATCCCTGCCTCAGATGCGCGCACACACACACATTTTCTTAAAAATAAATATAAGAATTCCCTGCTTTTTTTTTTTTTTTTTTTTTTTTTTTTTTTTTAAGATGCAGAACCCTGACACCCTCTCTGTGATGACGAACCCACGGGCCATGCAGGCTCTGATGCAGATCCAACAAGGTCTCCAGACTCTCCAGACCGAAGCTCCTGGACTCATGCCCAGGTATCCAGCTGCTGAGCCCAATTCCAGCAGTGCTCATGGATTCCCAAACTTAGCATGTGTAGCGTTTGATTGTCTGTAAACACAGAAGGTTTTGCATATAAAGTAAATTAATTGTAAGACTGTAAGAAGCAGCGGTGTGCCTTTAAACTGCTTGTCGTTTCTCTGGTGCAGTCTGATCACCGGAGGCGCTCCTGCCGGGATCCCCACAGGGGCGAACGTGACTTCTTCCGAGAGTGCCCCACCCCCAACTTCTGGCCAAGGCTCCACCCCCCCTTCTGCTGCTGCTGCTGCCGGAACCAACTCCTCTCAACAGCAGCTCATGCAACAGATGTTACAGATGTTTGCCGGCGGAAGCGCCTCGGTACAGTAGTCACTGATTATAAAAACTCTCATTTTAGGGAATGATGTAGAGGTGTGGAATAATTGAGGAAGTGTGGATGTGTCATGTGTCAAGTTTGCCTCACACGTATTTTCTCGATTTGAGTAGCGTCGGTCTGATCCTGGGTTTAATTTCTATTTTATTTATGGTTTTGCATCTAATGTCACAGACCCAGACTCCTGAGGTGCGTTTCCAGCAGCAGCTGGAGCAGCTGAGTGCGATGGGCTTCATTAACAGAGAGGCTAACCTGCAGGCTCTCATCGCCACGGGTGGAGACATCAACGCCGCCATCGAAAGACTGCTCGGCTCGCAGCCATCTTAATCCCTTCAGCACCTCTAATCCCAATCAGAGACAAGTCCCAGTCATGAACACAGTCCCAGTCATCACCGTATACCTGACATATAGACTGAATTCCACTTGCTTCTTCCTTTAACGCGGTTGATCTGTGAATCTTAGGAAAATTGGGGTTCTCAAATTTATTCCCTTAAGAAATCACAATGGAATTACGTCACTCTAACCCCGCCCCCTCATTCATTTCTGACTGTGTATGTTAATAAACCAACAGGGCAACGCTGTGAACTAAGTGTAGGTTATCATTCCTGTTAATTGACATGTACTCACTTGAGGCACTGCTACTTCCTGGTTCTCGAGGAGTAGAAAAATAGAAAGGTGATCATCCAAGTCAGAAGAACCGTCTGTCATGAAGATGGGTCTGTTTCCATCAACTTAATTTTTTTTTTCTTCTGTCTTTTTTTCCTCTCTTTCTGAAATCATACCTGACTAAACCAGTATTTATTGCAAACACTTAGCGATTACCTTTAACTTCCTGATAAATGCTCCAGGATTCACGAAGCTTCTTGTTTGACATTAAACGAAATGTAATGGGGGGGGGGCAATGTTGTTGGAAGAGTGTGTGAGCATTATAACATCATCGTGCAGACGATCGCTTACTCATCCGCTGTTTCGAGGGGACTTTTGTTATTATTGTTAATATTTTTCGAATGATGTGAGCTATCCGGTCATGTTAGTCTTTTTGCCTTTTAGGAGCGATTGATTGATTGCTGGTTTAAACGATATTTGTGGTTTTGGGGTAAGGTTATAACAAGGCATAAATAAAAACAAACTATTTCTCAGCTTCCAAGCAACACTGAAATCAGACAGCATTTGTTTTTTAATCACTTTCCGCTTTGAAATACCATGCCAGTGTATTTTGGATGAGAAAGAAAAGGGCCGCATTGTGTGCTGGATCCATCATTCTCCGGCTGATGTAGTGTGAACGCCCGGTAACAGCGTGAATGTGATGATCTCCTGGGCACCGATCTCGGTGCTAATCGTCATCATCCTGAGGCTAATGAAGTTAACATTTGAGATTTTGATGTGAATTAAAATGTCTTCAAGGGTTTTTTTTTTTTTTTGTTTTTTTTTTTTTTTTGGATGCACATTCACAGTCCACTCTTTCATCTGATTTGATCAATTGCATTGCAATAATCTGAACTCCTGCTCGAGCCGGTATGCGTCTTTAAAAGAAGAAAGACAAGCAGTGGCAAGCAGAGTCTCAGCTTCCGTTTTTACAATTGTATGGTTAACTATTTTCCCGCCATGAAAACTTGGAGTTGTTTGAGATTGCTACAATTCCTGTGCTCGATGTGAAAAAGATCAATGAGAAATGTAGACATTTAGAAAGTGATTTTAAAGGTGTCGGTTGATGACGACTTCATCGTCAGGTTCCTCTGGACCATAGTGATACTGTACACCTCATTGTTGGCAGGGGACAAAAAATTTTGTCTCGAGGAATAAGAATGTTATGGTTGAATCCAGGAAAATGATTTTAGCAATTTATTATATGGATGAGCCCATGAATGTAGCAATTACACAGAGTGATGTCTATCAGAGCCCAAACTAACATGCACAACTACAGGATTTTGATACGGTCATGTCTTTTTTTTTTTTTTTTTTTTTTGGGAGAGATTTGCATTGATGGGAGTCTCTGTTTGCATTAAAATCATTTCTTGTACATTGACATATATAAAATCTCTATCACTCACACACACACACACACACACACCAGGACTCGTATATTTAACCACAAACATGTACAATACATTGAAGACTTCAGAAATATATTTGCAGCTGTACTCCTCCATCAGACATTGTTCTGAGATTCTTTTTTTTTTTTTTTTTTTTTTAACAACTACCTATAAAACCCTTAAAATATCAGCTATAAGTGTAAGATTTTAAAAGTTTTAACTGAGCTTAGCTTTTAACAAACGCTGTCTTCTACTTTCAGGGATGTTTGGGATGAGAGAGGAACGGTGTGTGATGAAGCACACAAAGTACTTAAACATTTTCGGGATATATATTTTGTTTGAAAAGTGCTTGGAAATTAATAATACCACGAAGTGGAGAATGAGTAATTATGAATTTAATGTCGATATGTACTACACAGCAATGGCACCGTCTGATTTGATCGGCTCTCAGTGGGAATAACGAGCCATTGAATGAGGCAAAGTATGGTAGGAAGTTATTTGGTAGTTGGGTTGTTATAGATAGGAGGTAGATAACCCCTTCTGAGACTAAATAATTGTCATACGAAAGCCACATTCTATTATTATATATATATTCACACATTTTTTTTTTTTTTTTCAAAATAGGCAGTCACATTACGTTGCATGTGGTAATTGTATATTAATTGCATTAGCAGTGATGCAATAAATCAGCTCGTAGAGAAACACAAAGAAATTACTTTTTACCAATCTGATCCAATAGAAATATTTTGAATGACTAATTAGACATTATCTCAGGTGGATAATGCTTGACATGTAATGGTGAACAAACCTTCAAAGTTTCCAGCGTTTGTAAACTCGTACAGATTCAACAGAATGAAGGCTACACAGAACGGCTTTGACGTTTTTAAAGGTAAAGAAGCACTTTATTCAAACTTTAGGTTTTGAAAGATACCACTGTGCGTGCATGATCATTATCAGACTTTTTTAAAAACAATTCAACATCTTTTTATTGTGTTTCTGTGTAGTGAATACACTAAAACTTACTTTGAAAAGGCGCCGTAACAAAAAATGTGGGTCTCACCTGCCACTGTCCTGCTTAAAATACAACAAAAAATAAACGATTAAAATCTCGATTTTAGGTTCTTTTTTTTTTTTTTAGATATTCACATGTAGTATATTTACCTTGATGCAATTATTTGCCTCAGGCTAGCCTTAGCCTATCATGTCCTGGCTCACTCAACATCATTCACCCCACCTTCTGTGAATAATTCTTCGTTATAAAGCTACTAACAATAGATGTGACAAAAAAAAAAGAAGGAAATTTGGCCAATATGAATACCTTTTATTTATAATCTGGAAATTATATTTGGGGATGTGTTTATTCTCACTTCCATCATCCGAGTATTATTTTTGTTGTGATCTTTTCTGATGACTTTAGTACAGTGATGGCTGGGTGTCATTTTAGAAGAGAGGCAAGAATTTCTCAACCATTAGACTGGCCAAGAAGTTTGAGCACTGCGCTATACGTGATTATAATGTATATAGGAAAGAATCATTTTTAAACAGACACATTTAAAGGCAACTATGATCCTGATTTCCTTTCAATGCAAGAAATGCAAAATTGATAACTAAATTTGTTTATCTCTCTTTCATGATGTTGTTGTCTCTTTGTTTAATCACCTCATGCAGCTCTTATTAATGGATTGCTTGACTATACAGTCTGGGCTAGAAAGAAATCAGCCCGAAGCCATAACCTCTTGCATCTTTTTACCAGTGTATACATTTTCCCTTAAGCAGTGGCGCTTTTCTTCTGAATTCCACCAAAGACTCCGCACCACAGACTCCGCTTTAAAACCTTTCCTCCCGCCAGTCAGATCGCAGTGTTTACAAGCATTCATTTTTCCCTATAAAAACATAACGCTTCATATGCTGTTGAGCTCCATATGAATGTGCTGCTTCTGTTGTTGTTATAGCAACATCTTATTTTTCGTGTACAGTGCCCTACATTCGTAAATTTCAAGGGTGACGAATAAACATGATAAAAAAAAAAAGTGTTTAACAAACGACAACCAGAATTATTGATATGCTTTCTGTACTGGGCGGTGGTTAAGTTGGAGGGAGTCTCTGGTGTCAGTGGTCCAAACGTAGGATATTTCGTAAAATGTCTTCAAGTGAAAAAAAGTTTACATATCTCTGTTTCTTAGGTACATAATAAACTTTTTTCTCTCAAGAGAGAGAGAGAAAATAACCAAATTACTGGCAACTGAATGACAGTTTAAAGCAATTAATGTCACCAACACCACGACATAATTCTTCTTGTTGGTGTTCCGCAACATTAAGCATAAAAAAGGCAATTAAAACATGGAAAAATTCCTGACATAAAAAAACCAAAAAAAAAAAAAAAAAAATTATTGATCATTAAGTGGTTAACATGTGGTTAACATGTCCGTCTCACAGCAAGGACCTGTTTGAGATCTTCGGCTTAACCAGAGCGTGTCTGTGTGGAGCTGTTCCTCTGTGCTTGTTTGGGATTCCTCCAAGGACTCCAGTTTCCTCATACGGTCCAAATACATGCACTCCAGGCTTATTGGCTTTTCTTAATTGTACATTGTATGTGCGCGCGTGTGTGTGTGTGTGTGTGTTGGTTCTGTGATGGACTGGCAAGCTGTAAAGGGTGTACTCCACTTTTGCCCAATTGGCTGGTTTGTTGGCTGAGATAGGCTTCAGCCTCCCTGTGATCCTAGCAATAAAGTGGTTCAAAGAATAAATTAATGATAATGATATTGCATTAACAATACACACACACACACACACACACATATATATATATATATATATATATATATATATACATATATATATATATATATTCCTCTATAATCACCTGAAGAGAGAGGATGGTTTCACCCCTCGAAACAGATCTGTAGTGATAAATGGAGTTTCAATATAAAGTCTTTGTCCTGTCCTTTTATTTTTATTGTTATTTGCTCTACCAAAAAGTATTGAGCACTCTCCTATGGAAGGATCTACTCAGAAAATTTTATATTTATTTATATATATATATATATATATAGAGAGAGAGAGAGAGAGAGAGAGAGAGAGAGAGAGTGTGTGTCGTATGTAGGTACTATGTACAAAATCGTGTGCGTGTAAATTCACATTTCACGCCCTTCGGGCTTCCGTAGTAGGATGAAAATTACACCCGGAATAAGCCACATTTTTAACGGGTTTATAAAACTACAATTTCCAGCATTCTGTTCGCTTTTTTTTTTCCTGCGGAAGTTCGAGTCAGCTGACTCGCATGTATCTCAGTTTTTACTGAAAAATAAAACCATTCTGCGACAGTTTTTGTCAATTTTCTTTGTAACACGGATAATGTTACGGCCCAAAGCGTTAACTCAGGTCCTTAGTCAGGCGAACACAAACGGAGTACAGAGCACACTGTGAGTATTATTCAGTTTGTTAGAGTGTGCAGTGCTGTTAGCTGGCTAGCTAACCAGCCTATAGCCAACCAGCCTATAACTAACCAGCCAAAAGCTAACTAGCCTATAGCTTACTAGCCTATTGCTAACGAGCCTAGCCACTAAGACCGTGTGAGTTGAGCAGAACTCTTAGGTTTGAGTGGTGTGGGTATTGTTTTTTTTTTTTGTTTTTTTGTTTGTGTGTTTGTTTTTTTGGGGTGAGAAGATGAACTAATTGAACTGATTGCAGTTGCAGATTTATTCAGATAATAATGGTGTTTGTTTGTTTGTGTTCCATGTTAATGGTGTGCTTGAGAGTTTTTTGTTTGTTTGTTGTTTTTTTTTTTTCAAATCCTGACTGAAAATAATGATGTTGGACTTTCAGATTACTGAATAATGAAGGATCTCTGCTGGCTTATTCGGGATATGGAGATACCGACGCTCGGGTTACAGCCGCCATCGCCAGTAATATCTGGGCTGCTTATGACAAAAACGGACATCAGGCATTTAATGAGGACAAACTCAAGTTTATTCTGATGGACTGCATGGTAAGAGTGAGAAGGTAGAGCAGGAGAAAGGGTCACGTGTACACTGGGCAAGAGCTTCGGGTTCATGTTCATAATGAGAAATAAATAAATAAGTAGCATTTCATTACTCTAGCACAGGGGTCGGGAACCTATGGCTCGGGAGCCATATATGGCTCTTTTGATGACGGCATCTGGCTCTCTGAAAATTTCTGAACGAAACAAATCAATCAATAATTTTACTAATAATGTTACTTTAGCAAAATAAATAATAATAATAATAATAAAGTCAGAAAAAAACATGTCAAAAAAATAAATAAATAAATACACACATTTTAATTTATATATATTTTCACCTGCAACTTTTCGTTCAGGCACGCAGCTAAGAGCCAATCTGTGCTCCGGTGAGCGGGAGGGTCCGCTACCCGGAAAGTCTAATTTTAATGGATAATTTACAACAACCTGCACAAGTCATTTTGAAGCAAAGAAGTAATATTTCCTCGTTTTGGTTAGCTTGTTTATGCAGAGTAAACCCTTCTAATCAAGAAGATGACGAAAAGGAAAAAAGATGAAGATTACCGTACGTTTCAGCAGGAATGGACAGAGCAATTTGCCTTTATTGAGAGAGCAGGTTGTGCAGTGTGTCTTATATGCAATGATAAAATTTCCTCGATGAAACGGTCAAATATAAAGCGACACTTCGACACACGCCATGCCACATTTGCAGCGAAATATCCAGTGGGAGACAACAGAAAGAAGGTCTGTCAAGAACTACTTTCCACAGTCCAGGCTAGTCAGCAGCAGCTCCGTGTATGGGCCAAACAAGGTGATTTTAACTCTGCTAGCTTTGCTGGTTCTTTAGCAATTGTGAGGAGCGGGAAGCCGTTTACAGATGGCGATTATGCCAAATCATTCATGCTTGATGTGGCCAACGAGCTTTTTGACGACTTTAAGGATAAAGACAAAATAATCAAACGGATAAAAGATATGCCTCTTTCAGCAAGAACTGTGCACGATCGTGCCATCATGATGTCGAATCAAGTGGAGAAAAAACAAGTGAATGACATAAATGCAGCGGAGTTTTTTTCCCTCGCTTTGGATGAATCAACAGATGTCAGTCATTTATCCCAGTTCAGTATTATTGCACGCTATGTCGACGGTGACTCGCTGCGTGAGGAAAGTCTTGCCGTTTTGCCACTAAAAGGGACAAGCAGAGCGGGCAAGTAAACATGGACAGATATGAATAAAACCTCAGCCTGCAGACCAGCTGATTGTTATAATTATAAATAATTGTTAGTTTCTTGTTATTAACTTACAATGTTGTTGCTATTAAGTTACAATGTTGTTCAAAATAAATTCTGTCTTATTATACTATAAACTCGTTGATTTTCCTCTTCCATTTAGCTGTTTTTGGTATTAAAATATACATATGGCTCTCCTAGGATTAGATTTTAAAATTTGGGTTTTTTCGGCTCTCTCAGCAAAAAAGGTTCCCGACCCCTGCTCTAGCACATGTAAAACGTTTTGGAGACGGTCAGAGAGGCTATATTGAGATGGTTTGGACATGTACAGAGGAGGGATGATGAGGTTGGAACAACCAGGCAGAAGGCCTCGAGGAAGACCAAAGAGACGATTCATGGACATGGTGAAGGAGGACATGAAGACATTGGTGTAAGAGAAGAAGATGCAGAGGATAGGGTGAGATGGAGGCAGATGATTCGCTGTGGTGACCCCTGAAGGGAAAAGCCGAAAAGAAGAAGAAGAAGAAACATTTCATTACTTTGGGTATTTTTAGATTGGACCGAGACAGGTCAGCTGATGGCATCATAAGTTTATGTTTCATACATGGTATTTTGGCCCTACAGATTAATTCTGTTAAATAACATCCAGTTATGAACATTCACAGATACATTTCTGGTGTTCCAGTTTAGCTGGTTACAGTCACTTACAGATGTTTACTTTTCTCCGGCATTTACCTTACTTCTGTTCCACAGCTGCAGATTAGTCATTTTTATAGACGTACATGTCGTTCAAAGTAAAATCTGGCACGCCACCCTGCTGTTCAGTAACGCTGGGTTTAGACTGGTGGGCAGTGGTGGTATAGGTATTGCTGATCCTAAGGTTGGGGGTTCGAGTCCCACTCTCCACAAGGTTGTCCCCCGCCCAGTGCAGGTTATCAAAGGCCAGTCATGTCTCTCACTGTCTATGGTGTGAGGTTCATGCTGATGAGAGGTTCATGCTCATGAGAACCATTGCTGACTTTCGACAAGATTAGCTGCAAAGCCTTCGGCGTGTTTCTAATCGGGAGTCGGAGTCCCCGAGGCAGTTTGTTCACAGCACCATTCTGGCAACTCCTACAGCGGCACTGGAACCCAGTCGTACCGGCTTCTGCCCTTCCATTGGATCCTTTTCATGGCGCCGAGAGGGGGGACTTGCTGCTTGGGTAACAATCTGTCCTCCATACTTCCTGCCCAGGCTCTGCGCATTGGAGAGGATCACCAGCCGGGATACCAGCCAGAGCGCAGCTCCATAGTCCTTCGAGACTGACGGAGGCCTACTACTACTACTACACTGTTGTACATTGGGGGCAGCTACTGTATAGCCTAATGGTTAGAGAATCTGCTTTGGGACCAAAAGTTGGTTTGATTTCTGAACCTGCAGGGAAAATGTGTGGCAATGGAGATTGAACTGCACAATCCTTTCCTCCACCTTCCTGCCTGAAGTACTCCTGAGCAAGGCACCTAATCCCGATCTGCTGTTTGGGTGACCCAAAGTGTGTGGCAGCCCACTGCTCTCAGTTAGTGCGTGCGCGTTTGTGTGTGTGTGTGTGTGTGTGTGTTAACTTTGACCATGTAAAATGCAAGGACAATAATTTCCCATGTGTTATAAATACACTATCACAAAATAAAAAAAAAAGTCAGGGTGCAGCCAAAAAATGAAACTTGATGAAATTGTGTTTCCAAGTTCATTAAGATTCCCTTAGATTGTGCATCAAAGTCTGTTCAGCTCTAGAATGCTCATCTACAATTCCCACATTCTACGATTGGCAAGTCAAGCCATAATGCATCCTAATAATAATGCCACGATCATCACAAGTCTACCAAGTTCCCTCAAGGGAACTATTTGGTCTCATGAGCCCCCACACTCAAGACTCTCTCATATCGTGACAGTTCTGTGCCCCAGTCTAAACCCAGGGTGAAGGTAAACATGTATCGTGTCTGTGTTGCACCAACATGAAATATTCAAGCAAAAATAAAAAGTGTAAATAGTTATAAATTTGAAGAAAGTGCAATTAATGCACCAGGGTTTGAACCCAGGTGCCTTTCATGCACCAGTCCATCTCATAACTGTCTGAGCCACCATGTTCCGAAGAACGGCTCTGTAAACCAGTGTCCTCAGTCAACATGAAAACCAGAACACCAGCATCCTCAATTCCGTGTGGCTCGAGTGGAAATTCTTGGCGATCAAGAGTGTGTAAAAATTTCAGACCGATCTTAGAGAAGAGTTACATTCTGAAATTATTCTCCACTCCGACGTGTGACCTTTTGATGGTCGATATGAATTTAACTGAAGTGCTGGTCTTCTGGTCGTGGTATTTGGATGATATTATGTATTTGGTTGCCACACTGCTGGCATATGCTGTGTTCGTGTTCCTAATAAACTTAACAAAATGTAGTATGATGTAATTAAACACAGCTTTACATGATTGCACATGAAATGTTTTCTCAGTATAAAATTATGCTGTGATTATTGCAGGAAGGCAGAGTGGCCATTACACGGGTCGCAAACTTATTGCTCTGCATGTACGCTAAGGAGACGGTTGGCTTCGGGATGCTCAAAGCTAAGGTAGGATGTAGCTCGTGAGTGCTGCACATGTGCCGGGACTCGGTTCTACTACAACTGTCAGTGCTGTTTGATGCATTAAACTATGTACTAACTTGCATAACACACAAATCTGGATGGGGTAGCATTTCACGTCAAGCCCAGCAAGTCGCAATAACAGTTGCACCATTTTACCAACTACCATCACCTGCCACACCGTTTGTGTTCTTGTTGCATAATTCTTTTCAATATGCCATTAATTTCCCTTGCTTGTGTGAGTCTCCTTTGTCTTTGACCGTCTTTTTCATAAGAGCTGAAATTCATGCCCCGCCCCATCGAACGTAGCTAAGACAGCAAACATTGAGCATAAAAAGTCAGCTGTGATACACAACCAACGTTTTGTGCTCACTCATGTACTTAAAATGGCTCATTAGGGATATGTTGAGTGCGTAGAAGAAATGTTTAAATTCCGTTTTGTAAATTAGTTTTGGAAAGCTGCTTTGCACCAAGGTTGATTGATAGAAAGCTCTACACAAATAAAACCGAATTGAATTAAATTAAAATTACCACACAAGTACGTTAATTGAGACCAAGCACTGGTTTGAATGTTAAATACTATTTAAATATATTTTGCTGTGTTTTATTTGCAGGCGGAGGCCCTGGTGGAGTACCTTCAGGAACCACTCACACAAGTGGCAGCATCATAGACACACACATCTTAAATTTGTTTTTTTTTCCCCCCCCAGAACCCAATTATTTCACTACTTTATTTATTTGATGAATTAAACCTTATAGGATGATGCAATAAAACCCCCTACATTTCATAGGTCAATAAAAATAATCAAATCACCATTTGCACACGCAAAGCTTCATTCAGTACTGTTTCATTCCAGACGCTCCTCCACTTAAGAACATTTCGTTTTACGAACGTCCGGAGATACGAACGTCCGGTCCGAGGTTGAAAGTGAAAGTAAAATGAAACTGAACAACAAGTAGTAATAGAAATGGAATAAAATCTATAGAAAGATATATAAATATGAAATACTGTATGATTAAACATTATCCTGAGGTACACTTCATACTAGGCTCCAGCAGAGGGGGGCGTGGCTGACACGGTCCGGGAAGAGAAGCAGAACAATACATTTCCGAACTCGTGCCAAAAGTTTCAAAGAAGAAACAAATTGACTCCAGTATTCTAATGAACTGGATAAGAGTGAAACTCTCTGTAAATCTGATCAGATCCGCTGTGCTGTGCTTGAGAGGAACCAGGAGTTTAAACACAGAAGCTGATCAGTTCAGTTGTGTTGCCTGTGTGTGTGTGTGTGTGTGTGA
The DNA here is from genome assembly GCA_024760905.1 of Plotosus lineatus. Taxonomy (NCBI): domain Eukaryota; kingdom Metazoa; phylum Chordata; class Actinopteri; order Siluriformes; family Plotosidae; genus Plotosus; species Plotosus lineatus. The sequence goes on from CM045739.1 coordinate 3,923,345, forward strand.
GAGAGAGAGGATATGCTTTCAATTAGACTGAGCTCAAGAGCATCATTACACCTTGCGGTCAGTTATTTACTAACACAGAGAGAGAGAGAGAGAGAGAGAGATTGTATAAAGTACAAACTCGTATATGTTACTTATACAAGGTTTAAACATACATTGCCCTCTAAAGAATGCCCTGTAACCACTTATGAACAAATTCATCTAAAGAACGGCCGTCTGGAAGCTAACTCGTTCGTAAGCTGGGGAGTGTCTGTATATGATAAAGATCCTTCATGTAGTGGCTGCCAGTGTCTACACTCTTGGAGGTGACGTCTGAAGGCTGCTGTGGCTTGACGGTTCATGTCCGGTAGAACAGCAGTAATCTGCTGCTGAATAGCGACCTTAAGCGCTTTCAGAGTTTGGGGGGTATAAGTATCCACTCGTGATTAAGAGTAGCACTACAGAATAAAACCACAAGAGGTGGAGTCTAGGGAACGGACTACCACCCAACATCACAACCCAACGAGGTCACCTGATCCGGGAATGCCTCCAGTGTTCTTTCTGCTGTGTGTGCCGTTGTGCCATCTTCCTGAAATCACATATCCTCTTCTTTAACATCAAAGGGTTCAAATTGTGGTTGGGCCCCCAAAGGACCTCACCACCACCTCTCCTATATCACTAAAGTTCATGCGGGTGAATACTGATGATTTTAAAACTTTATTGAATGAAGTTTAATGTATGCAAGTAATCAAGTAACCTTTTTGTAATTTACCTTTGGTTTGTGGGCGGCTCTTTGAGTCACCCTGTATTAGCCGAGTCCTTATTAATCAGAAATAACGTTATCTCTGCATCGTTTTTCTGGCTGCATCCAGACCAATTACGTTGACAATATTTGCTAATAAAATATAAATAAATAAATGGATGTGCTTTTTTATGTTATTGTTGCACTGGTTTTATTTCATTCTCATGATTAGACCGACGCCCTTCTGTGTTCGTCAATTCTTGAAATCCCAAAATGGCTTGATTTTAAGATTCAAATTATTTTCAAGGGTTGATTATTAACATAATTGCTTTACAGCTCCAATGTCCAGGTTGGAGGCAGAAATCACTTTTATGTTCTCATTAAACCAGCTCATTAACCACTTTAATCTGCTTAAAAATTATGAATAATAAATAAATGAGAGACGTGTAGTTGATATGTAGATACAGTGATAATATCCGGAAAATGAATCTGTCAGTAGGAATACATTTAAACTCCTCGCTGCTATTTCATCCTGAGGGCGGTGGTGGCCTGGTGGTAAGGTGCTGGATCACTGATCCCAAGGTTGGGGGTTTAAGGCCCACTGTCAACAGACTGTCACTGCTGCCCCCCGTCCCCCCAGTGCAGCCAACTGGGTTATCAGAAGCCGGTCATGTCTCTCGCTGTCTGTGGTGGGGGTTGATGTAAAAAGAACCATTGCTGACTTTTGTACAGAGGAGCTGCAAAGCCGTCGGCATGTTTCTGCCCTGTGATGGCCTGGTGAGCTGTCGAGGATGTACTCTATCTACCCTTGCCCAGAATCTGAGGCGAAAGAGCTTTGAAAATTATGAATATCAGTCCAGTCAGGAACGAAGTGGTAATCGGCACTGTTAAAGAACTGGACTTTTTCTCGTGTCAAATGTTGACAGAGTTGCTGGCGGTACACTGAAATAAAGAAAAGGGGGAAGTCAGAAACACAGTCGAGATCCTATCGCGCGGCTGAGTCATTCCGCACACTCGGGTTTTATTTAACATTTTTCAGGAATTTACATTTTGTTACACTGATTAAAACCCCCAGACAGCAACATAAACTCTACATTTTGTACTTGGGTTTTTGTTTTTGGTGATTCTAACGCATTTCTATTTAAATAAGTGAGTTTTGTGTAATTTAAGTATTTTGGTGAACATCATCAGTGGTCTGATCTGTTTCAAATTATTTGTTTATACTTAAAATGGAAAAAAGTGAAAGGTTTCGCCGTGAAATCAGGTGTCACTCAAATGAAAAGGAAAAGATGGTAAACGATTTGTTTCTGCCTTGTTCGACTGTTGTGAGGTTCCCTGCACTATAGAAATGACTCCTTAGCAAGTTCAGTTTCCGCGAATATAGAATCAAAACGAGCCGGCATTTCACGCTAGATTACTGTACACCAAATCCGAGACTATTAAACATTGATTATTGATTATTGATGAATATCCAGATTCGAACCACCTTATTTCAAGATTTCTTCTCAAGCAGCCAAGATCATCATTCATTTTCTGAAGCGATTAATCCTAATTAAGGTTGCGGGGAAGATGGCGCCAATCTCAGCCGACTCTGTGTGAAGGCAGAGTACACCCTGGTCGGCTCGCCAGGCCATCGCAGGGCAGAAACATGCTGACGGTTATGCGGCTCCTCTTTACAAAAGTCAGCAATGGTTCTTTTACATGAACCTCGCAACCCAGACAGCAAGCGACATGCCCAGCCTCTGATAAGCCGGTTAGCGGCCCTGTGGGGACAGCAGTGACAACCTGACCTTGGGATCAGTAATCCAGTACCTTACCATCAGGCCACTGCTCAGCCAAGATCATTTCAATGGTGTTAATGGGGCAGGGTTAAAGGTCACGGTAAATAACATTGAAAGTGTTATCACACAAAATATAATCTTTGATCTCAATGTCGAATTGGTTTACAGATTAGTCTAACGGCAAAGAATATGGTTGAGACAACCAGTTTATTGTAAACTGCAGCAGGAATTCAGTCTTTGGAAACTGTTTTGGATTTGTAAATTGAATGTCTAACAAATATTGTCCAGTATTTTGGACATTCTTTGCATATTTAAACAACTTTATGGCAACTGAATTTGGGCAAATTTTATGACACGGCCCCTTTATTTTCTCCTCAAATTTTTAAAGTAATCCTTAGTGTGCATGTGTGTTTTATCTCCATATGTGTCATCATACTGTATAAGGAACTATTGTGGCATTGTTGTTGTTGTTGTTGTTGTTGTTGCCATGGATACAACTGTCCAGTTCTTTGATTAACACGAAACAAGAACCATAAAAACCTAATTGAGGCAATTAATAGTCAGGATGATCTTAGAAACTCTGCGATGACGATGACGATGATATAATAATAATTTATTATGCTCTTTATTTATACAGGAATCCCTCACTTTTTTTGGTGGTTAATGAAGACCGACCCCTCCGTCCCCCCGAGAATGCTGAATTTTTGCAAAGTAGGATCGACCCTCCTAACACACATATAAGTATATGTAATATCAATAAATACACATTCAACACTATAAACGCTTATAATAACAATTAAACATTCAAAAATAATGCATAAGATGTAAATAAAATATTATTACACACACACACACATCGACATGCGCGTGCGCACACACACTCAGATGTGCACCTCACATAAAAATGTAAGTAGTTTTGTTGGAGGGCTTTGGGTTGTTTTTATTTGTTTGGGTTTTTATTTATTTATTTATTTTGCATAATTGGCCTTATTTTGCACCATTTTCCTTAACCTTTTCACTATTTTCCCTTAATTTCCTTATTTTTTTTATTTTTTGATGAATATTTTTGAAAAAAAAATAGATAGTACACTGAAACCGTGGGAACTGAAGCACGAAGTAGAGAGGGATCACTATATACTTCTTCTTCTTCTTCTTGTCCTTTCGGCTTTTCCCTTCAGGGGTCGCCACAGCGAATCATCTGCCTCCGTCTCACCCTATCCTCTGCATCTTTTTCTCTTACACCAACTGCCTTCATGTCCTCCTTCACCACATCCATGAATCGTCTCTTTGGTCTTCCTCTCGGCCTTCTGCCTGGTAGTTCCAACCTCAGCATCCTACTACCAATGTACTCACTATCCCTCCTCTGTACATGTCCAAACCATCTCAATCTAGCCTCTCTGACTTTGTCTCCAAAACATCTTACATGTGCTGTCCCTCTGATGTCCTCATTCCTGATCCTATCCATCCTCGTTACTCCCAAAGAGAACCTCAACATTTTCATCTCTGCTACCTCCAGCTCTGCCTCCTGTCTTTTCCCCAGGGCCACTGTCTCTAAACCATACAACATCGCTGGCCTCATCACCGTCTTGTACACTTTTCCTTTCATTCTTGCCGATACTCTCCTATCACACATCACACCGGACACTTTTCTCCAACCATTCCAACCTGCCTGCACACGCTTGTATACGTACAAGCATAAATCATCAGCTCATTTTGGCAGATTAAGGCTGATTTTGTAGTGAGGGGTCACAAATAAGACGGCACAAACAGTATGCGTGCAGTGACCATGTCATGTTTAAATAATTTGAGTTATAAAATGTGAAAATGCATTGTTTTTCTCCATAAAGTATTTTGTCCTGGCTGCAAAAAGTTTTTTTGTGAATCTAAAAAGAAACATCGACCATTTCAGCAGCATTCATTAGAAGAGACGCTCCATTCCACATGACCTCATCAGTGTTCCTCTTCCACACACACCTTAATCCAAAAGAACACACTTGTATGTAAGAAAACGCTTCTTGAGCTGAAGGCAATACATTCCTTCTCCAGCTGGGGGATTGGGTCTTTCTGAAAAAGTGGGTGGTGCTTGTGTAGGTATCACAGTGAGTCATGATTGGCTGAGCAGATACAACAGTCAGGGGAGTTTCATGTGACTGCACCTGTGCTCGCCTTACTTGTTCAACCTGCTTTATGATTCGGTCACACCCCATCCCCAACCAGTTGTACTTATCAGCGGAAATGCCAAGTCAAACATCCCGACTACTTCCTCGTCCCGGCAGGTAGAATTTCTCACCTCAACACACGGACGGCTGAAGCGTTACCAGTTTGTTCTTGCCTCCACATCTGTCAGTGTCATCACAGCAAAGTGTCATCTGTGTTTTGTCTTCCATCCTGACGTATCTGGATCCTGACTCATGCATTTTCTTCAGACTATAAAACGGAGGAACTAATGTGAGACCTGAAAATGGGATCAGACGAGGCCTACAACTTTGTCTTTAAAGGTGCGCCTTTATTATTATTGTTGTTATTGTTATTGTTGTTGTTGTTGTTGTAGTAGTAGTATTATTATTCAAAGTACTATTAAATCTTTTGTTGTCTTGTTAGTTCAGAGTATTTTCTCAGCCTGGAATAGAAGCAGAAGGCTGTCTCTGTAGAACGCTGTAAAAAACAAAAGCACGAACTTTGATAATTGGCATGAAATGAGATAAAGAGCTGCAGTCATGAAGCACTTCAGGATTCATCTACTGAGAAAACAACATCTCGGTGACATGCTGTTGTGTTTGACATGAAATCATGAGCATTCTCTGGATGCCAGTGTGAAGGATGAGATGCTTTTTCTCCCTCACAGAAATATATTCAGGAAAAATCTCACTGTAGCTCCAAAGAAAACTGTTCAGACATCTATACCTGACATCCTTTAATATTAGCGTTATGTGTCATCCAGTGTCCCGTCCTGTCCCGTCCCGTCCCGTCCTGTCCTGTCCTGTTCATGGGTTTGACATGAACACCTACATGGTTGTGCAGCTGCACACAAGATATGCAACTGCGCCTTCATGAAGTGAGATATTTTTGTCCAGCACAGGAGTGGCTTTTTTTTTTTTTTTTTTTTTTTTGCTGTGCAAAATGTTTCAAGGTCACAAATCGGATTTGCCATGGCAACTGGTGTGTTTAAACATTACGGGTTATTCAATAAAAGAACCGAGTGAGTTACAATAAAGTGCAAGATTTTTGTTGAATTATCTTTTGTTTCGAAACAAAAACAGGCTGCACAGTGGCGCAGTGGCCACCACGCTCGAGTTACAGGAAGAAGGTCCTGAGCTCGGGGCCTTTCTGTGTGGCGTTTTCACGTTCTTCTTGTACGTGCGTGGATTTTCTCCCACAGTACAACAAACATGCAGGACAGGCTGATTGGCTGTTCCAAATTACCCCTAGGTTTGAGTGCGAATGGTTGCATGTGTGTTGGCCCTGCAATGTTCTGGCAAGCTGTTCAGGGTGTACCCTGCCTTCAATTTATTCTAAGCAACAGAAAATGAATGAAAATTAAAAAACATAGTTAGTTTCTATAATTCTGGATTCCTTCAATAGTGGATTCCTGGGCTTGAAAGTATTTGTCTTATCTTTATTGTGCATTGTAAAGTTCAGAAGTTGAACTATTTGAAGGGAAACAATGTTATTTATTCTGAAAAAAAAAGGATAATCCTGAAATTGCTCATGTTTCAGAAGCACAGACTATTTTATCTTCTTTTTTTTTTCCCAGTACAGTTTCCTCATTTCTATTTGGTTAGACTGTATGCAGGTGAATCACTGATAGCTTACTAGGTGTGATGATCTTCTCAATGATGAAAGAATGAACTTGATCCAGGGAGTGAGTAATAACAGGTATTTCAAAAAGAAGGCTCTGAAATCAAACGACTTGTAACATCTTTAATACACCTTCAGATTATCCTCACCTGAGTCCAAGCCCACTTAAACTACCTTTCTGACCACAGTACAGGTCTGAACCTGTAACATCTCCCATCCTTCTAGCTTTATGTATAATCACCTGTATGTTTATTCCTCCAGTGGTACTCATCGGGGAATCGGGCGTCGGCAAGAGCAACTTGCTTTCACGCTTTACTAAGAATGAGTTCAACCATGACAGTAGGACCACGATTGGTGTGGAGTTCAGTACCAGGACTATAGAGCTCAACGGCCTGACTATTAAAGCCCAGATTTGGGATACCGCCGGACTGGAGCGGTATCGTGCTATCACCTCAGCGTAAGTAACCCTCTTTGATGCCAAATGTGCTCTGGAATGCCATTTTAATGATTGACAAGTGAGCAGTCAGTCCTCATAAATGTCTACAAGTATTTGAAAAATTTATTTATTTATTTTTTTCAATTCTTATCACAAACGCTAGTCTTCACGGCCGTATGATAACCTGTAATCTGGGTTGGTGAAGGCTAGGGTAGAGGCTACACTCTAACTTTCTCAAGGCAGATGTTTTACCTGCCAGTTCATTTTCTGTAACCGCTTTATCCTAATTAGGGTCGCGGGGAGGTTGGCGCCCATCCCAGTCAACTCCGGGCAAAGGCAGAGTACACCCTTGACAGCTCGCCAGGCCATCTCAGGGCGGACACGTTCCGACAACGTTGCAGCCTACTCGTCTCGAAAGTCAGCAATGGTTCTTTTACATGAACCTCGCTCCATAGACCGTGAGAGACATGGCCGGCCTTTGATAACCCAATTAGTGCACTGGGGGGACAGTGACAACCTTGTGCAGAGTGGGACTCGAACCCCCAACCTTAGGATCAGCGATCCAGTACCATATACCACTAGACCACCACTGCCCGCTGTTTTACCTGTCATTCCTTTAAAATTATCATCCAAGATTTTATGTATTTATTTATTTTTTACAATTTAATTATTATAGGCAGTATGGTAGATTAGTGAAGCTATAATCATTATAAGCGCTTCCCTGTAGCTCATAGTAATTACTAGCCCGCCATCACTAGCTGTACATGAGCATCTTTGAGCCCATTCATATAAAGGAGGCGAATAGAACTTTTCCTCCAAAGGTGTTAGGGCTGCCTCTGACTGCACATGCAGGGCAGTTTGTAAAGATGTGGGTGCCAGCATTACATATCACTGAAGTGGCGTGTGCTTGCTTACTCCCCTTCCTGATTGGTGATAGCTGAATGTAATAGGGAGACAATACTCGATGGGGCTGACTAAAATGAGGATGCGAAAAACAGAGGAAATCCCCCAATTAAATAATAAGTAAATTAAAGCATAATGAGAAGATGAATGGTTTGGCAGTTGTGATACTTGGGAATCCTTGATTCTCTATTTTGATTTTTTTTTTTTGTTGTTGTTTCTTTTATTACACAACTCATTCTCTTTCTGACCTGAAACCCAGTTTGAAAACATCCATCATTAAAAGTTTCATTTAATAAAAATGAATGTTCTTGGAGAAAATTTGGAGAATTTCTAATATTTGTCAAACTGGTCCTGAGAGACGTAATGTTATTATGCTGTCTCAGTTGCTAGCCGACTTAAAAGCGGGCAGTCAGCATCACTGACTTGCTGGTGTAGGTGTTAGGATGAAGGTGGGAGACTACAACAATATGACCATTCAGAGAACCACTGAGGACCAGTTTGAGAAACAATTCACTGATCGATTTCCTGACTTCCTGCTGTTCCTTTGCTGCAGTTATTATCGGGGTGCTGTTGGAGCGCTGCTGGTTTATGATATTTCAAAGCACCTGACCTACCAGAGTGCTGAGCGCTGGCTGAAAGAACTGTACGACCATGCCGATTCCCAAATTGTGGTCATGTTTGTTGGTAACAAGTCAGACTTGGAATCAATACGAGCTGTCCCTACCGAGGATGCAAAGAATTTTGCAGGTGCGTATGTCTAGAACATACTTTCCTCTTAAACAACATGTTTAACTTGTTATACACTCAGTACAGTATATGAAATATCTGTTCATCGATGTGTATATAATCAGAAAAGAATGGATTGCTGTTTATGGAAACCTCTGCGCTGGAGTCAACAAATGTCGAGGCGGCTTTCAATGACGTCCTGACAGGTACCGTCGTATACTGTCAGCACTACATCTCATATTTAATGTGTTTTCCTTGCTTGTTATGTCCTCGCAGCAAGAAGGTCCTGGGTTTGACTCCCGGGCTCAGGTGAGGTTTGCGTGCTTGCCTGGGTTTCTTCAGGGAATGTTGGGTGTACGTTGGCCATGTGATCGATTGATAAGGATGGTGGGTGGTGAGTTGTTCAGGGTGTACCCTGACTTTGGCTCAGATGTATTAAAGTCTCTCTGTGACCCAAATAAGGGATAAAGAAATTTAAAATGTAACATAACATGACACACAATTGAGCAGCAGACTTTTGGGAAAATTGTGCAGCGAACATATCTGTCGATCATGTGTTCTACAGAAATCCACAAGAAAGTAAGCAACAAAGAGGTGCACCGTGGCTCAGTCGGGGCCGTATCGCTGTCCAAGAGCAACTCGGCACCTACTGAACCTCAGAATGAGAAGAAACCCTGCTGTAAAAACGTATAAGAATGAAGACATGGCTGAACGTAGAGGAGGAGTCCAGAGGACCACATTGTATCTGGAAGGCCACGATGCCATCTCTCCAATGATGACTCCAAATGAACCACCTGGTTGATAACTGGCGTGCCCATATTTCTTTGTGGTGTGTCATTATTGTGTTACTATCATGAGAAAGTATTCTTGTCCATGATTATTTTAGACTGAATTTACTTTCTTTTATGTTTCCCCCATATCCTGTTTCACCTGCACGTGAGAATTTTTAAAAGCATTTCTCAGCTTTGTCAGAAGGATTTTATTTATAAAATAACGGTCAGCATATAACGATTGTCTTTTATCATCATCCTCTAGGATTAATTTAAAATATTGTGATATACTCACATTGTTTTAAAATACACTGACTGTCAGGCAACAGTTTAAAAGGCAAACTACATTTCATGACCTTTAATCTTCACCCATATTTTAAGTCCTACGTGTAAGAAGGAGGCAGGTTTTCTTGTAATGTTGTATCATTCAAATTTGATTGACAGTGAACTGTAACCACTAATTATTATTAAATTTGTTATTATACTGATAAAATCTTCGAATCCTCCTTTTCCCCCTGGTATTTCAATCTCATCAGAACATTCTGTATTGATTTCAAAATATTTCAGAATTATCAAGCCCTGAAATTACAGTGAGATTTATATTTAATAATTATTTTCTAGTGAGATCAACACTACTGAGTGAATTGTTAAAGTGACTATTCAACGAGCTTCGGGTGAACAATGGTTATAGTATATAATACCTAGTAAGACAAACAAAGCAAAACTAAAAGGAATTTTTATTTTTACATTTTTAAAGCATGACAGTGAGCACCTGCTCACCATTACGTCATCATTAGAGACACAGACAAAGTTTAAAAAAAGCATTTTTTTTAAATCTTCAAAACAATGAAGGCCATTTTAATTTTTTTTTAGGGGGGTGGGATGAAATTTTGTTAAACTTCCAGGATTTCTGAATCAATGACTGTGAAGAACTGTGTTGTACACCCTGGAAGAACAAGAGGAAGTGGCCAGGGAGACTTCTGGACCTCACTACTTAGGCTGTTGTCCCTGTGACCCGACCTTGAATCATGCAGTATACGATGATGATGATTCGGATTAAAGCATTACCCTGAGTTTGTGAGGTGGATAATGTTTGCCTCCCAAACTTTGGATAACTTGACATTATTATGCATTCAAAATTCATTCGTTTTCTGATTAGTGAAAAACTATCAAATAATTATCGGCATTGCATAATTACTATCAGGCAAGTTAAATAACTATTGCCATATTGACACACTTGGAAACTTGACACATCTACTTGGAAAATACTTTGAGCAACGAGAAATGCACCTCAGAGAGTGCAGACCTCCACCAAAGCAGGGCAATCCTGCATTTAAATTGGTTATAGTGGCAGATGGTGTAGAATTATGTTGCCCTCTTTTGGCCAACTCTGCAACTACTTTTTTCAGCTATTTTTTTTCTTCTGGCACATTCTGAGTAATTTCCTTCTGTTTGTCCTATTGTGCAATTTTAACTCCTCCAAAAGTGTATTGGATCTGAATTACACCCAAAATTTAATCTGTTCTTCATTCGTCCAAGACCCATATTTGGTTAAGAAGTCCATGGAAATCTATCCATTAGTTTTTGAGTTTTTGTGGTCACAGATACATATGGCCAATCTTATAACCTCCCTCCTTTGTTGAGGTAATTATAGAATTAAAGTTTTGTATGATATGGAAAATTATACAATATTTGGCCTCATTGGATAACAACCCCTTGATTGGAATAATTTTTTATGTCCTACGTTGACTGATGAGAGAATTGCTTATTGACCACCTCCCAAATTTGGGATACTGGACATCATCTTGGAAATGAACCAATCAGTTTCTGCCAATCCTGGCTAGTATAAATAAGACTTGAATGGGTGGAGTTGTATAATTGTTTTAGCTATTTTGTTATATATCTTATATTTGATTGTCATTAATTATTTTTGTGCTCCAAAACAACAATTACACAAATATAAACTATTCATCTTCATCTTCTTCCGCTTAATCTGGGGTTAGGTCATGGGGGCAGCAGCCTAAGCAATAAGGTTCAGACATCCCTCTCACCAGCCACTTCCTCCAGCTCTTCCGGGGGGGGCCACCAAGGTGTTCCCAGACCAGCCAAGGGACATTATCCCTCAAGGGTCTTCTAGGTCAACCCCGGGGTCTCTTCCCGGTCGGACATGCCCGAAACATCACACCAGGAAGGTGTTCGGGATGTATGCTAACCAGATGCCTGAGCCTCCTCAACTAGCTCCTCTAATCGTGGAAGAGCAGTGGCTCTACTCCGAGCTCTCCTGAGATGGCTAAGCTTCTCACCTTATCTCTAAAGGAGATCCCCACCACCCAGCAAAGGAAGCTCATTTCCGCCGCTCATATCCGCGATCTTGTTCCTTCGAGATGGGTTCCCTCGAGATGGGTGGTTCCAGAGCCCAAGCTGTGTTGAGATGAGTCCAACTACATCTAGTCAGTATCTCTCCACCTCACGCACCAGCTCAGGCTTCTTCCCCACCAGAGAGGTGCCATTCCATGTCCCAAGAGTCAGTCAGTAGCCGAGGATCGGTCAGACAGAACCCATGCCTTTGGCTGCCACCCAACTCACACTGCACCCTACCCCTATAGCCCCGGCAGAAGCCTGACCACCAGGCGCTCGCCTTCAAGCCCTGACCCCAGGCCTGGTTCCGGGGTGGGGGGACACTCCAGTGACCTGCATCTGGGTAACAGAAACTGTGTCCTTGTTTTATTATCCTTCATAGAGGTCTTTTGAACCGAGCTTTTTCTGGACCTTCACTTAGGACCTGTTTGCCTTGGATGACCCTAGCAGGGGCATAATACCCCCGACAAAATCGCTCCTAGGATCATTAGGACACACAAACCCCTCCACCACAATAAGGTCACGATTCAAGGAGGGGTATAAAACTATTAATTATACAATTATAAACTATTACATCTAGTTTTGTATCTGGTTAAAACACATACAAGCGTGTTATTTATTTGTTTAATATTAGGCATACTCAGATTACTTGTTAATTGGTATCAAAGTCTTGACTTATTATTAAGGTATTTATGTTTACTCTGTATAACCAAATATATATTTATACCTGACACTCCCAGTTTCAATTTATTTTCCTTTACTTTTGTAATAAGCAACACTCTTCTGGGAATGATTTGTACTAGCGGTGTGTGGTTGTGAGGGTCTGCATTCATTCATATATATATATATATATATATATATATAAGAATTTTAGTGATGTTAGGTACTGATGTTTGGATGTTGAGGAGGCTCTAGTTCATCAAAAGGGGTTCAGTGCTCACGGTTGGCATCAGGGCTCTGCCAGGACTGTATATCCTCCAAAACATAATACATAATGTGTTCCTCGAGCTATCTTTGTGCACAGGGGCATTGCTCTGCTGGAGCAGGTTTCAGACTTAGTTAAAGTGAAGGGAAATTACATTTCAATAATTTATATTAATATATTTAAATGATGATAAATTAGTAAGAGTTTGGGAAAGAGCCACATACTGTGCCATTTTGGCTGTAAAACGTATTATACAGTAACTATGAATATAATATAAGTTGTAGACAGTCACAAGAGTGAGGTATGCAATTATGATTTTTTTTTAGATGATTCATAAGAATTGTACTTGTGTGACATATTTTAGAGGATCTGCTGATGATGATGAGCATGCTGAGATAAACATTCCGACAACATAACTTGCTTACCACGTATCCCATAGGGACCAATCAAAAATTCTTCCCTCAAGTTGAGGTGGGCATTGCTGAACACTCCCTGATTTAAGCCATCCTGTAGTGTATAAACAGTTGAAAACTACTGATTGTAAAAAAATTAAAAAATAAATAAATAAAAAAAAGGTGGTATGGTGGTATAGTGGTTAGTTATCATGTCCACCTCACAGCAAGAAGGCCTGGGTTCAATTCCCAGTCAGGGCATTTGTGTGTGGAGTTTGCATGTTCTCCCCATTCTTGCATTGGTTTAATCTGGGTACTATGGTTTCCACCCACAGTCCCACAGAAGGGTAATTGGCTGTTTCAAATCACCCCTAGGTGTGAGAGTGTTGGCCCTGCAATGGCCTGGTGAGCTGTCTAGGGTGTACCAATCACCTGGAGTCTCCCTGCTATGACAATTAGGATTAAAAGGTTCAGAAAATCAATGAATGAATAATAATAAAAAAAATAGTTTAAGGGGTTCCAGCATATTTTAAAATATTCTTAGCTTCATTGTGTGTGTTATGCATGCAGAAAACACAATTACTGTATCATTAGATTTAATCTGATATTTATAATATTGGATTTGTTGATATATACGTGTTAATAACGAAGTAAATAGTAAAGGTACCATAGTACGGTATTGGTGTAAGATTTATGCTTATTTAAAAAAAACGGATAGTCTGGCGCTTTTAATGAAGGAAAATAATATCCATCCGGAAGTAGTGCATTAAAATTGGGTGTTTCCTTTTACCTGAAAGGCAGGTTTCACATTTTTTAAAACAAGAAACTTGGTTATACGATACGCATTTCCTTTCGTCATTGAGTAAATTCAGGTGCTTTTTTTTAATCCAAAAGGAAGTTTTTTCCTTTCCGTCCCTCTCTCTCTCTCTCTCGCTCTCTCTCTCTCTCTTTTAACCTACCTAGTACGTGGCATTTCCGGTTTTTCCATAACAATACACCTGTGAGAGTACCTGAAAGAAGACGTCATGCACCTGTTGATGCTCAGGTCTTCTTTTATTGGAGGACAAGATAAGACGGACAGCCAAATGAGCCAAACATATTCGAGTTAGTGTCGGATGCTGGAGGGAGGAGGGGCGGGGTGGAGGCTGCTTGGAGTGTGTAAGAAAAGGAGCTGCTCAAAGCACGAGCGCAGGAACCTTGGTGACGCAGGCAAACAAGTTATTCAACAACGTTTTGATTTAAAGTAGATTATAATATTATAAGTAGTAAAATATATATATAACAGTTTTGTTTCTGGTCGCTTCGTGATACCGGAAAGTCAGTTTGGAGGCAGATTGAAGTTTTGTCATGCGCTTCCTTGACTCACCCTGGCGACTTTGACTACCTCGTACCTACCTTGATGACAAGTTGCTGTGACGTTAGCTTAGCCAGCTAGCTTCGCGTCAACTCACTATTTCATACAATATTTTTGTCAGTTCTCTGTCAGTACGAACCGCTCTGAAGCCATGACGGGTAGAGAAGAGGAATATGACTACCTTTTCAAAGGTGAGAAGATTTAAAAAAAAAAAAAAAACTTTCTGAAAGCCAACCTGTTTAACTTGCGGTTGAATTTCAAATTCCATCTTGTAGCCCTACTTACTCGCACTCTGTAGTGTGTAGAATAATGGGCTCGTGCGGCTCGTGGAGTGCACTTGGTTATACACAGACGCCATTTTGGCTGAAAGAATAAAACAAAAACAACAACAAACCTCTTTTATCAGGTTTTATCTAAACATATTAATTTAAACAGTATCATTACACATGTCTATAACTATAACATTATGGCTTATTTTGTCAGGATGGTATTTAAAAACAAGGAAAAGCCCAGGTCATAGTGAAACGATTCACTATTGGAGGATTAAGTTTGCATTATGTACTTGATGATGATTTTTATTTATTTATTTTTTACACAGTGGGATAATGAGAGACCGGAGAAATAGATGGCTCTGTAGAAAGAGTCTAAATATTGCACAATTCTGTGATGAAATGTGTCAGTTATTTCAAAATAAGACCACACAAAACACAAAAACCTGTTTGTCAGTATCTTGTATAATTGTGCAAAACTAAACAAAAATCCACAGCAGTCACATTAATCTGTCTGGAACAACATCGACATCCGAGAGCGATAGTGCATAGATAATTAAGTTCTTTCATGTGTGTCTGTGTACATGTATGTATGTGTGTGTGTGTGTGTGTATATGTGTGTGTATATCACACACTTAAGTTCTAAAAATACTGACTGATGTTCATCATGTTGTAACTGAGATTGAAAAGTAATAGAATATAAAGGTGTCACTAATGTAGAACGAAATTTTGCAGCTTTTGTTTCAAGGGCCACAGGTGCAGTCAAACCGGAAAGACCTGCACCTAATGTCTGATGTGGAATTTGTTCAGCCTGAGACTTGAAACCTTGAGCAGTTCAAACATATAATTCATTTCTGGTTACTTGGATGAATTGGGCTGACTTCTGGTTAAATTAAAACTCTGAGTGAGATGGGACATGACGAGGAAATCTGGGGTTGATGATACAAGTCGTGTGCGACTGTTCCAGACATGCCTTAAATGTTCTGTCTTAAATCAAGAGCCCAACCTCAGCTGCACCTCTTACTGTTTTAATTTTGAGTCAGTCAGTTCTAATGAATCATTGATTGACTCTCCATATGTTGCTTTTTCCTGCCAAACAGCTTGTTGACCAAGTTTCCAAGTGCGCTTTCTTAAATTGAATTGAAATTTTTTTTTTATATGAAGTCGAAACAGATTGTTTCAGTCATTATTTACATGTGTGAGTCAGTAGTCAATTTTGGGGGTGTCTGATGTTTCTCTTGTGGCTTGTGGAATGTGCGACAGCAGTTAAATCTGTTATTTTGCAGGCTTGTAATCAATTGCAAAAACAAACAAAAGCAAATCGGTGAATAATTTTAAAGATGTGTGTGTGTGTGTTTTAGTTTTAAAGAAATTTAAGTAATTTCTCAGCATGGATGATTTTTTTCATCAGCTTACATTTCTTGAAATTCAAGAAACAGCAAAAGGCATGTTGTGTGTTTCATAACCGACATGCAGGTGAGCTTGAAATTGTGTCATGCATTGGTTAAGAAAGAGAGAGAAACCTAACTTGAAGCTGTGTTGAAACACTTCCTCTCAGATCAGGCTTTATAAAAAAAAGCAACAACATACATTAGAAGTAAAAGAAAGCTTCACCAATCATCTCTTCATTTTCCATTTCACTGATTTCTGACCTCTTGAATCCTCCACAGTGGTGTTAATCGGAGACTCCGGAGTCGGAAAGAGCAACCTGTTGTCCCGATTCACACGCAATGAGTTCAACTTGGAGAGCAAGAGCACCATCGGTGTGGAGTTTGCCACTCGGAGCATTCATGTCGAGGGCAAGACGATCAAAGCCCAGATTTGGGATACTGCAGGCCAGGAGCGGTACCGTGCCATCACATCAGCGTGAGTGTCAACTCGTTACCATTCTCCACTTTTACAGTTGTGTGTGTGTGTGTAAATTGTTTTTCCAAAATTATTTAACTGCACTTTTTTGTTTTCTGTTGTCATTTTTATTGTAAATATTTAAGCTTTGACTATTATATGTACAAAACAAAGTCCTTGGTGAGCATAAGCTTCTGCTCAGCCCATCATCCCCCCCCAAAAATCCTCAAACAAAAAAATGAGTGAAAAATAAATTATCTTTGATAAGCTGCATTTTTGTGGATAGAAAATAGAAGGTTGTGTGTTTATTTTAATTTTGAAGAAAATATTACTCCTGTGTGTTCCTGTGGTATAAGTGGAATAAAACAATTCAAGATGTTGTCTGATTGGGAACAGTCTAATAAACCTGCAACGCTGATGAGATGTTTTTGGAGCAGTATTTTGTGAAAATCCAAAATTAGCATTAACATGTTGACATGTAAAAATTCCAAAATAACTGGTATCACAAGCCGTCTTTCATTGTTTTCTTCAACCATATGGCTGTGGAGGATTTGTTTGTCCCTTATTACATCATGGTAGCTCGCAATGCTAGTTTGAATACATCGTTGACCTAATTTGTTTGAGCTTTGCTGCACTATGATGGCTAAAACTTACAGCTTTTATTATTATGAAATTTTAAAAAATAAAATCATCTCACCAGTTTATCAATTTAAAAAAAAATCAAAATGTAGTTAATTATATATTTAAAAACACAGATATTAAGAAATTATGTACACTATATGTTCACAGGTACTACCGTGGTGCCGTTGGGGCGCTATTGGTATACGACATCGCCAAGCACTTGACGTATGAAAACGCCGAGCGCTGGCTGAAGGAGCTGCAGGACCATGCCGATAGTAACATCGTCATCATGCTGGTGGGCAACAAGAGCGACCTGCGCCACCTGCGCGCCGTGCCGACGGACGAGGCCAAAGCGTTTGCAGGTTAGTTCACACAGTTTCTGCACCACCAGTTATGAACGTAGAAGTGTTTTAAAACTCCTCCCTCCAGTAATGGAACCGAATAGAAGCGGTTGCATTGGAAGTGGTTTCTGTTTGACACGGTGTAGCACGTCAGCGCTGTAAGCTTACTTTGTAGTGTCAGAGTTCTGTCTATTCTTTACTCGCCGCTTATTTATAATTATTTATTTTTATTATTACAAAATTCATCACATATGTACATGTGCATTATGTATGGATGTATACACCTGTAGATATTAATGTCATTTTAATTGCGCTTTAATCTCATTTGGGGGATGACGCTGGTGGGGGTGAGTAAACAAGGGGTGCGCCTTTATAATTTTTCTTATACTGTGTGTCTGTATACAAGACAAAAGTAATGTGCTTTGGATAAGGGTGTCTGCCAAATGCCAGAGAAAATGATCAGGTTATTTATCCCAGACTGATAGTAGGTTTTTTTTTTTCTTCCTTAAATGTCTTTATCATTTGTTGGTCGTGTGTTTGAGAGACCATCATCTTTTGTAAAAACATTTCGATCCGTGTCTGAAGACTTAAAGCAGATAAAATGGCTAATTTCTGTAACACACGTGCCATGAATGGAATTATTTTTTAAGGCTGATTTGTAACTTAAACTAGTGTCGGTATTTCGCATAATAATAATGGCATCTGTCATCTGCTGAACTCTTCATGACTTCAGTCTGCTGTGGATTTTCTGTCTTTCAGAGAAACATGGCCTTTCCTTCCTCGAAACCTCTGCTTTAGACTCATCTAACGTGGAGCTCGCCTTCCAGACCATCCTCACAGGTGAGTCCGATCATGACCAGAACAAAAGGGGCATTAGATTGATTGATCGATACTTTACTTTTTTCTTTTTAATTTTATTGTATTATTATTATTATTTTTTTTTTTTATCCCTGAGGAGAATTTAGTTCAGCTCCAGTTGCTGAGGCTGCTTTCACACTTGGCTTTTTTTTTTTTTTAAACAGAAATAACAGCATGCACATCATGTGTAAGGTAAATGCGTGGGGAATTCATTTGACACGCCTACTGTGACTAGAACTCGCTAACCTCTGCTAGTTAACCCGATTAGCTTTCTATTATTATTATTATTATTATTATTATTATTATTATTATTATGAGCAATGCAGATTACTGGGACTTTGGCAATGAGGAGGATTGTTTGTTTTTGTTGTCGTTTTTAAGGCAGAAATTAAAGAGTTGGTGAAGATACATGCCACATTATGTTCTGTTAATTGTCCCTAAAACAGACAAGTGCACAATGAATTTGGAATATTGGCAATAAAGTATATTTAATTAAACACACAATAAGTCCCCTTGAATTTGCTCACTGACCCGCTCATTAATTCTACATGTAGATCATACATTGTAAAAATGGCAAGTGTGAACGCAGATTTAGTTTATTAGATAGTAAACATATACCGTAAATAAATAAAATATCAGCAGTGGTAATTCGTCAGCTTATTCTTGAATCAAAATCATTTTTTTAATGAATAAATTAACATGAATTTATTTTCATATAAATGTCATTATAAATTGTTACCTGCTATACAACATGCATCTCAATAGCCTTTATAATGAAGTATAAAAACAAGCTGTGTGGCCGTGCTGTAACATCATGTGTACTTGGTGCTAGTTATAAGACATGGTGCTGAACTACTGTACTGGACCACCTGGCGTAAAAAGAACAGAAATACAAATATTTTGTAGGCTTTAAAACGAAGTATTGTTTATTTGGGTTTGTTAAAGATAAGAGCACAAACCTCTGCCAAGCTGAGCAAGTTCCCCTTCAAAAAAGCATCTGTTCTCACACTGTTAAAGAATCCTTTAAAAAAATTTCTAGACTTTAGTCTGATCATCACCAAAATAAAGTGGAGTTTTCCTTTTTGTCATCTGTGAGAAATTTCATGGAAATATAAACAGAAAATTTTATTCTGGGGCTTCCTTGGTGAGGGTAATTATTTAAAACTGAACCGCACAACTCGGTATTGATTGTTTTGGTCTCTGTTGGCTTTTATGGCAGTGAGCGCCTCTGTAGCACACTTGTTTGTATATCCTCCCCAAAACCGTTTTTAAAGGAAGCGTTGACGGGTGCAATTAACATGTAACATGCAATTAACATCGTTTAAACCTTGTCGATAAAATATTATGTTTATTTAAAATCTTGAATCTTGTCCAGTCTGTCATCTCCAAAGTTAGAATACACTACACACCATATTCATAAATAGATTGGATTTTTTTCTTTAGTAGGAATCCACAGCAGAATAAAGTTGTAATTTCCCCTCACTTGTAGCGGGTTTGCTAATAAATATGTTCAACACTGGGTTTTCCCCCCATCAAGTAATAAACGAGTGCATTGGTCACTTTGAATTTTATTTCATTTCGTTGACAAACACAACTTACAGTTCAACTACAAATTTATTTATCAAAATATTTTTAAATGTCCTGGACAGAACTGAACAGGGATATTTCTGCCAGAAGGTGGCAGCAGATTCCGAGCCACAGATTTGAGCTCAACCTTTTCCTCCCCAGGTCAAATGAGTACATGTTGTCTTTATGCTAAGGTTCCTAATTTATAAAGCATGTTCCTCTGTTTGTTTTTGTGATTCTTTCATTAATCGGTTTAATCAAAGTTATTTATTTGTTCCGTCTATTTAGTCACAGTGTCCTTTTCCCCATTAATTTTTTTTCAGCGATCTACCGCATCGTATCGCAGAGGCAAATTTCTGGGCGCGGCGACACCGACTTCTCTCCTAACTCCAAAGTGGTGCCCATCACGGTGCAGCCCACGCAGAGCTCGGGCAAGCAAAGCTGCTGCCAGAACAACTAAACGGCCACTAGCAGAATGGGATTATGGGTCAAAACCGACATAAGGCTGGCCAAGCGGGCGCTTCAAAGTTTTTGTGTTGCACATTAAGACCCTGCTCTCCTTCCCCTTTCCCATTTAATAACACATGCAGTAGGCTTTATCGACTAAGCCCTAATTCAACAAGTTAAGTTTTAAAATAGGGACAGAAGTGAGAGAGATGGATATTTTTATTTTTCCCCCTTGACAGACTGATTTTATTCTTCTTCATATTTTTTACACACAATTAGAAAGTAGGAGATGTTTTGTGTCGGCACTCATTTTTCTGGAGTTGTTAGTTACATCACCAGCTAGTGCCTAGAATGTGCTTAAGCCTGTGCAGATGATGGAACGACTGAACTACAGTGAAATGATGCGTCTATTTTAACCACTACACACTGGGTCTTTTTTCTTTATTAAACAGTCTTCTAGTTCTGTATTTCCCTTTCACTCCATTTGTTTCTCCTTGGAAGAAACAAACCACGACTTTGTGTCTGTCTGCTGTGTCTGCCTGTATTGTTGATTTTAGATGATGACTCAACTAGCGAAAGGAGCCCTGTATTTATCTGATGCATTGAAATGTCTAAGACGACTCTGCTGACATCACAACCTGATAGCCTGTGGATTTATTTTAAACCTGTTTTTTTTTTTTTATTTATTTACTTCTGTGGTGTTTTCTGGTCTGTTTGTGATCTTTAAGGGTTGGTTAACTAATTTCTTCATGGTGAGTAAGGCGTAAAGTCTACTGATCAACTTTTTTTTTTTTTTTTTTTTTTTTAATTATATATGTTATTCAAAAGCTTTTTGTCCAGGAAAACACACTGATGGATCAAGATTTTCTCCTGTTTCATTTTGGGTGCTTCCCCCCTTCTCTCTTTCTTGTATTTGTTACACTGAATGGATCAGCTTTGCAGTAGAGGGTTTTCTCAGTACCGTCATTTTACTCAGGACTGAAACGGAAGCATGAAACAGGGAAGCCGAGGCCGCGGCAGGCTCGTCCCTGTATGTGGACCGATTATGTTGCAGGACTGAGCAACATGGCGTGCTGAGCTACTCGCTGAGGAGTTTCTGGTGTACTGGAAGGGGCTTGTCTTACTGTAAGTGAAGTTCTTATTGCGCGTCCCCTATGATATAATGTATGAAACATGAAGAATGTCTTGCCTTGTCGAAATGTGTCCTATCCATCACTCTGCTTGTTTCTCCGCCTTTTTCTATCTGGTTTGAGTAATGGGCACGGGGAATGGGAGCTTATGATGGGTCAGATTAAGAAAAACGAAAGCTGTGGTGAAGGTCAATTACATATAAATCGTTCAGGTTTGTGTCAATTAGAAGTGATTTATAATAAAAGTGTATGTTAGTAGGGAACCCCTGCTATATCCTGAAGAACCTCTTACCGAAGAAAGGCAACCCCCCCCCCCCCCCACAAGACACGGAAATTGATCCGAGATGATGAAAATATTTGTTTTAAATTTGTTGCACCAAAATGTTGTAGTTGCCAGGTGAGATTATAATCGAACTCGCTGAGAAAAGAACAGTCTTTCCTTTTGAGCTTCTGTTTTGTTCTGTTTTTCTGAGATAAGTTTATATCATGGAGGAGAGAAAACCCCGTTTTTAACCTTAGTAGCGTTTGTGCTGTATTTTTATGAAGGGATACAATGTAAGAAGGGACTTTGTGTTAATGCATAAATCTGTATATTTGGATATAATATAAATAAATTGACTTTTAGCTGCTTGCGTCATGCTTGCGATGTTCTGCTGGTGTTCGACGGGTCGATGAAACTTCAACAATTTCATAAAGATTATTAAATTGATTTTATTAGAAACATTTACAATACATGTTGAGAAAGTAAGAAAAATGACAATCAAAAAAAAAAAAACAAAAAACCCAAAACTAGTATGGCATACATACGTTGGTCAAATATTTAAAAACAAAAATAAACAATAAAATAAGTCACAGATTGTGTGTGTGTGTGTGTGTGTATATATATAAAAAAACAACAACCCAGAAAATTGTATGCCTCATGAGGGCACCACATGATCACGATCCAAGGTTTCAAAGGAAAACAAGAATTAAAGACGGTTTGAAGTATTGGCTAGCCAACAAAACCAAACCCTATGGTATGGCGAACCTTTCTCACTCACCAACAAGAACCTAAACACTTAGAGCAGGAGAAAATGCTGGTCCAAACTAATGCACTAAGACCACTACATGAGTTTATATGAAACACTTTCATCATTTTTTTTTTTTTTTTTTTTTCTTCTACTGAGTCGGAAGATTCTGAAAGCTACCAAAGACAAACTGTTGGAGCGGAGTTAGCTATTCAAAGCAAGCCCAATAAAAAAAAAAAAAAATAATAATAATAAAAAAAAAAACCGCATGATCAACCCTTAAACCCCTCCCAACCCAAGCCCACCCCTTCCCTCCCTTCCTCTAATCCTTCTGTACTGCGCCCCGCCCCTTTTAAAATCACTATCATACCAAAACAAATCTGAACCACACTACACAATTAGCTTTGCCATCATGAAGTCAAAACAGTCGAGATACAATTTCACCATGTAAGAGCTGAGGCGATCCTTCAACATAACATACCAAGCCGCTGTTTATTGTTATACGTTTACCTGTGAGAGAGATGAAATATCTACGAGCAAGGGGGGAAAAAAACAAAACAAAACCAAGTATTCATCAGCCCTTTAGCATCATGTGTACAGAAAGCCTTCACTTATACGCAACAAAATATTTTCAGTACCGTTTTCCAGCCTGGCGATGATACAAGAAACATGCAAACTACTGTGTTGTAGAATATATGAGTGTGTTTTGTTTACTGTATTATTGGTACACATCTACTACATTACAGAGATCGAGAAGCAGAAATGGGTGGGGCAGGGGTGAGGTTTGAGCATTTTGTGTAACGACACTCCCCCCCCCCCCCTCTTGTCTTTTTTTTTTTTTGCTTTTGAAATGGGTTGAGAGCGATTCTGGAATGTAGTAGATATATACTCAATGTGTATATGCACAATTATCCACCTGCTTCTCCATTCCACACACCTCTACTTCTATGACACCCATTCACTTCACTGTAATCACAAGAGATGAAGTTTTTAAAAAAAAAAAAAAAAGAAGAAAGAAATAATAATTAAAGGAAAAACTAAAATTTATTCTATACATTATTGAACCCAGAAATGAGGGGAAAAGGATTGTGTTCAGTCAGCAGTATTGGGTTTGTTAAAGAACAGCAGGCAACCAACACGTGTGCCAAGTGTTGATGCGATGCTAAAAATGTGATTGAGGCACAAACTTGAGACTAAAATACCTCCTAACCCTAAAAATATTTTTAAAATTATTTTTTCCTGAACTCATTACACCATTAATGCTTGAAAATCTGAAGTTAAAATATAATCCTTTAAAAGCCCCAAACCACCCACCTCATTTTACACTGTCAGAGATATGAAGGATTTATCTAACCTTTTTTTTATTTATAAATAAAAAATTCTATAATCTTATTTTAGTAGAAATCAACATCATGTGTGTTTTTAGAAATATATTAACTTTCACTTTATTAATTAAAAAACAAAATGTCTCGAAGTTACTTATAAATATGTCTGCTTCATTTTAAGATATTCATAAATAACATCCAGATACTGACCTCTCCCTCTTTGTATGAAATAATAAAACCCATGTTAGCAAAATAGATTCTTAGGAAGGAAAAAAAAAACAAAGTTCTAAGTTTTCCCCTCACTTGCTTTGTATTGGGGGAATTAAAAGAGATAGGGTGGTGCGACAACTTTCCCTAACCATGGCATCAAAAATGTAAAGCTTTTTGTCCTTTTATCTGATGTCACAAAAGGCAAATCATATATACACAGATGGAGTGGTCTGTTTTTATTTATTATTTTTATCTTAATTTTTACATTCAAATGCACTGTCCTGTCTATATCATAAAGGCATTAGAATTACTTTTAGTGCATTTAGTGTCTTCACTGCTGTTTTATATATAAACACCTGCAGTCCTGCTAACTGGATTAATGTCAAAACGATCTCTTCCTAGTTCTATTATTAAAATTTAATAGATGTCGATATGAACTTCACTATGCACAAATAAAAGTTAGATTGTAGACAGTTTTATGGAAATATTGTGACTGCAATGTAATTGTGCATTAGATACTATGATAGATAGATAGATAGCTAGATAGTTAGATAGATAGATAGATAGAGTTCAGGGGGGAAATCTTAATACATCATAATTTCAAACACTAGATGAAGTCATTACTAAAGCTCTCTGTATAACATGTAGCTCTATTATATCCACAGATCTGAACTGATAAAAAGGTAAATGCTCTGTAATAAATCAGCATGCATAAACAATATGGATCTAAAAGGATTATTAAACCACGTTACCACTATGTATTTAATAAAAAAAATTAATAAAAAAAAATTTGAGTTGCTTAAAAGTTACCTTCACAAAATACAACGCATTGGCACTGAAACAAAAAAAAAAAAATCCTTCCTTCCTTCCTTCTTTTCTTCGTCTTCACTTCCAAACAAACGGATTTTTATGGATTCTGTAGCCCTGTAGTGTTTGAACACGTTAAATACAATGGATTTGTTTAGCTATATCAAGCTACTTTATTCTTAATCCTGTCAGATTGATTACGTCACACACGTGATTTCATAGTTTTAGTCTTATTATTATTATTATTATTATTATTATTATTTATTTATTTATTTTTTTTTAAAAACCAATATTTGCTAAAATGCCCTGTTTTCAGAAACTTTAATTCTCCCTTATTTAGTGATATATTGATTTTCACTTATTTTGAATCTCATTTCAGTTCTTTGGCTCCCATAAACACTCTTAAACTTGAGTGTAATCTTTCTATTGGGATCGCTAATCCTCCCGTTACAATTATAGTATCAACAAAACTATCTAACAACCAAAGGAAATAAAAATGTAGAACTTTTAAAATAGTCTCATAATTGGCTTAAATACTGAAATATATTCTCACGATATGCCTACGGTAGTCACATTTGATTTTAATGATATAGCTATCTCCGAATATATTTGAGTAAATACAAATATTTTTAATAGCAAATAAATGCTACTCTGTTTAAAAAAATGTACCTGGCTTTTGATTTGCTGGGAAATGAACAACAAAATAAATAAATAAATAAAATGAAAATTTGCTAAAATTCATCCCTTCCAAAAAAAACCCCATACTTATTTAATTGATGAGATTCAGGTGAAGATCTCAGCGAATGATTAGTGGGCTGGAGAAATGATGCAGTAATAAATGCTAATAATGTCCAGAAGTGGCGCGTTTCTTATATTGGACCATGTGCAAGCTTTTTTTTTTTTTTTTTTTTTTCTCCTTTTAAGGATTTTTTTGGTTGTAACACCTAATAAGCAAAGCCTATATGAAGTTCTGTACAACTTTGAAAGCTACGCATTATTGTCTTTTGTTGTTAAAATATAGTTTGTTATTGCTAGATGTATTCCTCCACCTTAAGTCACCTAAGGAGGCAGGAATACACTTCTGAAGTTTTTTCTTTTTTCTTGAAAAATATCGACACGGGCACAGTTTGTTTTCCCTAAAAAATTTCCAAGCCACTGAAAGTGATTTGCATAATTTTTCGAGCAGTTTTGGCTTTCGCAAGGAAAAACAAAACAAAACAAATCCTGCATACATACATTGCTCCAAATAGGCTATTGTTTATCGTTTATGAGTACGATTCGTACTGGTGGTGAAAGAGTTAACGAACAGTGCTGTGCACTTTGTTTGACGAGAAGCAAAATAGTTACTGTTTAGAGAAAGAAGAAAAACCTGTGTCAAGCAAATTGTGTTCAGAGATTCATTTCCTTGCGCATCTTCTACCAGTGCAAAGTGAAAGAACTTGGAAACGACAACTTTATAAAAAAAAAGAAAAGAAAAGAAAAGAAACAGACTTGTAATAGGTTGCCTACAGTGCTTTCCAGCTGTTTGGTTTCAGATATTTGCTGCTCGTGGTGATATAAGGTGCTTCTCTTTTATCCAGACAGAAGTGTTTTTCATCTTTTTATAGCTTGAATTCTTTGTATCGTGAGAAATTTCCTCCATGCGAATCAGAAAGCCCGCGTTCTAGCACTGTAAATTAGATTGAAGATTGTGGTTGTTTCTCCTTTCAGGTTTGTTTTTTGAAAGAAAATTCTAAAACTAAATTAAAAGCTGTTTGTGAAATTATACTGCAATAACGTTCCCTCTCATTTTCCAAAACAAGTTAATAAAAGAACTTTTTGAACTCTTGACAAAGTAAAACCTAGCAACGACTAACGCTATTGTTTAGCGGTCGTGAGCTTACCCCGACACCCGACCAGTCCCACACATGTGGCAGTGGCGCAGGAAGTCTCCAAAGGGACAAAACTGACCCATTTCAGATGGACTACATTTCTCAGCGCCTTCTTTCTTACAAAGCAGCTCTCCTGGAAAAAAAAAAAAAATCCCCAAAATGGAGACGTTCTCTATCCGACCATTGCTCTAATCCCTCAGCTAAAAATCCGCTAGGTTGATATGCAGGAGTCGGGTGGGTGTGTAATTTGATTCAGCTCCAGCAGCCACTAAATGGGGCGTGTCCATGCAGCTCTCCTGTCAATTTCAATTGTCTGAGTTCAGTTTGGACTCGGACGTCTCGCTCCCATTGGCTGCTCATGACCGTTGGCTTGGGGATTGGGGTTTTTTGGGGGGAGGTGGGGGGAGTGAGGCAGGAAGGTTGCACCAGGATGGTCAGGCACATGGCGAATAAATAAAACCTCCATGGCAACTTCGATCGACTCGCACTCCCTCTGTCACGTCAGATCTGCCGATTTCTTTCTGGGAGGGACTGAAGTTCCGTGTGTGAGTGATGGCATAAAAAAGAATGATTGCCATCTGCCTGCAATTTTACCTTTTAGACCAATCAAACATCCACATTTTATGCCACGCAAAAATAAAATCCCAAGTTTTAGTTTGAATGACCTGCAACTATCAAAAAAAAAAAAAACCCAACCCAAATAACCGTTTGCTTTAATGAAAGCCTGCCATCATGTGCACTCCTTTTCTTTCTGAAATAAAATCTGCACTTGGGATTTTTTCCCTCTTCTTCAGGACAAAGGAGGCCCCTTTCCTCAGTGGGAATACTAAAGCTCAGAGGAGCAGGAGAGCAGAAGGAGGAGGGAGGGAGTGAGCGAGCGAGAGAAAGAAAGAGAGAAAGGGAGGGGCCCCAGCTGCACCTAGTCAAGCTTTTCTGCGAGATTCGTGAGGGGGGGGGGGTGAGGGCAGCACTGGGTTCTGGAGCGTCCGTGGCAAAACGGACTTTCCCCAAGTTGCTTGCACCTGGTCTGTCACATGACTAATTCCCAGCTCCTTATTGGGTAAGAATGCACCCCGGGGAACGTCCCACCGCTGCGTTAAAACAATACGCCTGTTTGGCTGAGCAGTTGTGGTCATTGGAGCCCAGGAAAGGGACGGGTAAGCGGCAAGCGAGATCAGAACGCTCCCTAAAAAAAGGACCAGGGTCACATTATGAAACACCTGCTCAAGAACGGCTTTGATAAAGGACGGAGAGGCGGCAGGCACTTCGCAAATGTGGGGACTTTGGGGTGGGGTGGGGACTGTGGGGTAGGGTGGGGACTGTGGGGTAGGGTGGGGTGGGGTGGGGGGTGCATAATTTTCTGACTGTAGCTCCAAGACACTCGCTCTTCCTTTTGTGGACGGTCTATTCAAGTTCAGATTAGTGAGCACCTTCCCTTCACAGTTCATGGGTCTGTGATGGAAAAACTCTCACTGAAATGATAAACATGGTGATGTGAAGATATTTCGATTTCACTGTTCCAATATGCTGAAGAGGAAAAAGTGAATGAAATTAAAAATGGGGAAACGCCTCTTTTGTAAGTTCAAGAACGTTCCAGTTGATTGATTGGCTCATGGCTCAATACTAGAATGTCCTTTTCATTTATGAAATACAAGATGTATAAAGAAAGGAGGCATTTCTCCCACAAATTATGAACGTGTGTGTGTGTGTGTGTGTGTGTGTGTGTGTGTGCGCGCCTTTTTTCCTTGGGGGGAGGGGCTTTAAAACCTAGAAACCATCAATCATCAAATCGGAACTGTTTTAAAACCAAACATCAGTTATTGTGGGTTAATTTGTTTTCAGTTGACTGTCAGTGTGTGAGTGTTTGAAAGCACAATGGTGTGTGTGTGTGTGTGTGTGTGTGTGTTGTGTTGTGTTCCAAATCCGTATCTTCACAAAGCAGGGTTAAACAAATACATGTGGGTGCGGGGTGGGGTTGTGTTGTTTTTCGGTGACAATCAAGCTATCAGTTTTAAGGTGCAATGATAGACTTAAGATTCAGTCATTAATCTGCTTTGCCTTTAAAAAGCGTACTTGTCTATGTGCAGACAAATGCTGGGCTGTAAAACTATATTCTTTCCAATCGTACAAATGAACAGTAATAATATATATATTAGAATAATAATCATGGTAATAACTTCCGAAATTAAAAAAAAGTGTAAAACATTCACATTATTTCTTCTGTTTCTGCCCACACTGCACTTTGTGTGGAAAAACAGCAGCAGTAAAAAATTCAAAATAAATTAACAGCAAAAAAAGAACATTAAGAGTTAAAATTTTCCCCATTTTAACAAAACTTTTATAAAATATATATATGCATATATGTGTATATATATATAAAAGAAAAAAATCTGAAAATACTTCTTACTCTTTTTTTTTTAGTAAAGCAAGCAGTGTCTTCTAAAATATCTGCTCGTTTTGATTTTTTTTTTTTCATTTTCTGAAAAAAAAGCAAGACGTACATGGGGCGTACTGACCAAATACTGACAAAAACAAATACTAAGCTAATAAAAGTAGGTAAAAATATCTAGTTATAACTAAAGCACCAAAACAAACAAACAAACAAACAAACAAAACCTTTTTAAGAGAAGATCCGGATGGCCTGGGTGACGAGCGTGTGGCAGACGGGACACTCGGGATGATTCAGCTCGCAGATACGGATGGCGCACTCCATGCAGAAGAGGTTGTGGCCGCAGGGCACCAGAGCGGCTGTCACTTTGCTCTCGAAGCAGGTCATGCAGTCTCGGGTCGAGGTGGGCTCACTGTGGGCACGCCGAGCCTGAGCATGGGCGGACCCTATACCGGTGGATCCGGCGTTGCTGGTTCCGGAAGGTTCCTGAAGACCTGGAGAGAGTCTGGTCAAGGGCAGAGGCAGACCTCCGAAGCTCTTGGAGCGCTGCTGAACGTAGTAAGCTACCTGTTTGGGATAATCAGGGTCACCCCAGCTCTGGGACCCTTCAGAACCAAAATAGGAGCACAGCTTGTCTCCATTGGTAGGGGTCGAGAAATCGGATTTGTTGTAAATGGCCATACCGACTCCAACGTTCCCACTTCCGGTACCCCCGAGGACGGTCTCGGAGAAATTCTGGCGGTAGCTGCTAGCAAGTGGCTTTCGCTGACCACCCTGAAGCCCCCATGCATGCTGTAGACGACTCTCCGGCCCACCGTTGGTGCCGTTCTCGGTGGCTAGGCAGTCGTTCTCATTGTTGTGGTCATGAAGGGTGCCAGTGCGTGACGCAATATGAGCCTCGATCTCCTCCCGCGCTCGCTCTGCGTTGCCCGGCGAACCGGTGATCTCAAAGACGGGGTCACGATCACGACTTGGAGTCACGATGTAGGTGCAGGTCTGCTGCTGGATGCGCTTGATAGTGGAGCCTTTGGGGCCCACCACTAGGCCTACCACACGATAAGGCACACGCACCTGGATCGTGGTCTGGCCTGGCAGGAGGGCAGGAGGAGAACCGTTAAAGGACACGCCCAGCTTGTTCCGGGATGCACGCAGCATGGAGAAATGCTCAGCTGCAGAGATGATTTCGCGTCGAGCCAGTGCCACGTCTTCCTTACGACCAGTAATGAGAAAGACGGGCTCTTCGCCCCGCACTGGGGTCTTGATATAGGTGTTGGTTTTCGCTCGCAAGGCTTTGATTTTGCAACCTGCAAAGTGAAGGAAGTTGCGTCAGTGATGTCGTCCGACTATAAAATCAACAGGTATCCGCTCCATTAATTATGAAGCGGGTGATTATTTATTTATTTATTTATTTATTAAATATTCATGTTGGAATGGGCATAAATTAGGCCTCTAACTGTTCATATTACTTTTTAAGATATTTTACATATTTATAGAAGTCATTTAAAATGAAACTGATTTCTTTTTAATGAAAGACGCAATAAGTCGTGTTTACAGAAGTTATTTTTTTGTTTTTATAGTGAATACAATAAGAGACAAACAAACTCTTTAGAAACAGGATCAATAGTCCCACATCTCGTCTAACGAGATTTCAGATTTTTAACGTAGTTATATTCAATTTGCACGAAAAAAAAGACTTTAAAAAGCTTGGTTATTTACTACACAGTAATAAGCGGTGAGTTCAGGGGTCACCTTGAAGCAGATCCACGTCTGAGGAACCATTCGAGGAAATTGTACTCCATGTCAAGCTGAACATTTTGGAAGTTCATCCGTCCACATGTGCCTAATATATCCGGTAGAGCTCTAGTCGTCACCGTTCCAGTGAAAGGCTTTATTAATATTGCTTTTTTCTGCTTTATTATCACGAGAAATACACGGGGTTTTAACAATTAGTGATAAATCACGTGAACGATTTCCTGCTGTATCAGTAAACCAAACATGACGTCATGGATCTCATCACTACTGTCTGAACAATACTCACTCTCAACTAATTAAAACCATAAATAATTAGAATAAATGAGATTTTTTTTTTTTTTGTCCCCAGGGGACGGGGGAGGGGATTCTGCAAGACTGAAATATTCACCTGGATTCTTTGAGGTGCAACTTTATCTATTTATGACATGCTGATTATAGCAATAAAGAGAAGGTCAATTGAGGGCACAAGTGAGGGATATGTAGCTTGCATGTCAAGTACCGCCTCCTGAAATGCACAAGCTCAAAGAAAATCCATCCTCCAATCCTTCTTCAAATATCACACGATATGGAATTGTGTAATAAAGGGGCGTTTCGGTGCTTTGAGCCCAGCACATGGTCTCTGTTATCCCGGGTTGTTCGTTCATCCAAAGCTGATGCCGTTTTGCTGGTCGACGGGCCTGTTCTGTTGTGCATCTGGCTCGCTTTGTACAGTGCCATTCAAAAAACATGAACAACAGCAACAACAAAATGACCCGGGTGGAGTGTGTAGTCCGCGACAGCATGGTGCGCCGGCGCAGCCCTCTTGAGCAGACTTGGCAGGCTCTGCAGGTGAATGGAGCGTGCTTACTACGACCATTCAGACAAGCACGCTGCTCAGCCTGAACAATGAATGATGACAGAATGGCAGCACACTAATGTTCCTTATCTGTATCTGAAGCTCAAGTGATGACCATTTCATTGCTGTTTGTACTCGTTGTCGGCGTCTATGTGAAATACGACTTTACATAAAAATGTGTCGAAGAAAAGCATTCATGCTGCTTGTGCTTTCTGAATTTTACACCCGCCCCCTTTCCAGCTGAAGCACACAAGTCAGTGGTATAAATACAATAAGCCATTGTTACCAGTTTCTCCACACTAGAGGGAAAGACAAAACAAAACAAGATGGTTCAAATCCTACCTCTAGATGTCCTCCAGCTGGAACACTTTCCAGTAAAGCGCCAAATCAAAAGAAGCTCTTCCTAAAAATGCACCTGATCAGCACTTTACAGTTCAAGCAATGCCCAGTGCTGCACTTGGACAGCCAGGCCCAGCCCCCATGCCACTCCTCCTGCTCTCCGTTTAAAATTCAAGGGCACACTTCACAGGAACCAAAACCATCATCTCCAGCATGGGGGGGGGGGGGGGGGGGGTGAAATGGAAGGGGTCCACGTGCACAGAGTGGAGAGGGGTTTTTTGTTTTTGTTTTGGAATGTTTTGTATTTAGTGTGTGCCTGGGCAAGCGCCCTCCGTGACCCCTGAGCACATGTCATGTGGACGAATGGATGAATGGATGAATGGATGATATTGATACATGTTGGGATGTGGTATCGCCCGCCTGGGCGTGACCCTCCTCCTGTGAGCGATGACTCTGTGCTCACTCATCTTTATCTCTTCAGCTCCGAATAAACACCGAGCACCACACAAAGCCAGGAGACCTAATCCCAACGAGCCACTGGTTTTCTGTTTTTTTTTTTTCTTTTTTTTTTTTTTTGGTTCCATAAATCCCTGAATGAGATTAACACACCAGACACAATAACAAAGCACCAGCAGTTGATCCAACAGGGTTGAAACTTGCATGTCGTTAGCCTAACAATAGCATCACGTCATTGAGAAGAACCTCCTTACTTTAGGCCATTCACTGAGCTCGCAGAGCTTCTCCTGCTCGGGTTGATGAAGAACCAGATTTCGGTTCCATATCACCACCTTGCGTCGCCGCACTGCCACTTTCGCGCCTTTTGTCTTGACAGCCGCGTGTCTCTCTCTCTCTCTCTCTCTCTCTCTCTCTCTCTAGCAAGTTTGAAATCATGACCCTAAAGACGCAACTACACTCTGCATTCAGATTCATTCTCGAGACAACCGAACAAGGACAAAAACAGTCCTGCATGCAAATCCATCACCAAAATCAAACCGAGTTCTGTTTTTAAATTTCGTTTTTAAGCAACGAGTTTTTTTTTTTTTTTTAATCGGGGGTGGGGGGAGGGTGGGGTGGGGGGGCGTTCATCTCTCGTTCCTGGCGCTCAGACGACAAAGGAAGCGCGTGTGCACACGGACACTGATGGCGCGGAGCTGAAAGAAGGCGAGCACGCGGTTGAAACGCGCCTCACTGCGGTCCCTCTTTGCTTTTTGTCTTGTTCTGTGTCCCTGCAACAAATTGTCGGACATGCAGATCTGTGCAATGATTTCTGAGACATTGCTTTTCATTTTCCTTATAAAATGTTGCTGAATGGCCACAATGTGAGATGAATAACAAAACAGGACCACCACTCCCACTTTTTTTTTTTTTTTTTTTTTTTCCCGAAGGACTACAAAAACAAGAGCAGCATGTGTGTGTGTATATATATATATATATATTATATAAAAAACAACAACAACAACAACAACAAAGACACAAAAAATGGAAAGCTCCTGTGAGACGACGCGAGCCTCACGGGGAGTTTGTCTCAAGTTGAAGCGATGTCTTTACCTTGCCTTCCCACTATTTCCGCCACATGTTCCGAGCTGGGCACGGGCACGCATTCGGTGATGTTGCAGCCGCGCGCTTTGGTCTCCGAACCGGAGCTGTCGTACAGGGCGCACAGCTTGCTCTTGCCTTGTAAGATCCCAGCGTCGCCAGCACTACCTCCACCACCTCCTCCACCTCCTCCACCACCACCACCTCCACCACCTCCTCCGCCGACGCTGTTGGTGTGGCCGTGGCCGTGGCCGTGGTGGTGGTGATTGTTGTTGTTGTTGCTCCGCTCCTGAACTCCGGCGCCCTCCTCGCTTTCCCCGAGCCCGAGCAGGGAGAGCTGGCCCAGCGCAACCCGCAGCGCCCGCGACTCCTCTTCCTCCTCATCGGGCGGCGCCAGGAGGCTCTCGGTACCAAAGCCGGAGGCGGCCAGTTCCGAGCCGTAGCCCCCATTTTTCTCCATGATCCCTGACAGCACCAGCAGGCTAGGCATGGCTAACAAAGAGTGTGAGACAAAGACGCGGAGAGCGAGACTGGAGAAGCAGCGCATCCGCCGCCCTCCTCCTCTTCCTCCTCCTCCTCGCTCCCTCCCTTTGGCTGTTGGATCCGCCCACAGACCCTCCCTTCATGCTCGCGGTGCTGGAGCTCCGAACGCTTTTCATTGTGCACAAGGCGAACAGGATACCATCGAGGTTGCCAGATCCCGTAACTTTACCCCCCTCACACCCTTTCCACCCAGGATTTTAAAAGGTGGGTGGATTTTTCAAAGGTGGGTTCAAAGAAAAGAGCAGAAATGGACTAAAGGTTTTATAGGCAGAAAGAAAAAGACAAATAAAATACCCATTCCCAAATACTTTTAATTAGAGGTGATTTATATATCCACATCATCCACTGTGCATAAAATCATGCAAGGACACGAGAGGAGTGTCAATTAATGCTCTTATCAATTCATCAAACAGGAAAAACAGTTGTTTGTTCTTGCTTGAGATGCCGATGATCTCATTAAAAAAAATTCATACACTACAAACAACAGCTTCTTACGCTTACACGAAATTGTGAACTTGAAAGTCTTAATAAAAAATACACTTCTGCAGCTGGACACATTTTATTAGTAAAAGAGATCAGATGAGAAAAGACAAAATGGTTTAAAAATCACAGAAATGTTAGCAAAACTCCAAATAATGACCCCTTACTCCAGAAAAGCATCTCACACGGCACAACATATTGAACCATTATCTATAAAATCGGTGAAGGGAATGTAAGGGCTCGAACGGCTGAATGCATCAGATTTCCGATCAGAGGTCCCACCTTGGTCTCTGTGCATTGTGCAGCGGCCACATGATTGACCAATTCGATTACTGCACTAATCAGCACATGTATAAATGCATGGACTGTACACTGTGAGAGGGTGTATAAGAATACGGCGTGTATAATGAACAGTATTTCGAGAGCAATCATGGCCTCGTAGATAGAGAAGAAGTTTTGCGACCGAAAGGTTTGATTCCGAACCAGCGGGAAAATCTGTGTAGCAGTGGGGGAGTGAGCAGCACCTTCCCTTCTTCCACATAAATGGCTGAAGTGCCCTTGAGCAAGGCACCTAACCCCCGACTGTTGTTTGGACGCCCCGATGTGCGTGGCAGCCCACGGTTCCGAGTGTGTGTGCGCTCACTATCAATGGGTTAAATGCAGAAGAAATATTTATATTTACAGCATTTGGCAGACACGCTTATCCAGAGCGACTTACAATTATCATTTTTATACAGCTGACCAATTGAGGGTTAAGGGCCTTGCTCCAAGGGCCCAACAGTGACAATGGGGATTGAGCCCTTGGTCTTTAGATTAGTAACTCATCGCCATAACCACTAATCCACCACTGACCATACGAGATTATTCCAGTACAGACGCTCCCCGACTTACGTTTTTAATTGGTTCCGGATGGCCGAACGTAAGTTGAAAGTGAGCGTAAGCCGACGGCTTTGCAGCCGACTCTTGTCGAAAGTCAGCAATGGTTCTTTTACATGAATCTCACACCATCGACACTGAGAGACATGGCCGGCCTTTGATAACCCAGTTAATGCACAGGGGGGGACAGTGATAACCTTGTGGAGGGTGGGACTCGAACCCCCAACCTTAGAATCAGCGATCCAGCGCACTTTACCGCTAGACCACCACTTCCTTCTGGATTGTAATTAGTATTATAAAAATACATACTTTAAATACTTTTACAAAAATATATTTTCTAATTAATTTTATATAATGCAGGGTTACCCAGGACAGGGGCAGTGATGGCCTAGTGGATAGGGTGCTGGATCGCTGATCCTAAGGTTGGGGGTTCGAGTCCCCACAGGGTTGTCACTGTCCCCCCCAGTGCACTAACTGGGTTATCAAAGGCGGGCCATGTCTGTCACTGTCTATGGTGAGAGGTTCGTGTAAAAGAACCATTGCTGACTTTCGTAAAGAGGAGCTGCAAAGCTGTCAGCGAGTTTCTGTCCAGCGCTAAAGGGTTGTGACAGGAAGGACATCCGACGTAAAAACCTATGAACCAAATCAAATGTGTGAATCAGATGATTCTCTGTGGTGACTCTCGAGAACGGGAAAAAGCGGAAAAGAAAAGAAGAAGAGGAGGGTCACCCAGGACTACAATCTGCTTATCTATGAAATTTGGTTAAAATGTACAAGGGCTTAACATTCACAGCATTTCGTATCCAGATTGACCTACATTTATAATTTTTATACAATTGCAAGATTAAGAGCCTTGCTCAAAGGGGCCCAACAATGTCGGGTTCAGGATACTGGGGCTTGAACCCTTGACCTTTTGGATCAATAACCTATCCACAAATCAATTGACCAAACTGCAAATACTTTTAAAACTATTGGCTTGTAGTATTTTTTATTAGAGTTAGAATTTTGATTCAAATTTATTTTACACTTTTTAAAAATGATTATCCATTTGTTATCAGTGTTGATAAAGTGGTGTAGTGGTTAGCATGTTTGTTTCACAGTAAGAAGGCTATGGATTCAAGTCTCAAGCTTGGCAAGGTGTGTGTGTGTGTGTGTGTGTGTGTGTGTGTGTGTGTGTGTGTATGTGTTTTGACCTTGTATTGCTCTGGTGAGCTATTCAGGGTGTACTCTGCCTTCATCCAGAGACAGTCAAGATAGACTACAGCCTCTGAATGACCCTAGTAGGTTTAAGCTGTTTGGCCATTGGATTTATTATTATTGTTATTATTAATCTTGGGGCCAGTAGTGTTGTGGTTAGGGTGCTGTGCTCATGATTGGGAGGTTGTGTGTTCAAATCCCAGTTCGACCCCCACTGTGCTAAGAGCCCTGGGCAAGGTCTTAACCACAAGTGTGCCTCTGTTCACCCAGCAGTGTAAATGGGTACCAGTAAAATATACTGGGAAGGTAACCTGCGATGGACCAGCGTCCCATCCAGGAGGAGTTGAACTCCTGGTCGCTTCACGCTACGGAAACCGGGGATAGGCACCGCCCTGATGAGCCACTATGAACCGGGTGTAAAAAGCCAAAGGACTTAACCTACGTACTTATTATTATTATTATTATTATTATTATTATTATTATTATTATTATTATTATTATTATTTTTAGTTTAGTTGTATTTAAATTATTTATTTAAATAGCTGATGTAATCTAGCCGAGGATTTTGGTTTGTGGTCCACAAAAACTAACCCAAGAAAGAAAATCCCACTGATTTGATGTGGGTTGATTGATGGCACAAAACAGGGCGGCCCAGCTGTAGTCCTGGGAGCTGGAGTTCTGCACCGTACACCCACCTGCTAAACCTGGAAAGCCAAAATCCAAGCCAAGTTTTCCTTCCTCAGGAAACTCACCCAAGTCTGCAGGACTCCGACACAACAGGACTGGAGTCTAGACTGAGCCAGGCTGCCAAACTAAGCTCCCACCCGCCAAAAAGGTTTATCCACCAGCTTAGGAAAACTCTGGCAACACTGGACCCTCGACCGTCTGCGCCGAACTGGGCGTGGCTCTGCGTGGCTCCGCCCCGTCTGGTTCACAGCGTCCGCTCCCTGCGGAGTTCGAGTGAGCCGCCTTCTGCGCAGACTACCGCGTCTGTTTCTCTTCCGAACAGCATTCCGTTACCGAGCTGCGCGGCGTGTGAGCAGCCGGAGAGCCGGAGAAGCACGTGCTTTGTTCAACGCACGAGTCCTCTCTCGGTTTCCGTGGCGGAGCGCTTTGAGCAACGTGTACCGTCCGACTGGTGCGCTCTTCCTATTGATAATCATCATCATCATCATCATCATAATAATAATAATAACAATAATAATAATAATAATAATAATAATAATAATAATAATACTGTAGCCTATTGTTATACGGAGCAGTTTGAACTCCTTCACCGCCCTGCGCGCTCATTTCGCACTTCCACGTTAATCACGCACAGATTACACACAGACGCGTGTCGCGTGCACCGCGTCTCTCAGCCATCTTTATGAACCTGCGGCTTTTGATTTGAAGCGGCCACGCCCCATACGCACCCGACACTGGAACAAATAAAAGCCGCCGATATGATTTTTTTTTTTTTTCTTCTGGGGGAGAGGGCTCCGCCCACCTTCTTCTGTCAGTCCGTGTTGCAGGGTGACCATGACTGCGTCCCAAACAGCCTTTTAAATCTGTGAACCATCCCGGGGTTATATCCACGACTACCTGTGGAAGTGCTCAGTGCAGCAGCAGACCTGCTCTCCACGATGCCTGTGCCCCGGTTCACCATGCTGATGGGCAAGGGCGGCCTGCTCTGGGGAAGTGGCCGCCGTTTCGGGTTTGATTTTAGCGCTACACATCTGGGAGATGGTGTCCTGTGGAGGAGGGAGAGAGGGGGAAGGGGGAAAGGGGGAGGGGAGGGGAGGGGAGGGGATGTGGAAAGGGGAGTTTGTCAGACAGACGTTGCGGAACTTGAGCCGCAGAACCGACTTGTTCCTTCTTTTTTATTTCGCCAATTTTTTGGGGGGAGAAAACAGCAAATGACTTCATCTAAGCTCGAACAAAGACCTAGCTTGATCACGCCTCAAACATTATTATTATTATTATTATTATTATTATTATTATTATTATTATTATTATTATTATTATTATTATTATTATTGAGTTCTCGTCACAGTTGCACCTGTTTCTTTCATAAGAACTTGTTTATTTAGCATCCAGTATCTTTTTTGATATTACTTGTTCGTTTAGCTTCTCCTTTTCTATCAGACACATGATAGTTAATAACACGGTAATGACACACATAAATGATTATATAACACAACCGATGATGATGATGATGATGAGGATGATGGGGATGTAATAAACTATCAATGCACCGCATTAACATCTGCTTGGAAGTGATAGAAGTGTAAAGTTACACCATTGAAATAAAAACATTTTTTAGAAAGCTGTATGAAATCCCATTAAATCATAATCATCGTCTCAAATTAACACATTTAAAGATTTGTATTTGCACTATAAATTATTAAAACCCATTCTTACTTGCACGAAAATGGTGTCAAAATATCAAAGGCTTAAAATAAATAATCTTGTTACAGACATCAAAGGAACTTTTCAGTGGAGTTATTATTATTATTATTATTATTATTATTATTATTATTATTATTATTATTATTATTATTATTATTATGTATGACATGATCACTTGGCAGGTTTCATAAACTGTTAAACAAAACTGGAAGCACACAATTATCTCAAAAGTCTTCATAAGAGTACGATTTCCTCTCACTGGAACTAAAAGGCTCAAACCTGTACCATAATGACCCAACACCACTACCTGACCTCTCTAATGCTGTTGTGGCCGAATGAGCACAAATCCCCAGGGTCATGCTTCAAACTCTAGTGGAAAGGCTTCCAATAAGATTAAGAGCAAAGGAAGAGCAACTCAATATTTACGCCCATGTTTTGAGATCCAGTGCTCAGTACTCTGTGGTTCGCACTTTTTGTCTTCAAGTGCAATAGGATTCCATCACATCGATAGTACCAAATGCCATCTGAGCTTCACCCTGGCTGGCCCTGGCAAATGAAAACCTACCTTATGGGTTCTTTAACTTAGCCGTTCCTTCGCAGAAGTGGTTTCATAATGTGATTTTTTTCGTAAGTTGAGTCGCATTTTACATGTAAAAGGCCTGTTTCATTCCAAGGCCCCCAATACTACCCTCTATAAACCCTTTAAAATGATAAAAGTATACCTTTTAAGGCCTCCTTCTGCTTCAATATCGTACCGATGGTAGACAGGTTTCGGCCATATTCCTTTGCGATAGCTCTCAACCGCATGCCACGAGCCTGCTTCTTCTTTTCACTCACACTGGGAATCACTTTCTTGGGGCCCATGATGAATGACAAAAAATAAAGTTGCAATGAGCACACTCGAAAAACTCACGAAACAACAGTAACGCTGTCCTTTACGCGTGTTAGAACTCCGTGACGAACAATGAGTCGAAGGCACACAAAAAGCATAATGGATATCATGGAGATGCAGCTCCCTCCTAGCCAATAGAAGACAAGCGGGGCGGGGTGTTGGGAGATAGCTAATTGGAAAGCAACTCTATGGCGCCAATTTCAAAACAAGATACAGGATTCTACAAGTGTATTTACATTTCGGGTGATTCGGGCGGCTGCAAAGCAAAGTGCGCATTGTTTGAATTTTTGAGATGTTGCGTTTCGTAACGTGAATTTTTTTTCGTATCCAGAGACGGAAATTTTAAGTAAATCTTCTTCTTCTTTTCCTTTCGGCTTTTCCCTTCAGGGATCGCCACAGCGAATCATCTGCCTCCATCTCACCCTATCCTTTGCATCTTCTTCTCTTACACCAACGACCTTCATGTCCTCCTTCACCACATCCATGAATCGTCTCTTTGGTCTTCCTCTAGGCCTTTTACCTGGTAGTTCCAGCCTCAGCATCCTATTACCAATATACTCACCATCCCTCCTCTGTACATGTCCAAACCATCTCAATCTAGCCTCTCTGACTTTGTCTCCAAAACGTCTTACATGTGCTGTCCCTCTGATGTGCTCATTCCTAATCCTATCCATCCTTGTTACTCCCAAAGAGAACCTCAACATTTTCATCTCTGCTACCTCCAGCTCTGCCTCCTGTCTTTTCCCCAGGGCCACTGTTTCTAACCCATACAACATCGTTGGCCTCAACACCGTCTTGTACACTTTTCCTTTCATTCTTGCCGATACCCTCCTATCACACATCACACCGGACATTTTTCTCCAACCATTCCAACCTGCCTGCACACGCTTCTTCACCTCTTTTCCACACTCTCCATTGCTCTGGATTGTTGAGCCGAAGTACTTAAAATCCTCCACCTTTCTTATCTCTGCTCCTTGTAATCTCACCGTTCCTCTTGGGTCCTTGTCATTCATGCACACGTATTCTGTCTTACTGAGGCTAATCTTCATTCCCCTCCTTTCCAGGGCATACCTCCACCTCTCTAGATTTTCCTGCACTTGTTCTCTGCTCTCACTACAGATCACAAGGTCATCTGCAAACATCATAGTCCATGGGGAATCTTGTCTAACCTCGTCTGTCAGCCTGTCCATCACCATAGCAAACAAGAAGGGGCTGAGAGCTGTCCCTTGATGCAGTCCCACCTCCACCTTGAACTCTTGTGTCACACTGACAGCACAACTCACCACTGTCTTACATCTCTCATACATGTCCTGCACCACTCTAACATACTTCTCTGCCACTCCAGACTTCCTCATGCAATACCACAGTTCTTCTCTCGGCACCCTGTCATATGCTTTCTCCAGATCCACAAAGGCACAATGCAGCTCCCTCTGACCTTCTCTGTACTTCTCCATTAACATCCTCAAGGCAAACACTGCATCTGTGGTGCTCTTTCTTGGCATGAAACCAAACTGTTGTTCACAAATGCTGACCTCTGCCCTTAGTCTAGCTTCCACTATTCTTTCCCATAACTTCATCGTATGGCTTATCAACTTTATCCCTCTGTAGTTGCCACAACTCTGCATGTCTCCCTTGTTTTTAAAAATGGGCACCAGCACACTTCTCCTCCATTCCTCTGGCATCCTCTCACTCTCTAAGACCTTGTTAAATGTTCTTGTCAGAAAATCTACTGCTACCTCTCCTAGACACTTCCATACCTCCACCGGTATGTCATCAGGACCAACTGCCTTTCCATTCTTC
The DNA here is from genome assembly GCA_024760905.1 of Plotosus lineatus. NCBI lineage: Eukaryota > Metazoa > Chordata > Actinopteri > Siluriformes > Plotosidae > Plotosus > Plotosus lineatus. The sequence goes on from CM045739.1 coordinate 3,964,833, forward strand.
ATCCTCTTCAATGCCCTCCTCACTTCACCCTTACTAATCTTTGCTACTTCCTGGTCCTCAACAGTCACCTCTTCTACTCCTTTTTCTCTCTCATTTTCCTCATTCATCAGCTCTTCAAAGTACTCTTTCCATCTTCCCAGCACACTTCTGTCATCAGTCAATACATTTCCCTCTCTGTCCTTTATCAGTCTAACTTGCTGCATGTCCTTCCCATCTCTATTTCTCTGCTGTGCCAACCTGTATAAATCATTTTCTCCCTCCTTACTTTCCAACCGAGCATACAAGTCATCAAACGCACTCTGTTTGGCCTTTGACACTGCTACCTTTGCCTTACGCTGTGTCTCCCTGTACTCCTGTTTACTCTCTTCAGTTTTCTCAATGTCCCACTTCTTCTTAGCTAACCTCTTCCTTTGTACACACTCCTGCACTTCCTCGTTCCACCACCAAGTCTCCTTATCTACTTTCCTTCCAGATGACACACCAAGTATTCTCCTACCTGTCTCCCTGATCACATTAGCTGTAGTTGTCCAGTCATCTGGAAGCACTTCCTGACCACCCAAAGCCTGTTTCAACTCCTCCTTGAAGACAACCCGACACTCTTCCTTTTTCAACTTCCACCACTTTGTCTTCTGCTCTGCCTTTGCCTTCTTCACCTTCCTCACCATCAGCATCATCCTGCACACCACCATCCTATGCTGTTTGGCAACACTCTCACCCGCTACTACTTTGCAGTCACTGACTTCCTTTAAATTACATCGCCTGCACAAGATGTAGTCTACCTGTATGCTCCTACCTCCGCTTTTATAAGTCACCCTATGCTCCTCTCTCTTCTGGAAGAAAGTATTCACCACAGCCATTTCCATCCATTTTTGCAAAATCTACCAACATCTGTCCTTCTGCGTTCCTGTCCTGGATACCAAACCTACCCATCACTTCCTCGTACCCTCTGTTTCCTGCACCAACATGTCCATTGAAGTCTGCCCCAATGACCACTCTTTCACCTCTGGGGGTACTCTGCATCACTTCATCTAACTCCCTCCAGAATCTCTCCTTCTCTTCTCACTCACATCCTGTCTGTGGGGCATAAGCACTAACAACATTGACCATCACACCTTCAATTTCTAACTTGAGACTCATCACTCTGTCTGACACTCTTTTCACTTCTAGAACATTCCTGACAAACTCCTCCTTCAAGATGACTCCAACTCCATTTCTCTTCCCATCCACACCATGAATAAAACAGCTTAAACCCTGCTCCTATGCTTCTAGCCTTGTTACCTTTCCACCTGGTCTCCTGAACACACAGTATGTCCACCTTCCTCCTCTGCATCATGTCAGCCAGCTCTCTACCTTTTCCTGTCATAGTTCCAACATTCAAAGTCCCTACTTTCGGTCCTAGACTCATGCCTTTCCTCTTCTCTCTCTGGCAACGGACACGCCTCCCGCCTCTCCTTCATCGACGTCTTCGACCAACAGTAGGCCAATTTCCATCAGCACCCTGTTGGTTGACGGCACTGATGGCGGTCGTTGTTAACCCGGGCCTCGACCGATCCGGTATGTCATTCTTTCTTGTGATTCACATAGTTTATTTGGCATTTGTTTTATGCCGGATGCCCTTCCTGACGCAACCCTCTGCATTTATCCGGGCTTGGGACCGGCTTGAGGGAGAGACACTGGTTTGTGCCCCCCCCTCATGGCTGCATTGGAAATTTTAAGTAAATGCATTTCGTAAATTGGATTGTTCGTTAGTTGGGTCTTTGGTAAGGTGAGGTACCACTCATCACTCAGGAGTATTCCTGGAAAATGACCTGAAAAACAATACTCCATGAGAACGCTTACTGAACGACCTACCCCCAATAATATCCTACCCCCGCCCGGAGTCGCAGAGATGGGCACCAGCTTCCCCGTAACCCTAATTAGGATTAAGTGGTTCAGAAAGTAAATGAATGAATGAACTATAAACTCACTGTTGAATTATCTGGAAGCAACATGGCTCCTGTTATTATGTAGATTCTAGCAGCTGCAAACAGTAGCTCCCTCATCAGCTTCTCTCTCTCTCTCTCTCTCTCTCTCTCTCTCTCTCTCTCTCTCTATCTGAAATACACCAGAAAATAAAGCACAGCTCGTCATCTTGCTGACACGCCATATTATTTTTTTTTAGCCCTTTATGGAAAGCATTTACACTACAAATCCCTGTGATCAAGCTGTTGCTATGGAAACAATAATGTATCAGAACGAGTGCATGTATGTACACAAACATGTGATTTACAGCTGTACTACAGGCAGTGAAACATCTACTGTATTGACCAATCAGAATGCAGAATGCGAGAGCACCACACAATAAGTTGACTTGAGTTGATGTACTTGTTTATAAACAAACAAACAAATACATGAATAAGGAGTGGGGTGAGTTTAGATTGAAACAATAGAGCAGATGTGGTTATTGTGTTACATCCTGAAAAATGTATTTAGCTCAAGAAAAAGCCTATTTAGCATATTAATGAGCTCCTTTCCCCCAAATGTCATACAATTTATTTTGTAAATGCCCCAAAACTCATTTTAAAAGCCTAGAGAGATGAAAGCTAAAATTAATCTTATATTGACAGGCATGGGGGGAAAATCTGAACCCCAAAACCTATTAAAACCTATAAAGAAACATATTTTTAAGGGGTTGCACGTGTAAACCTCTTTGAGTCACTCATTCATTTATGGCATTTTGGCATGCTCATTTTTTTTATCACTTTTTAAAAATATATTATTGATTATCTTTATTTAATATTACAGTAACGATGGCAGTATTTAAAGAAAGTGTTTGGAAAAAGCAAGTTTTGTTTGGGTAACCTGTGCACTTTGAATCATGTCATCTTTTAAATCCCCATAAGCCACGTGAAAAAAATCTGATATGAGTCTGACATCAAACTGCTTCAGACCAGGAGCTCAAACACAATATCTGCTGTGGATTCTCAACCACAGCAGGTGGCGCAATGCTTAAGGCTTTGGGTTGGACCAAAGGTCATGAGTTCAATCCTTATACCACCACACTGCCACTGTTGAGCCCTTGAGCAAGGTCCTTAACTTCAATTGCTCAGTTGAATAATAAAAAATAAGATAAAATGTAAGTCACTCTGGATAAGAGTATCTGTCAAATGCTGTAAATGTAAATGTACTCAAGCTCCTCCCACTGGCAGATGCAGCAACACCCACTCACCTGCTAACTATTTGCACTTTATATATATACAGCGGTACCTTGACTTACGAGTGTCTTTTATAATGAATTTTCCATTGTATGAGCTTCGATCCCACCAAAAATCTGCCCCATCCAACATGCAAAATTTTGATTTACGAACTCTGTTGGGGAATTGGCTTTTCCGGGCAGATTAGCCTTGTATTCTTCCGAGTGTATTCCTCCGCACTCCGAGAATGCCTTGTGCAGTGCTTCTTAATTATTTTCTGTGGTCTCCCCTATAGGAAGAAAAAACCCCAAAAACATTTCACCCCCCCCCAGCGCCCCGCGCATGACTATAAATAGTGTTTACTGCACTTCATATCGTTTGCTCAGTGCTTTTCCCTACACCATATGGAACACAGTGAGAGCGCCACTGCCACTTACTGTAGAAGATGCTCAATTACACTTAATTCTAGTGATGATGTTCGTCCTTCGCTGGCAAAGATGACCAGGACTTCAAAATCACTCGGGGTTGTGAGTGCGAAGATATCTAAAAAGTCCAATCCTCGCTCAAAACTGTCTGTTGCAGTGGAGGCATGGGATGAGGTTGCATGAGCCAGGCTGAGAGCTGATGCTGGCTCTGCTCTGTCCCTGCTGGCATTTCTGCTGCTGCTGGATGCGGTTTTCCTTGAACAGACACACCTCGAGAGGTCACCGTTGCACCAGGCAGTACGGTCAAGTGCAACTGACTCCCAGAAGTCGGGGTTGATACTACACAACATCAGGGTGGCTTTCAGGGTGTCCTCAAAGCGTTTCTCGGGTGTGCCCTGTGAACATTTGCCCTCACACAGCTCAACATAGAGCAGACGTTTTGGAAGGCGATCATCATCCATACGGCACACATGTCCAACCCACCTGAGTTGGGCCCGCTTCAACATGGCGTGAACACTCTCCATGTCAGCCCTCTGAAGGACTATAGTGTTAGGTACTTTGTCCTGCCATTTGATGCAGCTTCCTCAGGCTTCGCATATGGAATGAGTTTAGCAGTCTGGCGTGACGACTGTATACCATCCAGGACTTGCATGTGCATAGCAGAGAAGGTAAGAATACTGCTCGATACACTTTAAACTTTGTCCACAAACTGATGCCTCTCCTGTCCCACACGTTATGCTGTAGCCTGCCGAAGGCAGCACTGGCTCTAGCCAACCTGTAGGAGACCTCCGCTTTGATGTTGGTGGAGCGAGAGAGGATGCTACCAAAGTCGACGAACTTGTCCACTGCAGCGAGCTTCTGGCTGTTGACTGTTATGGTGAGCTGTCTGTACTGTTCTGTGGGGGCTTGCTGGGGCATAACCTCGGTCTTCGTACTTATTATAAGACCGAAGTTGTCACAGGCCTTGGAGAATAGATCCATGCTTTCATGCATATTAGACTGAGTACCAGCATTCACTGCACAGTCATCAGCAAAGAAAAAGTCATGGGCTGTGTCTTCCTGGACTTTGGTTTTAGCCTGCAGTCTTCGTAGGTTGAAGAGCTTGCCATCTGTATGGTATCTGAAGCAAACTTCAATGTCACTGTCTCGGAAGGCATCAGTCAACATGGCAGAGAACATCATGCTGAAGAGGGTTGGGGTGAGCACACAGCCCTGCTTAATGCTGTTTTTCACAGGGAATGGTTGAGAGTATTTCAAATTGTCCTGCACACTAGCCTGCATGCCGTCGTGGAACTGTCTGACCAGTGATATGAACTTGTCAGGGCACCCGTACTTGGGCATGATCTTCCAGAGCCCCTCCCTGCAGACTGCTTTCGTCAGATCCACGAAGGTGGTGTAAAGGCCGACATTCTGTTCACGAAATTTCTCCTGCAGTTGGCACGCAGCAAAAATCATGTCCGTGGTACCACGGTCTTTCCTAAAGCCACACTGGCTCTCCAGTAGCAAGTCCACAAGATGCTGATTCAGACGGTTTAGCTGGATTCTGGCTAAGATCTTCCCAGCAATGGAGAATAATGAGATGCCACGGTGGTTGTCACAGGCCTGTCGGTTCCCCTTCCAATTGTACAGACGGATGATGGCGGCGTCTTTGAACTCCTGCGGAAGTTTCTCCTGGCTCCACATGGACTGGAACAGCCCAGTGAGTTTCCTAAGCAGTTGTGGTCTGCCCAGTGCGTAGATCTCTGATGGAATTGCATCTGCACCAGGTACCTTGCCACTGGAGATCAGCTTCACAGCCTTCTCCACTTCAGCTACAGCTGGGGGATCATCAAGGGAGTGATCAATGGGGACTTGCAGCAGACGTGCAATTGCTTCAGCAGTGATGGATGAAGGCTGATTTAGCACACTGTCAAAGTGTTCAGTCCAGCGTTTGAGTATTTTCTCCTTGTCAGTGATCAGACTGTTCTCGTCAGCACTAAGGAGCGGGGTTGATCCTGACTTCGTGGATCCGTAAACGGCCTTGAGGGAACTGTAAAAGTTCTTAGACTCATTCCGGTCAGTGAATGACTGGATCTCATCCGCCTTCATGCTCAGCCAGGAGTCCTGCATAAGGCGTAGCTCGCACTGAACTGTTCTTTTACAGCTGGCGAAGGCAGCTTTCTTTGAGACTGAAGAGGGATCGCTGAGAAGTGCTTTGTGAAGGTGATGTTTCTCCTCGAGCAGCGTACTGATGCGGTCATCATTCTCATCCAACCAGTCCAGGTGTTTTTGTGTGGTCGAGCCTAATACTGCCGACACTCTTTCCAGCACTCTGCACCACACATGACCTTAGTGGCTCTGACATCCTGTCTATCCCTTTGCCTGATGATGACATCGTCCAGTAGATGCCAATGCTTGGAGCGAGAATGCATCCACGATGTTTTGTTACAGTTGAGGAGACGAAAGACAGAGCTTGTGATGAGAAGCTTGTGTGCAGTACAGGTCTCCAGAAGTAAGAGGCCATTGCTGTTGCAGCTGCTGATACCGTTGGTCTCCAGGACTCCTTCCCAAGTAGCGTGGTCAGCACCAACTCTGGCGTTGAAATCACCAAGAATGAGTTATCATCTGAAGGCACTGCAGAGATGGCTGCATTGAGATCCTCATAGAATCTTTCCTTGACCTCATCGGGGTTAGTCATAGTTAGAGCGTAGGCACTGATCAATGTCGTTGATCGACGTTGGAAAGCGACCCTATGACCTGAGTCACCTGCGTGTAGATTTGTGACTACGACTTCCAGCTTATCCACACCTGTCACTTCGCCACACCTCCATCACCACAGGACTTGACGAAAAAAGGATGAGAGAGATGATGAAGTGATGATGGATGAAGTCATGGCTTGCGTGTGAAACAGATTTGAATGAGGGAGTGTTGTGCAAGTCGTCAGCCTCACTCTCTCGTCCCTTCCTATCTGGACCCAGTGCCAGGACGAAGTCGAGACAACTGGAGATTGGTCGGGATGCAGTGGATGGCCAGTAGTGTCCTGTGTGTCTTACTGTGCCGTTTGAGCTTCATGACTCTTTGCTGGGTCCGCTTTCCTTCCCGTGGAACCAGTCTGGTGGTTTCCTCCACGCAGTCCGCTGGATCCAGTCTTCACATGCAAGATAAACCCTAGCTCACCGAAGGTTTGAGACCTGTCGGCTATCCTCCTCAGGTTTAGCCGGCCAGTGGAAGCTGTTGCCCAGGGTGTGTCCGTTGTTGCATGCAAACAACTGTGTGAAACAACTGGTGAGAGTTGAGTGCCAGGTGGAGACCAAAGTGGACGAGCTACTCCAAGGAGCACCACATGCTCTCCCAATAGAGATACTACTCCTTGTTTTATTATTTGATTGATTGATTGATTGATTGTTTGGGTTTTTACACCCGAGCCTAGCGGCTCATTAGGCCGGTGCTTATCCCCGGTTTCCGTAGCATGAAGCAATCAGGAGTTGAACTCCTCCTGGATGGGACGCTAGTCCATCGCAGGTTACCTTCCCAGTATATTTTTACTGGTACCCATTTATACTGCTGGGTGAACAGAGGCACACTTGTGGTTAAGACCTTGCCCAGGGGTCTTAGCACAGTGAGGGTCTCGGTGGGATTTGAACTCACAACCTCCTGATCATGAGCCCAACACTCTACCCACTACACCACCGGCTCCACACGGTTTTATTAATATTCATTATTAATTATGTATAATGTTAATTTACATCTATTATTATTATGAAATATTTATTGTTTTTGCATGTTTATCTTTAATATATTAGATGAAATATAAATGTTTGTGTCAGGTTATATGAGTTTGGGAGGGGCTTGAAAGGATTACAGGGATCTCTCACTTTCCACAGATAATTGGGACCGAGCACCCCCCCGACCGTCGAATTCCTCAAAGTAGGATCAACCCCCCTGACTGACGTATATGTGTATGTAAAATCGATAAATACATATTCAACTTTATAAATGCTGATAATAACAATTAAAGATTTAAAAAAATACAAAAGATGGAAATAAAATATAAATACACACACATACACATGCATTTTAATGTGAGGTGCGCATCTGAGTGTGTGAGTGCACACACTCAGATGCACACCTCACATAGAAATGTACAGTATGCAGTTGTTTTTTGTTTTTGTTTGTTTGTTTGTTTGTTTTTGCATAATTTTCCTTGTTTTGTGGCATTTTCTTTAACTTTTCCCCCTATTCTTCCTTAATTTCATTCTTTTTAATTCGATGAATATTTAAAAAAAACAAAACAAAACGCGATGCACTTGAAACCCGAAGTAGCGAGGGATCCCTGTATTTGGTTTGCTATTATTTCCTATGGGAATTTTTGTTTTATCTAATGAACATTTTTATTTACAAGTTCGCCCTTAGAATGCATTAATTTCGTAAGGCAAGGTACCATATATATATATATATATATATATATATATATATATATATATATATATATATATATATATATATATATATATATATATATATATATATATATATATATATATATATATATATTTTTTTTCCTTTCGTCTGTTAACTGGGTTATCAAAGGCCGGCCATGTCTCTCACTGTCTATGATCAGAGGTATGTAAAAGAACCATTGCTGACTTTCGTAAAGAGTAGCTGCAAAGTCGTCAGTGTGTTTCTGTCCCTTGCTAAAAAGGGTTGTGACAGGAAGGGCATCCGACGTAAAAATCTCTGCCAAATCAAACATGCGAATCAAATGATTCGCTGTGGTCACTCTCAAGTAAAAGGGAAAAAGCCGAAAGGAAGACAGACAGACTTTTCCTTTCGGCTGTTCCCTTCAGGGGTTGCCACAGCAAATCATCTCCCTCCATCTCACCCTGTCCTCTGCATCTTCTTCTCTTACTCCAACGACCTTCATGTCTTCCTTCACCACATCCATAAATTTCTTCTTTGGTCTTCCTCTAGGCCTTCTGCCTGGTAGTTCTAACCTCAGCATCCTAGTACCAATATATTCACTGTCCCTCCTCTGTACATGTCCAAACCATCTCAATCTAGCCTCTCTGACTTTGTCTCCAAAACATCTTACATGGGCTGTTCCTCTGATGTACTCATTCCCGATCCTATCCATCCTCGTTACTCCCAGAGAGACAGCCCAACATTTTCATCTCTGCTACCTCCAGCTCTGCCTCCTGTCTATTCCGCAGCGCCACTGTTTCTAAACCATGCAACATCGCTGGCCTCATCACCGTCTTATACACTTTTCCTTTCATTCTTGCTGATACTCTCCTATTGCACATCACACATCACACTTTTCCGACCTGCCTGCACATGCTTCTTCACCCCTTTTCCACACTCTCGATTGCTCTGGATTGTTGAGCCTAAGTACTTAAAATCCTCCACCTTCTTTATCTCTGCTCCCTGTAACATCACTGTTCCTCCTGGGTCCTTCTCATTCACACACATCTATTCTGATTTACTAAGGCTAACCTTCATTCCTCTCCTTTCCAGGGCATACCTCCACCTCTCTAGATTTTCCTGCACTTGTTCTCTGCTCTCACTACAGATCACAATGTCATCTGCAAACATCATAGTCCGTGGAGATTCTTGTCTCACCTCGTCTGTCAGACTGTCCATCACCATCGCAAACAAGAAGGGACTCAGAGCTGATCCTCGATGCAGTCCCACCTCCAACTTGAATTCTTTGGTCAGCACACCTCACCACTGTCTTACATCTCTCATACATGTCCTGCTCCACTCTAACATACTTCTCTGCCACTCCAGACTTCCTCATGCAGTACCACAGTTCTTCTCTTGGCACCCTGTCATATGCTTTTTCCAGATCCACAAAGGCACAATGCAGCTCCCTCTGACCTTCTCTGTACTTCTCCATTAACATCCTCAAGGCAAACACTGCATCTGTGGTGCTCTTTCTTGGCATGAAACCAAACTGTTGTTCATAAATGCTGACCTCTGCCCTTAGTCTAGCTTCCACTATTCTTTCGCATAACTTCGTCTCATCAACTTTATCCCTCTGTAGTTGACACAACTATGCACGTCTCCCTTGTTCTTAAAAATGGGCACCAACACACTTCTCCTCCATTCCTCCGGCATCCTCTCACTCTCTAAGACCTTGTTAAATGTTCTTGTCAGAAAATCTACTGCTACCTCTCCTAGACACTTCCATACCTCCACCAGTATGTCATCAGGACCAACTGCCTTTCCATTCTTCATCCTCTTCAGTGCCCTCCTCACTTCACCCTTACTAATCTTTGCTACTTCCTGGTCTTCAATGTTCACCTCTTGTACTCTTTGTTCTCTCTCATTTTCCTCATTCCTCAGCTCTTGAAAGTACTCTTTCCATCTTCCCAGCACACTTCTGTCATCAGTCAATGCACTTTCAGCTCTGGCCTTAATCAACTTAACTTGCTACACGTCTTTCCCATCTCTATTTCTCTGCTGTGCCAACCTGTATAAATCATTTTCTCCCTCCTTACTGTCCAACCTAGCATACAAATCATCATACGCCCTCTGTTTGGCCTTTGACACCACTACCTTCACCAACGCTGCATCTCCCTGTTTTCCTGTTTACTCTCTTCGGTCCTCTGAATGTCCCACTTCTTAGCTAACCTCTTCCTTTGTACACACTCCTGCACTTCCTCATTCCACCACCAAGTCTCCTTATCTACATTTTATCCAGAGGACACACCAAGAACTCTCCTACCTGTCCCCCTGATCACATTAACTGTAGTTGTTTAGTCATCTGGAAGCACTTCCTGACCACCCAAAGCCTGTTTCAACTCCTCCTTGAAGACAACATGACTCTCTTCCTTTTTCACCTTCCTCACCATCAGCATCATCCTGCACACCACCATTCTATGCTGTTTGGCAAAACTTTCACCCACTACTACTTTGCAGTCACTGACTTCCTTTAAATTACATCGTCTACACAAGTGTGTGTGTTCCTGCCTCCACTTTTATAAGTCACCCAATGCTCCTGTCTCTTCTGGAAGAAAGTGTTCACCACAGCCATTTCCATCCTTTTCGCAAAATTTATCAACATCTGTTTTTCTGTGTTGCTGTCCTGGATACCAAACCTGTCCATCACGTCCTCGTCCCCTCTGTTGCCCGCACCAACATGTCCATTGAAGTCTGCACCAATGACCACTCTTTCACCTCTGGGAGTACTCTGCATCGCTCTATCTAACTCACTCCAGAATCTCTCCTCTCCTAGTTCCCATCCTGCCTGTGGGGTATAAGTACTAACAACATTGAACATCACGCTTTTAATTTCTAACTTGAGACTCATCACTCCGTCTTAGACTCATGCCTTTCCTCTTCTCTCTCTGCCTACGGACACGCCTCCCACCTCTCCTTCTTCGACCTCTCTTTCTTCGACCAACAGTAGTCCAATTTCCACCAGCATCCTGTTGGTTGACAGCACTGATGGCGGTCGTTTTTAACCCGGGCCTCGACCGATCCGGTATGAAATTTGTATTGTCAGTTCGCATATGCAAATATGCAAAGTAGGTTGTTCGTGTTTGTTTACAAGATCTATATTGATATTCATAATCTTTCTCCCTAAAGGGAGGCCTTGGGCAAGAAAGACTGCATTCAGGTTTTGGATTCAATTGTGAATTCCTAATTTTTTAAATTACATTGTGACGATTTCTCACATTTTGCAGATTACTACGCTTCGTGGAGGTTTGCGCTGTCAGCTTGTTTTTGCATTAATTTTTGTTTTTAAATCAAGTAAACGTCCTGTGTACCCTGTAAAACTCTCAGATTGAAGCTGATGTCCTGTAGCTTTTGTTTTAACTCCAGCTTGTTACCGACACATCAGAACATGATTTCACTGATTTGTTTTGTACCCTGAAATCATTTTTATTCTATTTAATATTGACTATATATAACAAATGTTGAATGCCAATGCTCAGAGGTGTAAGAAGAGCATAGATCTCAAACCAGTCACCTGCAGCCTATTATGTGTAAGACTGACTAAGTGCTTATTAATCCTTCAGAAAGGAGCGCGGTCATGCTGGATCATGTGATGGTCCAACTGTCCAAAAGGTCATCTGCCTTCACTCACGGTGTCCACTGGGAACTAAAGGCCTAAATCAATATCAGTTATAGATCTCGGATAATGTTTCCTCCTCTGCCATGGTGTGTTTGTGTGAGTGTTTGTTCCTCTTTTGTTCAAATACCTCTGCTTTTATTGTTTGTATTTATGTCTGTTGGCGAGTTCAGTCACGTTTTCGAATAGGTTAGCAATAGGTAACTATGCTTCATGCAATATTGGCTATTTTCTGCAAGCGGATTACGTAGCAAGTGAGTAATCCTTGAAGCTCGGCTAGAGCTCAATGTGCATATGCAGTGATGACCTAATATGACATCATCCACTCGAGAGTGTGCATGAATACAGTCTCCTCGGGATGGGAAGTCATGTGATAAGGACATCCAGTCATTTGGTGGCTTGCTGCTTTTTATGGTAGAATTATTGTCACTATTTTAATACAGCAATCAATTAATCACTGGGAAGGGTTGATATTTCATAATACTTTCTGAAAAGTTCCGGTGAAAAAAATAAGAATTATTTGATTATAATTTGAGAGCTGTTCATCCATCAAATCATTAAACCCTAAAACTGTCCTGTTATAGCATGCGGTGTTTGTGGTCAGCTGTCCTGTTTGAGAGGACAGCATTTATTCTCCTTACAGTCATGAAACTCCTTCTCAATTATGAGCATGTGATTAATTACACACAATTTATTAAGCATTGAATAAAACTATATTTTGGTGGGTGTGTGGGATGGACGGGGGGGGGGGGGATTCAGAAGCTTCAGATTGTCTTTATTTCATTGTGTATCCTTTATGCCTTGACATAATTTCAGTAACAAGAGTAAATTCACCCAGAATCCACCAGGACTGGCTACTGACAATAAAGTATTAATGATGCACTGCTTTTTTACGACCCCAGGAGACTGCTGTAGTGCTTGTAAATGCAAAAACGCATCAGACTGTAAATACATGCAGCAGAGACAGTAAATAAGTTCCGCTATTATGTTTCATTGCCTCGTATTCCTGCGCAATGAATTTAATCAAAGGAACAATGAGTGTAAAGTGAAAGCGTTAATAAATAAAGAAAGATAGATAGATATATAGGTAGATAGATAAATAAATAAATAGCGATGTGATGTGAAATATCAGAGGCTAATGTTAACGTATTGTTTAAAAAAGTTTGAGGGAAAAGATTAACAGGGTAACCTGTCCACCTCACAGCAAGAAGGTCCTGGGTTTGATTCCCAGGCTTGGATGTTTCTGTGTGGAGTTTGCATGTTCTCACCATGCTTTTATGGGTTTCCTCAGGGTACTCCGGTTTCCTCCAACAGGCTACCTATACACACAGTACGCTAATTGTCTGTGCCAAATTGCCATTATGTGTGTATTGGCAATGATTAGCTGTTCAGAGTGATGAGAGTGAACACTTCCATCGTCGAGTGTTGGCTGAGAAGGGTGCCATTGTCCCCAAGACCCTAACAGTGAGCGTTAAGCTGTTCGGGAAGTAAGTCAGGGTTTTTTTTTTTTTTTTGCTTGTTTATTATTGAGAATCGTTGATCGTGAAGAGTTTTTTTAATGCTTCTTGTAAGATGTATATTAATAGATGAAGAGGAGCACTTTAATTGGCACCTTGACACAACTCACTTAATCACATATAAAATGCAATTCAATAAGTTACTGCCAGTTTGCCACGTGATGACCTGTTCAGGGTGTACTCTGCTCTTGCTCAGATTCAGCTAAGATGGGTGTGTCAAGTGGCTTAGAAAATAAATGAATGAATGAACAACAACACAACAATAATAATAATAATTTAAAAAATAATAATAATTATTATTAAGCTGTTCAGGATGTACCTCATTCTCGAAAGAATCGGTTGAAATGGTCACCAGCCTTCACATGACCCTAATTAGGATTAAGTGGCTGAGAAAATGGATGAATGAATAATAATGAGATCACATGCGCCCTGCTTATTTCTGAAGTCAACACAAGGTCCAAGATTTGGTCACGCTCACCATGCTCACTGGGTAATCTTGTTTATCTAAACCCCTCCCACTGGCAGCTGTAACCACGCCCACTCTGCAGAGGCCGTGCACCTTTGTGATGAATTCTGTTCTTTATAATCTGTAAAAAAATATGAATGGTGTATACTCTGATTATCATATTCATTTCATTTTCAACGTATCTCCTAAACACACAAAACCTGATCCAAAACCCTGAAGCAGTTTCCATGAATATGGCCTGTGCTGTTATTTCTGTAAGTAAATGAAGTGCAGGATGTTTTCCGGCCGGATTGAGGTAGGATCACGCGCTGAGTGGAAACACTGCTCTTTTGGGAGGATGAGTCAGGTGGGTATGACCTCATTGCTTTCTCTGCTATTAGATCATCCTTTCCTTTTTTGCTATCTATCAGAGATGCTCAGCAGTGTACTGATTTATTGTTCACATGAATCGACTCTTCTAGTCGACTCCTGATGGAAATTGAGGTCTGTGGGTGATTTTATATATATATATATATATATATATATATATATATATATATATATATATATATATATATATATATATATATATAGAGGATTTTCTGAGTAGATCCTTCCGTAGGAGAGTGCTCAATACTTTTTGGTAGAGCAAATAACAAAAGGACAGGTCCTTTTATTTATATGTCTCATCTCATCTCATCTTCTTCCGCTTAGTCCGGGGTCGGGTCGCGGGGGCAGCAACCTTAGCAAAGAGGTCCAGACATCCCTCTCCGAGCCACTTCCTCCAACTCTCCGGGGACACCAGGCGGTCCCAGACAAGCCGAGAGACATAGTCCCTCCAGCGTGTTCTAGGTCGACTCGGGTCTCTTCCCGGTTGGACATGCCCGAAACACCACACCAGGGAGGGCGTCCCAGGGGCATTCTAACCAGATGCCCGAGCCACCTCAACTGGCCCCTCTCAATGCGGAGGAGCAGCGGATCTACTCGAGCTCTCCCCGGATGGCGGAGCTTCTCACCCTATCTCTAAGGAGAACCCGCCACCCGGCCGAAGGAAGCTCATTTCAGCCGCTTGTATCCGTGATCTTGTTCTTTCGGTCATTACCCAAAGCTCGTGACCATAGGTGAGGGTTGGAACGTAGATCGACTGGTAATTGAGAGCTTCGCCTTGCGGCTCAGCTCCTTTTCACCACGACGGACCGGTACAGGCACCGCTAACAGCAGAGGCTGCAGCGATCCGTCTGTCGATCTCTCGCTCCATCCTTCCCTCACTCGTAAACAAGACCCCAAGATACTTAAACTCCTCCACTTGGGGCAGGACCTCATCCCGACCCAGAGGGTGCATTCCACCATTGTCCGACTGAGAACCATGGCCTCGGACTTGAGGTACTGATCTTCATCCCGGCTGCTTCGACTCAGCTGCGAATCGCCTCCAATGAGAGCTGGAGGGCCCGACTTGATGAAGCTGTAAAAGGACAACATCATCCGCAAAAAGCAGAGATGATATCCGATGGCCACCGAACCAGAACCCCTCATCGCCTCGACTGCGCCTTAGAAATTCTGTCCATAAAAATTATGAACAGAATCGGTGACAAAGGACAGCCTTGGCGGACTCCAACTCCCACCGAAACGAATCCGAGCTGCTGTTACCAATACGGACCAAACTCTGGCTCGGTGATACAGCGCGACCCGAATAGCTCGTGAGCGGATCCGGAACGCCGTACTCTCGAGCACGCCCCACAAGATCTTTCGAGGGACACGGTCGAAAGCCTTCTCCAAATCCACAAAGCACATGTGGACAGATTGGGCAAACTCCCATGCCCTCCAGAATCCTGTGGAGCGTATAGAGTTGGTCAAGAGTGCTGCGCCAGGAGCTAAAACCACATTGTTCCTCCTGAATCCGAGGTTCGACTATCGGTGATCCTCCTCTCTAGTACCCCTGCATAGACTTTACCAGGTAGGCTGAGGAGTGTAATTCCCGATAATTGGAACACACCCTCCGGTCCCCCTTCTTAAAAAATTGGGACCACCACCCCAGTTTGCCAATCCAGAGGTACAGCCCCGATGACCACGCGATGTTGCAGAGACGTGTCAACCAAGACAGTCCTACAACATCCAGAGTCCTGAGGTATTCCGGGCGGATCTCGCCCAACCCCGAGCTCGACCACCGAGGAGCTTTTGACAACCTCAGTGACCTCCACTCCAGTGATGGGCGGACCCTCACCGAACCCCAGGGTCTTCCTCTTCCACGGAGGGCGCGTTGGTGGGATTGAGAAGGTCCTCAAAGTATTCCCTCCACCTCTCAACAACATCCCCAGTCAAGGTAAGCAGCTCCCCACCTCCACCGTAAACAGTGTTTGTGAAGAACTGCTTCCCCCTCCTGAGGCGCCGGATGGTGGCCCAGAACCTTTGAGGCCAACCGATAATCACTCTTCCAGGCCCTCACCAACTCCTCCCACGCCCGAGATTTTGCATCTGGCGACAGCCTCGGCTGCAACACGTTTAGCCTGCCGGTACCCGTTGCTGCCTCAGGAGTCCCACAGGCTAATAAAACCCGACAGGCCTCCTTCTTCAGCTGGACGGCCCCTTCACCGCAGGTGTCCACCACCGGGTTCGGGATTACCGCCACGACAAGCACCGACGACCTTACACGGCCACAGCTATGGGCTGCCGCCTCAGCAATGGAGGCACGAAACATGGCCCATTCAGATTCCATGTCCCCCGCCTCCGGGCGTGGTTGTAGCTCTGCCGGAGGTGGGAGTTAAAGGCCTCTCGACAGGGGGCTCCGCCAAACGCTCCCAGCAGACCCTGATTACACGCTTGGGCCTGCCAGGTCTGGAAGGCAACCTCCCACACCACCAGCCAACTCACCACCAGGTAGTGATCGGTGAGACAGCTCAGCTCCTCTCTTCACCCGAGTGTCCAGAACATATGGTCGCAAGTCCGATGACACGACTACAAAGTCAATCATCGAACTGCGACCTAGGGTGTCCTGGTGCCAAGTGCACTTATGGACACCCATATGTTGGCATGGTGTTCGTGGATAGACAAACTATGACGAGCACAGAAGTCCAACAACGACACACCATTCGATTCAGACTGGAGAGGCCGTACTCTACCGATCACACCCTTCCAGGTCACACTATCGTTGCCCATGGGCATTGAAGTCTCCCAAGACAACGAGCGAGTCTCCCGAGGAGCGTTCTCCAACACCCCCCAAAGACTCCAAAAGGGTGGGTACTCTGAACTGTCATTTGGTGCATAAGCACAAATAACAGTCAGGACCCGCCCCCACCCGAAGACGGAGGGAAGCTACCCTTTCGTCAACCGGGAGAACCCCAACATTTGGGCACCGAGACGGGGGCAACAAGAATACCCACACCGCTCGCCGCCTCTCCCATGAGCAACTCCAGAATAGAAGAAGGTCCAGCCTCTTTCGAGATGGATGGTTCCAGAGCCCAAGCTTATGCGTTGAGGTGAGCCCGACTATATCTAGTCGGTATCTCTCCACCTCACGCACCAAATCGGGCTCCTTTCCGCCAGAGAGGTGACATTCCATGTCCCGAAGGTCAGAGTAAGCAGCCGAGGATCAGTCCGACAGAACCCATGCCTTCGGCTGCCACCCAACTCACACTGCACCCGACCCCTAAAACTCCTCCCACGGGTGGTGGGTCCATGGGAGGGCGGACCCATGTCTCCTTTTCGGGCTGGGCCCGGCCAGGCTCCATGGGCATAAGCCCGACCACCAGGCGCTCGCCTTCGAGCCCCTCCCCTGGGCCTGGCTCCAGGAGGGAACCCCGGTGACTATTTATATGTATATATATATATATCTTTCATGAAGATGCTTTTCATTTCCTTAGCTGTTTGTATTTGGAGTAAGGCATGTACCTGACTCGCAGGTGTAAAACGGGAAGATCTGTTTGCATATTGTGTCAAATGAAAGGTTGATTAAAATAATTTGTTGATTAAAAGGCAGGAGAAGAGTTCATTAAACAATTTCAGCCACTTTTAAACAAAGAGGAGCTAACTGGGAATAAAATCAAGATTGTTTTGTACAGTGGTACCTCAACTTACGAAATTAATCCGTTCCGAGAGCAAACTCATAAGTGGAAACATTTGTTAGATGAAACCAAAAATCCCATCGGAAACAATAGAAAACCAATTAATCCATTCTACCCCAATCCCAAACTCATATAACCTGACACAAACATGCATTTTTCACCTATTAAAGATAAACATGTAACAATAAACATTTCACAATACTAACACATGTACAGTAACATTAATAATGCTGTAATTAACAATAAATAATAATTAAACAAGAATAGACAATACATCAATAAACAATACAGTAAATGCATCTGAACTTAAGAATAGCAGTTAACATGAACTTACACTTCTAATTTTTAAAAAAATTGTATTTATTTATTTATTTATTCAATTTTGTTGGATTATTTTAACTGGTTTAACAAGGCTAATTGGCGCATATGACCATTGGGAACATGCTTTTTTTAACATACTGGACCAACAATAAGTGTGATTGCACATCCACTACAGTAGGTGGCATGGGTGCTCTCACTGTGTTCCCTATGGTGTAGGGGAAAGCACCGAGCAAATGATATGTGGCACACAGGGCTCTGGGGGGGGGGGGTTTGTCTTCCTATAGGGGGCATCACAGAAAATAATTGAGAAGCACTGTACAAGGCATTCTCAGCGTACAGAGGAATACATGCAGAAGAATATGAGGCTAATCAGCCCGGAAAAGCCATTTCACCAGTATAGCTCGTAAGTCAAAAATTTGCTTGTTGGATGGGGCAAATTTTTGGTGGGATTGAAGCTCGTGTCATGGAAAATTCATTACAAGGGACACTCGTAAGTTGAGGTACCACTATATTTGGAAAAAACAATCTTAAAGACCAGAAAGGGTCGACTCGTGTCAATGAGATGAATCAAAAGACCTGAATCACTGAAATTAGGTTTAATTCCCACCACCGATGCTTAGACAGTGGAGCATTGCAATGATCTCAGCTTTCTGATTGGAAGAGTTGGTCAGATTCTGAATCTCTGCTGCAGCTACATGAGCACTCAGGATGCGGCTCTGTGGAAGGAGGTTAATCAATCAATCAACCAACCAATCAATCACTTTGATTGATTGATAGTTTTTGTAGTGGAGTATTGTTGACTAAGCAGATTCTGTTGAATCAATAAACATACAGAGGCACAGAAGTTTGCTGTAGGACAAAACTAAAGAATAATCTCAGTGTGTCCAGTTTGATATGATCTTTTATTCCTGGGTCATTACAATCCCACCATTAAAACTCCACGTTGGGTGGAGGAAATCAATTTCCATTTCCTTAACAATAAACCAGTGTGGAGTCAAATGTTTGAGCTCGGCGACATTGGCGATCTATTAAAGCAGTCTTAGTTTTAAAGGGGAGGTCATGGTGGGCAGTGGCCACTCTAAACATTCGATCAGCCACCCCCAAAATGTGCTGGCTTTTCACGTTTCTTGTGGGGCCCACAGCTTGTTTTTACTGAGTACTGTCAGAAAGTTCTGCTTTTGCTTTTACTGGTAAAGACATTTTGTCATTAGTGGAACCTACATAAATCAAACAAAACTCCATAGTCTCCAACAGGAACCCCGTGCAAGCACTGCTGAGACCCCATGATCAGCCCGACTCAAGTGTTTGGTGGTAGTGAATGACAGAGTGTTATTAATCACAGAGCAGTTTACGAACCCTAAGTGCTAATTTTAAACCTCTACACCCCAGGTGTCAAACTCATGCCCTAAAGGGCCGTGTGGCTGCAGGTTTTTGTTTCAGCCAAACCTGACTTGCTCATTTAAACAACTGTACAGAGCACACTGATTGACCATTCAACTGCCTCAAGACTCAAATACAGGGATCCCTCACTTTCCGTGGTTAATTGGGACCAAGATCCCCCCGTGACCACCGAATTCGGTGAAATAGGATCACCCCCCCCAACCCCCAACTGATGTATACGTACTTGTATATGTGTATATAATATCAATAAATACATATTCAATGCTATAAATGCTTATACAGTAATCCCTCGCTACTTCGCAGTCCTACTTTGAGTACCCGCAATATTGTGGGATTTCCCATCGAGAAAATTAAAAAATTTAATTAAAAAAATTAAAGAAAACTCAAAATTCACGCGCACTACAGCATTACATGTACATTCTTATGCTACCCAACATGCCCTGTTCTCCTTCTTGACTTGAGTGTTCTCTGATTGGCTCAGGCCATGAATCCAGCAAGCTGATTGGTCGAGATTATATTTCCCAGAATCCAACTCATGGGGCTTCCACTTTGTGTTCTATGGGAAACACTGCATTGTTAGTTCAAAGAAAAGGAAATGATGATGGTTACCGAGAAAGTTAAGCTTCTAGATTTAAGAAAGAAGGGCGAAGTTTTGCGTCTGTGGCTCGCCATTACGGCATTAACGAGTTGACTGTGTGCTACATTAAGAAGGAGCAAGAGAAAATACGCAAAACCACCGCAGTCGCCTTTTCCAAGGAAGTGAAACGTGTAGGTAACTGTGACGCCGGGAGCATATCAGTCAGACCTAAAGACGCAGGAGACCAAGTACGATGAAACAATGACTTTTATTGAGCTCAGGGGAAGTACTGGGGTATGGACTGCCGTGAAAAGAATGTGAGTTTGGACACTAACATGATACGTACTAAAGCAAAGGCTCTTTACGAGACCTTTGCTCCTGAAAAGTCGGACGACAATGATGGAGGCGCTGACGAGCCTCAACCAAGCACCAGTGCCGCCAATGATTGTCCTCCTCAAGGTGGCCGTGGATTTGTTATTTATGAGGTTTGTTATATTTATATATATATGTATTGTCATTATAAGGTGTATAATTTATTTATATATTAATACACATTGCCTGTATGACATTATCATGCATAGAGCACTTTAAAACTAACTTCTATATAAATTTTATATATTATATAGGTAGGGAGGTGTCCTTAAGAAGTGGCAGAAGTCATTTCGCGTTTTTTCGCATTTTGTGGGGCTGCTGATCCCCATTAACCATGAAATAAGGGGGATTACTGTAATAACATCGAAACATTCAAAAATAATACATAAGATGTAAACACAATATAAATACACACACCTTCAGACATGCTCGCACGCTCGCACACACGTAAATGCGCATGCATGCATAGATGCGCACCTCACAAAAATGTAAGTAGTTTTGATGGGAGATTTTGGGTTGTTTTTTGTTTTGTGTTGGTTAGGGGTTTTATTTTGTTGCATTATTGGTCTTGTTTTTGTGTCATTTTCCTGAACTTTGTCCCCTATTCTTCCGTAATTTCCTTATTTTTTAATTCGATGAATATTAATAAAAAAAAAAATGCGATGCAATGAAGCCGCATGAATTGAAGATTGAAATAGCGAGGGAACCCTGTAGTTTGTTTAACCCTTTGACGCCCGAATTATTTTTTTTCAGTTAAAAAAATGATCACTAGTTTTTCCTAATCAAAAAGTCCTAAGGAAACACCCCAAACACATTTCTTTCAACAAAATTAGAATAGCACTAATAATAATAATAATAATAATAATAATAATAATAATAATATAATAACAAATAATAATATTCTCACAAATTCATGAACAACACAGTCCTGCACACTCAAGGTCGTCTCAAAGCTGACTAAGGCATGTTGGACTAAGTTGTGTTGCATCAGGCGACACTACAACAAGTATAGAACACGTTCTGAATGGCAGTGGCGCTGAGTACAAGGTGTCTAGTAGTTATTAGCATTTTTGAAAGAGGACCATATGGTCCTGCAGGGTGTGAAAGGGTTAAATGAGTAAAGTCAGGTGTGCTGCTGCTTGGTTGAAACAAAAACCTGCAGCCAACTGGCCCTTTGTGGCATGAGCTTGACACCCCTGCTCTACAGTGTTCTTCTCAGATTAAATTAATTTGGGTGAGAATTATTATTTATAAAGGCTATCCCGATCTTCACCTACATTTTCACATCGATTTTGTGAAAATCAGATTATTAAAATATTATTAAATCATAAATCATATAGTTTCCTCTTCGTCCATCCTGAAGTTGGACTTTAATGAGACAGCACCATTAAAATCAATTTTTCATTCTCTGTCTGGTTTGCTGATGAATGAACCAGATAATTGTACATGTTTGTAGAAATGGGCGCCGCCTTATTAATGTCTGAAATTCCAAACCTGCTAAGATAAACCTGTTTATTTGAAGACCATCAACCTTCTTGGGAGCATCCAGACACAGTAGATGACTGGATGAAGACCAAGTGATGTGTCCTCCTGTGCTCAAGTTCTCGATCCTCACCGACAGAAGTGGAACTTGATTTCCTGAGATGCTTTTCTCCTCAGCATGGTTGTAAACAGTATTTGTTTATTTATTATTATTTATTTGATGCTTGACACCCTTCTTGTCAGTGTGAGCATCAGTCTGGGTACTCCTCTCTAGAATTGATGCTCACTTAATATTTTTTGTTTTATACACCAAGCTGTAAAAACTCTCGCTATAACTCCATGTGAACATCCGAGATTTTACAAAATACTGAAAACAGGCCATCAGGCGTGGTATAGTTATAGTATAGCGATCACAGTTTCCCTGTTCTGATGTCTGATGTGTACATATATGTAATTCTGTGCCTTGTACTGTGTATTATTAGAACTATTTCTGAATATTGTGTGTATTTCTCAGCGATATGATTTGCGTCATATGTGATTCTCCACCCAGTTGATGATATTAATATTTAAACTTTTGGACAAGGCATGAGGAGGGTCGCACGGTCACGTCGTTGTTAGCATGTCACAGCAAAAAGGGCCCGGGTTCGACTCCCAGACTTGGGGAGGGGTTTTGCGGTGGGGTTTGTATGATCTCTCTGTGCTTGTGTAGGTTTCCTCTGGATAGTCCAGTTTCCTAACACAGTACAAAGACATGTATATTATACTAATTATATATACTAGTATGTGTGTATGTATGTGTGTATGTGTGTATGTGTGTGTGCATGCGTGCGTGCGTGTATGTGTGTGTGTGTGTGTGTGTGTGTGTGTGTGTGTGTGTGTGTGTTGACTTGCAATTGGCTAACGAGCTGGTCAGGGTGTACTGGTCCTTCTCAAAAAAATAGCATATTGTGATAAAGTTCATTATTTTCTGTAATGTACTGATAAAAAGTAAACTTTCATATATTTTAGATTCATTACACACAACTGAAGTAGTACTACTCCATGACCTCTGATCTGATCTGGTCGAGTTCAGGTTCCCATCTGTGTGGAGTTGGATGCATTCTGTGTATTGGTTCTGCAGGCTGTGTTGTTTCTCCTCCTACATCCCAAAGAGGTGTCAGCAGGTGGAATAATGACTCAAAATGGCCCTCTAGGTGTGATTGGGTGTGATAACGTGTGTGGCGCCTGGTGAAGGAGTGGCGTACCGTCCGTCTGTATTCCCCACCTTGCAGACGGTGTTTCTGGGACCGACTTGTGCTTCAAATCCATTGCGACCCTGAGCAGGATAAAGTGATTACTGAAGGTTTTTGTTGTTATTGTCTCTGGTTCTTTTTTGGTTATCATTTCTGCCATCTGTATTTTTCAGAATATAGAAAACGTAAAGAGCCCTTGATGAAGGACAGCATGGTGGCGTAGTGGTTGGAACATTTGTTTTAGGGATCAGGCATTTCTGTATGGAGTGTGTATGTGCTCCTCGTGCATGTATGGGTTTTCTTCGGGTACTTTGGTTTTCTTCCTCAGTCCAAAGACAAATACAAATTAGACCACCTGGCTGTTCCAAATTGCTCCTTGCTGTGAGTGTGAGTGTGTGTGTGTGTGTGTGTGTGTGTGTGTGTGTGTGTGTGTGTGTGTGTGTGTGTAGATGTTGGCCGTGCAGTGGTCTGTTCAGCTTTTCAGGGTGAACCCTGCATCTGCCCACTCTTGGTTGAGATAGGCTCCCGCCTCCTTGTGATCCTACCAGTACTAAGCAGTTTGATGAATGAATGAATGAGCCCTCGATGAAGCCTCGTTTACATGCACCATGTCGATATTTTACTGTAAGTTGTATATAATAGTAAATGTGTATTTTATTGAAAAGCTCCCATTGGCTGGAATTTTTTTTAAAATATATAATTCTTATTAAATGCAGTTGAAAAATAAGAAATGTTCATTATTACTAAAATTTAACCTCATGATCTCTTATTATCGATCGTATAATAACTTTTCTTAAAGTTTATTCTTATTCACAGCTCTCCGACAAACTCCTCCCCCGCATGATTTGGATAAATGCTCAAAAAAGTGAAAAGGGCTAGAAATAGGGTTGGGGAACAGGGAGGGGCTAAAAGGGAAGGAGGGTGAAGGGGATGGGCAGAAGGTGTATAGGTACATATGGTAGTGATTAGCACGTCTGCATCACAACAGGAAGGTTCTGGGTTTGAGTCCCAGGCTTGATAAGGGTAGTTGTGGTGAAGTTTGCATGTTCTACATGTGCTTGCACTAATGTACTCAGGGTGCCTGGTTTCCTTCTCACAGTTTAAAGACATGTAGGCTAACTGGCTTTTCCAAATTGCTCCTACATGTGAGTGTAAATGGTTGTTTGTGTTGGCCTGCAATGGTCTAGTGAAGTGTTCAGCTTCATTGGCAGAGATGGGCTCCAACCTCTCCACGACCCTCGGAGTTTACTCGGGAGTCGCCACAGTGAATCATCTGATTCGCACGTTTGATTTGGCAGAGGTTTTTACGTCGGATGCCCTTCCTGTCACAACCCTTTTTAGCAAGGGACAGAAACACGCTGACGGCTTTGCAGCTACTCTTTACCAAAGTCAGCAATGGTTCTTCTACATTATCCTCACATCGTAGACAGTGACAGACATGGCCCGCCTTTGATAACCCAGTTAGCTGCACTGGGGGGAAGTCTGTGTGTGTGTATATATATATAATAATTTTCATTTTTTGCTTTAGAATTGGCACTTTACCTAAGCCCCCCATGTAATATATATATATATATATATATATATATATATATATATATATATATATATATATATATATATATATATATATATATATATATATATATATATATATATATATATATATATATATATATATATATATATATATATATATATATAGAGGGGCAGTGGTGGTCTAGTGGTATAGGGCACTGGATCGCTGATCCAAAGGTTGGGGGTTCGAGTCCCACTCTGCACAAGGTTGTCATTGTCCCCCCAGTGCAGCTAACTGGGTTATCAAAGGCGGGCCGTGTCTGTCACTGTCTATGGTGAGAGGCATGTAAAAGAACCATTGCTGACTTTCGTAAAGAGTAGCTGCAAAGTCGTCAGTGTGTTTCTGTCCCTTGCTAAAAACTGCCCTCGTAAATGATATGCTAATGAATAAAGGTTTCTTCTTGTAAATTTAAAGAAAGCCCTGAGATTTAGAATTGAATTGTCAATATAAGAATTATTGTATTGTTCCAATTTGCAGTTATTGTTTTTTCCTTCGGTTTGTGTGTCTGCAGAAAGAAATGCGGTTAACCAGAT
>CM045739.1:3997500-4092500 GCA_024760905.1 Plotosus lineatus
TAAATTTAAATTGTTTATGCTTAATGATCTTCTCGTTTCTCAGCACTATCTGTTAAAATCTGACCTCATGATCTTTAACAGCAAACGTCTCTTATGGTAAGGGATGCCGAAAAGGACTTGGTTGCAACATGTTGGCAAATTCCCTCCAGGATCATCACCTACTGCTCCACAAGCACCCAGTCGTCCACATAAACATCGGTTTGGACCTTGTGCTTGCTGCTCAATATTTCGGATCTTGTCAATCACTTGCGACATCCTGGCTCTCATTGCCGTGCTGCTCACCACCATCTTGGACACAACATCAAAGTATGGATCGTGTCTCAGAGACCTTTCAATCTTGGTCGGAGTCAAATCATCCAATTGAAGTCTGTTCATCGCACGAACTTCAGCAATGATTTTGCCCATGGCCCACACGTCAGAACACATGTTTCTCTGATTTTGCCCTTGTAAGATCTCAGGAGCAGAATAGGCAACATTCATACATTCACATTCATACAACAAGAATTTGTCCAGGCCCATGTCAATGATCCCCGCGCGATGAGATCCATGTTCAATCTGATAGGATGAAAAGAAAGAAGAGAAAGATTTCAATCTCTGAAGGATCATCATTTCTTCTGAACACCACATGGTGTCCCAACCATCCCAACCATCAGCTCAGACCATGATGCAGCTATAAATCACCACTTTATTTTGATATGTTACTTTAAATCAAAGTGGTACAAGTGTAGCATTTTATTCCTTATGGATAATCTAAATCAAATTCTTTAATTTATGTCGATTTCTGAAGGTTTCAGGGAATTTTTTTGAGGTTGTCAGTAGAAGTCACCATGATGTTGTCTGGTTTGAGAGCCTGGTGGACAATGTCCTTGCTGTGCAGAAAGTTCAAGCCTTCACACATACCGGTAATGATGGTCACCTTTACTGATGAGGTCATCTGTAAAGAAAACAACAATGGCACTTTAACGTACTACTTATTAACCGAGCATGAGGTCCGTACAGTAAAATCCAAGACCAAAGCTTTGATGTATTAACCTGAATGATATCGGTAGAGCAGTAGTGATAGAGGTGAGAGAAGCAAGGCTGAGGTCTGGAATTTCCATGTACTGACCTACTGAGGTTAGTTAACTATTCATTATATGGCATATTGAACACCTGGTCACTTCACGCCACAGAAACCGGGGATAAGCACCGGCCCGATGAGCCATGAGGCTCGGGTGTAAAAAGCCCAGCAGCCTATTAGGCCACGTATACTTTCTGTGCCATATAATGAAGCGCTCCATACACTTTCTGAATTCCTAACACATACGTCAATTTTCGATCTGGATGGGTTAAATATGGCCGTCTCGAGATCCTGTCCGAAGATGAACTCCAGAGGAATGTGCCATTTTCTGTCTTGCAGCCACGGCGTTCAAAGGAGCTTCACTATGTTCTTGTGTTGTGCACTGCTGCAGGATAGGAGGTAGGATAACTGATTAATAAATAACTTCAGAAGCTTGTAAATAAGGAAGATATTTTTGTTTGTGCAGATAATTCTTACATTTAAAATACTTACTTATAAAAGTGATACTCTCTCAGAAGATCTTTCTCACTGATTAAGCGCAGATGTACCTTCTTCATCGCAGCCCATTTATCTTTGTATTTTTCCTTGTACACTTTCCCAAAGCAGCCCGCCGCCAATGTTTGTGTAAAAGGATCCATCTTATGTTTACACAGAATCAGAAAAACAGACTTTTAATCAGATGCGATAGTTTCCTTTGTTGCTTCTAGCAGGAAGTGGAGGACTTAGGGAATTAGGTTTCTGGGCAGGTTTTTTGTTATTGTATATTATTTTTATATTTTATATATATTTTTTTTGTTTTTTGTTATTTTTATATTTTATTGTTCTGTTCTAATATTATGACTCAATGATGTTACACCTTTATGAGTTATTTTGCACCCCCGACTGATGGTACTTCGAGAGCCTGTAACAGTAAAATTTCTCCATTGTGAGATCAATAAAACTGTATCTATCTATCTTTTTGTCGTACATTATCTCAAGAATGCGACGTGGGTTTTCAAACAAAATCTGAACTATTTTAATGAAAAGAATTTAATTCAGTTTTATTTGTATTTTAATTAATTAACACAATTAATATTCAGCTTTAAAGAGATGTCAGGACTGCACATAAATTTCAATCTTGTAAACAAATAAACACAGTATGTCCCAAAGCAGCCAATCTGAGGTGACGACCGGCGTCAAAATGTTTCTTTCTGTTTGGAAAATATTTTTAAAAACATCTGAGGCATGCATAGGTGTAACGTGTCAGACTCGACCTGTCAGCGTTGGAGACATTTACGTCAGCACTACAGTCATCGAATTTCATGTGAACTCGCACAAAGTAAAAAAAAACAAACAAAAAAATGACAAACATACATTACAAGAAACAGGTGTCTCTCAGATTCCATAAAAACATCACATTTCTTTCCTAAAATAACCATGAATATGTTTTGATAAAAGTGAACAAACTATTGCTCTTATGAATCTCTTATGGATTTATTGTAGGTTTGTGACTAAAAGGTTTCCAAAATGTCTGTATTTATTGTGATAGAATATGAAATTCAATATAATATATCTAAAGTAAACGGATATAATGAGTCCTGAACAGAACTCTTCTTGTGTGTGTGAAGTGGCTCTGAAAGAGGACTTTCTGGGACACGGTTACAATTAGTTCAACTTTATCAGAATATTGTGTATACATTATTTATTATTGAAGACAAGAATTATATATTTTTTTTGTATGCATTGAAATCTGAGAGAAATCTGGAAACATTTCCCAAAATATCTATGGCATGAGGACAGAATATGAAATTTGACTTTCAAAATTGGTCTCAAAAACTTAAAAAAGTAATAATTGATTACTATTTAATTGATTTAATTGCCCATGCCCAGAGTCAGCTGAGATGGGAACCAGACAACAACCCTAATGAGGATTAAGCGGTGAAGGAAACAAATGAATAAATTTGTATACAGTAGGCCCTCGTTATTCGCGGGGGTTTGGTTCCAGCCCCTCTTGTGAATGAAGATAATCCGTGAGTTCTGTACCCGGAAGTAAAACCCCATGTATCATATTACATGCAAGAATGATCAACCGTAAGTAAAACACTATGTATCTATTACATGCGCTAAAATATGCTTCTTAAACACATTCCATAGACAGTCTTACTCATTAATACAGTATTAATGTAGTAAAATGTAGTAATGATTAAGAAAAACTTAATTTTTTACTGTGATATTTATTGATAATAAAATATAAACATTATACAGCATTTTTCAGCCAGAGCAAAGAGAAAACAGTTAGAGGCAGAGCTGCCAAAATTAAAGTCCCCCCAAAACACAGACCATAACAAAAAGGACATAAATGAACAAGAAATGTAACAAATCATATAAACAAAACAAAATGAGAAACATGCTACACCACAGTAAATAAAATCACACACACAAACATTCTAAACATTAACTTACGTACTGTACTGGAAAATAATTGAAAAAGACTTTAATAGTGGAATATTTTACAACAGTTCAAATGATGACAGACGCTCCCCGACTTATGTTCATCCGTTTTACGTTTTTTTTTTTTAAAAAAAGTCAAAGTTTGAGTTGAGACATACCTACGTGGTCTTCTTTCTTCTTTTCCTTTCAGCTGTTCCCTTCAGGGGTCGCCACAGCAAATGATCTGCCTCCATCTCTCCCTATCCTCTGCATCTTCTACTCTTACTCCAACGACCTTCATGTCCGCCTTCACCGCATCCATAAATCTTCTCTTTGGTCTTCCTCTGGGCCTTTTGCCTGGTAGTTCCAACCTCAGCATCCTACGACCAATATACTCACTATCCCTCCTCTGTACATGTCCAAACCATCTCAATCTAGCCTCTCTGACTTTGTCTCCAAAACATCTAACATGTGCTGTCCCTCTGATGTACTCATTTCTGATCCTATCCATCCTCGTTACTCCCAAAGAGAACCTCAACATTTTCATCTCTGCTACCTCCAACTCTGACTCCTGTCTTTTCCCCAGGGCCACTGTCTCTAAACCGTACAACATTGCTGGCCTCATCACCGTCTTGTACACTTTTCCCTTCATTCTTGCCGATACTCTCCTATCACACATCACACCGGACACTTTACTCCATCCATTCCAACCTGCCTGCACGCCCTTCTTCACCTCTTTTCCACACTCTCCATTGCTCTGGATTGTTGAGCCTAAGTACTTAAAATCCTCCACCTTCTTTATCTCTGCCCCCTGTAACCTCAAAGTTCCTCTTGGGTCCTTGTCATTCACACACATGTATTCTGTCTTACTAAGACTAACCTTAAATCCCCTCCTTTCCAGGGCATACCTCCACCTCTCTAGATTTTCCTCCACTCGGTCTCTGCTCTCACTACAGATCACTATGTCATCTGCAAACATCATAGTCCATGGAGATTCTTGTCTAACCTCATCTGTTAGCCTGTCCATCATCATAGCAAACAAAAAGGGGCTGAGAGCTGACCCTTGATGCAGTCCCACCTCCACCTTGAACTCTTCTGTCACACCGACAGCACACCTCACCACTGTCTTACATCTATCATACATGTCCTGCACCACTCTAACATACTTCTCTGCCACTCCAGACTTCCTCATACAATACCACAGTTCTTCTCTCGGCACCCTGTCATATGCTTTCTCCAGATCCACAAAGGCACAATGCAGCTCCTTCTGACCTTCTCTGTACTTCTCTATTAACATCCTCAAAGCAAACACTGCATCTGTGGTGCTCTTTATTGGCATGAAACCAAACTGTTGTTCACAAATGCTGACCTCTGCCCTTAGTCTTGCTTCCACTATTCTTTCCCATAGCTTCATTGTATGGCTCATCAACTTTATCCCTCTGTAGTTGCCACAACTCTGTACATCGCCCTTGTTCTTAAAAATGGGCACAAGCACACTTCTCCTCCATTCCTCTGGCATCTGCTCACTTTCTAAGACCTTGTTGAATATTCTTGTCAGAAAATCTACTGCTACTTCCCCTAGACACTTCCATACCTCAACTGGTATGTCATCAGGGCCAACTGCCTTTCCATTCTTCATCCTCTTCAATGCCCTCCTCACTTCTCCCTTACTAATCTTTGCTACTTCCTGCTCCTCAACGGTCACCCCTTCTACTCTTTTTCTCTCTCATTTTCCTCATTCATCAGCTCTTCAAAGTACTCTTTCCATCTTCCCAGCACACTTCTGTCATCAGTCAATACATTTCCCTCTCTGTCCTTTATCACTCTAACTTGCTGCACGTCTTTCCCATCTCTATTTCTCTGCTGTGCTAACCTGTATAGATCATTTTCTCCCTCCTTACTGTTCAACCTATCATACAAGTCATCATACGCCCTCTGTTTGGCCTTTGACTCCGCAACCTTCGCCTTACGCTGTGTCTCCCTGTACTCCTGTTTACTCTCTTCGGTCCTCTCAATGTCCCACTTCTTCTTGGCTAACCTCTTCTTTTGTACACACTCCTGCACTTCCTCATTCCACCACCAAGTTTCCTTATCTACTTTCCTTCCAGAGGACACACCAAGTACTCTCCTACCGGTCTCCCTGATCACATTGGCTGTGGTTGTCCAGTCCTCTGGAAGCACATCCTGACTACCCAAAGCCTGTTTCAACTCCTCCTTGAAGACAACACGACACTCTTCCTTTTTCAGCTTCCACCACTTTGTCTTCTGCTCTGCCTTTGCCTTTTTCACCTTTCTCACCATCAGTGTCATCCTGCACACCACCATCCTATGCTGTTTGGCAACACTCTCACCCACTACTACTTTGCAGTCACTGACTTCCTTCAAATTACATCGCCTACACAAGATGTAGTCTACCTGTGTGCTCTTACCTCCGCTTTCATAAGTCACCCTATGCTTCTGTTTCTTCTTGAAGAAAGTATTCACCACAGCCATTTCCATCCTTTTTGCAAAATCGATCAACATCTGTCCTTCTGTGTTCCTGTCCTGGATACCAAACCTGCCCATCACTTCCTCGTCCCCTCTGTTGCCTGCACCAACATGTCCATTGAAGTCTGCTCCAATGACCACTCTTTCACCTCTGGGGGTTCTCTGCATCACTTCATCTAACTCACTCCAGAATCTCTCCTTCTCTTCTAGCTTACATCCTGCCTGTGGGGCATAAGCACTAACAACATTGACCATCACGCCTTCAATTTCTAACTTGAGACTCATCACTCTGTCTGACACTCTTTTCACTTCTAGAACATTCCTGACAAACCCCTCCTTCAAGATGACTCCTACTCCATTTCTCTTCCCATCCACACCATTATAAAACAGTTTAAACCCTGCTCCTAAGCTTTTAGCCTTTCTACCTTTCCACCTTGTCTCCTGAACACACAGTATGTCCACCTTCCTCCTCTGCATCATGTCAGCCAGCTCCCTATCTTTTCCTTGCATAGTTCCAACATTCAAAGTCCCTACTCTCAGTCCGAGGCTCACGCATTTCCTCTTCTCTCTCTGCCTACGGACACGCCTCCCGCCTCTCCTTCTTCGACGTCTTCGACCAACAGTAGTCCAATTTCCATCAGCACCCTGTTGGTTGACAGCACTGATGGCGGTCGTTGTTAACCCGGGCCTCGACCGATCCAGTATGAATTCTGTATTGATCATTTGCAATTTTTTTTTTGGCATAAGTTTTACGCCGGATGCCCTTCCTGTCGCAACCCTCTGCATTTATCCGGGCTTGGGACCGGCATAAGGGGGAGAGACACTGGTTAGTGCCCCCCCCCGCCTCATGGCTGCATTTCATGGCTGCATCCTACGTGGTAAGCTGACATAATGACGCAATGATGCTGCGTCCATTGTTTACAAAGACAGACTGAACGTGGCCCTCCTTCTTCCCAGTTCAGTTTATATATATATATATATATATATATATATATATATATATATATATATATATATATATATATATATATATATCTCAGTTATATAGCATGTTACCCTTGTGCTAAGACGTCGTCTCTGTGATCTTTGTGTTTACACCGTTTTGCAGGCTTTCGTAACCCTCAGCAAATATGGTTGTGAGAAGCGTAAGCCTATTAGCATGGGTGCAAGTCTCATACATAGAATTACATACATGAATTAACTATCTGCTCGGATAAGCACAATCTACCATGCATACTCATTTAAGCAACGAGAGTTGTAAAATGAATGAAAACCTAAATCCAGAAAAGAAAGAGAACTCTCCGCTCTGCTGGTAATTCACATCAGTGCAGGCTGAGTTCTAAATTAGTTCAAAAGTGCCCTTGCTCACTTGAAAGACTGGAAATCCGTATAACCCACAGCAAGGACACTACTTTCGGTTTTGAGCGCCTCACATATTGTAAGCGTTGATTGGCTGTTTTAAGCGCAATGTAAAGTGAGTCGGCTCAGCTTCATGTAAAGTGACCATCCGTCGACCATTGGAACCATTTACAAGCAGAAAGATCGCATCAGAGAATGTTAAAGGTTATATTTGATACTGTATTTGATATTTGATGAGTGAATTTGATTAAAATGTATCTATTTGAAATTATTTTGCTTGAATTTAATTTATTTGAAATTAATGTTGATATTGTTTGATATATTTTATATTATTTTACAATGTTATGTTTATAATAATTGATTTAGGGGTGTTTTATATCACACGCCACTGAAACAACTTACGTTCACTTTCAACTTGCGTTCGGCCGTCCGGAACCAATTAAAAATGTAAGTTTCCTCATGTGTGCGAATGAGGAAAAATGGGAATGACATCATCTCACCCAGTCAGTCGGAAAGAGTACAGCCATTGGCTAAATTTGAATTACGTGCGAGTTCCTTGGCAGTTTGGGACTATGCAAACTGTGAGTGCAAAACTATTAATATTGTAAAAATATTGTAGAACTTTAGCTAAAGACAGTGTTATACAGTTTATCAGAATGAATCATCAGGAATAAATATAACAAGTTAATATAATTAATGAATCAACTGCCATTCTCTCACCTTTTGCTCAGAGATCACAAAGATTTGCTCGGTGGCTGTTTTATAAAGAACAAACTGCAGACTGAAAACTTTCAGCTGCTGATATATACATGTGTGTGTGTGTGTGTGTGTGTGTGTGTGTGTGTGTGTGTGTGTGTGTGTGTGTGTGTGTGTGTGTAAGTTAGAGATTATTTTACCCCACCCAAATTCCCCAAAGTGAAAATAAAAACAACTTATTTCCCACAAAGGGGTGAGTCATCAGTTATATTTGCTTTTCATTTTAAATGATAACAGGTTGAACCAGACAGTGACAATAAAAATGAGGGTTTTGCAGTAAATGGACACTTTTGATGAGCGGGGGTGCTCACAACAGCTCTTACACAAATTATATAGAATATATATTCTAAGTTTATTTCTAATGCAGCCATGAGGGGGGGGGGCACTAACCAGTGTCTCTCCCCCTTATCCCGGTCCCAAGCCCGGATAAATGCAGAGCAAACTCTGAGGCATCCGATAAAGGCATCCGGCGTAAAATTTCTGCCACATTTCTCATGCAAACGATCAAAATGAAATTCATACCGGATCGGTCGAGGCCCGGGTTAACAACAACCGCGATCAATGCTGTTAACCAACAGGGTGCTGGTGGACATTGGACTACTGTTGGTCGAAGACATCGAAGAAGGAGAGGAGGGAGGCGTGTCCGTAGGCAGAGAGAGAAGAGGAAATGCATGAGTCTAGGACTGAGAGTAGGGACTTTGAATGTAGGAACTATGAACGATAAAGCTAGAGAGCTGGCTGACATGATGCAGAGGAGGAAGGTAGACATACTGTGTGTTCAGGAGACCAGGTGGAAAGGTAGCAAGGCTAGAAGCTTAGGAGCAGGGTTTAAGCTGTTTTATCATGGTGTGGATGGGAAGAGAAATGGAGTAGGAGTCATCTTGAAGTAGGGGATGGTCAGGAATGTTCTAGAAGTGAAAAGAGTGTCAGACAGAGTGATGAGTCTCAAGTTAGAAATTGAAGGCGTGATGGTCAATGTTGTTAGTGCTTATGCCACACAGGCAGGATGTGAGCTAGAAGAGAAGAGAGATTCTGGAGTGAGTTAGATGAAGTGATGCAGAGTACTCCCAGAGGTGAAAGAGTGGTCATTGGGGCAAACTTCAATGGACATGTTGGTGCAGGCAACAGAGGGGACGAGGAAGTGATGGGCAGGTTTGGTATCCAGGACAGGAACACAGAAGGACAGATGTTGATCGATTTTGCAAAAAGGATGGAAATGGCTGTGGTGAATACTTTCTTCAAGAAGAAACAGGAGCATAGGGTGACTTATGAAAGCGGAGGTAGGAGCGCACAGGTAGACTACATCTTGTGTAGGTGATGTAATTTGAAGGAAGTCAGTGACTGCAAAGTAGTAGTGGGTGAAAGTGATGCCAAACAGCATAGGATGGTGGTGTGCAGGATGACGCTGATGGTGAGGAAGGTGAAAAAGGCAAAGGCAAAGCAGAAGACAAAGTGGTGGAAGCTGAAAAAGGAAGAGTGTTGTGTTGTCTTCAAGGAGGAGTTGAAACAGGCTTTGGGTAGTCAGGAAGTGCTTCCAGATGACTGGACAACCACAGCCAATGTGATCAGGGAGACCGGTAGGAGAGTACTTGGTGTGTCCTTCGGAAGGAAAGTAGATAAGGAGACTTGGTGGTGGAATGAGGAAGTGCAGGAGTGTGTACAAAAGAAGAGGTTAGCTAAGAAGAAGTGGGACACAGAGAGGACCGAAGAGAGTAAATAGGAGTACAGGGAGACACAGGGTAAGGCGAAGGTAGTGGTGTCAAAGGCCAAACAGAGGGCATATGATGACTTGTATGATAGGTTGGACAGTAAGGAGAGAGAAAATGATTTATACAGGTTGGCACAGCAGAGAAATAGAGATGGGAAAGACGTGTAGAAAGTTAGAGTGATAAAGGACAGAGAGGGAGATGTATTGACTGATGACAGAAGTGTGCTGGGAAGATGGAAAGAGTACTTTGAAGAGCTGATGAATGAGGAAAATAAGAGAGAAAAGAGTAGAAGAGGTGACCGTTGAGGACCAGGAAGTAGCAAAGATTAGTAAGGGTGAAGTGAGGAGGGCATTGAAAAGGATGAAGAATGGAAAGGCAGTTGGTCCTGATGACATACTGGTGGAGGTATGTGTCTAGGGGAAGTAGCAGTAGATTTTCTGACAAGAATATTCAACAAGGTCTTTGAAAGTGAGCAGATGCCAGAGGAATGGAGGAGAAGTGTGCTTGTGCCCATTTTTAAAAACAAGGGAGATGTACAGAGTTGTGGCAACTCCAGAGGGATAAAGTTGATGAGCCATACAATGAAGTTATGGGAAAGAATAGTGGAAACTAGACTCAGGGCAGAGGTCAGCATTTTTGAACAACAGTTTGGTTTCATGCCAAGAAAGAGCACCACAGATGTAGTGTTTGCTTTGAGGATCTTAATAGAGAAGTACAGAGAAGGTCAGAAGGAGCTGCATTGTGCCTTTGTGGATCTGGCGAAAGCATGTGACAGGGTGCCGAGAGAAGAACTGTGGTATTGAATGAGGAAGTCTGTAGTGGCAGAGAAGTATGTTAGAGTGGTGCAGAACATTTATGAGAGATGTAAGACAGTGGTGAGGTGTGCTGTCGGTGTGACAGAAGAGTTCAAGGTTGAGGTGGGACTGCATCAAAGGTCAGCTCTCAGCCCCTTCTTGTTTGCTATGGTGATGGGCAGTCTGACAGACGAGGGTAGACAAGAATCTCCATGGACTATGATGTTTGCAGATGACATCGTGATCTGTAGTGAGAGCAGAGAACAAGTGGAGGAAAATCTAGAGAGGTGGAGGTATGCCCTGGAAAGGAGGGGAATGAAGGTTAGTCTCAGTAAGACAGAATACATGTGTGTGAACGACAAAGACCCAAGAGGAATGGGGAGGTTATAGGGGGCAGAGATAAAGAAGGTGGAGGATTTTAAATACTTAGGCTCAACAATCCAGAGCAATGGAGAGTGTGGAAAAGAGGTGAAGAAGCGCATGCAGGCAGGTTGGAATGGTTTGAGAAAAGTCAGAGAGACTCGATTGAGATGGTTTGGACATGTACAGAGGAGGAATAGTGAGTATATTGGTAGTAGGATGCTGAGGCTGGAACTACCAGGCAGAAGGCCCAGAGGAAGACCAAAGAGAAGATTTATGGATGTGGTGAAGGCAGACATGAAGGTCGTTGGAGTAAGAGTAGAAGATGCAGAGGATAGGGTGAGATGGAGGCAGATCATTTGCTGTGGCGACCTCTGAAGGGAACAACCGAAAGGAAAAGAAGAAGATTCAGATTCTAAGTTTATCTCTCTGGTGAAATCAGGGCCAGTGTTTCGAAATTAAAAGCAGAATACATGAAAAAAAACAACAACACTTTTTTTTTTAGCCTGTAATGAAAGTTTACTTGGAGGAAAATGTATTCATTTTTAAGGACGTCAACTAAAGTTTGTACAGAAATGAACCGAAAGTAAAACCCCGTGATGTTGAAAAAAATTTAAACATAGACAGAAATAAACACAGTAGCCAAGGTGTTCGAGCTTCCTCAGAGCAGAACTCCGACTCAACTGGAGTCTCCCTGTCATGTCAACTTTATTCTGACAATGATTATTTTCAACAGTGTCCTTTACAGTCTGAAGTCTCCTGCCTGAGGTCACTTGCATGCTGTTGGTTAGAATGCAAATCCCAAAGTTTTGTACAATCTGACACTCTCAAGTTCACCCTCAGACTGACCACAGCACAAACTGTCTGAAAAAGGGTTGCTGTATGCAGATATTCCTCTCAGAGGGGTGAAGATCTGAGGATTTGAACCGATACGTAGCCTAAATGCAACAATTAACAATTTAAATGATTCAGAAATGGAAAACTACTCAATAAGTGCAAATAACGTGTGCAGAAAAGCAATTCAGATTTTTAAACTGATATGAAAATCATTAAATATTCTTGGAAGGTAATTTTCCCATAACTCTGATACTGCATATAAATCAGCATCATTGATACATGATCATCTCAATTATATCCCACTGCAGGAGAGTCAGTGGTATCAGCAAATAATAAACTCTTATTTTACATATCACAAGGGGCCGTTGGTGTAGTGGTTAGGGTGCTGCGCTCATGATCGGGAGGTTAAGTCCCAGTTAGATCCCTATTGTGCTAAGACCCCTGAGCAAGGTCTTAACCACAAGTGTGCCTCTGTTCACTCAGCAGTATAAATGGGTTCCAGTAAAAATATACAGTCATACCTCATCATACGAAATTAATTCGTTCCAGAAGTGGTTTCATGACATGATTTTTTTCGTAAGTAGAGTCGCATTGTACATGTAAAAGGCCAGATTTGTTCCAAGGCCCCCAATACTACCCCCTAAACCCTTTAAAAATGATAAAAGTATACCAATTTTGTAAAAGAAAATTATTTATTAAACCATTAAACTACCATTATTGAGGCCCATGATGAATAATGAAGTTAGTTGTAATGAGCACACCCGAAAAACTCAGGAAACAACAGTAACTCTGTCCTTTACATGTGTTAGAACTCGGTGATAAACGAGGGTTGAAGGCACACGAAAACATCATGGGTATCATGTAGATGCAGCGCCCTCCTAGCCAATGGGAGGCTAGCGAGGTGTTGGGAGATAGCCAATGGGAGAGCAACTCTATTGCGCCAGATTTCAAAACAAAATACAAACAAACGCGTTTTGTAACTTGAATTTTCTTTTGTATTCAGAGACAAAAATTTTATGTAAAGGCGTTTCGTAACTTGGATTTTTCGTTAGTTGGGTCTTTTGTAAGGTGAGGTATGACTGTACTGGGAAGGTAATCTGAGATGGACTAGTGTCCCATCCAGGAGGAGTTGACACACGCTACGGAAACCAGGAATAAGCACCGGCCTGATGAACCACTAGGCTCGGGTGTAAAAAGCCCAACAGACTTTACCTTTACTTTACCTATTACAGCAGTTGATTATAGTGGTGAAGATTAATTAGCAGATAATTAAATATTTATGTTTTTATATCTGAACACTCAGATTTAGACACACACACCAATCAATTGGTTTGATTTGCTGAAGATGGGAGTGATGAAGGAACAGTGGTGGAAACTGCCACAGTTTTTTTTTCCTTGAAACCAATGTACCCAAAAGAAAAAGGTTAAAACGACTTCACCGTGTAAATCCTGCATAAAAGTCCATAACCACAGAGGAGAAACATTATATAAACTTTACATAAAAAAGACAAAGATGACATATTCCAGACAGGTGTTTAAATTGATTGTTTACTTCACTTGGTGATCTTTATGTCCTCATACTTGACGATTTTGCTGTTCTTCATGGAGACTTGCTTGAACACCATTTGGCCAGTGATGTCATCATAACATTGATAAGTCATCGTTCCGTCTGGAGGCAACGGACAAGGAATGGACAGCTGTGAGAACTCCTTAGCCAACACCTTTGTGTTAACAGGAACTAAATCTTGAGGTCGTGGAGATGGGTTGGGCTCGACACGTTCGACTGGTACTTTGCGGTATTTTGCTTCTGGAGGAAAAGTAGTCGGTGGATGCCATTTTTGCTTCACACCTAAATCAGAAGCCCCTTTTCCCAAGGCACTTAACTGGGCACCCAAACCTGCATATGGTCTTCCTGCTCCTGCTCTTGCTCCTCCTCCTTCTCCTCCTCTTCCTCCTCCATGATTTGTACTCTGACTTGTGCCAATTAGTCGGATTACCCCAATGACTCCCAACATGGTGGATCTCTCTGTTGCACTGGTCACCACCATCTTGGACACAACACTACAATAAGGATTTTCCTTCAGAGTGTCTTTAATTTTGACAGGTGTCACGCCACGGGTTGGAAGCCGGACCCTTGCACAGAGTTCTGCAGTGATTTTGCCCATGGCCCACACGTCTGAACGCTTGTCCCGAATGTTCCCTTCCAGGATCTCAGGAGCAGCGTAGGCCTCATTCCCCAAGTTCACAGCAGAGCTCAAGCCATTTTTGAAGAATTTGGCCAGGCCCATGTCAATGATCACGGCGCGATGAGATTCATGTTCAATCTGATGGGATAAAAAGAAGCAAATTGATAAGACAAATGATCAGTCTAATTTGGAATGAGTCTCCAGTGTCAGTGGTAACATCGAAAGTTGGTTTTCTACTGCGAGAAACTCTGTGTTCTGGTTAACAGTTTATCAACAGTAGCAAGCATTTTATTTATTTTCTTTATTGTAGTATTTTTTAAAGGAAGGTGCCAGAATAACCTCTGAGCTGTGATAAGTTCTTCTGCAGATGTTTTCATGGGATCTGTAGCTATTATGGGATAAAAATGAATGATGTGTTGTTTGTAACTCTTGGTCTAC
The DNA here is from genome assembly GCA_024760905.1 of Plotosus lineatus. Classification (NCBI taxonomy): domain Eukaryota; kingdom Metazoa; phylum Chordata; class Actinopteri; order Siluriformes; family Plotosidae; genus Plotosus; species Plotosus lineatus. The sequence goes on from CM045739.1 coordinate 4,011,896, forward strand.
ATTGGGGCGTGATATTTGTGATGTCAGCAATTCAAAAAAAAAAAAAAAAAAAAAAAAAAAAAAGCTTTGCGGCGCTCCACAATTTAAAACTGTGCTTGATGCATGATTGCGGTTTAAAAAGGAGGTGGAACCCATCCAAGAGATGAAACTCAAAGTACATGTGTGTGCAAATTCATCAAGATCGTCTATGATGGTGCATCAAAGTCTTTGACGCCCTGTTAAAGTCTGATAAGGCTTTGGAGCATACGCTCCATCACGCCCGAATCGTAATACACTGTAATAAAAATTGCAACCTTTTTGACAATAAAAATGTTTCATCACAAATCCACCAGGCCGGGAGTCCATGGGAGCTAATTGGTTGAGCTCTCTCAGGTGAGAGGTTCTGCATGCGCTCACTTCATTGTCACTCACAGTGATCGCCAGACAATCACGGGCTCTGTGAGCTCATTCATACGAGGGAACGGATAGTGCTTTTCTTCCAAGTGTGTTAGATCGCCTCCACAATACGTATGCGCCGTCACGGAGGAGGGGGCGTGTGCATACTTTTGCCCCTCCCTGGAAAGTGATGGTCATGTGATAGGGAAGGGAGTAGCTGATGGGTGGGAACCGGATGCGACTGATATTAGGGAGAAACTGGGGAAAATCTAAAAAAAAAAAAAAAAAAAACATTATTCCAAGTGGATAATATTTAAATTATACTGACGGACACTTACAGTTTCATTATTATATTTAAAATGTACAAATAAACTATAAAGACCTATTGATGTCCTGCCATGCGGAATATTTAGTGACATCCAACTCATCTACAGTACATAATTACTCGATAAACAACGAGGGATGAAACCACGTGTGATTGGGACCGCGGGTGCATTCACACAGTTATTTCTGCGAGCCGCCGGTAGAACTCACCATGATGTTGTCTGGTTTGAGATCCTGGTGGACAATGTCTTTGCTGTGCAGAAAGTTCAAGCCTTCACACATACCAGAGATGATGGTGGCCTTTACTGATGGGGTCAGCTGTAGGGCACGGGGGATATCATCAGTTTTAATCTTTGTACGATTATTTTAAATTCATTCCTGGCACAAACCTGTATTTTAGATGCCTGTACTTTAAATATGGCCGTCTCGAGATCCTCCCCGAACACGAACTCCAGAGGGATGTGCCACTTTGCTTCTTCCTTCCACGGACGCCCGAGAAGCTTCACTACGTTCTTGTGTTGTGCTTTACTGCAGTTTCAAAGGTAGAATATGAGATTTACAGAATCTACAACCGGTTCGGAATGAAACTCTCTTTCATTGTGCGTTTGATGACTTTGTAACTTATTTTAAATTAATAATAATTATATTTAGATGAAATATAAACACCAAGCAAATCAGAACCTTCCACTCTCCTTTCTTGTTAGTTTGGGTTGAGTTATTATTATTATTATTATTATTATTATTATTATTATTATTATTATTATTATTATTATCATTCATTCATTTTCTAAGATGCTAAATCCTAATTAGGGTGGCGGGGAGGCTGGCGCCCATCTCAGAAGACTCTCGGTCAGGACGGGGTAAACCTGGACAGCTCGTGAGGCCATCGCAGAGCCAGCATACATGCAACCATTCACATTCACTCTCACACCTAGGGGAGACTTGGAACAGCCAGATAGCCTACTGTACATGTTTTTGACTGTGGGAGGAAACCGGAGTACCCGGAGGAAACCCACGCAGGCACAGCAAGAACATACAAACTCCACACAGAAACACTTGAGCCTGGGAATCGAATCCAGGCCTTCTTGCAGTATAATAACATCTATAATATAATAATGTGTGATGATAATAATAATAATAATAATGACACCGCATAGAAATAAGGTCTTGGGTTCAATTCCCTGATTCTGTGTTGAGTTATCTCTGTGCTTGCGCGGGTTTCCTCCGTGTACTCTGGTTTATCCCACAGTCCGAACACAAGCACAGCAGGCTGATAGGCTGTTCGGTGTGACAGTGGGTGTGAATAAAATGGCTGTATGTGTTTTGACCCTGTAATGTCCTGGTAAGCTGTCCAGGGTGTACTCCGCCTTCACCTCAGTCAGCTAATATGTAGGCCAGCCTCCCTGTGACCGTAATTCAGATCAACCGACTTAGAAGATTAATGAATGAGTGATGTTTATTTATATATTTTTTATTTTATGTAATTTAAATAAAGTTTAAAGCCACGCACTCATAAACATTGCACTCTCTGGAAAGCTGTTCCTCAGTGATGAAGTGTATCGGTACTTTCTTCAGCGCGGCCCAGGTGTCTCGGTACTTTTGCTTATAAACTTTCCCAAAGCAGCCGGCCGCCAGTGTCTTGGTAGAAAAGTCCATCTAATATTCAGACAAAAACATAAAATAATATGATCATCAGTGATTTTTTAAAAATTTCATAGCTTTACAAGTGACATTCTTTTCTTTTAAGGTGCATCAAAGAACGTGTTGTTTTCTCTAAGATGTGGTGATGAACCAAATTATTGGCTTCTCCAGGAATTTTTTTCCATTTTATGAGACTGTGCTGACCATGATGACCTTTGACCATCATCATCATTTTCTGTAACCGCTTAATCCTAATTAGGGTCGCGGGGAGGCTGGCGCCCATCCCAGCTGACTCTGGGTGAGGGCAGAGTACACCCTGGACAGCTCGCCAGGCCATCACAGGGCAGAAACACGCTGATGGCTATGCAGGTAGTCTTGTCAAAAGTCAGCAATGGTTCTTTTACATGAACCTCCCAACACAGACAGTGAGAGACACGGCCGGCCTTTGACAACCCAGTTTGTGCACTGGGGGGAAGGGGGGGGGGGTGTTGGCAACCTGTGGAGAGTGGGGATTGAACCCTCAACCTTGGGATCTGTGATCCAGCACCTTCACCACCAGGCCACCACTGCCAATGGTTTGACCGAATGTGGTTAATTTTTCAACTTGGTCTCTCTGTGGCCAACACACTTGTTCCATCAGTGTCGCAGCACTTACCCTGGGCTTCCTTTTGAATTTTCTTCGTTTTCCCCATGTCCCAGCTGCTGGCCATAATCTTTATAAACGTCTGTGTTTACTTTATGTTTTTAGTGAAGTTAAATCTTTTCTAATGCTGAGTTTTACGCGGGTGTGTCCAGGCGGAGACCGGTTTCGGCTGATTTTATGGATAAACCTTCATCTCAGGTGAGCAGCACTAAACTGAACCCGGGCTTGATGTCCACTGTGATAGTATTTCTGGAAATTCCAGCTTCATTGTAACAGGAGAGAAACCCGAAGTGTTTACACATTCTTCTATCGCTTCACGCTTCCTGGACAGAGCTGAGAAATTTAATCTCTAAATATTTCTGTCGTTTGTGTATAATTGAGGTTCTGTCTCTGTCGTATTCATCCTGGTTTATTAAATGATAAAACGTGTTTACAATGAAGATTTTGGGTTCCTTGATTATCATTCATTTAATACATGGTATTGATTTTATTTTTGAAGGATGATTATGTTTTTTTTTTTTTTTTTTTTTTACATTAATGATTATTTATGAAGATTTCAGTGAATTACACAAAACTTAATAACAGTAGTTTTATTTTGAATTCATTCCAAAACAAAGCTGAAGAAGTTCTGATCATATTATCTCGGATAAAACAATTTATTCTGATTCTGCTGTATCTCAAAACAATTTCCAAATGATTCTTCATTTCATAAATAAAAAAAATAAAGATATATGTGAAATATTAAAATGCTGAAAATCCATTGTACAGATATAAGCATCGGGAGGTTTTTGAAATCATTGAGTAAAAAAAAAAAATCAAATTAATGTTACAAAGAAATATTACAAACCAGATCAACACCAAATGATGATTAATTTGTTAATAAAGTAATCGAGCACACATTAAATAGAAACATAAAGATCGAACCTTATAAACGTTCACTCAGCAACCTTCTCAGGATCAAGTCTCAACAAAAAAGAAAGCTCTCTGCCTGATAAACATCTCCCTGTGTGTGTGTGTGTGTGTGTGTGTGTGTGTGTGTGTGTGTGTGTGTGTGTGTGTGTGTGTGTGTGTGTGGCTGTATGTGTATGTTTATGTGTATGTGTGTGTGTGTGTGTGTGTGTGTGTGTGCGCGGCTGTGTGTATGTGTATGTGTGTGTGTGTGTGTGTGTGTGTGTGTGTGTGTGTGTGTGTGTATGTGTGTGTGTGTGTGTGTGTGTGTGTGTGTGTGTGTCATTGATATTTCTATGCCCTTATTCAGGAAAGTCCAAAATAACATGTGATGTGGGATGTTATCATTAATCAAAGTTTCTTTATGGGGAAAAAACCTTTTTAGAACAGAATGATGTCATCGTCGTCATCATCATCATCATCATCATCATCAGAGACGATGAATTACTTGAGATAAAACCCACACTGAGTAAGGATGAATACAAAATGGCATTTTGAACAAATTAAAATTAATAAAGAGATTAATACAGTAATTTGAAGTGGCAAAGAGATATTCAGATAATTAGCTTTTAGATTTTTATTTCTTTATTTATTTAGGCTTTTTTTGATTATGGATCCCTGGAAAGAACATGGTGGAAATAATTCTATGGAGAAAAAATAAAAAAAGAAAAATTATTATTATTATTATTATTATTATTATTATTATTATTATTATTGGGAAGTGGTAGTCTAGTGGATAGGGCACAGGATTGCTGATCCTAAGGTTGGGGGTTCCAGTCCCCACTAGGTTGTCACTGTCCCCCCACTCACCGCTCCCCGCAGTGCACTAACTGGGTTATCAAAGGCGGGCCATGTCTGTCACTGTCTATGGTGAGAGGTTGATGTAAAAGAACCATTGCTGACTTTCGTAAAGAGGAGCTGCAAAGCCATCAGTGTGTTTCTGTCCATCGTTAAAGGGTTGTGACAGGAAGGGCATCCAGCGTAAAAACCTATGAACCAAATCAAATGTGAAAATCAGATGATTCGCTGTCGCGACTCCCGAGAAAAGGGAAAAAGCCAAAAGAAATTATTATTATTATTATAATATGTAGTTGTAAAATGATATGCACAGAGAGGGATCGGGTGATTCTGGCACATCATGCCAGTGAGGCTCATCATTAGCTCAGGGCCTTCACCCTCCCCACACGCAGCCCAGACAGTGAATGGGACTTCTCCCAGGATGCACTGCCTAGTCCATGGTGTGGGCAAACTACGGCCTGCGGGCCACATCCGGCCCGCCGAAGACTGATTGGTACAGAATTCATGTTTCACGTTTGAGACCAGCTGACTTCATCCAGGCGAAGGAGTCAGTAGGATAACTGTTCTGTTCAACACACTGCACGTAAAACACCATGCGGGGGCTTTGCAGAAAGCTGCTCCTTAAAATGGCGACTCGGAGCTGATTTTGTAAATGACTTCACCTGGTTGACACACATTGACGTGCCGTCCAGCAGTACCTCGCCATCAACATAATCAAGAGCAAAGTTGAGACACGTTTGAAGTAACTGGAGAACTCTTGCTTTCATCATGAGTCTTCACGTACTTCACAAGAGGATCATCAGAGAAATAAATATGTGCAAAAGTACACAGCAAAATCTGATCATGAGGAGCTTCCACACTGATCAAACCTCGCCCACCAGAATTGATTGACATGTGTATAAACGAATGAGAGCGGAGCGAGGGTGGTTAGCTCGATTGTCTGACATGATCCTTCTTGTAAGGCGAGCAAGGCCCATGAGATCTTTTGTCTGGTCTATGATTCAAAACGCATATGACAGGACAGGCACCGCAAAAGTATTTGTGGCTTTGACTTTGTTTCTCGCGTTCATTTCCGAACTCCAGATGTTTTTGAGACGAGATTTGTACTCTGCTCGTAGCTTGCCTTTGATGTGGGCATTCTGGAGCTTGTCTCGAACTTGCATCCCTAGTTAGGTGTATGGTTGGCCTTCCACGAGATGCTCAATAACTCCTCCCACATGTACCTCAACAGATTCATCACTGATTGCCTTGCAACGCTTTAAGTGGAGAATGTTACATTCATGGAGTCCAGAGATCATTCCGATATCTTGTGAAAAGGACTCGACGATGTGAATTTGATCTTTCTATTTGGAATCTCCTTTGGCAGTCAGTTCGATGTCATCCATATAGAGGAGGTGAGTAAGAGGTGTTGGGATCTGTGCTGACGAGGTCCTGGATGATACCCCGCCTCCTTGTTGAGCATGAAACTCAAGGGATTGAGTGACAGACAAAAAAAAAGCAAAGGACTAAAAGAGTCACCTTGGAATATTCCTCACTTGATGGGAATCGAGCCGGAAGTCTTAACCTGCCCTAGTGAGCACATCTCAAGCTGAGTTGACCAGCAACCCATTAAAGACTTGAGTAAAAGTAATGGTTGTTCAGACAGGCCAATACACTGCAAAGACTTTAGAATCCATTCATGCAGGACAGAGTCACATGCTTTTTTGTCATCAATCCAACACATTGAGAGGTTCCGATGGTAAGTTTTGGCCTCTTCGGGTGTCAATCTCTGGACCAATAATTGGTCTTGGCATCTTCAGCATCCCTTTCTGGCTCTTTCTACTGGTAAATGATTTCATTGGACGAGCAGTAAGAGTTTTATCAAACACCCTGTGAAGATTTTGTACAGTGTTTTTTAAACGAGTGATATGACGATAATTTGAATGTTTTGGACCTGCCAACGCTCCTTTCTCAGGGAGAAGTATTGTGAGACCGATACAGAACCAAGGAGGAGCAACCCCTGCATCCATGATCGAATTTAAAAAGTTAAGTAAGTGTGGTTCTACACAGGGAAACAGTTTCCGGTACCGGTTCTGTACACCATCAGGCCCTGGAGTACAGTTAGATTTGGACGATTTAATTACTGTCTCAGACAATCCCGAGGAATATGAGGCAGCATTGGGAAGGTGATTTTTATCCTTCATGGCTTTGCTGTAATCATCAATCCATGGTTCCTCCAGGTTACAGTTACCGGGTATAGACCACAACTGTGACCAGAACTTTGCACTGGATTCCATGGATGGTCTTGTGTTGTCATTACTCGAAGGTGAATTGATTTGTCTATAAAACTGCTTTCTATTGCTCTGAACGAGTTTATTTCGTCTCATAAAGTTGTTCTTCTTTTCCCATTTTCTTCATTTTCTTTTTTCTTTCTGTCCAAAGTTTACTTTTGCCTTAAAGGAGTCAAGAAGTTGGAGAATTTTTTTCTTTTGTTCTCTAATATTTTGTTTTCATATTTCTCCAGATTAACTTTTTGTCTTTTTTCATTGACTCGCCTTGAGATCTTAACTTAAGGCAAAGTTCCTCAAACAGGAGCTTATTATTATTATTATTATTATTATTATTATTATTAATAGGGGGGGGTCAGCCCTAACTGGGTGATGTACGTTTAGTTCAGGGAAAATCCCCTATGCAGGCCCACCACGCGGAGGTGTACATCATCACGTCATTATTATTATTATTATTATTATTATTATTATTATTATTATATACAAATCAACCTTACAGCGAGTGGTTCGAGTTCCAGGGTTGTGTATTTCAGTGTGGAGTTTTCATGTTCTGTATGGGTTTCCTCTGGGTACCCAGGTTTCCTCCTACAATCCAAATAAATTCACATTTGGGCAAATGGCTGTTCTAAATTGCCTCTAGGTGTGAGTGTAAATGGTTTTGTGTGTGTGTGTGTGTGTGTGTGTGTGTGTGTGTGTGTGTGTTGACCCTGTGATGGTTTGGTGAACTGTTCAGGGTGTACCCTGCCTTTGCTCAGTGTTGCCTGAGATAGACTCCAGCCTCCCGTGACCTTAGGAGAATGAAATGTTTCAGCAAATGAGTGAGTGAGTGAGATTTTCTCCCCATCTTGTCCCTTCCAGGCCTCCATAGTCACGTTTTTAATTATAAGTTAATAAATAAAATAAAATAAACAATAATAAAAACCATGATCCTAACCAGGGAAAAATGAAAGTAAAATCTCACTAATGATTAAAATACACTTTCGTGTCTCAGTATATTGAAGGATTTTTTTTTTAAACCTGAGGATGTTATATTAGCTTCAGCCACTGGATGGCAGCAGGTTACTGTCTTGAACTGTCTTTCAGTCGATGGCAGAATGAAATGAGGATCAAGGTCTTAAATTCACCATGAATAACTTTACCACTCTCCAGAAATATGATTCTGATAAAATGCAATCAGATCAGGCCCACGAGGAGCCAATCAGCTTAAGATTCATCTCTTTGAACTGTGGGAGGAAACTAGAGCATGAAGAGGAAACAATTGTATACATGTCACATACCTGTTTAGATTTAAACTACAATATTGTTAAATATCAGGAGGCTACCAACATTGACTACCAACATGAACAAAAGGAAACTGTCAATTGACAGATGATTCCATAGGAAATCCATCAGGAAATAGCATCCAAAATATTGGTATCACTGCTGGCTACCACAGGCCTAAAATTTCATTCACAAAATGCGAACAGAAAGAGACTGGAGGGGAGCAGAGTGCTTGGTATCTCCACCAGGTACAAATGGGTTATTATAATTACTTGGTGTAGTTCAAATCAAACTGGTTTTTTTCTTGAATTATTATTATTATTATTATTATTATTATTATTATTATTATTATTTTGACGGGTTCCAAAAACAGATCACCTTCAGAATGTAAATGTTTCGTACTTGTACCTCGCCCTTCTGTACAAAAAAAAAACAACCTTCCTCCAAATTTGAGTTATTTTGCACAAAAACAAACAAACCAACCAAATCAATGAAAATATGATCTCCTGCTGAAGTTAATAAAAAGCTGAACATTTTGAAACTCTGATTGTAACTCGTGTATTATATAACGGGTGTATTATTTGTAGGCTCAATATTCGAAAATAAATGCGAGCTCCATTCACATCCAAGTAATCGAATCAATATGCTTTTGATTCATCACTACTGCAGTCCTTTTTTTGACTGGTGAATTTCTGCATTGCTTACTAAAGCAGGAATCGGATTAAATCTGCAGCACATTGCTGTGTAAGAGCCAAAAGGAAACTTTAAAAATAGACCACAGGTGTGCAGACCCTCCTGCCGCAAGGACCATTTCATAATGTGCAAATACAGTATAGAAAAATTCGCAAGGTTGCCTGGTGTAACCGGGTTTTGCAAATAATCTAGAGTATGCAGCACCCCCTGCTGGGCATGCAGTAATATGACGCTCCAAAAAAAATCTCACAACATTAAAGAAGCCTTTAAAAAATCCCGAATCCAGAATTTGATCCGGATCAACTTTAGAATCAAACTGCAAATTCCTTGTTCAAATCCATGTCGCCCGGATCAAAGACCCTCCTGCCGTAAGAACCATTTCATAATGTGCAAATACAGTATAGAAAAATTCACAAGGTTGCTTGGTGTAACCGTGTTTTGCAAATAATCTAGATCATACAGCACCCTCTGCTGGGCAAGCAGTAATATGACACGTGCAAAAAAATCTCACAACATTAAAGAATCCTTTTAAAAAATCCTGAATCCAGAATTTGATCCGGATCATCGCCAAAATTGTACTGCAAATTCCTTGTTCAAATCCATGTCGCCGGATCAAAGTTCATGTGAATCTGTTATCCTGCGAACACAAAACACAGGGATAACATAAAGTAAATAAAACGTACAGTGCAAGAAACTACAAAAACACAAGATGATGGTCGTCAAGGTCATTTTTGAGAAAAAAATTGTGAAAATAATGTTTAGCAGAAATAAAAATATGGATGGGAAATGAGCGATCTTGGTGGAGGTTTGCACTCACCAAGCGCGTTGAGGTAAATATCATTTCCTTTATTTTTGTGTCATCATTAGTTGTTTCAGATTCAAGATGAGCACAGAGTACACTTACAATCTGTAAACCTCCATTATAAATTCTGGGCCTCAGTGTATTTTTATAACTTTGCTCTTTTTATTTATTAAATTGACATTGTAGACAGTTGATCTCATTAAAATCAATCATGACAGACTCACTGAAGTGTATTTTTCCCCCCAAACATTTATTTCATCATTTGATATTTGTTTATATATTGCTTGATGTGTTAATGGAAAGGTGCGTGGTGTTCCTGCGAAGGTTGTGGGAGCAGTTCAGTTTGTACCATGCCTTTACGCAGAGTCGGCTGAGATAGGCTCCAGCCTTTCCATGACCCCAATAGCATTAATCACTTCAGCAAATGAGTGAGTGGGTTAAACGATGAGACCGTCTCTCTCTCTCTCTCTCTCTCTCTCTCTCTCTCTCTCTCTCTCTCTCTCTCTCTGTCTCTGCCGATGTGTTTGGGATCCATTTTTCATTCCAAAATAAATTTGAATAAAATTAGGCTGGATGCGTAGCTCATGAAAAAGCCCCTGAGTGTGCTCACATGGAAACACTCCTTCACTCTATTTGCTCCACATTTCATTGCGTTCCTTAACACAGCAGTTTATCTGCAGAGATCTCAGACATCTGTTCTTTTTTTCTTTTTTAATCACTAATTAGCAGTCGCAGCCCTGTTTTGTGATGCCGGTTTAATTCAAGCATCTTCTGAGCGCCTCGGCTGCCTGCTGGAGCGACACTTATTATAGAATCTCTTCAAAAACAGGGGCAGATTTAACAAAAAAAATAGAAAAGCCTTCCTGACTCCTGGGTCGTGATTTTTGCAAAGTGTGTTACAGATTTTTCAGCAGAATACATGTGGAGTCGCAGAGGACGCGACGCTCAGGCAGGATTTGCAGCGTAGCAACATGGGCTGATCCGTCATAAATCAGTGAAGACTTTGGAATATCAGCGCTGTATAAACATATGGAAAGTAGATACACCAGCATGGCTAATATATTGTAGGTACATACATAACCTAGTTTTGTCATGCTGTTAGAAAAACAATCAACAATCCTGCTGGCGAGATGCAGCAGAGTTACTGTTACCATCCAACAGTATTTCCGTTCATCATCCGTTCAGTTTCTGTAACCGCTTAATCCTAATTAGGGTCACAGGGAGGCTGATGCCCATCCCAGCCGACTCCGGGCGAGGGCAGAGTACACCCTGGACGGCTCGCCAGGCCATCGCAGGGCTGAAACACACTGACGACTGTGCAGCTCCTCTTGTCGAAAGTCAGCAATGGTTCTTTTACATGAACCTCCCACCATGGACAGTGAGAGACACGGCCGGCCTTTGATAACCCAGTTAGCTGCACTGGGGGAGACAGTGACAACCGTTCAGAGTGGGACTTGAACATCCAACCTTAGGATCAGTGATCCAGCATCTTTACCACCAGACCACTACTGCCTGAAGCAATATTTCCTTACACATTTAATTTCTTTTATTTTACACGCTTCTGAAGCACAAAATGCTTTTTTATTATCCCTCCCCAATGCGGAGTGTGTGTGTGTGTGTGTGTGTGTGTGTGTGTGTGTGTGTTGTTTCATCATAAACCTTTGCTACACGATTGCTGATTATCAATCTGATGCTGGACCTTCATAATTTGAACGCAAGGCCATCTCAACACCTGTTCAGATGAGTTCTGAGGACCGTGACCTTGACCTATTTTTCAAGGGTAGATTGAGGTCAGATTCTCAAAAAACCTCATCAGTGAGGTTGTAGGATTAAGTGATGGAGCCGTGGCTCAGCAGTTAAGATTCTGGATTCCTGATCCAAAAATTTGGGGTTTGAACCTCAGCACCATCATGCTGCCATTAATGGGCCCTTGAGAGTTGTTTGTTGCTCTGGAGAAGGGCATCTGCCAAATGCAGTAAATGTGATTGATTGATTGCCTAATAGACCAAATTCGCATCTCGGCTCGCGCACGGCATCATGGGATCGCGACTACCATACAAGCTACCAATATGGTGGAAATAAACCTTGATGTGGATGAGAACTGCACTATCGATATGTTCAATTTATGGAAAGTTCCCGACCTTTGAGCGTATTTTATACGTAAGATTCTTCCCGGTTGTTCCCGCAAGTGTAAAGATGAACTTGTTGTACTTGCATTCGCGGCGACGTTACAAAAGCTACCTATAGTTTTGTCAAAGGCCGAGGAATCGAAACAAATCCAACGTGACTTTGAGGAAAGACTTTGACAATTCCCGACCCCTTTGGACTTGAAGACGGCTGGGAGACAGATAATGACGTCTTATCGAAGTGACCCCGTGTATGTACGCTGACATAGTGGATTTTTTGTTAATGAAGGACCAGGCACCCCTACTGGCACGACTTCGTAATGACCACAAAGAAGGTAAATACAAGTTTGACAGCTGCACCGAGTGATCTGACGGCTCTTGTTTGTCTATTTTACAAATTAACATAACAGTAATGCTCAAGATCTAAGTCTATGATATTTAATGATTACGGCATCGCCGATTTTTATGGTAATTTAGCAGGTAAATAAAAGGTAATATAGTCTATAGGGTCTATGAATTCGAATAAAGAACACTTTAATTATAAACGTACTGCTTTAATCCAACGTTTGCGTCCCTCCAAATCCTTTAGCTTGGTAGAGAAGGTAAATAATGTGGATGGCGGCGGACATGTACATGCGTTAGTCCCAAATTTGCAGGCATGTATACTGCAAATTTCCCTTTCCAGTGCTCGAGATGATAAATGGCGTTCCCACAGTTCACTGCGGCACAATGCGCACCTGGCATGTCGAGAATTTAAGGCTTTAGGCAGATTTTAAGCGGCAGTTGTTCGGATGTGTTTCATTACAAAAGCAAGTGGCTACAACAAAGTTTGGTCGCAGTGACCCTTGGACCAGATGTTGGGTCACGTTCCCCGCACATGCGCATTTAATAATGCGAATTTGGTCTATTAATGTCAGACCTTTATACTTTGAACAGACTTCCAGTTCTGTTCAATATTGACCCTGACTAACCTTTCTCAAGGTCAAAAGGAGGCTATGTTGTCAAAATTATTGTTCGCCTTGCAGTCACTGATGAGTAATTTGTCTCATGTATTGGCGGTGGCTCTGGAGCCAGTAGATCTATTTCTTTCATATAAATCTTTATTAATTTATATGTAGCTACGATTTATATGATAGAAACGTCCATGGAACAGATTCTCACTCACATTAAAGTAACAGGAAACAGGCTCTCGTTCGCTAGCCTACAAGGTTAGTTAATTAGAGAGTGAGAACCCTCGAGTTGTCTTGGAAGAACTTAGTGTTCCTGGAACTGTTGGAGGAACAAGTTACAGAGGAGCTGACACTGGAGACTCCTTCCAAAGATGAAACCTTATTTTAAAATTAGTGACACAATTTCAACAATTACACACTTTTATGCATTGAAAAGAACTGCTCTGTATACAGATCCCCAAGATGAGCCGTTACTACAGAAACAAATGTACTGTTGCTACGGAAACGATAAAGTCATCAACACAAAGCATTAATAGCCTGTGATTCATTTTTAAGCTGTCATACATCAGAATTCATTTAATTACTAAACTGCTTCATCCTACTAGGGTCGCAGGGAGGCTAGAGCCTATCTCAGGAAACACTGGGTGAAGGAAGGGTACAACCTAAACAGCTAACCAGACCATTGTGGGACCAACACACACATGCACACATTTACACACACACACACACCTAGGGGCAATTTGCCTTAATGCACATGCTTTAAATCGTAGGAGGAAATCGGAGTCCCCGGTGGAAACCTACGCAAGCACGGGGAGAACAGCCAACTCCACACTCCACAACTCCAGCACCTTTACTGACCCCGAGACTCAAACGCAAGATGTTTTAACTACTCCACCCCCTCACCCTCCAACCGCCAACACCATCATTACAAACCCAAGAACAATTTAAAAAACCTGCAGCCCAAGCACTGAGGATTTCTTATCAGAGAGATTTATAAGAAGCGAATCAAAGCTTTTTAAATCATTTCAATATGAACAATAGAAAAGTGCTCGGACTTGAAACTCTGCCACATGTCTGCCTACTTTGAAAAGTACAGCATTAAGTCCATAAATAATCGATGCCCAATCGAGGGAGTAGTGACATCTATTAACCTCGTAATGGGCTGCAGGCACAGAAGACTCACTTTCATTTTCTCCCCCAAGCCCGATTCAAGAGGTTACATCATTTGACACAATAACCAGCAGAATGTTTAAAAGCTGCTGAAAAACAACAGCGCGCACTTCCAGCCTTGCGGTAATTGTTTTGCCACGGCGGTGATTTTTACGACATGATGATGCCAGTTGCATCATGAGCAGGAGCTGCTGAGGATGTTTTGTGCACACGCCGATCCTGTTCGACTTCGATGTTTCTGCCGCTGCCTCTTCCCTCTGAGTCATGCACTCAGCCGCAGAGTGCAGCGAGGCCTGAGATCACGCTTGGATGACGAACGCGCTCCATGAAACCCTGACCAAAAATATTCACACTTATATTCCAATTCTGAGTAAAATGTAATCATGTACTCGTAGTTACACTGATGTTCTAATCACAGCGAGAAGGATGTGAGGTTAACCTTCTGTTTGTGCGGTTTACACACTCTCCTCATCCTTGTTTGGTTTTCCTCAGGGTACTCTGGTTTCCTCCTACAGTCCAAAGATGTGCACATTAGGTTGATTGGCTACATTCAGGTTTCCATGAGTGCGAATGGTTGTGTTTGTATTTATCCTGTAACAGACTGGCGAACTGTTCAGGGTATAACCCCGCCTCTCACCTGAAGTAAGCTGGGATTGGTTTAGTGAACCTGACAGTAATTAGTTCGGGTAACAACTCAATATGATGGATGGCAATTTCTGACAAGCCGGGCAGCACGGTGGCCTGGTCATTGGTATGTTCAGTAAAAGCTTCTGGGCTCAAGTCCCAGGCTTGGCGAGGGTGTTTCCTGATCGAGTTTGCATGTTTTTGTTTGCATGAGTTTCCTCTGGGAACTCTGGTTTTTTTCTATAGCCTGAAGACTCAAATTATCGGTAGTCGGGTCAGATGAGTTATTTATTCATTCACTAAATTTTCTAATTGTGGGGCCGGTGGCATAGTGGTTAAGGTGCTGGGCTCATGATCAGGAGGTTGTGTGTTCAAATCCCAGTGAGACTCCCACTGTGCTAAGAGCCCTGGGCAAGGTCTCAACCACAAGTGTGCCTCTGTTCACCCAGCAGTATAAATGGGTACCAGTAAAATATACCGGGAAGGTAACCTGCGATGGACTAGTATCCCATCCAGGGGGAGTTGAACACCTGGTGGCTTCACGCTACAGAAACCGGGGATAAGCACCGGCCGGATGAGCCGCTATGGCTCGGGTGGAAAAAACCCAAAAGGACTTAAATCTTCTAATTAGGGTCACAAGGAGGCTGGCGCTCATCTCAGCCTCAGCCAACTCTGTTTGAGGGCAGACAGCTCACCAGACCATCACAGGGCCTCCTCCCCACACACACAACGTACTCACACTCACACCTAAAGGGGATTTGGAACAGCCAATTAGCCAGCCGTGTATGTTTTTTGTGACAGGGTGCCGAGAGAAGAACTGTGATATTGCATGAGGAAGTCTGGAGTGGCAGAGAAGTATGTTAGAGTGGTGCAGGACATGTATGAGAGATGTAAGACAGTGGTGAGGTGTGCTGTCGGCGTGACCGACGAATTCAAGGTGGAGGTGGGACTGCATCAAGGATCAGCTCTGAGCCCCTTCTTGTTTGCGATGGTGATGGACAGGCTGACAGACGAGGTGAGACAAGAATCTCCATGGACTATGATGTTTGCAGATGACATTGTGATCTGTAGTGAGAGCAGAGACCAAGTGGAGGAAAATCTCGAGAGGTGGAGGTATGCCCTGGAAAGGAGAGGAATGAAGGTTAGCCTCAGTAAGACAGAATACATGTGTGTGAAAGACAAGGACCCAAGAGGAACGGTGAGATTACAGGGAGCGGAGATAAGGAAGGTGGAGGATTTTAAGTACTTAGGCTCAACAATCCAGAGCAATGGAGAGTGTGGAAAAGAGGTGAAGAAGCGTGTGCAGGCAGGTTGGAATGGTTGGAGAAAAGTGTCCGGTGTGATGTGTGATAGGAAGGTATCAGCAAGAATGAAAGGAAAAGTGTACAAGACGGTGATGAGGCCAGCGATGTTGTATGGTTTAGAAACAGTGGCCCTGGGGAAAAGACAGGAGTCAGAGCTGGAGGTAGCAGAGATGAAAATGTTGAGGTTCTCTTTGGGAGTAACGAGGATGGATAGGATCAGAAATGAGCACATCAGAGGGACAGCACATGTAAGATGTTTTGGAGACAAAGTCAGTGAGGCTAGATTGAGATGGTTTGGACATGTACAGAGGAGGGATAGTGAGTATATTGGCAGTAGGATGCTGAGGTTGGAACTCCCAGGCAGAAGGCCTAGAGGAAGACATGAAGGTCATTGGAGTAAGAGAAGAAGATGCAGAGGACAGGGCGAGATGGAGGCGGATGGTTTGCTGTGGCGACTCCTGAAGGGAACAGCCGAAAGGAAAAGAAGAAGAAGAAGAGGTATGTTTTTTGTTTGTGGAAGGAAACTTGAGTGCCCAGAAGATCCACATAAGCAGAGGAGAACATGCAAACTCCACACAGAAATGTCCAGGACCTTCTTTCTGTGAGGTGCACATGCTAAGCTCTAGGTAACTGGCGTCAGGCGACACCAAAAGTGTATGAAATCCGTAAGCCTATCGTGACACAGCCATAGAGTGTGATACGGAATTGATTAACAGGCATAGGGAGAGGACATGATGTTAACAATTGCCCGCAAGACGTAAAAATCTTGAACACATTTAAAAGTCAACGACAGAGTTCATCCGGTAATTCCCGTCAAATTCAACAACAGTCGAGTTACTTAAGACACGCCCACAATTTTCAGAATTCATCCAATTTTTGGTTGTAGGCTTGTGGGATCCCTTTTTTTGCGGCATGTATGATGAGGCTTCAGATATCTTGTCAAAATGTCATGGAAATCTGTAAAAATTTATAATTTTTTACTACTAAAAAAAGAAACACAAATAATCTTAATCCAGGAAAAAAAGAGTCCTGAGAATAAATAATAAACAACAGAGCAAATACAAACTGTATAACATGTCACTTCCTAACAGCTGATGAGGATTTATGATGACAAGCATGTAATACAATCCCCCAACACACACACACACACACACACACACACACACACACACACACACAGGGCCGAACTAAACGATGGCTAAACAGAAATAAACTTGATGGATTTACATCTTAAGCGTTACGTTAGCTGCTCTGTGCTCCATTATGCAGTGAAGCTGAGATCCTGATGAGATTATTCTGGAGGTTTTGTTCACTGTACCTTTCGCAGAGCTCTAATCGATGAAGCAGAACACATCAGAACGCTGGGCGGCAGATTAGAGGTGGATTAGAGTTGACAGCCTGAGCTCTGTGAATGAGTGTGTTTTGATGTGTGAGAGAGTAGAGCGTGGAGTTTTTTTTTTAAGTGGGCGGGTGATGTGTGATGACTATGAAGCTGTGTGTGTGTGTGTGTGTGTGTGTCGTGGCTTTCCTAACATGGCAGTGTAATAGTGGTGAACTCTGTGTGACACGCTTGGAAATGGATTGCGACAGATAAGCTACCAAATGGAGCGCCGACTTGGAATGTTTTATTCGAAAGGGTTTATTTTATTTTTTTATTTTCCCACCAACTTTTCTTTTGATAATTAATTTATGGCCAATTTTCTACTCATCATGTAACCATCCCAACAGGGAGGGAGGTAACACAGTATGACAGGTTATGCTTGCACATGTGTATTCGGGGAGGCCTAACACGCTCAGAGGGGAAGTGCTATCGTTCCTCTTGTATTTATGACCTCATGGAGGCCCCTGTTTAACTGGTGATCTCTTTGATTGACAGGCAGGTGAGTGTATGCTATTCATCCCTCCTGTGAAAGCTCGGCTAATTAGTTCCTATGGACTCAATGCCTCAAAAGGCATCAACCTGAGAACTCCTGGGCCACAAAAGGCTACGACATCAACCTGGATTCAAACCTTTGATCCCTAGGTGGATGGCTGCGCACGTTGTCGATACACCAGAGTTGGCTGAGAGAGACTTCAGTTAGTAGGATAAAACAGCAGTTGGATGTTAAGTGAAAGAACAAAACTGAAAAAAAAAAACCCCCAAGGATGTAAAACACAACACTCGATAGAAAACTCATTCATTTATTTAACAGCTTAATCATATCATGGTCATGGGGGCCGGGGGGGGGGGGGGTATCTATCCCAAATCAGGCTGAAGACGATGTATACCCTGAACAGCTCACCAGTCCATCGGAGGGCCAACACACACACACACACACACACACACACACACACACACACCTTTCACACTAACGCCTCGTAGAATAGCCAGTTAGCCTAATGTGCATATCGCTGGACTGTGGGAGGAAACTAGAGAAAGTGGAGAAAACCCACATGGGCATGGGAAGAACATGCACGCAGAAACACACTCATCCAGCTCGGGACGCGGACCCAGGATCTTCTTTCTGTGAAACGGACACGCTCATCACTGTCCGTTGTTTTGTCGGCCCCGCAACTATGTTTTAACTTCCCGAGCGTTGTTTGCCGTTTGACGACGGCTGTGCCAGTTAACGACGGGCTGCCTGTGAAGTCAACTCGAGCTCTTTCTACCCAGGAGATTCATAATCCTTTTATACAGCCTGTTTTGTTCCTCCATCACTCTTTAAATCCCCGTCACACTTCTATCTTGCGCTTATCACAACCGTAAAAATCCGTAAACCTGCTAACCTGCCGACATCCTAGCATTTGCCTTCTCGCTGACATTTAACTCACTCCCACGGCACGTCTTATTAGAGTTTATATGAGTTTCTGTCCTTAGGAAAGTGGATTAAATTGTCAGGGTTTGGTGAGAAGGTACTGCGGTGTTGGCTTTGATTGACTGTTGACATATTGCATGAGGAAAATATTGCTGGTTTCTGTTACCTTTGGGAGGATTTCACTTAATGTGAAATCCGACAGATTAAGGTTTGAATTATGAATAATAAAAAATTCCCACCGTGGCTGTGGAATGCTTTATGTGGTTGTTATTTTGTGACTTTTATCTCTTTATCTGCTTTACTGTACAGACTGTATAATTTATTCTGCCTCTTTATTTTATGCTTTTTTTTTTATTGTGGTCCCTCTCTCGCCTAGCGACAGTACAAGCTTTGCTCTGATCTTGACTCCATTAGCGTCACCGGAGCATGGAGTGAGGGTACGTCCTCCTGCTTAGAGCACACAGAGAAGAGGAGGAAAAGGGGTGGGTGAGAGAGAGAGAGAGAGAGAGAGGGAGGGAGGGAGGCAGAGAGAGAGAGAGAGAGAGAGCGAGAGAGAGAGAAGGAGAGAAATTGTCACGTCAGTTAGCTGCAGTAGTTGGAGATTCGAGGCGGCAGCAGCAGCAGCATCCCTGCTCACATCCTCTTATTGATCATCTCCGGAGCACTCGTTTGGGACAATAAAGAAACGAGTGTCTAGTACTAGACAAACCTAGTGGTCCAGTGGAGCTCCGATACTCTGAATCCATCGTATCAAGGATCATCTCTGTCTTCCAGCAGGATCTCCTTCATCATTCGTTCTCACTTCTGGATTTTCCGTGTCGAGGAGAGCAATGGGGTCGGGGGTTAAGAGGGCACGGGCGACCCGTACATGGACAGGATGGCGTGGAGTGTACGTGTGCATTTGGAGACTTGTGTTAGTGTCCTGCGGAATCCAGACCGTTCCTGCTCAAACCTCAAGAGACAGCAAGTCGGTGTACTTCTGGGAAACAGGTACGGCTGCTTCCATGCTGGTAATTGGGGCAGTGGAGGGTGCTCTGGGGCAAATGTGTGTTTCGGGAATGGAATTGAGAACTGGGTTTATTTCTTTACAGCAGTGCTAGAACTCATAAGTAGAACTGAACCATTTTAGTCCGATGGTTTCCTTCAAAAAAAAATAAATAAAAGTTGCAGGTTGAGCAGGTTCAGAGATTTTTGTTCACACAGCCATACAATAAGTATATCCACATAATAAGTACAGTAGCATCGCCGTCTTACTACTCCATGACCTCTGATCTGATCTGGTCGAGTTCAGGTTCCCATCTGTGTGGAGTTGGATGCATTCTGTGTATTGGTTCTGCAGGCTGTGTTGTTTCTCCTCCTACATCCCAAAGAGGTGTCAGCAGGTGGAATAATGACTCAAAATGGCCCTCTAGGTGTGATTGGGTGTGATAACGTGTGTGGCGCCTGGTGAAGGAGTGGCGTACCGTCCGTCTGTATTCCCCACCTTGCAGACGGTGTTTCTGGGACCGACTTGTGCTTCAAATCCATTGCGACCCTGAGCAGGATAAAGTGATTACTGAAGGTTTTTGTTGTTATTGTCTCTGGTTCTTTTTTGGTTATCATTTCTGCCATCTGTATTTTTCAGAATATAGAAAACGTAAAGAGCCCTTGATGAAGGACAGCATGGTGGCGTAGTGGTTGGAACATTTGTTTTAGGGATCAGGCATTTCTGTATGGAGTGTGTATGTGCTCCTCGTGCATGTATGGGTTTTCTTCGGGTACTTTGGTTTTCTTCCTCAGTCCAAAGACAAATACAAATTAGACCACCTGGCTGTTCCAAATTGCTCCTTGCTGTGTGTGTGTGTGTGTGTGTGTGTGTGTGTGTGTGTGTGTGTGTGTGTGTGTGTGTGTGTAGATGTTGGCCGTGCAGTGGTGTGATCAGCTTTTCAGGGTGAACCCTGCATCTGCCCATTCTTGGTTGAGATAGGCTCCCGCCTCCTTGTGATCCTACCAGTACTAAGCAGTTTGATGAATGAATGAATGAGCCCTCGATGAAGCCTCGTTTACATGCACCATGTCGATATTTTACTGTAAGTTGTATATAATAGTAAATGTGTATTTTATTGAAAAGCTCCCATTGGCTGGAATTTTTTTAAAAATATATAATTCTTATTAAATGCAGTTGAAAATAAGAAGTGTTCATTATTATTAAAATTTAACCTCATGATCTCTTATTATCGATCGTATAATAACTTTTCTTAAAGTTTATTCTTATTCACAGCTCTCCGACAAACTCCTCCCCCGCATGATTTATGCTCAAATAAATGCTCAAAAAAGTGAAAAGGGCTAGAAATAAGGTTGGGGAACAGGGAGGGGCTAAAAGGGAAGGAGGGTGAAGGGGATGGGCAGAAGGTGTATAGGTACATACGGTAGCGATTAGCACATCTGCCTTACAACAAGAAGGTTCTGGGTTTGAGTCCCAGGCTTGAGAAGGGTAGTTGTGGTGAAGTTTGCATGTTCTACATGTGCTTGCATTAATGTACTCAGGGTGCCTGGTTTCCTTCTCACAGTTTAAAGACATGTAGGCTAACTGGCTTTTCCAAATTGCCCCTACTCTTCTTCTTCTTTTCCTTTCGGCTTTTCCCTTCAGGGGTCGCCACAGCGAATCATCTGCCTCCATCTCACCCTATCCTTTGCATCTTCTTCTCTTACACCAACGACCTTCATGTCCTCCTTTACCACATCCATGAATCGTCTCTTTGGTCTTCCTCTAGGCCTTTTGCCTGGTAGTTCCAGCCTCAGCATCCTATTACCAATATACTCACTATCCCTCCTCTGTACATGTCAAACCATCTCAATCTAGCCTCTCTGACTTTGTCTCCCAAAGCGTCTTACATGTGCTGTCCCTCTGGCGTGCTCATTCCTAATCCTATCCATCCTCGTTCTCCCAAAGAGAACCTCAACATTTTCATCTCTGCTACCTCAACTCTGCCTCCTGTCTTTTCCCCAGGGCCACTGTTTCTAACCCATACAGCATCGTTGGCCTCAACACCGTTTGTACACTTTTCCCTTTCATTTTTGCGATACCCTCCTATCACACATCACACGGACACTTTTCTCCAACCATTTCCAACCTGCCTGCACGCTTCTTGACCTCTTTCCCCACTCTCCATTGCTCTGGATTGTTGAGCCTAAGTACTTAAAATCCTCCACCTTTCTTATCTCTGCTCCCTGTAATCTCACCGTTCCTCTTTGGTCCTTGGCATTCATGCACATGTATTCTGTCTTACTGAGGCTAATCTTCATTCCCCCCCCTTTCCAGGGCATACCTCCACCTCTCTAGATTTTCCTGCACTTGGTCTCTGCTCTCACTACAGATTACAATGTCATCTGCAAACATCATAGTCCATGGGGAATCTTGTCTAACCTCGTCTGTCAGCCTGTCCATCACCATAGCTTGAACAAGAAGGGGCTGAGGCTGACCCTTGATGCAGTCCCACCTCCACCTTGAACTCTTCTGTCACACCGACAGCACACCTCACCACTGTCTTACATCTCTCATACATGTCCTGCACCACTCTAACATACTTCTCTGCCACTCCAGACTTCCTCATGCAATACCACAGTTCTTCTCTCGGCACCCTGTCATATGCTTTCTCCAGATCCACAAAGGCACAATGCAGCTCCGTCTGACCTTCTCTGTACTTCTCCATTAACATCCTCAGGGCAAACACTGCATCTGTGGTGCTCTTTCTGGGCATGAAACCAAACTGTTGTTCTGAAATGCTGACTTCTGCCCTTAGTCTAGCTTCCACTATTCTTTCCCATATCTTCATCGTATGGCTCATCAACTTTATCCCTCTGTAGTTGCCACAACTCTGCACGTCTCCACTTGTTCTTAAAAATGGGCACCAGCACACTTCTCCTCCATTCCTCTGGCATCCTCTCCTCTCTAAGACCTTGTTAAATGTTTCTTGTCAGAAAATCTACTGCTACCTCTCTAGACACTTCCATACCTCCACCCGGTATGTCATCAGGACAACTGCCTTTCCATTCTTCATCCTCTTCAATGCCCTCCTCACTTCACCCTTACTAATCTTTGCTACTTCCTGGTCCTTAACAGTCACCTCTTCTACTCTTTTCTCTCTCTCATTTTCCTCATTCATCAGCTCTTCAAAGTACTCTTTCCATCTTCCAGCACACTTCTGTCATCAGTCAATACATTTCCCTCTCTGTCCTTTATCAATCTAACTTGCTGCACGTCCTTCCCATCTCTATTTCTCTGCTGTGCCAACCTGTATAAATCATTTTCTCCCTCCTTACTTTCCAGCCGAGCATACAAGTCATCAAGCAGCTCTGTTTGGCCTTTGACCTGCTTCCTTTGCCTTCGCTGTGTCTCCCTGTACTCCCTGTTTACTCTCTTGGTTTTGTCAATGTCCCACTTCTTCTTAGCTAATCTCTCTTCCTTTGTACACACTCCTGCACTTCCTCATTCCACCACCAAGTCTCCTTATCTACTTTCCTTCCAGATGACACACCAAGTATTCTCCTACCTGTCTCCCTGATCACATTCGCTGTAGTTGTCCAGTCATCTGGAAGCACTTCCTGACCACCCAAAGCCTGTTTCAACTCCTCCTTGAAGACAACCCGACCTCTTCCTTTTTCCAACTTCCACCACTTTGTCTTCTGCTCTGCCTTTGCCTTCTTCACCTTCCTCACCATCAGCATCATCCTGCACACCACCATCCTATGCTGTTTGGCAACACTCTCACCGCTACTACTTTGCAGTCACTGACTTCCTTTAAATTACATCGCCTGCACAAGATGTAGTCTACCTGTGTGCTCCTACCTCCACTTTTATAAGTCACCCTATGCTCCTCTCTCTTCTGGAAGAAAGTATTCACGACATGACCATTTCCATCCTTTTTGCAAATCTACCAACATCTGTCCTTCTGCGTTCCTGTCCTGGATACCAAACCTACCCATCACTTCCTCGTCCCCTCTGTTTCCTGCACCAACATGTCCATTGAAGTCTGCCCCAATGACCACTCTTTCACCTCTGGGGTACTCTGCATCACTTCATCTAACTCCCTCCAGAATCTCTCCTTCTCTTCTCGCTCACATCCTGTCTGTGGGGCATAAGCACTAACAACATTAACCATCACACCTTTAATTTCTAACTTGAGACTCATCACTCTGTCCTGACACTCTTTTCACTTCTAGAACATTCCTGGCAAACTCCTCCTTCAAGATGACTCCGACTCCATTTCTCTTCCCATCCACACCGTGATAAAACAGCTTAAACCCTGCTCCTATGCTTCCTAGCCTTGCGACCTTTCCACCTGGTCTCCTGAACACACAGTATGTCCACCTTCCTCCCTCTGCATCATGTCAGCCAGCTCTCTACCTTTTCCTGTCATAGTTCCAATATTCAAAGTCCCTACTTTCCAGTCCTAGACTCATGCCTTTCCTCTTCTCTCTCTGGCAGCGGACACGCCTCCGCCTCTCCTTCTTGACGTCTTCGACCAACAGTAGTCCAATTTCCATCAGCACCCTGTTGGTTGGCGGCACTGATAAGCGATGCGTTGTTAACCAGACCTCGACCGATCCGGTATGTCATTCTTTCTTGTGATTCGCATAGTTTATTTGGCATTTGTTTTACGCCGGATGCCCTTCCTGACGCAACCCTCTGCATTTATCCGGGCTTGGGACCGGCGTGAGGGAGAGACACTGGTTTGTGCCCCCCCCTCACGGCTGCATTTACATGTGAGTGTAAATGGTTGTTTGCACAACCCTTGGAGTCTGCATATTAAAAAAAAAAAAAAAAAAAAAAAAAATATATATATATATATATATATATATATATATATTTATATATATATATATATACATACACAGAGTGGTACCTTGACTTATGAGTGTCTTTTATAATGAATTTTCCATGAGACGAGCTTCGATCCCACCAAAAAATCTGCCCCATCCAACAAGCAAAATTTTGATTTATGAGCTCTGCTAAGGAAATGGCTTTTCCAGGCTGATTAGCCTCGTGTTCTTCCGCGTGTATTCTTCCACGCTCTGAGAACGCATTGGGCAGTGCTTCTCAATTATTTTCTGTGATGTCCCCTATAGGAAGGAAAAAAAAAATCAACCCCCCCACCAGTGCCCCGTGCATGACTATACTACTGTTTACTGCACTTCATATCGTTTGCGTGGTGCTTTTTCCCTACACCACAGGGAACACAATAAGAGTGCCACTGCTACCTACTGTAAGAGGGTGCGCAATTACACTTAATTCTAGTACAGTATGGAAAAAAAAGCATCTTCTCCAGGGTCATATGGTCCCCCCCAGCATCACACTGCATCCCCCCCACGGGGGGCTCCCCACTATTTGAGAAGCACTGGTCATGTGGGAGCTCAACACAAGACTTTCCTTGCTGGCATTCATAGCATGCACATGCACAAAATTCTGCTCCTTCCTATAAAATTTATTTTCATAAAAATGGTCATTTTATAAGCTATTACCACCATCATTGATGTGAATCTTTACATTACACTTACAGTATTTATTTATATTAAATACAATGAAAGACTATATCAACACAAGTTATATATATTTTAAATAAGTAATAAATCATTTAGTGTTATGCTGTAAATATTTAAATGATCTATGATGTGATGGTGTCATGAAGTTCAGTTGCTGCAGCCCTTTGTAATTTATTTTCCTTATTACTATTAAACGACAGGATATTTCACCATAAATAAAATGTTAAATA
Organism: Plotosus lineatus; assembly: GCA_024760905.1. Classification (NCBI taxonomy): domain Eukaryota; kingdom Metazoa; phylum Chordata; class Actinopteri; order Siluriformes; family Plotosidae; genus Plotosus; species Plotosus lineatus. Next base: position 4,037,368 of record CM045739.1, read on the forward strand.
AACATATTAATCATATCCGTCCTTCTTTGTGAAATCACTCCCTCATTCACTATCCCCTTCAGAATAGAATTAAAGGCAGAGGTCGATATACAGAGCTCAGTCGTAAAGTAGTAAATCTCTTTCAGAGCGTATAGATACTCAGCTTTGAGGCTTTGGCTCAATTTCTTTCACTGCTTTCTGTCTTTCGTCATTCATTCATTCATTTGCCGAAACTTTTAATAATTCTAGAGTAGTGTGAATCTATCTCAGCTGTCTGTGGGTGAAGGTGGGCATCACCCTGTACCCTGATGGTTAGACCATAGCATGCCCAACATCCAACTAGTCACACCTGTACCAATGCTTAGGGGCAATTTAAAAAGGCTGATGAGCCAAATCTGTATGTCTTTGGACTGAGGGAGGAAACTGGAGTACCCAGAAGAACCCAGACAACACAGGAAGAAAGTGCAAACTCCACACAGAACTGTTTGTGTAGAGCCCAGACCCTGAACCTAAGACCTTCTTGCTGTGAGGCAGACATGCTATGCACGGCACCCCATTTGTATTTTTTATTTTATGTTGGTGTAAGAGAAGAAGATGCACACGATAGGGTGAAATGGAGACAGATGATTCGCTGTGGCGACCTCTGAAGGGAGCAATCGGAAGAAGAAGAAGAAGAAGAAGAGGAAGATGTACTGTGTACATATACGTATATAGATTTGGATCACTGCATTATGTGTGGCCCCCTGAAGTTGTCGTGCTCATCCCATCATAAGAAATAACACAGTGCATGATAGTATATATTACTTTGTTCGTGACCATTGGTTGTACACTACTTTTGACAATGCATTTTGGGATACATTGAGTGCACTATGTAGTGCATAGTAATTCTTAATATACAGTCTGACATAATGACAAAATGGTGACATCACTATGTGGTGCACTGTGGAGTAAAGAGATTGATTTTTAATCTGTTTTCTTTTTTATTATAGAGACAGTAATGCATTAGAACTCTAGATGCACATTAGTACAGTGGTACCTTGACTTACGAGTGTCATTTATAACGAATTTTCCATGATACGAGCTTCGATCCCACCAAAAATCTGCCGCATCCAACCAGCAAAATTTTGATTTATGAGCTCTACTGGTGAAATGGCTTTTCCGGACCGATTAGCCTTGTATTCTTCCAAGTGTATTCCTCCGCACTCTGAGAGCGCCTTGTGCAGTGCTTTTGTAGAAAGAAAAAAAACCTTTTCACCCCCCCCCCCTCAGTGCTCTGCGTGTGACTCTAAATAGTATTTACTGCACTTCATAATGTTTGCTCGGTGCTTTTCCCTACACCATAGGGTACACAATGAGAGCGCTACTGCCACCTACTGCAAAGGATGCGAAATTAAACTTGATTCTAGTACAGTATGGCAAAAAATGCATGTTCTCCAGGTTCATACATGCCCCCTGGCATCAAACACCCCATTTGAGAAGCACTGGCCGTGTGGAAGCTCACCACAAGCCTTTCCTTGCTGGCATTCGTAGTGTGCACATGCACAAAATTCTCCTCCTCCGCCTTCTCTGTTGCGCACCACCTCATGCCTGCCCACATGACATCTTCGCTGCAGTCAATGATCGGAAGGGTTAGATGACTTATTGTTTGTTCTTGTTTTATTATTATTTATTATTAATTATTATTAATGTTAATGTACATGTATTATTATTATTACTATTAAATTTTTATTGTTTTACATGTTTATCTTTAATATATTAGATCAAATATACGTGTTTGTGACAGGTTATACGAGTTTGGGAGGGGTTTGGAACGGATTAATTGGTTTTCTATTTTTTCCGATGGGATTTTTTTGTTTTATCTAATGAACATTTTGACTTACGAGCTCGCCCTCGGAACGGATTAATTTCGTAAGTCAAGGTACCACTGTTCAGTTCAGTTCACTTTCTGTAACCGCTTAATCCTAATTAAGGTTGCGGGGAGGCTAGTGCCCATCCCAGCCAAACTCCTGGCGAGGGCAGAGTACACCCTGGATGGCTCGCCAGGCCATCACAGGGCAGAAACATGCTGACAGCTTTGCAGCCTACTCTTGTCGAAAGTCAGCAATGGTTGTTTTACATGAATCTCACACCATAAACAGCGAGAGACACGGCCGACCTTTGATAACCCAGTTAGCTGCACTGGGGGGACAGTGACAGTCTTGTGGAGAGTGGGACTAGAGCCCCCAACCTTTGGATCAGTGATCCAGCACTCTATACCAATAAGTCATCGCTGCCCCCTGAAGGTACCATTGTATTATTATTATTATTATTAGTAGTAGTGGTAGTAGTAGTAGTAGTATTCATAAAACCCGCAGCTGCGTTGGTGTCAAAGCTGTTGATTAATAGAAATTATTTAACCACTCCAGGCCAATCAGAATGAAACATTTAAGAAACGAAATTCTTTGAACCTTATGTTGGTTGATGCACCACATCGTTGCATTTATTGCCATTATTGTCCCATCTTGCCTTCTACCTGCATGTTTTTTAAGAGGATTAGATGACTTTATATCAAATTGTGATGTGCATGCAATGTAAATGTGATTAAAGATGATGCTTCGTAGGCAATAAATCCGAGACACTGTACGCTCCGAGCGCTGCACTTTTGTGTAAATGTTTTGTCATTTTTTATGACTTGTTTCCATCCACTTGCCAGTTTGTGGTGCACAGCGAGAACACAAGCACCGTTTGGTCTTTCCTTCAGGCTGTGATGATCTCAAATCATTGTGCTTGTGCTTCTCTTCTCATGTATTTAAAAAAAAAAGAAAACATATGCAACCGAGTAAGGAGATTAAAAAGGCCTGGATTGGACCAGGAATCAGTTCGAGATTGTAAATCTCTCACCAGTTTCTCGCTTACGATGTTAATTACACATCGAGGTCTTATCACAGAGCTATGTTTTGCTGTTAAACAGAATCACAGTGGGTCTTGTTTCACGTTAATCAGCATCAGAGCTGTTTAATTGTTCAGTGATTAGATTGTCCCTGAAGCTCGGGCCTGATGTAAAGACAGGTGCACCAGGATCTCCATTCCTCGGTTATGGTGATGAGCTTCAGTGCTGAGACGGCCTGATAATATTATTACATGTGTGAGAGGCTGGGGAATGGGGGTTGACGTATGATGCACTGTTATGCATAATAAATTCGGTGACTGGAGCTTCAGACGGAATTAACTGGTTTATCTCTGTTTTATTTTCTGTGCAGAAAGACAATACAGTATATCTGATGCTGATGCTAATGGTGATGCAAGTGGCCAGGAAAAGAATAGCGTTTCCAGGCAGGGTTGTTATCAGGACGACACCACAGGGGTACACGCAGGAAAAAAATAAAGGAAAACAAGGAAACTGAGGAGCATGGGTTATGGATTCACTTGAGCTGGTTTTAGATCTTTTTCTGTGATCACATTGGTTGTAAACTGTTGTCCTGTACCATTACAAACTTTTAAAGGCCTGCACAACTAGAGCACCATACTTAAAGAAATTGGTCAATTTAATGTTGCCTGAGTGCTGAAGACAACGGCATACACCTTCCTGATTGAAGAACATCTCAAGGTTCCACAGAAATCATGCAAAGAACAGGTGTGGAGCGTCCAGTAATACCACTCACCTGAGGTCAGGCATCCTTCCATATAAGGCAAAGAAATGTGGTGGGTGTCTTTTGATTTTTCTTTATAATGAAACACGTCTTCCGTTTTTCAAAAATAGTGTTGATGGGCATAATTTAATTCAAATACAGCGGTACCTTGACTTACGGGTGTCTTTTATAACAAATTTTCCATGATACGAGCTTCGATCCCACCAAAAATCTGCCTCATCCAATGAGCAAAATTTTGATTTACAAGCCCTGCTGGGGAAATGGCTGTTCCGGGCCGATTAGCCTCGTATTCTTCCGTGTGTATTCCTGCACGCTCTGAGAACGCCTTGTGCAGTGTTTCTCGATTATTTTCTGTGACGCCCCCTCTAGGTAAAACATTTCACTAGTACAATATGGCAAAAAAGCATGTTTCCCAGGGTCATACTCGCCGCTCCTGGCATCCCACCACGCCCCCAAAGGTGTGCATGCCCCACTATTTGAGGAGCACTGGCCTTATGGTAGCTCACCACAAGCCTTTCCTCACTGGCATTCGTAGCGTGCACACAGACAAAATCCTCCTCCTTCTCTGTTACACACCACCTCATGCCTGCCCATTTGCCATCGTTTCCGCAGTCGATAATCGGAAGGGTTAGTTGACTTATTGTTTATTCTTGTTTTATTACTATTATTTATTATTAATGTTAATGTACATGTATTATTATTATTATTATTACTATTAAATATTTATTGTTTTACATGTTTATCTTTAAAATATTAAATCAAATATATGTGTTTGTGACAGATTATGCGAGTTTGGGAGGGGCTTGGAACGAGTTAAACGGTTTTCTATTATTTCCGATGGGAATTTTTGTTTTATCTAACGGACATTTTGACTTACGAGCTCGCCCTCGGAACGGATTAATTTCGTAAGTCAAGGGACCTCTGTATATCTGCTTGTGTTGGTGTGCAGAACTCAGCTGCGTCAGGCATGATTATAAAAATGAATGTTAAAAATAAACCATAAAAATCTTTATTTATTTATTTATTTTTTATCCGTGGAAAATTTTATATATGAAAACCATTTTTACTACATTCTGCTTTTAATACATGCCATGAAAGTGGCGGTTACACAGAGTCTGGACGATCCTGACTTTATTACTCAAAGCATGGAGTCCATTTTGTATAACCTTAGGAAAGGACGGGATTAGTTCTGCCACTTCTCCACAGTTAAAACTCATTCCCCAGACTCTTTACTCAACACAAAGTCCGCTTGACCTTCAAGATGGTTCGGCCTTCAGGGAAGTATTCGTTCTAGAGAATATTGAACGCACAGAGATCTAAAGTTAAATTCCCTCTAACCTGCATCTCCTCATCAAACCAAACGATTTCCTTGGAAACCATGGAAAGGTTGTTAAAGTATCCGTGTCATTCGCTGAACACTGCACAGACGATCGAGCTTCTGATCAGATGAGAGCTCTGAGCAATTAATCGATTGACACTAATCACACCAGCTGGCTGTTTTAAGCTTCCATCGCTGTCTCTCACACACATCTCATTACGCTTGCTCGAGACAAGTGGCACCATGCTAACACAGATTAGCTTGTCAGCATCTCTGAAGTGTTTCAGCCCTTCATCCTGTCTGTCACATCAATTACTCCCAAGTCAAACAAGCATACCTTCAGCTTGCTATCACGCTAACACCTGGATTGAGGCCCAGATGCTTTTTAGTGACGCTTTTTTTGTTTGCAATAAAATTTTTCGTAGTCAGTCTTCATCTTTAACTTGAAAAGATAGATTCAGAAATGTTAAGGCCTATGCAAACACAGCTGATGGCGTCCTATATTTGGATCAGTTCCAAACATTAGTTTTGCTGCATCCTAACTAGGTTGTGTACAGTACTGGTACTTTTAACCTCATTAGCATTTGGCACTTCAGCATAATCCACTGCACAGCACTTAAAAATTAGGATAACGCTGTAGACTCGGTGGCATTCTTCACTCAAAATAATCTCTCTTTATTGTTTATGCTCCATTTGTACACAATCCATTACGTTTGCTCCGTTGGAATGTTAGCATTTCAATACTTCTTCATTTGTGAGCCTCTTTAGGTCAGAGAGCTGAATTTTCTCAAGCTGCATGGTGTAAGCACACTGCCTCAGGCATACTTAGTTCTGTTTCCCTTTTTATCTGTCTGCGCATGGTTTTTTTTTTCTGCTTTAACTTGTAAAACATGTCTGTTGTCTAGTCGTGCTGATTAGTCTAGTTCTTCTTAGTATTACTTTGTAGAGCAAGCCAGTTATTTTCTATGCACACAGATACAGTGGTATGAAAAAGTATCTGAACCTTTTGGAAAGGTTTTCCTGCAAAACATCCTGATAAACTTTTGAATTCATTTTTCCATTAATGATTGCAAGTTGTCCAGGCCCCGAGGCAGCAAAACAGCCCCAAACCATGATGCACCCTCCACCATGCTTCACGGTGGGGATGAGGTGTTGATGTTAGTGAACTGTTCCATTTTAACTCCACACATGACGTTGTGTGTTCCTCCCAAACAATTCAACTTTGGTTTCATCAGTCCACAAAATATTTTGCCAAAACTTCTGTGAAGTGTCCAAGTGCCTCTTTGCGAACATTAAACGAGCAACAATGTTTTTTTAGACAGCAGTGGCTTCCTCCTTGGAGTCCTCCCATGAACACCATTCTTAGCCATTGTTTTAGATATAGTTGATGTGTGCACAGAGATATTGGACTGCGCCAGTGATTTCTGTAAGTCTTTCGGAGACACTCTAGGGCAGGGGTGCTCAATCCTGCTCCTGGAGATCTACCTCCCAGAAGACATTCACTCCAACCCTAATCACGCCCACCTAACCATCCAATCATCTCATCAAGACCTGACTGGATCTTACATGTCACATGGGCCACATTAGGGTTGGAGATAAAGTCATCTGGAAGGTAGATCTCCAGGAGCAGGATTGAGCACCCCTGCTCTAGGGTTTTTTTTTTTTTTACCTCTCTGAGTATTCTGCGCTGAACTCTTGGCATCATCTTTGGTGGACGGCCACTCCCTTGGGAGAGAAGCAACAGTGCCAGACTCTCTCCATTTGTAGACAACTTCTCTGACTGTCGATTGATGAACATCCAGACTTTTATAGATGGTTTTGTATCCTTTCTCAGCTTTATGCAAATCAAGTCTTCAGACAGCTCTTTTGAGCGAGCCATGCTGCACATCAGAATGCTTCTCATCAAGACAATTCTTAGCAGGTGTGTGTTTTATAGTGGGCAGGGCAGTTTTAAGCCACTCATCAGTGATTGGGCACACACCTGACTTAAATTGTTTGGTAAAAATTGGTTTCAATTGCTCTTTAAGTCTCCTTAAGCAGAGGGTTCAGTTACTTATTCCTCCCCCTTCTGTCATTGTTTGCATGCTATCCTCATTAAAACATGAAAACCTATAAATGTTTGGGTGGTTTTAGTTAAAGCAGACACTGTTTTTTCATCTGTGTGATTTTGACAAAGATCAGATCACATTTGATGGTGATTTTATGCAGAAATGTGAGAAATTCCAAAAGGTTCAGATAATTTTTCATACCACTGTAGATCATGTGTCTTCCTCTCTACATTAGCATGTAGATAAAACAGTATCATTCTTTCATTCATTTTCTGAAGCAGTTAATCCTAATTAGGGTCCCAAGTTGGCTGGTGCACATCTCAGCCGATGAAAAAAGGGGGAAAAAAACCTAGATTGCACATTAGTGTTTCAATTCTGAAGTGGGGCCATCTTGGTCTTTAAGCAAGGTGATCTCACCAAGATGGCCCCACTTCAGAACAGAAACAGTAATGTGCAATCTATTTTTTTTTTTTTCTTTTGATGATCAGTGATTGAAACAGGTGGAAGGTGATGCTACTGCTTGGTTGAAATGAAAGTCTGCAGGTTTTCAGATAAGATTGGACACCCCTGTTTTACATGAACCTCACACTATTTTGATAACCCAGTTAGTGCACTGGGGGAGATAAAACAGTGTTCAACAACAAATTCACAAAGAAAAAACAGCAAATTCAATGCTTTGTTAGTCTTGTTCTTGCTAACATTTGGCTTAGCATGTTAGCACATAATTCTAGCTACCTAGTGTTTTTTCTAGCATGTGAACGTAGCATGTACAGCCAGAGACGTCCACGCTATGCTAGCTGAGAGATCTACAGTGTTTTGTTTGGCTTAGCATATGGTTTTAACAGGACATGTTTATACATAGCTTTTAAGTATATGTTTTTAGCAGGTAGAAAACATTAGCTTCTCCGTGTTAGCATGAATTGGTAGCTTAGCATTTACATTCACTTGATCTTCCCAATCTTCTTCATTAGCATGTAAAGATTTTTATTAGTATCTAGCTCTGACTTCTTCTTTTCTTTCTCAGAATACAGACACTCCCCGACTTACGTTTTTAATTGGTTCCGGACGGCCGAATGTAAGTTGAAAGTGAACGTAAGTTGTTACAGTGACGTCTGACGCTCATACTGTACTATACATCCATAAATACCATTACCGTATCTCATAAAACACCCCTAAATCAATTATTATAAACATAACATTGTAAGATAATATCAAATAATATCAACATTAATTTCATATAAGTCACTTATTTACACCGAGTCACTTTACATGAAGCTTAAAACAGTCAATCAACGCTTACAATATGTGAAGCGCTCAATACCGAAAGTAGTGTACTTGCTGTGGGTTATACAGACTTCCTTTCTTTCAAGTGCACAAGGGTGTCGTTGAACTCGTTTAGAACCCAAAAGAGAAAAGTGTAAAAACGTAAAACGGATGAACATAAGTCAGGGAGCGCCTGTATAGTTAATAGTATTATCTGTTTTTGCACGAACATTGAGAATGTTTACCCACAGTGGTCGCATTGCCCGTATTGTTTTTACTGCTGTCCGATTGTGTGTTTGTATTTTTGTTGTTGTTTTTTGTGGTTACGTTTGTATCTCAAAAACTGCATCACAAAGCAACTCTTCAAAATTGTTCTTCAAAATTGTCTCTAACAGCAAGGCATAAAAATTATTATTTAAAAATATAGAGAAATATGACATGGACATTGGTATTTTTCTGTTCCTATGAATAGCATGTTTTTATTGGTTTGCTATCTCGTGTTAATTATGTCGTCATCACAGGACAACAAAGTTTTGTTAACTCAACATCTTGGAATATCAGTCATGTTATCTTGAGAAAATTACATACATAGCCAAAGATCATAAGAAAACAAACTTGTTATAACAAGAAAACAAACAAAAATTAACTAATTATTACAAGAAACCAATTAAATTAATTGTTATCAGAAAAAAACAAATTAAATATGCCATAAATAAGCTGTTTGTTTTTTGTGGAAGGAAAATCAAACCCGACGCCTTTGACGTGTGTATTTGTGAAGTTTCCTCTGACGAATCCCCAAATTATTTCGAGAATGCATTTTAATATGACCCTTCCCAGCCTTCATTTTAATCGTACCTGCAGGTAAGTGAACTCCTTATAATAATAAGATGGCTGGTTAATTTTCCAGCTTTCAGATTTTATGAGATGCATACAAATGAAGATGAATTTCTCTGAATTCTTTATGCAGTTGAAGTGACAGTTTAATTCTACTTTTGCTGAGAAAATTGGTTATTAAAGTAGTTCGGGGATAAATTTGAGAAATATTGCTCTCTTTAATCGTGCTGATTTATCTATTTAAAGAATCTGGTTGTATAGTACATATAGTTTTTTGCTTTGTTTGTTCATTTACTGTTACAAAAGCTAACTGGTTGAATTATATCTAATAAAACTACTTATCATAATAAAAAACAAATAGATATGTGGTATTTTTGAAAGAGCTAAAGAATAAATCCCTTTATAACAATAATTGTTGGTGGTGTGTGATGAAGCACCATCACTACCCTGAAAGTATATATTGAAACAACATTAAAAACTATTATAAGGTACTACCTCTAATAACACGTTCTTTTCGGGTTCCAGTGTAATAAATGCAGATGTCTGGCATGAAAGAAGATACAGTGGTACCTCATCATCATCATCATCATCTTCTTCCGCTTAGTCCAGGGTCGGGTCGCCGGGGCAGCAACCTTAGCAAAGAGGTCCACCAGTCCACCAGAGTGGTACCTTGACTTACGAAATTAATCCGTTCCGAGGGCGAGCTGGTAAGTGAAAATGTTTGTTAGATAAAACAAAAATTTCAATCGGACATAATAGAAAACCAATTTATCCGTTCTAACCCCCTCCCGATATGACCTGCACAAACACGTATATTTCACCTAATATATTAAAGATAAACATGTAAAAACAATAAATATTTAATAATACTACTACAAATAATAATACATGTACATTAACATTAATAATAATTAAAAATAAATAATAATAAAATAAGAATAAATAATAAGTCAACTAACCCTTCTGATCATCAACTTCGGAAAAGATGTCATGTAGGCACAAAGATGTCTTATGGGCGGGCATAAGGTGTGGCGTAACAGAGAAGGAGGGGGAGGAGGAGGAGAATTTTGTGCGTGTGCACGCTACGAATGCCAGCAAGAAAATGCTCGTGGTGAGCTCCCACAAGGTCAGTGCTTCTTAAATAGTAGGGCACGCCCCTGCATGTATGACCCTGGGGAATATGCTTTTTTGCCCTTCTGCACTAGAATTGAGTGTAATTACGTATCCTCTCCAGCAGGTGGCAGTGGCACTCTCACTGTGTTCCCTGTGGTGTAGGGAAAAAGCACCGAGCAAACAATATGAAGTGCTGTGGGTGGGTGGGTGGGGGGAGGGGTGTTGTTGTTTTTTTTTCTTCATATAGGGGGCATCACAGAAAAGAATTGAGAAGCACTGCCCAAAGTGTTCTCAGAGCGCGGAGGAATACACAGGGAAGAATACGAGGCTAATTAGCCCAGAAAAGCCATTTCCCCAGCAGAGCTCGTAAATAAAAACTGTGCTGGTTGGATGGAGGCAAATTTTTGGTGGGATTGAAGCTCGTATCATGGAAAATTCATAATAAAAGACACTCGTAAGTCAAGGTACCACTGTACGTCAAAATAATAAATGCAGCCTAATAATCAGGAAATTTATTAATTTTAAAAACAACAGTGATCTCAAATAGCAATATCGCTGCCGCTCTGGATATCTTGACAATATCAAAAACCACCAGGAGTAGAGGAGTCCTGAATGTCCCTGACCCAAATATAAAAGTAGTACTGGCTCCAAAATATCCGTGATGCAAGCGCCCCATCACCTGAAGCATATCTCGACATAAATCATCATCATTTGCTGCCATTAAAAAGCAGCAAAATATGGACATGTTCAGAAAGTCAAAGTTTTATCTCTTGAGTTACTAACTGCTCACACTGGAGACTCCTTCCACATACGTCAGCGAAGCCATCACTGTATTAATCATTCAGCATCTGTTTAAAAAATGTGCTCACAAGCATCACCTGGCTGTTAGTTGTTGTTCCTATAGAATAAATAATGTAAACGAATGGATTGTTCCGCAGCGCTGTGATATTCGTATTTTCGCTAAGGACGGGATGATTATCTCTGAAGAATGACGGCAGTCTCCAGCAATCACCGTGTATCTGAATTTTTACCAAATTGGCTAAGAGCCTTTATTTTTTGAAGTGTTGGAGGTCGTTATTTTATCATTTCACTTTCACGGTGTCGCAGAACTTTCACACTGATGGATAAACGTTCTGTTTGAATCGGGTGAATGGTGTGAACAGGTTTGGTGCTTGGAGTGCTAATAAATGTGTGAGTCGTACTGTTGAGGAGAGATTGTCTCAAAAAAAAGTCTTGCCCTTTTTTTCTTTTCACTGCTGGCATTGCGAGTTTCAGTCTCTCACTGTGAAGACACTGAAGGTCAAAACTGTTCTTTCTTTTTGAAATTCAATTACAGAAACTATTTCAAAACCAAGCCCAAGTGAAACACAATCCTAAATCTGCTTATTATATCATTTACTGGTCAAGAATTTTTTAAGAATTTTTTTCCTTAAGGCAATGGTTCACTTGAACAGTGTTAGTCTGAATGGTAAAGCCGGACATGAATATTTATATAATTATTATTCGCTTCTCACGGAAAGTGGTTGGGAGCTGTAGGAGCGGGTTCTGTCCATCTGTCCAGCACGCTTTAGTTTCCGGACATGTGCCGAGGCTTGCAACTTGGTATATTGCTTCACTGCTATGAGCGCTAGGCTGAGTTTGTGTGACTGACCTTGACCTACTTTTCAATGTCACGAAGATGAACTGTATACAGTCCTCAATTTAAGTCGTTTCAAGTTATATATCGTTCTCGATTATATGTTAGTTTTCAAAAAATATATATATGGAAAAAAATAAAGTTTAAGTCATTGTCTGTCTGTCTTCCTTTCGACTTTTTCCCTTTTACTCGGGAGTCGCCACAACGAATCATCTGCTTCGCATGTTTGATTTGGCAGAGGTTTTTACGTCGGATGCCCTTCCTGTCACAACCCTTTTTAGCAAGGGACAGAAACACGCTGACGACTTTGCAGCTACTCTTTACGAAAGTCAGCAATGGTTCTTTTACATCAACCTCTCACCATAGACAGTGACAGACATGGCCCGCCTTTGATAACCCAGTTAGCCGCACTGGAGGGGACAGTGACAACCTTGTGGAGAGTGGGACTCGAACCCCCAACCTTTGGACCAGAGATCCAGCGCACTATACCACTAGACCACCACTGGCCCCAAAGTTTAAGTCATTATAATCATATATTATTTTATATATATTTAGCATATGGAATATTATATGTAGTTAGCATATATACTAGCATTTATAGTCATTTATAGTCATCTCCTTGGCAACTACCTGGGCGTGGAAACACAACTGCACTGTTGACAAGCCCCTCCTTGAGGCACGTTGCTCAGGCACCCATGTGCAAGCTTGTTCCTCTCGCTATGGCCATCTAGCTTTTATCGCGCGATTAGCTTTTTTTATTGTCTTCATTGCAGTAATAATAATCTCCGCTTTTCTCCAATCCCTCACAAGTTCCTCATTCAGTCCAAACTTTCTTCGTTCTGCTTGATTACCATTTTCTGCTGCATATTTTACTGCTTGCAGCTTGTAATTCACAGAATAGGATTTTCTTTTTGGGGCCATTTCTTCAGGGGTACAGGTACTGGTACCCAAGCCTAGAGTGCCCTTTTGAGGTTGTGAGTGTAAAAATAACAAATGTGAAATTATGTTTGTTATTATTATGATGAACAGAATTATATGTTAAAATTTTACATATAACTTGTTCTGCAGTATAAGTCACACCTTGTGCCAAAGTATGAAAAAGTGGGACTTGTAGTCTGGAAAATACAGTATTTAGTTATATATATCATCATCATATCTTATCCACCTTGGGGTAGTGTAGCAATTGGTCTCTTCCAGAGAAGATTAACTAGGACGCAGGAACGCTTGCTACTTGCCCCTGGAAACACGCTGACGGCTTTGCAGCTACTCTTTACGAAAGTCAGCAATGGTTCTTTTACATGCCTCTCACCATAGACAGTGACAGACATGGCCCGCCTTTGATAACCCAGTTAGCTGCACTGGGGGAATTATATATAAATATATATATATATATATATATATATATATATATATATATATATATATATATATATATATATATATATATATAAGAAATATATATATATATATATATATATATATATATATATATATATATATATATATATATATATATATATATATATAAAAACAAAACTACTCAGAAAATCCTCTCTCTCGCTCTCTCTCTCTCTCTCTCTCTATATATATATATATATATATATATATATATATATATATATAATATATATAGAGTATTACACAAGTAAATTTTGTGTAGCATAGCCTAGGCTAGCCTAGAGACAAGCTAATTCGATTTAAGTTATTTTTCGACTTAAGTCGTCTCCCCTGGAACCAATTAACAATGTAAGCCCAGGTGTACCTGCATTAGATTTCCATACATTCACTTGCTCAGGGTGGAGCCTCCACACTTGCTCTGCTTGTACTATATTGGCATATTTTAAAACTATCCTTTCAGCAGGAGTGTCTGCTGCACACCTTGTGGTCTTCGGGGGTGGCTGGAGTCTATCATAGCCGACTCTGTGAACAGCCAGAAAAACATTGCACACCACCATCCAGTCTCACACTCTCACCTCGGACCAATTTCTTGGAGGAAATGGAAAGGCCTTTGTCGAGCTCATGACTCAAACCCTTGACCTTCTTGCTATGTGGCGGGTGTGATGACCACTATGCCACCCTGCGCCACTATAGTATATACTGTACCTGCATATAAATCATGTTTACTTTAAAGAAATCAACATTCGATATTAATGCTTCAGTCTGGCTGTGTCACTCAACGCTGATTATGGTAAACAGAGGAAAATGGTTTATTGATAAATAGAACAACAGTGTGAAGTTGTGTTTTTATATATGTATATATGTATATATATATATCTTCACGTGTTATAAATTTTCATTTGTTTTTCCTTCAGTGTAACAGGACTAACAAATCATCTACAATATTTTTTCTGAGATATGAAACTGTTTGATAAATCCGAGAATTGAGTTGAAACACATGCTGTACTTTATAACACACACTTAAAGACTTCAGGGAGCTGATTAAATGGAATGAACTTTGTCACACTGTCATTTGATTACCTCATGCTCCTCTCAGGGCACGTTCTGTTTTCTTCATGATTTTTATAGTGGTGTCTCTTCAGAACCAAGCTGCAGCCGAACAATTCTATGTAGAATGTTTTTTCTGTAGATTACTGCAATAGCAGATCGATGTGGAAACGCAAGCGCTGTGTATGTGTGCTCAGAGGGACTTTAATAACACTGCCCCATGCACACAGTTTTAACTAGCAACCGACCTCACACGGTCATTTTAACCCCACCCCAAAAACACGTAAAGACCTATCTGCATCTTACAGACCACCATCATCATTGGTGCTTCTAAGCTCTTTGGCGGCACAGTGACCGAATGATTAGCACGTCTGTCTTACACCAAGAAGGTCTAGACTTAGGCTTTTCCTTGTGGAGTTTGAACGTTCTTTGTGTGTTTGTATGTTGTTTCTTCCAGGTACTGTATTCCTCTTTCCTCCCACTTGTCTCCAAAGCCATACAAATTAGTCTGCCCAATTGCCCCTTGGTGTGGATGTTAGCGTGAATGGTTGTGTGTGTCTTGCCCTGCAATGATCTGGTGCCCATCGGCTGAGATAAGCTACAGCCTTCCCACAACACTAATAGTAGGATTGAGAAGTTTAGCAAATATTTGCGTGAGTGAGTAAATACTATGTTATGTCTGACTAGCGAACCGCTTACTTACAGCAGACTATGCTAGCTGTGAATAGTACTTGCACGACACGGGAACGGCGCAAACTGATTAGTTAGCCTGCTATCTTGGGATAAGAAAAACATTAGCCTGAGTTTATATTGTTCAAATTGGAATGACACACACTCACAGTTTGTCCTGGTCACATGGATCAGATGATGTCATCATAATCATGCTTTAAAAACAAACTATGCAAATCTTGTTTTGGTTTCTGTGTAGTGTAGACTACAACTTTGGCTGAGCTTAAACCAAGCACGGTTTACTTGTGTTTCTGTGTAGTATATAATACAACTTAAAAAAAAAAAAAAAACGCCATTAGCTACACAGCACTGAAATAAGTTAGTCCCCGTTATTCGCGGGGGTTGCGTTCCTCCCCCACCCGCGGATCCTGGACAAAAATCTGCTCGTTGAACCCATTCTAGTCTTACTCATTATAGTCTTACTCATTAATACAGTAATAATGCAGTAAAATGTAGTAATGATGAAGTAAAAACTTTTTAATTTTGTACTGTAATAATATTTATGAATAAATAAAGCGCTTAGGCTCCTTACCAGAAGCTAGAGTAGATGCAGGATGTTTGAGTGACATCATAGTGCTTAAATAATCATTAAAAGCATACGAAAAAAAAAAGTACGTTTCAATTCAGGCAATCATGTTGATAATTTGTGCGCGAAGGAGGAAAAACTAGGTGTACACATCATCTGCAACCAATCAGCATGAGGGAGAACAAAAGCTCCGTGCCACTGGCTAAATTTGAATCATGTGCCAGTAATTTCCGGGGCTGCCGCTAACCCGCGAGTATGCGGGGGCGCAACCGGTGAACCGCGAATGGGCAGGGGGCTACTGTACCAGTCGGAGTGATCACAACTAAAATGAATGCGACACAAACAACACACTCCTTTATATCTATTTTCCTGAGGTGGGGTTGGGCTGAGGTTATGCCGTACAGACAAGAAAACAAGACGTGAGGAAAGAAGCTTTTCATGAGTTAACAGCGTGTTACTCAAAAAAAAACTAGATGTTTTTACTCCATTTGGAATATGGACAGTGAAATATGTGGAAGCTTTTCCTCTCTTCAGAGAGGAATCAAATGTGCAACACAGAAAACACTTTCCTTCAATTTGAGTAAAATTCAGTGTACAGACACACGACTCTGACACGAATGATTTTGAGTAGTATGAGAAAATCGGTTCTGACTTCAGCATTTCTGCATTCAGAGATGAAAATGTTGAGGTTCTCTTTGGGAGTAACGAGGATGGATAGGATCAGAAATGAGTACATCAGAGGGACAGCACATGTAAGAGGTTTTGGGGACAAAGTCAGAGAGGCTAGATTGAGATGGTTTGGACATGTGCAGAGGAGGGATCGTGAATTCAGGGATCCCTCACTTTCTTTGGTTAATTGAGACCAAGATCCCCCCGCGACCGCCGATTTCCGCGAAGTAGGATCGACCCCCCTGACTGACGCACATATATATGTGTATATAATATCAATCAATCCATATTCAATGGTATAAATGTTTATAATAACAATTAAACATTCAAAACTAATGCATAAGAAGTAAATAAAGTATAAATACACACATACAGACACGCACCTCACATAAAAATGTAAGTTGTTTTGATGGGGGTTTTGGGTTGTTTTTGTTTGTTTGGGATTTTTTTGTTGTTGCATAATTGGCCTTGTTTTGAGCCATTTTCTTTAACCTTTTCCCACCTTATTTTGTAATTTAATGAATATTTAAAAAAAATGTGATGCAATGAAGCCACATGAATTGAAGCGCGAAGCAGCGAGGGATCTCTGTACTGTATATTGGTAGTAGGATGCTGAGGTTGGAACTACTAGGCAGAAAGCCTAGAGGAAGACCAAAGAGAAGATTTATGGATGTGGTGAAGGAGGACATGAAGGTAGTTTGAGTTCGAGTAGAAGATGCAGAGTGTGAAAATGGGTGAGATGGAGGCGGATGGGTTGATTTCACTCTGCCTTCGATTTCACTAACCATTCTTCTAGTCTGAAATTATCCAATTAATTAACTAATTAGCCAATTAGCCAAGCTGTAAACATGGTGTGTAGATCTGATGATGATGTTAACGTAGGGTGGCACGATGGTACAGTGATTAGCGCGTTCGCCTGGGTTTGATTCCTGAGCTCATGGTGTTTCTGTGTTGTTTTCCCGGTGCTTTCACGGGTTTTCTCCAGGTTCTCTGGTTTTCTCCCACAGTCATAAAAAAAAATGCACATTAGGCTAGTTTGCTGCTTCAGAATCATTTCTATGTGTAAACGGTTGAACGTGTATTGGTCCTGCAATGGCCTGATGAAGTGTCATGCTCCCCACGACCCTAATTAGGATTAAGCAGCTTAGAAATGAATGGATGAGTGAATGCTAATGTAAAAGAAATAGATTCTTCTTTTGTTTTTTTAACCTTTTATGCTTTCGCAAAATAATCAACAGGGCGCTTCCTAATTGTTTAATTGATCTGGAAAACAATTATTTCTGGAAATGAAGCAGGATCATTGATTGGGCATCAGTTCTGACGATTGTTACCAGATTTTGAAGAAAGAATCACCAAGATTTAGACAGTGGTGTCTGCTCCTATGTCAGAATTTTTCTGTGTAAAGTCTCAGCTTGAGCTCCGGAGATCATTTCAAAGGGGTTTTACTCCAAGCAATGGCCACCAGCAATCCCCCCAGTGAAACATACCCCGAAGTTTTCAGCCACGCTGTTCCAGAATGTCTCCCTGTCATGTCCCTGAGGCATCACTGCCAGCAGCTTGAAGGAAATGAAAGCCTGAAAGTTGTGACATTTATTAATTGACCAATCTATCAGGGGCTCCTCTTGGTAATAATGGTGCAGAAGGACTGAAAGGGATGATTTCTTCTGGATGCTTCACTAATGTGGATTCGTTTGATTGATGAATGCTGTTTTTAATTGCTTTTCATATGATATTTGGGGGTTCGTCACTGATTAGTCATCAGCTCCCTGTTGACTGTTTTACAGCAATCATTTCAAGGAATATTTGATCGTTTGCTGAAATGGAGCCTAATGAGGACAGTGGTTTGGAGATTTGGTGACGAAATTCATCTTTGTCACAGCACACTCTGAGCTCAGGGGACAGGTGAGCATGCTGAATGATAATTTTGCCATTTGGGCACAAAGGACTGGCACAACAGTGCGTTAAAGGCAATTGGGATGTTATCCCAGGGTGCACCTTGGATAGACAGGCGTTCTGGTGGAACGATGTCCCTGGTGGCTGTGAATGTGACCTGATGTGTAGCGATAGTATCAGTCGTGCTCCGGCTAATTGTGTGTGACAGCCTCCTTTATTAGTCAGACGAAGCCAGATGGCTTCAGGACAGCCAAACCCTCGCAGCATGCAGAAAATGAGTTTTAACCATCAGTCTACTTCTATGTGTGATACTTTAAGTATTACTTACTTTCTATCTATCTATCTATCTATCTATCTATCTATCTATCTATCTATCTATCTATCTATCTATCTATCTATCTGTCTGTCTGTCTGTCTGTCTGTCTGTCTGTCTGTCTGTCTGTCTACCTTCCTTTAAGATGACCTACCTTCTGGTAAGGTCATCTTAGTTCTATTGGTGAATATGAATAAAGGTCATAACTCAAATTCCTGACCATTTACCAAATTGCTTAGAATTCCTGGATTTTGAGTTCAGCAAGTTTTGTGACATCAGCATGGATGCTCATAGCATTCAGATAGAAATTAAAAAGTTATATAATTTTCTATCTGAATGTACAGTTGTTGTACTCTTTCAGTAAAATATACATCAGGCATCATAATTAACTAGCTCGCTTGTTTTTAACAAAAGACAAACATGGAAGCTTACATGCTATTTAGCCCCTTTGGAGCTCTAATGCCTGCAGGTTAAAATTCCGATTGCTATTACTTGGGTAGACATGCTCAGTGGGTAAAGCTCTGGGTTACTGAAATCAGTGTTATGGGTTTATGCTCCAGGACCACTCGACTGACTCTCTTGGGACCTTGAGCAAAGCTCTTAACCCTCAGTTGCACAGTTGTATAAAAGTGAATGGAATTCTGAATAAACAAACACTGGTACCTTGACTTACGAAATTAATCCATTCTGAGGGCGCGCTCGTAAGCCAAAAAGTTTGTTAGATGAAACAGTTATTCTGATAAGAAATAACATAAAACCAATTAATGCATTCCAAGCCCCTCCCAAACTCATATAACCTGCCACAAACACGTATATTTCACCTAATATATTAAAGATAAACATATTAAATATTTATTGTTTTTACAATACTACTACAAATAATAATACATGTACATTAACATTAATCATAATAAATAATAAATCATAATAAAAGAAGAATAAACAATTAGTCAACTAACCCTTCCCATCATTGACTGTGGTGCATAACAGAGAAGGAGGAGGAGGAGAATGTTGTGCATGTTTTTGAGCTCCCACAAGGCCAGTGCTTCTCAAATAATGGGGTATGCCCCACTTGGGGGGGGTGCCGGGAGGCCTGTATGACCCTGGAGAACATGCTTTTTGCCATACTGTACTAGAATTAAGTGTAATTGCGCATACTCTACAGTAGTTGGCAGTGGCGCTCTCACTGTGTTCCCTATGGGGTAGGGAAAAAGTACCGAGCAAATGATATGAAGTGCAGTAAATACTATTTATAGTCGCCGTGGGGCACTTAGGGGGGTGAATTTTTTTTTCTTCCTATAGGGGCATCACAGAAAATAATTGAGAAGCATTGCACAAGGTGTTCTCGGAGCACGGAGAAATACATGCGGAAGAATACAAGGTGAATCGGTCTGGAAAAGCCATTTCCCCAGCTCATAAATCAAAATTTTGCTGGTTGGATGGAGCAGATTTTTGGTGGATCGAAGCTCGTATGATGGAAAATTCATTATAAAAGACATTCATAACTCAAGGTACCACAGTATTTGCCAAATGGGGTAAATGTCCTATTTTGATGTCTGTGTCTGAGCAGTGTGACTGTCTAGTAAGGTTGCAACCAAAAAATTCAAAATAAATTTATTGCTTGAGTCTCCCGTGGATAGAAATGATCGGGGGCAAATACAGGGTGGTTACTACAGTATGACACAAATTGAGCAAGTTGTTTTCATTGAAATATTAAATACCCGAAAACATGTTTTAACAGCAGATGATAATGTGTTCTGATTTTGATTTTGGAGTGATAATTCTAACTTTGCGATTCATGTTGATGAACTTGAACCTGAGCCAAGCTGCAAAAAAAAAAAAAAAAAAAAAAAAGCCCAACCCTATCCATCAGTCTCTCGTTCAATAACTCCTGGGTTTTCAGCTGTGGCTTCACACAGGAGCAGCTGTATTGTGAAGTTCTTCTGTAGTCACACCTCTGGGGATTGTGATATTCTCCAGAGCTCGCAGGAGTTTATTTCCATAACTCTGCCAATTATAGCTCACTCCAGGCACCTGACGTGAGCCTCAGCCAGCCAGGAATGATTACAGTACTGCAGATTAGCGGTTTCTACATTCTGTCTGTAAATAAATAAATAAACGCTAATTCTATATCAGCACGAAGGAACCACAGGATTCAATTATTCAATTGTATTATTCAATTGTAGAAGGAGTAATAAGATGCAGCTTTAGTGGAGGGCACTATCACACTTCTCCATTCCTCCAGCATCTGCTCACTCTCTAAGACCTTGTTGAATGTTCTTGTCAGGAAATCTACTGCGACCTCTCCTAGACACTTCCATACCTCCACCGGTATGTCATCAGGACCAACTGCCTTTCCATTCTTCATCCTCTTCAATGCCCTCCTCACTTCACCCTTACTGATCTTTGCTACTTCCTGGTCCTCAATGGTCACCTCTTCTACTCTTTTTTCTCTCTCATTTTCCTCATTCATCAGCTCTTCAAAGTCCTCTTTCCATCTTCTCTGCACACTTCTGTCATCAGTCAACACATTTCCCTCTCTGTCCTTTATCACTCTAACTTGCTGCACGTCCTTCCCATCTCTATTTCTCTGCTGTGCCAACCTGTATAAATCATTTTCTCCCTCTTTACTTTCCAACCGAGCATACAAGTCATCACACGCCCTCTGTTTGGCCTTTGACACCGCTACCTTCACCTTACGCTGCACCAATGTCTGCACCAATGACCACTCTTTCACCTCTGGGGTTACTCTGCATCACTTCATCTAACTCACTCCAGAATCTCTCCTTGTCTTCTCGCTCACATCCTGCCTGTGGGGCAGAAGCACTAACAACATTGACCACCACGCCTTCAATTTCTAACTTGAGACTCATCACTCTGTCTGACACTCTTTTCACTTCTAGAACATTCCTGACAAACCCCTCCTTCAATATGACTCCAACTCCATTTCTCTTCCCATCCACACCGTGATAAACAGTTTAAACCTTAAACCTGCTCCTAAGCTTCTAGCCTTGCTACCTTTCCACCTGGTCTCCTGAACACACAGTATGTCCACCTTCCTCCTCTGCATCATGTCAGCCAGCTCTCTACCTTTTCCTGTCATAGTTCCAACATTCAAAGTCCCTATCCTCAGTTTTAGACTCATGCCTTTCCTCTTCTCTCTCTCTGCCTATGGATACGCCCTCCTTCTTTGACTTCTTCAACATCTTCGACCAACAGTCGTCCAATTTCCACCAGCACCCTGTTGGTTAACAGCACTCATGGTGGTCATTGTTAACCCTCGACCGATCCGGTATAAATTTCTTAGTTTTGACTCGCATATTTTATTTGGCATTGATTTTACGCTGGACGCCCTTCCTGACGCAACCCTCTGCATTTATTCGGGCTTGGGACCGGCGTGAGGGTGGACACTGGCTTGTGCCCCTGCTTACGGCTGCATTAGTTTGGACACTAACATGATACGTACTAAAGCAAAGGCTCTGGAGCCGCTGGCGAGTCCTAACCAAGCACCAGTGTCGCCAGTGATTCGCCTTCTTGACGTGGCCGTGGATTTGTTATTTATAAAGTTTGTTGGACAGTGTTATGTTTATTGTCATTATAAGAGGTACAATTTATTTATATATTAATACACGTTTCCTGTATGATATTAACATGCATAGAACACTTTAAAGTTAACTTCTATATAAATTTTATATTATATATAGGTGGGTGGGTGTCCTTAAGAAGTGGCAGAAGTCATTTCGCCGGGGGCAGCTGGTCCACATTAACCACGAAATAAGGGTGATTACTGTGTGTGTGTGTGTGTGTGTGTGTGTGTGTGTGTGCGTGTGCATGCAACTCCACCCATTCACCTGAGATTAGTCCACCTTATAAATATGGTCAAGGGATGAGGCATACCTTTTTTTTTTTTTTTTTTTTTTTTTTCCCCCCCAAATGCCTTTAATGTTATGGAATGTCCAAAGAAACAATCCCAGCCAGCACTTGTATCTGGGACCCATGAGGGTAATAAAGTCAGGTAAAGTCCGTTGGGCCTAGAGGCTCATCAGACTGGTACTTATCCCCGGTTTCCGTAGTGTGAAGCTACCAGGAGTTCAACTCCTCCTGGATGGGACGCTAGTCCATCGCAGGTTCCCTTCCCAGTATATTTTTACTGGTACCCATTTATACTGCTGAGTGAACACAGACACACTTGTGGTTAAGACCTTGCCCAGGGGTCTTAGCACAGTGGAGGTATAACTGGGATTTGAACACACAACCTCCCGATGATGAGGGTGGTAAGTTGGTTAAAAATGGGTCCCATATGGAATTTTCCATGCAATGCAGCCGTGAGGGGGGGGCACAAACCAGTGTCTCTCCTTCACGCCGGTCCCAAGCCCGGATAAATGCAGAGGGTTGCGTCAGGAAGGACATCCGGCGTAAAACAAATGCCAAATAAACTATGCGAATCACAAGAAAGAATGACATACCGGATCGGTCGAGGCCCGGGTTAACAACGACCGCCATCAGTGCCGTCAACCAACAGGGTGCTGATGGAAATTGGACTACTGTTGGTCGAAGAAGGAGAGGCGGGAGGCGTGTCCAAAGGCAGAGAGAGAGAAGAGGAAAGGTATGAGTCTAGGACTGAAAGTAGGGACTTTGAATATTGGAACTATGACAGGAAAAGGTAGAGAGCTGGCTGACATGATGCAGAGGAGGAAGGTGGACATACTGTGTGTTCAGGAGTCCAGGTGGAAAGGTCGCAAAGGCTAGAAGCATAGGAGCAGGGTTTAAACTGTTTTATCACGGTGTGGATGGGAAGAGAAATGGAGTCGGAGTCATCTTGAAGGAGGAGTTTGCCAGGAATGTTCTAGAAGTGAAAAGAGTGTCAGACAGAGTGATGAGTCTCAAGTTAGAAATTAAAGGTGTGATGGTCAATGTTGTTAGTGCTTATGCCCCACAGACAGGATGCGAGCGAGAAGAGAAGGAGAGATTCTGGAGGAGTTAGATGAAGTGATGCAGAGTACCCCCAGAGGTGAAAGAGTGGTCATTGGGGCAGACTTCAATGGACATGTTGGTGCAGGAAACAGAGGGACGAGGAAGTGATGGGTAGGTTTGGTATCCAGGACAGGAACGCAGAAGGACAGATGTTGGTAGATTTTGCAAAAAGGATGGAAATGGCTGTGGTGAATACTTTCTTCCAGAAGAGAGAGGAGCATAGGGTGACTTATAAAAGTGGAGGTAGAGCACACAGGTAGACTACATCTTTGTGCAGGCGATGTAATTTAAAGGAAGTCAGTGACTGCAAAGTAGTAGCGGGTGAGAGGTTGCCAAACAGCATAGGATGGTGGTGTGCAGGATGATGCTGATGGTGAGGAAGGTGAAGAAGGCAAAGGCAGAGCAGAAGACAAAGTGGTGGAAGTTGAAAAAGGAAGAGTGTCGGGTTGTCTTCAAGGAGGAGTTGAAACAGGCTTTGGGTGGTCAGGAAGTGCTTCCAGATGACTGGACAACTACAGCGAATGTGATCAGGGAGACAGGTAGGAGAATATTTGGTGTGTCATCTGGAAGGAAAGTAGATAAGGAGACTTGGTGGTGGAATGAGGAAGTGCAGGAGTGTGTACAAAGGAAGAGATTAGCTAAGAAGAAGTGGGACATTGACAAAACCGAAGAGAGTAAACAGGAGTACAGGGAGACACAGCGTAAGGCAAAGGTAGCAGTGTCAAAGGCCAAACAGAGTGCTTTTGATGACTTGTATGCTCAGCTGAAAGTAAGGAGGAGAAAATGATTTATACAGGTTGGCACAGCAGAGAAATAGAGATGGGAAGGACGTGCAGCAAGTTAGATTGATAAAGGACAGAGAGGGAAATGTATTGACTGATGACAGAAGTGTGCTGGGAAGATGGAAAGAGTACTTTGAAGAGCTGATGAATGAGGGAAATGAGAGAGAAAAAAGTAGAAGAGGTGACTGTCGAGGACCAGGAAGTAGCAAAGATTAGTAAGGTGAAGTGAGGAGGGCATTGAAGAGGATGAAGAATGGAAAGGCAGTTGGTCCTGATGACATACCGGTGGAGGTATGGAAGTGTCTAGGAGAGGTAGCAGTAGATTTTCTGACAAGAACATTTAACAAGGTCTTAGAGAGTGAGAGGATGCCAGAGGAATGGAGGAGAAGTGTGCTGGTGCCCATTTTTAAGAACAAGGGAGGCGTGCAGAGTTGTGGCAACTACAGAGGGATAAAGTTGATGAGCCATACGATGAAGTTATGGGAAAGAATAGTGGAAGCTAGACTAAGGGCAGAAGTCAGCACTTAGAACAACAGTTTGGTTTCATGCCCAGAAAGAGCACCACAGATGCAGTGTTTGCTCTTGAGGATGTTAATGGAGAAGTACAGAGAAGGTCAGACAGAGCTGCATTGTGCCTTTGTGGATCTGGAGAAAGCATATGACAGGGTGCCGAGAGAAGAACTGTGTGGTATTGCATGAGGAAGTCTGGAGTGGCAGAGAAGTATGTTAGGAGTGGTGCAGGACATGTATGAGAGATGTAAGACAGTGGTGAGGTGTGCTGTCGGTGTGACAGAAGAGTTCAAGGTGGAGGTGGACTGCATCAAGGGTCAGTTCTCAGCCCCTTCTTGTTCGCTATGGTGATGGACAGGCTGACAGACGAGGTTAGACAAGATTCCCCATGGACTATGATGTTTGCAGATGACATTGTAATCTGTAGTGAGAGCAGAGAACAAGTGCAGGAAAATCTAGAGAGGTGGAGGTATGCCCTGGAAAGGAGGGGAATGAAGATTAGCCTCAGTAAGACAGAGTACATGTGCATGAATGCCAAGGACCAAAGAGGAACGGTGAGATTACAGGGAGCAGAGATAAGAAAGGTGGAGGATTTTAAGTACTTAGGCTCAACAATCCAGAGCAATGGCGAGTGTGGAAAAGAGGTCAAGAAGCGCGTGCAGGCAGGTTGGAATGGTTGGAGAAAAGTGTCCGGTGTGATGTGTGATAGGAGGGTATCGGCAAAATGAAAGGAAAGTGTACAAAACGGTGTTGAGGCCAACGATGCTGTATGGGTTAGAAACAGTGGCCCTGGGGAAAAGACAGGAGGCAGAGTTGGAGGTAGCAGAGATGAAAATGTTGAGGTTCTCTTTGGGAGTAACGAGGATGGATAGATTAGGAATGAGTACGTCAGAGGGACAGCACATGTAAGACGTTTTGGAGACAAAGTCAGAGAGGCTAGATTGAGATGGTTTGGACATGTACAGAGGAGGGATAGTGAGTATATTGGTAATAGGATGCTGAGGCTGGAACTACCAGGCAAAAGGCCTAGAGGAAGACCAAAGAGACGATTCATGGATGTGGTAAAGGAGGACATGAAGGTCGTTGGTGTAAGAGAAGAAGATGCAAAGGATAGGGTGAGATGGAGGCAGATGATTCGCTGTGGCGACCCCTGAAGGGAAAAGCCGAAAGGAAAAGAAGAAGAAGAAGAAGATGGAATTTTCCATGCATGAGTTTCATAGTTGCCCCATGGCAACTGCCCACCTGAATGAATTTGACATTAATAATACAGCCATAACCCACATAGAGGGTCCATCGGAGCTTGAAAAACACAGTATGAAATATATCACGTTAAGAATTTAAATATACTTTTTCCCTTCCAGAAAGCTCTTTATTTACAGCCACAACTGTCAATCACGTCTCGTCCAAACTTACGACTACTACAGAAACTACAGCGTATTAGAACATGCACATTAATATTAACTTATGAATACAAATCTGTGGCTTGTAGCAATGTTACGATTTGAGTTTGCATTATACCGTAGAAAATCCATCAACACCTTCCGACCAATCAGAATTAAGGGCAAAGTATGAGTGAGCCACACTGTACGGGAAGTGATTTCACCGTATATATTTTACACATGAACAAAGGACTGAATTACATCACATCACATCACAGTTGAAAGCTGTGCGTCAAACCTGGAAGCCACAACAAGATCGCCAAACCTGGAAGCCAAGATCGCCGTAACACCAAACCTATAAGAGCTGCGATTATTGGAATTTGTCTCTTGTTTTGTGATTAGGCCGTGCTAAACGTTTTCCATATGTGTGGGAAGCGTGACAGAGATCATGCAGAAATCTCAGGCATTCAGACGGTATCTGTGTGCCTCCACACTTTTTCCATGACAACGAGCTTGCGTGTCGGAGCTTCTGCAAAAGCTGTGTGTGTACGTGTGGGTGTGCATGTGTATGTAGGTCAGCTGGATGTGCCGATGAACCAAGAAGTGAAGCTGCCATTCCCCCCCCCCCCCCCCCCCACACACACACACATTTCCCCCCCTCAAACACACACTGGTGTGAGAACCCCCTACTGACTGAGTTGTTGTGATAGAAGGAAGATTACAGCAGTGCTGTTGTGTTCTCCAGATGTTCATTCACTTTCTAAAACAGCAGGTGCGATTAACAGTCGCCGTGTTGGGGAGGGGGTAGTTTACTCAATTGTAAATGTTGCGGAATGTTGGCGAATTGACTTCTCCCAAAAAACTCCCAAAACTTTTGGCTATTCAACATGCATATGCAAGGAATACTGAACATGGTCTAACACGCTTGTGACAAATGCAAAAAAAAATATATTGACTTATGAAATTAATCTATTCTGAGGGCGAGCTCGGACGGCAAAATGTCCGTTGCATGAAACAAAAAATTCCTATAGGAAATAGAATAGAAAACCAATTACAGTGATCCCTCGCTACTTGGTGCTTCAGCTTCTGCGGCTTCAGTGCATGAAGGGTTTTTCAAAAATATTCATCGAAAAATAAGGAAATTAAGACAAAATCGGGTGAAAAGTTAAGGAAAACAAGGCTAATTATGCAAAAAAGAAACAAAAACATAAAAACAACCCAATCAAACTACTTACATTTTTATGTAAGGTGTGCATCTCTGTGTGTGTGTGTGTGTGTGTGTGTGTGTGTGTGTGTATTTAGTTTTATTTACATCTTTTGTATTATTTTTTAATGTTTAATTGTATTATAAGCATTTATACCATTGAATATGCATTTAATATTATATACACATATATACGTGTACGTATATGTCAGTCCGGGGAGGTCGATCCTACTTCGTGGAAATCGGCGGTCGCGTGGGGTCTCAGTCCCCATTAACCTCGGAAAGTGAGGGATCCCTGTATATACTGCAGGTCAGAAACCCACTGACGACTTTGATTGCGGGGCGAGTCCTCGGAGCGGTTGAAGAATAGTTTGCGAGTGTTCAAATTTTCAGAACTATCCGCCGCAGAAAAAAAATTTCACCAGAAAGTAAAAATAAAAATCGAACGTGGTTTTTTTTTGTGTGAAAATAATTCCTCCCAATATGCCACCATTCACAGAGAATTCACTTTTGGTGAGACCCCCCCCCCTGTAGTTTTGTAATAACACACTTGTTCTGATACGATGTTGTTTCTATAGTAACAACAAGTTTCTGGGGACCGGTACAGCAGACGCTCCACATAAAACAGTTATGTGTAGGTCCATGTAACACTGGCGGTGTAGTGGAAAGGGTGCTGTGCTGAGACCCCTGGGTCTTAACCACATATGTGTCCCTGCGGCTGCCAGTAAAAAGTAACAGTGGGCAAACATCTGGGATGGACTCGTGTCCCAACCATGAGGAGTTGAACTAGTGTTCGTCACTTCAGGCTACGGAAACGGTGGATGATCTCCCGCCTGATGAGCCGATAGACTCGGGTGTAAAACGCCCAAGAGGGCGTAGCACAGTGGGGTTTCACAAGGATTTGAACTTACGACCTCTCGGCCATGAGCCCAGCGCCCTGACCATTAGCACCAGTGTACTTGTACCTGATACAGATCGAGGACTGGAATATGCTATTCACTAACAGAATGAGGACATGTTTGGGGAAGCGAGGACACTTTGACTGGTCCTCACTTCGCGCATGTTCATAGGGGTGTTACGGGATTGAGACTTAGTTTTAGGGTTCAGATTAGAATTAGGTTTATAGTGAGGTCAGGGTAAAGCCTGGGGTTTGGTGATCAGTCGCAATGATTAATGTTCAGGTTAGGGTCTACGTAATTGATTATTGTCAGTGAAGGCCACCCTGAAGATAGAAATATAAAGTGTGTGTGTGTGTGTGTGTGTGTGTGTGATTTGCATATGGGCTACTTGAAATTTATCACACCATATGTGTTGTATGTGCGAGTATCTGTTGGTTATGTTTGCTCTGATGGCCCCTAAGACACTTGGCAGCTGGTATTTACTTGTGGACACGATACCACATGGAGAGGTGTTAAAAAGAGAGAGAAAGACAGACAGGGACAGAGAGAGACAGAGAGAGAGAGAGAGCGAGAGAGAAAGAAAGAAAGCGTTGTGCACATCTCCTCACCCCCACTCTGCCATAAATAGCCTCTCAGTATGAAAAAGAGAAAAGAGCAACGGGAGAAAAAACACAAGGTTCATCCCTCAGCGTTGCACTGCAGCTTTCTAGCTTTCATCCTCATCAGAAAAGAGGCGAAGGCGACGGGCTGACACTGTAAATCCGTGCGCAGGAAACGAGGGAGAGGAATACATTATTTCATCAGGCGCCGCCGTCACCAGGAATTCTGATTGATTAAATCGGAGGACGATGCTTTATTAAATCCGGCATCATGCCACACTGCTCAGGGTTCGAGACTGATTAGCGGCGTTCCGACCGATGAGGCGGTTTCAGTCGTCCCCGCATGCTGAGGTGAAAGAAAATAAGACAAGGGAAGAAAAAAGGGTCTGAGAGGAGCCTGTAATGGCTGCACTCATCACTCGGCTTGGGACCGTTTTAAAAATGTTCCAGCCACACCTCCAGGGTTTTCCAGTTCGAACCCTGACCTGTGTGCTTTCGTGTTTGTTTTGAAGGTTTCTACAGGGTTCATTGGTTTCCTCCCACCTCCCAAAAATAAGCTGGTAGATAGATTTGTGAAGCAGAATTCCTGCCCATGGCATTGCAGCTTGGGTCGACCTGCCTTATAGTCAGTGTTCCAGGATCGATCCAGCACGAGCACCAACGGGATAAAGTTATTCTTCTCTTGTTCCATAATCATGTTTTTTTTCAGAAGAGTGATGACATTCCTCGAATATCTTTAGAATATTTTAAAAATTATTATTTCCCCAACTCCACAAAATATCCAGCAGATGCCGTTTTGTTGGAAATGGGAATTAATACACTAATACAATATGCCCCTCCCCCAACCAATCCCAACTTTATTCATGAAACTCCTCATACCTTCACACTGCTTAGCCTTTGAAACAGAAATTAAACCCGACAGTAGCAAACGCATTTTGGTGCTTTACAGTGGTGGTCCAGTGGTATAGGGCGCTGGATCGCTGATCCAAAGGTTGGGGGTTCGAGTCCCCACAAGGTTGTCACTGTCCCCCCCAGTGCGGCTAACTGGGTTATCAAAGGCGGGCCATGTCTGTCACTGTCTATGGTGAGAGGTTGATGTAAAAGAACCATTGCTGACTTTGGTAAAGAGGAGCTGCAAAGTCGTCAGCGTGTTTCTGTCCCGCGCTAAAAAGGGTTGTGACAGGAAGGGCATCCGGCGTAAAAACCTCTGCCAAATCAAACGTGCGAATCAGATGATTCGCTGTGGCAACTCCCGAGTAAAAGGGAAAAAGCCGAAAGGAAGACAGACATATGTAAGAAAAAAACACCTAGTGATGAAAAAATTCTCATTTTTATGATTTCTTGCAGTGAACGTTATGGGACTAACATGTGTGCAAGGGCAAAAAAAAGGAGATTAGGAACAGGTAGAGTCGAACATGTGGTTTCTGAGTTGAAAAAAGATGCTCTCAGGTTTCTCATGAACATATCATACAATTATTTTCGGTGTAGAGTCATGTGTAAAATTTACATACTGTCCCTTTAATCGCATCATTCTTTATTCTGTGCTTGTGCGATTTATTTAAAGCTGCAGTCAGGAGATGTGGACAGATGGAGCTGAACCTGCCTCCAGACCCACAGCAAATGCAAATAGGATGGATTACACACACACACACACACACACGCGCGCGCGCGCACGCTATATTATGAGATTAAATCTAACATAGTGGCCAGGTCCAGATGCTACAAGTAAGCTGTCTCTTGCTTTGCTCAGACAAATCCTGATGTTTGTGATGCTGTGTTTCAATCCATAACCTCTCCCTCGCTCTCTCTCTCTCTCTCTCTCTCTCTCTCTCTCTCTCTCTGTTTGTTAGGTGCGCACATCCCTCTCATTTCCTCCCTCGCTTAGGGAGGACGGCGTTCATACAGCTCCCCATTGCGATCGCACACACAAAGGGAGCAGCATTACAGACCGCTCCACTATGTTCTGCCCTCCAGGTGGGCGAGACCCTGCCAAGGGATCTTTCTGCAAGCCAGAGAGACGTTTCAGAGTACTGTAGGTTCGCCAAACATCGAGGTAGATGAATAGGAGTGAAGCCTCGGCCTACTTTTCGTTTCGTGCAGTTCTGAGCCATGTAGTCGAATTCTACAGTCTCATTCTGATTCTGAGTCTGTTGAGTAATTTTCATATTGGTAGCTCAGACAGATGTGACAGGTTTCCATGAATGTACTTCGTTTCTATGGTAACAACTCATTCACAGGAGGTTGTATAGGTGATGGTTTCCATAGGTGCAAAATGAAGAATTGTGGTTGCTGCTATGTTGGAGGTTTTTTATGGTTAATCTCCTTGGTGAAGGTATTTTATACTGTTCCGTTATTTGATGAATACACAGCGTATCTATTGACAGTCGGCTGTGATATAAGAGGAATAAAGCACTTTACGATAATCAAATTCAGAGCAACCGTTAAGTCGTTGATTACTTTCCTTTTGCAGCACAACCAGCTGTGTTGTTTTCCTTAATTATAAATAAATATGTGTAAACTTTATTCTACTACTTTTAAATGTACAGTATGTTGAAATCATCACTCGGGATGTGGTGCCGAGGGACTGGCGTGTAGCGCGATGAGCAGATGTGCGGCTGTCTAGGTAATTACTAAAAGATTAACAAGCCTAACTGTGATGTAATAACCTCATTACCTCAGCCGAGGTTCAGCGTAGTGTTTTAATAATCAAAACAAAAGATGAAAACAGCAAAACGCTTTGTGAGTTATCAAGCAATTAACAGACAGAATGGAAAAACAACAAACAGTATCGGTATATTATATATTTATTATGGGTTATTCTTTTCTCGGCAGATGTTTACAGAGACTTTATTCGTATTTAATAAATTGATTCAAGTATATGTATATACATTATGGTGAATATATAATACCTTAAAATTCCTGCGTGACTGCAACTAGCTTAGAACACATACATGTGTGGGGGGAGGGGGACACGGGGGCGGATTGGTTCACACGTCCGCCTCACAGCAAGAAGGTCCTGGGTTCGATTCTCAGCTCGGGCATTTGTGTGTGGAGTTTGCGTGTTGTCCCCTTGTTAGTGGGTTTCCTCCTGGTACTCTGGTTTCCTCCAACAGTCCAAAAACATGCACAGACAATGAATGAATACATATACAGTGATACCTCAGCTAACGAATTTAATCCGTTCTGAGCGTAAGCTTGTAACCCGAAAAGTTCGTTAGATGAAACAATTATTCCCATAAGAAATAACAGCTGCAACTTGACTTACAAGTGTCTTTTATAACGAATTTTCCATGATACGAGCCTCGATCCACCAAAAATCTGCCCCATCCAACCAGCAAAATTTTGATTAATGAGCTCTGATGGGGGAAATGGCGTTTCCGGGCCGATTTGTCTCCTATTTTTCCATGTGTATTCCGCCGCGGTCCGAGAACGCCTTGTGCAGTGCTTCTCAATTATTTTCTGTGATAACCCCGTATAGGAAGAAAAAAATATTTCACCTCCCAGCGCCCCACACGCTCGCTGCTTTTTCCCTACACCATAGGGAACACAGTGAGAGCGTCACTGCCACCTACTGTAGAGGATGCACACTTACACTTAATTCTAGTACAGGATGGCAAAAAAGTATGTTGCCCAGGGTCATACCCCCCCTCCCCCCCCCCGGCATCACATCATGCCCCTCAAGGGGGCCGTGCCCCACTTTTTGAGAAGCACTGGCCTTGTAGGAGCTCACCACACGCCTTTCCTTTCTGGCATTCGTAGCGTGCACATACACAAAATTCTCCTCCTCCTCCTCCTTCTCTGTTACACACCACCTCCTGCCTGCCCACGTGACAGCTTCGCACCCATGTGACTTCTTTGGAGCAGTCGATGATCAGGGTTAGTTGAGTTATTGTTTATTCTTGTTTTATTATTTATTATAGTTTATTATTAATGTTAATGTACATGTATCATTATTATTATTATTATTATTATCATTATTATTATTATTATTAAATATTTATTGTTTTTACATGTTTATCTTTAATATGAGAGATTTCCTTTCGGCTTTTTCCCTGTTTCAGGGGTCGCCACAGCAAATGATTCGCACGTTTGATTTGGTTCATAGGTTTTTAAGTCAGATGACCTTCCTGACACAACCCTTTAGCGAGGGATAGAAACACACTGACGGTTCTGCAGCTCCTCTTTATGAAAGTCAGCAATGGTTCTTTTACATGAACCTCTCACCAGAGACAGTGAGACACATGGCTGGCCTTTGATAACCCAGTTAGCTGCACTGGGGGGCAGTGACAGTCTTGTGGAGAGTGGAACTCGAACCCTCAACCTTAGGATCAGCGATCCAGTGCCCTATACCACCAGGCCACCACTGCCCCACATGTTTATCTGGGGCATGTCACATTTTGCACAGATTCTGTTTGTTAAAAATAAACTTATAATGTCAAATCAAGGAATAAATAATGACATTCAGTTGTGACCATAACGCCACCTGCATCATAATGCTAAGCCTGAAATTGGCTCTGAACACTCCCACTCAAGGGCGTGGTCTGGGTAAGTTAAAGATTTCCCATTTCATGGTGGATGATGTTAACGTTCTTGAAATTCTCATGATGTGGTAAGAAATCGTACACTCCATGTTCGCATCAGTGTGGTCTGGGGGATTTTGGGAACCACCAATTTCTGTAATATATAAAAATGAAATAACAAATAATAGTATAAATATATAGAAATTATAATATAATAATCTAAACCTATAACTATAATAAAAATAGTCATAATATAGAAAAGTACAAGTCAACATTACATCAACATGGGCGTGGTTGAAATTTGGACTGGTGATTTATAATGGCAAATCCAACAAATAGAAACCATCCATTTATGATGACTTTAATTTTTTCGGTGCCAGTACCTACTTAAAGTGTGTTAACATTCTTAAGAAGACTCATGATGTTGAAGTACTAAACGGTTGTTCCAAAACTGTTTCAGTATGGGCGTGGCCATGGGGGAGCATGGACCTCTGCTTAGAAGGAGTTCACATTCTTAAATATATTCATATCGTTGAGAAGTTCCAACAGATGAATGTACGTCAGCATGGCCCGGTATGGATCCGGTTGGTGGTGTTGAGCTCTAACCCTTGGAATGCAGACGCACTGATTTGTTTCAGTGCCGGGACGGTCATATCATTTTGTTTCCTGCGGAAACTCACACTTTTCAGGTGTGCACAACCTCTTTAAATTGATGTAATTAAGGTACGGCGTATCAGCAGCAGTTGAAAAAAAGAATATTAATGAGTAACTTGTAGATCTTTGATTTACTCCCCCATACTCGCAGTTCAGACATCGTTGTTTATTCTCCCATAACACGGCGTCGGGATTGGTGGACTCTGAATTATTCAACAAATTTATTCCTACTGGATGAGGATTTTTTTTTTTTTTTGTGGGGGGTGATGATGAAATTTCCATCTGAGGTGTCTCTGTAAGGCTCCAGTGAGTGAGCGAGGCGAATTCGGCATGGAAAGGAAATAAAGTGATACCAAAGTACTGCATGTGGTCACGCTCCACTGCTTCAATTCTGAAAATGAGGGCAGTGCGACTCAGATAGTGGCTGGAAGGTCACGAGTTCAAATCGTGGCCGTGAAAACACCAAATGCTTAACTTTGTGCTTGGATTTCATTCTGCCTTAGTTAGAAGAGTAACTCTGGATAAAAGTATCGAATAAACTCAAAGCAAGAAGGTTCACACCTACGTTTAAACACTTTTCTCTGAAAAAACAACAGGGTTCCTGAATGAAGAATAATCCAGACGCAGTTCAATAAAGAGTAATGTGGAGAGCACAAACCTCCACCAAGCCCATCGATCACCAATACAGACTATTCATTTCATTCATTCATTTCCTAATTAGGGTCACGAGGGGGCTGGCGCCCATTTCAGCTGACACTGGTCGAGGGAAGAGTACACCCTGGACACCTCGCCAGGCCACTGCAGGGCAGAACCATGCTGACGGCGATGCAGCTCCTCATGAAGGAATGCTGCAGTGGTTCTTTTACATGAATCTGCACTACAGTCAGTGAGAAACATGGCCGGCCTATGATAACCCAGTTAATGCACTGGGAGGACAACAGTGACAACTCGGTGATGTTGGGGTTTGAACTCCTGACCTTGGCGTCAGTAATCCAGCACCTTACCGCCAGGCTACTATGTACAGTGTATTGTTTATTCATTCACTCATT
This sequence comes from Plotosus lineatus, assembly GCA_024760905.1. NCBI lineage: Eukaryota > Metazoa > Chordata > Actinopteri > Siluriformes > Plotosidae > Plotosus > Plotosus lineatus. Next base: position 4,072,333 of record CM045739.1, read on the forward strand.
TTTTTTCTGTAACCGCTTAATTCTAATTAGGGTTGCAGGGAGGCTTGTGCCCATCTCAGCTGACACTGGGCGAGGGCAGAGTACACCCTGGATGGCTCACCAGGCCATTTCAGGACAGAAACACGCTGACAGCTATGCAGCTAGTCTTGTTGAAAATGAGCAATGATTCTTTTACATGGACCTCCGCAGACAGTCAGAGGCACGGCAGGCCTATGATAACCCAGTTAATGAATGGGGGTGGGGGGGGTAGCAGTGACACCTCAGTGATGGTGGGGCTTGATCCCCTGACCCTGGCATCAGTAATCCAGCCCCTTACCACCAGGCCACTATGTACAGTGTATGTTTATATATTTTTTTGTAAATTCTTTAAATACTGTATATGCTGCATGGTGTTTGTTTATTTGTTTATTTACTTTTTGAAGTATTAACCTTCATTTCTGAACTCGTTGACCTGTTATCATTTACACGGAGGGTGAGGCTGGCGATTAAGTACTTGAATGAGAATTTGAGCTCTGCTCGATATCCGTCAGGAGGTTTTTAAATATCCAGTAATCCCTCTGAGTGACGCACGCGGTCATTTTGTCAGCGTGAGAAAAACAGCTCCTTATCTCTGCTCGGCCCGAACCGAACTATTCAGCCCGTAATTAGTCCCGAAGGTCATCAGCTGTTCTGTGTGATTAAAGTGGAAAAGATCGAAATTAATATTTACTGATACGTTTAATAAGCTTTTCGAGTTGTTCGGGGTTTGATGGGCGGGGACTTGTGGTACCCAGAGTCCCGATAATGTCTCTGTGGGCCCCGTACTTCACTCTGTGTACTTTGCTGTGGTTTTGTGTTGCTTGCCCCGCCGACAGGTGACACGGAGGTCCACAAGTGCTCTCCGGTTCATGTGTAACTGCCAGTCAGAGCGAGCGCTGCGTTCACGTGTCTGGTGGGAAACGTAGTGCAGAGGAAGAGGATTAAAAGACTTTGTGCTGTAGGAGAATCATCACCGACAGGGCGGATTACTGTCATAGAGCCGCTGCTAAACGTAAAGATTATTTTCATCCAACAACAAATTCTGAAAGATTTAATATCTCGTACACAGCCACAATCCATCAGTAACGACGTCATATTATACAGGGAGGAGGAGCTAATTCTGTGAACGTCCACATGACCAGAAACTTCCTGTTCTCACTTTCATTATAGCGGCTATATACAGTCATTCTCTCTCTCTCTCTCTCTCTCTCTCTCTCTCTCTGAAGACTCCTTCCATACATATACATTTGTTTCGAGAGAACTTTACCATATCAACAATTAAAAAAAAAGAAATCACGTGAAGCATCCCTGGTACAGTTCCCTGTCAACTGGTTGTTACCATAGTAACGATCACATGCTGAATGAGTGCATTAAGTTGACGTAAAGATGAGAATTTTAAACGTCACCAGTGTTTGTGCTGCTATTCTAGTAAATTCATTAACGCCATATCTCCTGACCAATCAGACGAGAGAATTCAGCAGCGTCGCCGTGCAACCGTGTAGTTATTTCCTGAAATAAAACTGTCTGAATTGTCTCTCGATGCTGTGTGTGTGTGTGTGTGTGTGTGTGTGTGTGTGTGTGTGTGTGTGTGTGTGTGTGCGCGTGTGTGTATACAAAGAAAATTGAGCACTAGAAGCACAGTAGGAACAGAAGGGTGGAATTGTAAAAAAGTGAAATTTTAGAATTTAAACCCCCCCCCCCCACACACACACACACACATACACACACACACACATACACATACACACATACACATACACACACACACAAACCGGAGAGGCTGATCACATCCGAATTGTCCCCCTGAGTGAGATTTGGGTTCGATTCCCAGTGTGCATGTTCTCCCCTTGGCACCTTGCATGGGTTTCGTCTGGGTACTCTGGTTTCCTCCGTCAGTCCAAACATATGCAGATAATCTTATTGGTTGATCCAGTTTGATCCTAGGTGTGAGTGTGAGGAGTTGTGTGTTTGTTGCCTGGCAATGGTCTGGGGAGCTATTATGCTTGTACTTTATATTTGCCCAGAATGGGCTGAGATTATTATTATTATTATTATTATTATTATTATTATTATTATTATTATTACTTTTAATTATGGTAGGTATCTACAGTACAGGTATCTGACATCATTTATCACAGTATCGATGTTCCATCATTGTATCGTCCAACCCTGGACACATCATGTACGATTTACTGTCGACTTCCACTTTGAAATTCTTCTGCACTTAAACCAAAACTAATCTCACCTTTCCTTTTTTCTTTTTTCTTTTTTTTTTTACTGCTCATTACTGGAATGAAGCCGAGCATGCTCCAAACTAATTTCCACGCGTTCCTTCCTCGTGGGTGTGTGCGTCGCTCAGCAGCTCAGGAGAATACAGCGAGGTCTCGGTGACCTCAGTGAAACCACCAGCCTTTATTTTCCTGATAATTACACGACGGACTAAAACTCTGCACAGAGTTTGTGTTCATGAATCTCCAGCGGTGTGCATTTCATCCTTATGGATCACGAACAGGGAGGTTTTAAGACGTTAATGATTCTTTGTGAGGTTTAAATAAATTGTTGAGATAATTATTCAATGTCTGTCTTCCGTTCAGCTTTTTCCCTTTTTTACTCGGGAGTCGCCACAGTGAATCATCTGATTCACACGTTTGATTTGGCAGAGGTTTTTACGTCGGATGCCCTTCCTGTCACAACCCTTTTTAGCAAGGGACAGAAACACGCTGACGACTTTGCAGCTCCTCTTTACGAACGTCAGCAATGGTTCTTTTACATCAACCTCTCACCATAGACAGTGACAGACATGGCCCGCCTTTGATAACCCAGTTACCCGCACTTTAGGGGACAATGACAACCTTGTGGAGAGTGGGACTCGAACCCCCAACCTTTGAATCAGCGATCCAGCGCCCTATACCACTAGACCACCACTGCCCGAGATAATTATTCGATAATCTTGATCAATTATTAATATATTTTATTTTTTCCTTTTATTTCTCCACCGCATGTCCACTGCAAGGAATTCAACAGTCAAGATTGCCCGGCGATGGCCTGGCAAGCCGTTCAGGGTGTACTCTGCCCTCGCCCAGTGTCAGCTGAGATAGGTACCAGCCTCCCTGTGACCCTAGTTAGGATTAAGCAGTTCAGAAAATGAATGAATGAAGATTCAAGAGTCTTTATTGTCATTATATTCACATGTGATGAAATTTCGTACGAGGCTTTAAAAGATGCAAACAATAAACACAATAAACGGTAATCAACGCCATCAAGAGCAGAAAATAAACACAAGTAAACTTTATGTTAAACTTTCAAATAGAAATGTAAACTCTGAACCTATGAATGAGAACCAAACACTGAGATATAGAGGATGTACATTGAGGTGCTGTGGACTGGAATAAATGAATAGCAGGAGACATGTGGATAAACTGGAATGTAAAGGAGTAAAGTGCAGCGGTGCAATACAGTCGCAGGGTTTGTGGATTCAGTTGGTCTCCTTGTACAAAGAACTGATGTGGGGGTGTCTGTGAATGAGTGAGTGTGTGTCAATGGAGGAGGGTTTGTGTGTGTGTGTGTGTGTGTGTGTGTGTGTGTGTGTGTGTGTGTGTGTGTGTGTGTGTCAATGGAGGAGGGTTTCGTGTGTGTGTGTGTGTGTGTGTATGTGTGTGTGTGTGTATGTGTGTGTGTGTGTGTGTGTGTGTCACTGGAGGAGGGTTTCATGTGTGTGTGTGTGTGTGTGTGTGTGTGTGTGTGTGTGTGTGTGTGTACATGTGTGTCAATGGAGGAGGGTTTCGTGTGTGTGTGTGTGTGTGTGTGTGTGTGTGTGTGTGTGTGTGTGTGTCAGTAGAGGAAGGTTTTCATGTGTATGTGTGTGTGTGTGTGTGTGTGTGTGTGTGTGTGTAGAGGAAGGTTTTCGTATGTGTGTGTGTGTGTGTGTGTGTGTGTGTGTGTGTGTGTGTGTGTGAGTGTGTGTGTCAGTAGAGGAAGGTTTTGTATGTGAGCGTGTGTGTGTGTGTGTGTGTGTGTGTGTGTGTGTGTGTGTCAGTAGAGGAAAGTTGTCAATGTGAGCGTGTGTGTGTGTGTGTGTGTGTGTGTGTGTGTGTGTGTGTGTGTGTCAGTAGAGGAAAGTTTTTCATGTGTGTGTGTGTGTGTGTGTGTGTGTGTGTGTGTGTGTGTGTGTGTGTGTGTACAGTGTGTCAATGGAGGAGGGTTTCGTGTGTGTGTGTGTGTGTGTGTGTGTGTGTGTGTGTGTCATGTGTGTGTGTGTGTGTCTGTGTGTGTGTAGAGGAAGTGTGTGTGTGTGTGTGTGTGTGTGAGTGTGTGTCCAGTAGAGAAGGTTTCGTATGTGTGTGTGTGTGTGTGTGTGTGTGTGTGTGTGTGTGTGTGTGTGTGAGTGTGTGTGTGTGTGAGTGTGTGTGTCAGTAGAGGAAGGTTTTCGTATGTGAGCGTGTGTGTGTGTTTGTGTGTGTGTGTGTGTCAGTAGAGGAAGGTTTTCGTATGTGAGCGTGTGTGTGTGTGTGTGTGTGTGTGTGAGTGTGTGTGTCAGTAGAGGAAAGTTTTAGTATGTGAGCGTGTGTGTGTGTGTGTGTGTGTGTGTGTGTGTGTGTGTGTGTGTGAGATTGTGAGGGGTGATGGTTTTTGCCGCTTTGAGATAAAAGCTGTTTTTGCGTCAGGTTCTGCAGGTGTTGATGTTTTTGTTCCGTTTTCCTGAAGGAAGTGGTATAAACAGTCCATTTCCCAGATGTGAGGGATCTATCGTGGCCTTTCCCTGGACCCAACCCGCATATATTTTGTCCGGATCTAATAGACGGCAGCCCACAATCCCCTGTGCGGGTCTCACCACCCGGGCCGAGTCGTTTCAGTCCGTAGCCGTGTAGCTGCCGTGCTACAGCGTTGCACTGAGACAGAGAAATTTTTCTACTGTAGCGCAGTAGGAGTTCTCGAGGAGCTGAAGCAGAGTCCAGTACACTTTAGCTCTGAAGAAGTTCAAACCCGGGTTTAATGCCACAGCCTTCCATGCCTTGGAGTCCATGGGATTTAATTGGTTGAGCTCTCATGGGAGAGGCTCACTTGCCTGTCACTCACATCGATTTCCAGCCATTCACATGACGGGGCGGATAGTGGTTTCCCTGCGAGTATGTTAGACTGCCTCCAAAATACGCATGCGCCAGAGGTTGAAAACAGGCGGGTGGCTAGCATTGCGTGTCACGGAGGGGCATGTGCATGCTTTCATCCCTCCCTGAGTGGTGGTCATCGTGTGGTGGAGAAAGCGCAAACTTGAAGGGTGGGAACTGGATACGACTAAATTATGGAGAAAACGGGCAAGACTCCAAAATAAAAATTGCTGGGATGCACTGAATTATTAACATATGTGACGTGTTCTGAACGACCACAGAATTTCATTTCTAACGGGAGTTGTTATTTCACTGGTTATTTACTGAAATGCAGATTTCTTTTTGCCTCTTGATATTTAGTTCAGATTTTTAACTCATTAAATTTCCATGCCTTACACAACAAACCTATCAGGATCTTTCCCTAATCTGTTTACTTGTATAAATTTCCCACGCCGTGTCCCAGTTAGAACCGAATGAAGTACAACGTGTACAGTATGTGAATATCGATGACACTGTTTTCTTCTGCCCAATCGGAGATTACTTTAAACGTTAATTCAGCTCTATGGGAGGGATTATAACATTGTAGGTGTTAATTCAATGCGATGGATGTAATGTATTCCTGGGGCTGCTCGTTTCACATCAGGGAGTCAGCTGTGAAGTTGGAGTTTCAAAAAGAATAAGCTTTGTTCAAAACATAGGGCTGTGTAATAATTCTAAATAAACTGAAATAAAATTTAAAATATATACAGCGGTAACTTGACTTACGAAACTAATCTGTTCCGAGGGCGAGCTCGTAACTCAAAATGTTTGTTAGATAAAACAAAAATTCCCATCGGAAATAATAGAAAACCAAATAATCCGTTCCAACCCCTCATATACCCTCCCAAACTTATATACCCTGCACAAACACGTATATTTCACCTAATATATTAAAGATAAACATGTAAAACCAATAAATATTTAATAATAATAATAATAATAATAATACATGTACATTAACATTAATAATAAATAATAATAAAACAAGAATAAACAATAAGTCAACATCGGGGCAGTGGTGGTCTAGTGGTATAGTGCGCTGGATCGCTGATCCAAAGGTTGGGGGTTCGAGTCCCACTCTCCACAAGGTTGTCACTGTCCCCCCCAGTGCAGCCAACTGGGTTATCAAAGGCGGGCCATGTCTGTCACTGTCTATGGTGAGAGGTTGATGTAAAAGAACCATTGCTGACTTTTGTAAAGAGTAGCTGCAAAGTCGTCCGCGTGTTTCTGTCCCTTGCTAAAAAAAATGGTTGTGACAGGAAGGGCATCTGACGTAAAAAACCTCTGCCAAATCAAACGTGCGAATCAGATGATTCGCTGTGGCGACTCCCGAGTAAAAGGGAAAAAAGCCGAAAGGAAGACAGAAACAATAAGTCAACAGACCTTTCCGATCATCGACTGTGGCAAAGATGTCAAGTGGGAAGGCAAGAGGTGGTGCGTAACAGAGGAGGAGGAGGAGAATTGTGTGTGTGCACACTACAAATACCAGCAAGGAAAGGCTCGTAATGAGCTCCTACAAGGCCAGTGTTTCTCAAATAGTGCGGCATGCCCCAAAGGGGCGCATATGACCCTGGGGAACATGGCTTTTTTTTGCCATACTGTACTAGATTTAAGTGTAATTGCACATCCTCTACAGTAGGTGGCAATGGCGCTCTCATTGTCACTCTATGATGCAGGGAAAAATCACCGAGCAAACGATATGAACTGCAGTAAACACTATTTATAGTCGCACGTGGGGTGCTGTGGGAGTGTGAAATGCTTTTTTTTTCTTCCTATAGGGGGCATCACAGAAAATAATTAAGAAGCACTGCACAAGGTGTTCTCGGAGCACGGAGGAATACACACGGAAGAACACAAGGCTAATCAGGCCCGGAAAAGTCATTTCCCCAGCAGAGCTTGTAAATCAAAATTTTGCTGGTTGAATGGGGCCAATTTTTGGTGGGATCGAAGCTCGTATCATGAAAAATTCATTCTAAAAGACACTCGTAAGTCAAGGTACCACTGTAAATTTTATTGAATAAAATGTGTGATGTTGATCTCTCGTAGTTTTTAGTTTCCACGTTTTTTCCACATCTATCTATTCATCAGTCACTTTATCTGTGAGCGACTCATCACCCTGTGTGAACACTCTGGTCTGTGGGAGGAAACCCAAAGGAGACCCTCGTAGCTACAGGTAGAGCAAGAGAGCTCACTCAGGATTGAAGCAGGGAGTTTGTTGCTGTAAGGCAGACTTGCTCACCACTCCATCTCAGTGCTGATCCCTGTGGTCTGGAGCTCTGTAGTCCTGCAGCCTTGCACAGCCACACCCCCTATTTTCTTTTGACTATTTTAACTTGTATTTCACAATGTTAAAGAATCCTAAAAAAAATCCTGTATCCAGAATTTGAACGCCGGCATTTAATAAAGTCTCCCTTGTCCAAAGGCCCGCCTATTATCAAAATTTTATGACAATCTGCAATAAGTTTTCATATAAATCTGCTAACAAACACACAAACCAACTGCAGGTTAAGCAAAACTTCTGTTTCAGAAGTAAAAGCCAGTACAGTATTTGTGGTATAATATTTGTGGTATAATATTTGTGGTATAATATTTGTGGTATAATATTTGTATCATTAATCCCCCCACAACGCTTCCTGACCGCTTGTTGTGCTGATAAATCCAGAAGAGTTTGTGTTATTTGAACTTCATGGTTACCTTTGGTGAAACTTTACGACCGTGAGCTTTGTGTTCCAATCGGATTCTTCCTCCCATGTAAACTTCAGTGAACGAGGAAATGTAAACATGCCGGGTTCATCCATAACACCCCTGGCATTTTACAGCCCTGAGGTTTTTTTTATTTTTTTATTTTGTTTTATTTTTCTTGCAATACACTGGGGTGAAATGAGATTATGGAATGAAGCATTGTGGGTCGGATGTATAATCTAATCCTCGGGGTGAATATCAGTGAGATGGGAGTCCTGATGATAAATTCACTGGACTGTTCGCTTTATCTTAATAAAGACGCATTACATGTGATGCTACAGCTCGAAAGCGGTGTTTGTGTGTGTGTGTGTGTGTGCGCATGTGTGTGTGTGTGTGTGTGTGTGCGCATGTACGTGTGTGTGTGTGTGTGTGTGTGTGTGTGTGTGTGTGTGTGTGTGTGTGTGTGTGTGTGTGTGTGTGTGTGTGTGTGTGTGTGTGTGTGTGTGTGTGTGTGTGTGTGTGTGTGTGTGTGTGTGTGTGCATGTGTGTGTGTGTGTGTGTGTGTGTGCATGTGCGCATGTGTGTGTGTGTGTGTGTGTGTGTGTGTGTGTGTGGGCATGTGCGTGTGTGTGTGTGTGTGTGTGTGTGTGTGTGTGTGTGTGCGCATGTGCGCGCGTGTGTGTGTGTGTGTGTGTGTGTGCGCGCGGGGGTGTGTGTGTGTGTGTGTGTGTGTGTGTGTGTGTGTGTGTGCGCGTATGTGTGTGTGTGTGTGTGTGTGTGTGTGTGTGTGTGTGTGTGCCACGCTGACACTGCAGACTCCTTCCTTACGTGTTAAACTTGCGTGTCTCTGTTTCATGTTGTTTTCCAGGTTATTATTGTAAATCTGGATCTTTGGCCTCAGCGACATGTTGGATAAATTCTTATTCAGGTAGATCTGAAGCTTCCATGCAAACAGAAGGAGAAAAAAAAGCTCCGTTTTGCTGCATTATGAGCCAAAAGTTAAACGATCACAAAGCCTCTCCATTATTTAAAATCCCATCATTCTTGTGGAGCGGAGCATATGGGAACAGTGTAGCGGAGAGACTAATGAGGTTATGGAGATTGGAGGCAATTTTGGATGAGAAGTGTGTAATTGAGGCTCATAGCGGAGAGAATGAGAATGTTAGAGAGTGAGAGAGAGAGAGAGCGACAGAGCGAGAGAGAAAGAGCGAAAGAGCGAGAGGGCGAGAGAGACAGAGCGAGAGACAGAGCGAGAGACAGAGCGAGAGACAGAGCGAGAGAACGAGTGAAAGAGAGGGAGTGGGCGAGAGAGTGAGAGAGTGAGTGAGTGAGAGAGAGAGAGAGAGAGAGAACCTTTAGTCATATCTATATCCTCTTGTTCTGTATCCTCAGTGGAAGTGACCACAATTTATTAGAGAATAATACGGCAGGATATCGGAGCAGCGGCGAAGGCCCACTGTTTCCGTTCCGATCTGATTCCTGCGCTTGGATCTGAAGTTTGGATTAATTCGAGGGTCGATCTGCTCACTGAGCCACATCATTAGCGTCTTAAATCACTGTCATGGAAAATAAAACAGCCGCAGCACTAAAAGCTAATGCTGGAGAATTTTTTTCATTTGTTTAGGTTTTTTGAAGTCGTTGAATTCTTTCATCCCCGAGCGGGAAACGGGTGCACACCTGAATTGTACAGTTGACACAGTGAGGAACGAGTAGAACCGCGATAAAAACATTCAAACCTGCATTACGTGTAACTTTCCTCCACTTATCCAGCTTTAAAAAAATAATCCACTTGAGAAATAAATAAACAAATAAATAAGGGCGATTAAATCCATCAGGGTAAGAGTTACGGACATTATTTCACAGTATCAGTGTGACGTTATTATAATAAGATCTCTGGCTGATTTTAGAGAAAGTGATTTACTCGCCGACATGTTCGCCATGCAGTAAGAATGTCCCCGGTATCGATTTTCTCTGCGTACTTTGGTTTCTTCCTTCAGCCCAATGACGTGCTCGCCCTCATTTCCCCCCCAGAATTGCTTAATCCGATTGGGGTTGAAAGGAAGATTAAGCCTATCCCAGCCGACACTGGGTAAAGGTGGATTTCGACACCATAAACAGGATACCAGACCATCGCAGGACTACACACACAACCATTCACACTCACACCTAGGGGCAATTTCAACAGGACAGTTAGCCTAATGTGCCGGTGTTTGGACTATAGGATGAAACCGGAATGAATACCTGAAGGAAACGTGAGCTCTTCACAGAAACTCCAGACTCCAGAGGTTTCAACTCAGGACCTTCTTATCATGAGGCAGATGTGCTAACCAGCACACCACTGTGCAGCCAAAAACACGTGCACATCAGGCTAACTGTCTGTTTCAAATTACCCTTAGGTGTGAGCTGTTCAGGGTGAGAGCTGAGGTAGGCTCCAGCCTCCCTGCAACCCTAATACGATTAACCCTTTAATGCCCAGCAGGAACATATGGTCCTCTTTCAAAAAACTGCGAATAACTACTAGACATATTGTACTTGGTGCTGCTCAAGTGTTCTATACTTGTTGTGGCATCACCTGATGCAACACAGCTTGGTCCCACGTGCCTCAGTCAGCTGTGAGATGACCTTGAGTGCGCAGGATTGTGTTGTTCAAGAATTTGTGAGAGTGTTATTATTATTATTATTATTTTTAATTTATTATTTTTTTTGAAAGAAATGTGTTCAGGGTGTTTCTTTAGGCCTTTTTGATTATGAAAATCTCACGATTTTTTTTTTTAACTGCAAAAAAATAACTTGGGCCTTAAAGGGTTACGTTTTTTTGTGAATGAATGCATTTTTTGACAAACTACAGCATAAAATATTGTTTTCTACGAGCGAGATAATGTGATCAAACACCTCCGTTACACGGAGGAAGGTCTCTGTGTTCACAGAATTCACTTTCATTTAAAGCCTCTGCAAACAAACTCATTTCATGAGATAAATATTCTAAATATTTATGTACCTGTCAGGGATGAGCTATTTAAATTGTTTACGATCCGGTAACTGCAGAACTCTGTGTCCGTATTTGTTGCCTGCCATCGTTAGTGATGATGCTAAAAATATTAGATATAGTCTGTAACCTGACTCAGCCAATCCGAGTGTCTCATTACTATTCACGAAAACCAAATTAATGTTAGTTATATATTACAGACTTATGTTTTTGGCATAATAGTTTGGAAGTATGAATATTCGGAGGCGTGTTTTGAATGACATCACTCAAACGTGTCAGATCTCATTCTAAGCAAACAGAATCCAGTTATCAGAAACCAAACACTCTCAGATGTCCACAAGCTTTACTCTCGGCGTTCATATAACATGGCTATATTTTAATAACAAGAGCATCTGGAGAGTGCAAACCTCGACCAAGCCCAGTAATCATCCAAGTGGACAAAAAATGTAAAAAAAAAAAAAATAATATATATATATATATATATATATATATATATATATATATATATATATATATATATAGGATTTTCTGAGTAGATCCTTCCGTAGGAGAGTGCTCAATACTTTTTGGTAGAGCAAATAACAAAAATAAAAGGACAGGACAAAGACTTTCTATTGAAACTCCATTTATCACTACAGATCTGTTTCGAGGGGTGATGAAACCATCCTCTCTCTTCAGGTGATTATAGAAGAATATCTTCTGCGTTTCTGGATTTAGAAGTCTGGACGATTCTTCTTGAGTTTGGAGTAGTCCATGTTCACGGAGAAGAACTTGTACTGATCAGTTGGCGCCATTTTGTTCCAGGGTTCAGGGTATAGAATATCTTCTATAATCACCTGAAGAGAGAGGATGGTTTCACCACCCCTCGAAACAGATCTGTAGTGATAAATGGAGTTTCAATAGAAAGTCTTTGTCCTGTCCTTTTATTTTTGTGTATATATATATATATATATATATATATATATATATATATATATATATATATATATATATATATATATATATATATATGTGTGTATATATATGTATGTATTATCTCACTATACATATAGGGCAGCATGGTGACGTAGTGGTTAGCACATCCGCCTCAGAGTAAGAAGGTCTGGGTTTGATTCCAGCTCGGGTGTTCCTCTTTGGAGTTTGCATGTTCTCCCCTGTGCTTGTGTGGGTTTCCTCTGGGTACTCTGGTTTCCTCACACAGTCAAATAATATGCACAGTAGGCTAACTGGCTGTTCTAAATCACTCCTAGGTGTGAGTGTGCCTGGTTGTGTGTGTTTGTGGTGGTCCGGGGAGCTGTCAAGGGTGTACCACGCCCCCACCCATAGTCAGCTGAGATGGATGCCAGCTTCCTTGTGATTTTAATTAGGATTAATTGGTGCAGAAAATGAATGAATGAATGCATGAACAAAACATAGCATAGTATGCAACACCCCTGCTGGGTGTGCTGTAATACCACACTTCCAAAAAAAAGTTATATCCCACAGTATTAAAGAATTCTTTAAAGAGTCCCAGATCCAGAATTTCATCAGGATCATCTCCAAATTCTGATAGAGTATAAGTTGTCTAATGCGCCGCCTCTGTTAGAAATTTCAAGAAAATCCAAGCATAGTAATCCTGCTAATAAGTGCACACACAAACCTCGGGAAAGCCTGACCGCTTTGGTGGAGTTAGTAATAGTATTTTTTCCTCATGGATGAGTGTGCATGGCATCATCAAAGATCATAACATGAGAAAAACCTAGAGAAATATATTTTTGCAACAATCAAAGTGTTTTTCTTTTTGTCTTTAACTGTCTTTAAGTGTCTGTTTACAAATTTATTGATCTGCTGCGTGATTCATTCTGAGTTATGGGGTATATAATGAATTCCTAATGAAGCGATATGGATAAGAGTTGGATGTTTCCGGTGTAACGTAAGACCCCACAGGTCCCATGGTGTCGTGTTTCTCGTGAGCCGATTGCATTATAAATAGATCTCTGGAGATTGTCCCGAGAGTCTGGGATGTGAACTTGATTCAGGGCCTGAACGTCAGGATTAATACTGTGCATTATTGAATTTGATCCACCTCGGAAAAACTTCTTTTCAATAGATGAATATAGATAAATGAAAAAGTCATGTATCAGAGAAAAGGCTTCACTCAATGATGACTGGGTATATTTTATATGCGGCGAGGTTATGAGTCTCTTGGCTTTATGGAAATCGTAATTGATGTACATCTATATGGTATATGTATGGCTGAGTGTCCTCCACTCCGAACTGCTGTGCGTCAGGGATTTCGAGTAGGGACGTGATCCTCCTCCACACTTCAGTTCCTCTATAGTTCACTGCTTGCTCCAGGCAGCTGAAATGGAAAGTGCAAAGTGAGTAGAACTTGAAAATAATTTATACCAGAATATTCTTTGCCAATTATTCATGCTGCCTAAATTAGTTCTGCTGTTTTAGGAAAATAATCAACAACAGGGCTGAATGATGACAGCGGTGGCAGTGGGGTAGTGGTGGTCTAGTGGTATAGGGCGCTGGATCGCTGATCCAAAGGTTGGGGGGTTCAAGTCCCACTCTCCACATGGTTGTCACTGTCCCCCCAGGGCAGCTAACTGGGTTATCAAAGGTGGGTAAAGAGTAGGCTGCAAAGTCATCAGCGTGTTTCTGTCAATCAAATGTCAAATCAAATGTCTCCCAGGAAAAAGCCGAAAGGAAGACAGACAGACAGGGCTGAATGATGACAGAGACGTTCTGAAGTTAAATTTCATTATTTGTTTAAAATTACTGTACGCTTTTGAGGCATGCCATGCAGTATGCAACCCCGCTTATTACCGTGAAAAATGAATACCCCCATTTCACTGGAGTGCAGAATGCAATGATCGTGGCGGAAAGGCACGGAACGTACTCTGCGGAGGAGCTTTGGCATTTTTACATGGAAAATGTGCGGAAAAGACTGCGGTACAATGTCGGAATACATGCGTAAAAGCACTTGGATTACCTTTGGAACCAGTGCGGATTGCAAAGGAAGACCTTCGGATAATTCACGGAACGTTCACGGAAACCACAGAACACTCGAGGAACAACTACGGCACTACTCAATTTTATAAGGAAGAGCTACGGAATGATTGCGGAACAGGCGAAATGAAGGCAGAACATTCACATTCAACATGGAATGACTAAGGAATGACTGAGGAATGACGGAGGAATACCCGGCGTAACCACGTTACAACAAGGAAAAATCAGCAAAGATCAAAGGATTTGCTCCTGATTCTGCCTATAAATACACGGAATTGACCAAGGAAGCTCATTCTCTCATTCGTACTACAGACACTCCTCACTTTACGTTTATTCACCTTAGGTTTTTTTCGATTTGATGTTTTTTGTAAAAAAAAAAAAATTGTAAGTCATTTTGAGTTTAGCGCGCTCTCTGTAGTAGGAGACGTTCTTACATAGTATGTGGATGTAGTACGCTACTTGCGCATGACGCTGCGTCCATTGTTTACATGGTGCTGCGTCAGTCATTGTTTACAAATGACAGACTGAACATGCCCTGCTTCTTCCCAGTTCACTGCGTGTTACCCTTGTGTTAAGACGTTGTCTCTGTGATATTTGTGTTTACACTGTTTTGCGTATTTTTAACCCTAAGCAAATATGGTTGGTCAGAAGCGTAAGCCTACTAGTGATAGTGGTAATCAGAATCAGTGGTAATAAGTAAATTTGATTAAAATTGATTTATTTGAAATTATTTTGGTTGAATTGAATTTATTTGAAATTTATATGATATTATTTTACAATGTTATGTTTATAATAACTGATTTAGGGGTGTTTTATGAGATACGGTAATAGCATTTATGGACAGTCATCATCATATCTTATCTCCGTAGGGTAGTATAGCAATTGGTCTCTTCCGGAGAAGATTAACCGGGACGCAGGAACACTTGCTACTTGTCCCCAGAAACACGCTGACGTCTTTGCAGCCTACTCTTTACGAAAGTCAGCAGTGGTTCTTTTACATGCCTTTCACCATAGTCAATGAGATACATGGCCCGCCTTTGATAACCCAGTTAGCTGCACTGGGGGGGACAGTAACAGCCCTGTGGGGACTCGAACCCCCAATTTTAGGATCAGCGAACCTGCACCCTAGCCACTGGACCACCACTGCCCGGTTATAGTACAGTATGAATGGTCATATGTCACTGGAACGTGCAGTAAAAACTTACGTTTTTGTTTTTTCACCTTACATTCAGCTGTTCGGAATATGTTTATAATATATAATATGTTTATAATGTACAATAAATTTAAAACTTAACAAATGTTAAATGTTTAATATCAGTAATGTCAATACGTTCCTTTTATTTGGACCTCAATAAATCATTCCAGACTCAAAACCATGCACAGAAGTTCAAACCAGTGATTATAACTTTAAAACTTTATTATATGAACAGGAAAACGGAAAAAATAAAATGAATGAACTGGAATAATTTATAGTGGACGTGACTTCCTTGAGTGTTCCGCAAGCCTCCGTTTTATCCGCAACCATTCCGCAAACGTTCCGCATGTATTCCAGTAACCTTCCGTGAGTATTCCATGGGGATTCTGTGGCCGCTTTTGACCACCCTGAAGAAGGAGGAATGTTCACGGAACGTTCACGGATGACTTGTGGAATAAAAGGAATGATTACAGAACATTTGCAGAAAGGAAGGAGTGTTTCGGAAGGACTGCGGAACGTGAGGGAACACTGTCGGAAAATTTTTCCATGAATGTGCTTTTTGACATGTTCACAAGCATGTCCACAGAAGATTTTGACCTGACGGAAGAGGAGGAATACCTTCGGAATCGTACGGAAGGACACGGAAGATGACGGAATGACTGAGGAACGTTAGAGGATAACTACGGTTTTGCTTCCGCGAGACTGCCGCACTCCAGTGAAATGGGGGTATAAAGATGTACAATGAGAGGTTATAGATGGAAAGGCGTGGACATCGCCCTCATATGGGAGGAACAGGGCATTACTTCAATGATCGACAATTCCTTCTTCACCAGCATTTCTTCAGTCATCATTCATTTTGCACGCCACTTAATCCTAATTGGGGTTGCAAAGAGGCTGGCACCTAGCTCAGCTGACTCTGGGCAAGGGCAGAGTACACCCTAGACAGCTCGCCAGGCCGTCGCGGGGCAGAAACACACTGAGGGCTATGCAGCTCCTCTTGAGGAAAGTCAGCAATGGTTCTTTTACGAGAACCTCTCACCATAGACAGTGAGAGACATGGCCAGCCTATGATAACCCAGTTCTCTGTAACGAGGGGTTGACAGTAGGACTTGAAACCCTGACCTTGGGATCAGTAATCCAGCACCTTACCACCAGGCACCCCTGCCCCTATCTTAAAATTGTTATTAATAATACCCTTCAAGGGACGATCTGTGTGGGGTTTGGGTGCCTTCCCTGTGCTTGTGTGGGTTCCTCTGGGAACACTCCTCGTGCCAGTGGAGTGTAGGGTCAGTTGCAAGTGGTTTTCAAAAGAAAAAAATGTTAATTATTTTAGAAAAGAAAAAATGTCAGTGACAATAGATACATTCAACAGTGTTCACCTTGAAACCGTGGTTCGAAAGGATCCCTTACGGCCGGCCATTTGTGTTCCTTTCGGGATGTTTACGCTCGCAGTCCGAGTAGTCACCTTCAGTCGATGCTCTTTGCTCACCACGATTACTCAAGGTGTCTGTTGAGGGACATTTCAGACAACATTCCTTATTGTCAGAAGATCTCAACAGTCTCTTTCTGTAACCCATGAAACCTGAAACAGGAAATAAAAAAAAAAAAAACGAAGTTGAATAAATCAATCAGGTAATTTTATGTTGGGCGCCTGAGAGAGGATCATTTACAGGAAGTGAATTCAAGACCACAAGTTTAGGTGAAACTTTGATCTAAAGTCATCTTTAGCACTGAACCCTGGAGGCAGGGATCCTCAGACATGAGGAAAGCAAGATGTACCTGAGACACCTAAAAATGTATTATCTAAATAAATGCAAGAAGCTTCAGGGTTCGAATCTCAGCAGAGATTTTCTCTGTGGCGTTTGCATTTTCTTCCTGTTCTCACCTTGGTTTCCTCCGTGTACTCTGGTTTCTTCCCATAGTTTAAAGACATACATGTTAGGTCACATGGCTACTTTAAGTTCCCTGTATATGTGAATGGTTTTGTTTAACTCTTCGCATGTTTGTTTGTTTGGTAGGATTACATAAAAAGTTACACATGAAGGCGGGGTTTTGGATCAAACTGAACTCAGGAGCTTTTTAAGGACTCTTTAAGCATTGCAATTTTGGTTCGCTGGGCTTGGTGGAGGTTTGCACTCCGAGTGTGCTTGTTTGTGTGTTTGTGTTTGTTCTATGATAAACCAGTGACCTTTTTAAGTTGCAACCCTGCCCTGGGCTACAGCTTTCTCCATAACCCTGATGGATTAAATGGTTGAGTGGTACCTCGATTTACGAAATTAATACATTCTGAGGGCGAGCTCATAAGTCGAAACATTTGTTAGATAAAACAAATACTCCCATCAGAAACAACAGAAAACCAAGTAATCCGTTCCAAGCACTTCCCAAACTCATATAACCTGACACAAACACGTATGTACTATATTAAAGATGAACATGTAACAATAAACTTTTCACAATAACACATGTACAGTAACAATAATAATGCTGCAATTAACAATAAATAATAATAAAACAAGCATAAACAATAAGTCAATAAACAATACAATAAGTGCATTTGAACTTAAGAATAGCATTTAACATTAACGTTCACTACTATGTTTTTAAACTTTTTATTTATTTATTTATTTATTTAATTTTGGTTTTTTTTAAACTGTTTTAATGAGGCTAATTGGCATGTATGACCCTGGGGAACATGCTATTTTAAAATACTGGACCAGCTAAAATGTAACTGTGCATCCTCTACAGTAGGTGGCAGTGGCGCTCTCACTGTGTTCCCTATGGTGTAGGGGAAAAGCACCGAGCAAACGATATGAAGTGCAGCAAATACTATTTATAGTCACGCGCAGGGTGCTGGGGGGCCTTTTTGTTCTTCTTATAGGGGGAATCACACAAAATAAGTGAGAAGCACTGCACAAAGTGTTCTCGGAGTGCAGAGGAATACACGCGGAAGAATACAAGGCTAATCGGCCCGGAAAAGCCATTTCCCTAGCAGAGCTCGTAAGTTGAACATTTGCTCATTGGATGGGGCAGATATTTGGTTGGATCGATGCTCTTTTCATGGAAAATTCGTCATAAGGGACACTCGTAAGTCAAGGTACCACTGTATTGAGAATGCAAGTAGGCTTCAACTTGGTAAAGGTAAAGTCTGTTGGGCTTTTTACACTCGAGCCATAGTGGCTCATCAGGCCGGTGTGTATTCCCGGTTTCCGTAGCATGAAGCAATTTGGAGTTCAACTCCTCCTGGATGGGACGCTAGTCCATTGCAGGTTACCTTCCCTGTATATTTGTACTGGTACCCATTTGTACTGCTGGGTGAACACAGGCACACTTGTGATTGGGACCTTGCCCAGGGGTCTTAGCACAGTGAGGGTCTAACTGGTATTTGAACTCACAACCTCTTGATCATGAGTGCAACACTCTGACCACTACTCCACCAGATCCACCGGCTTCAACTTGGGGACAAAATAAATGCCCCAGTATGCACGTGAGTAGAATCAGAAGTTTTTTTTTTTTTAAATCACAAACAAGCCACAGTTATCCTTGTCCAAGTGTCTTAGAGAGCTCTGACTGGAAGGGATGTATTTTTCCTATCAATCATGGCAACCCTAGCCAATCGTGAGCAAGTAAGAATGAGAAAGTAGGAGGATAGCACTTCAATCTGATGGTGTTTTATTGCCATAACCAACCAAAGAGGAGAGCTGAATGGGAAGGTGGGTGGTCGGATTAAGTGGCTGAAATTGGAGGACCACCTGAATGAATGGCAATCACCATCATCTTGATCGATTGAGTGATGTTTGAACATATACAGCATTCTGTATGATAATTATTTTCGAATTCTGTGTATCTTTCCTTCAGTGCGATAAAAATCCCTCCTCAGCCAAGTATGTTCTATTTATTCTCGTACCCCAGCTGTAGAGCTGTTCAGCCCCATGACCGGATTGCCCCCTCTGCAGTTTTGTCCCTTCCTGCAGAAGCGATCAGCTCAGATTTAGCTCGAGTATTGCTTGCCTTTTATCCAAAGGGCAGATCGGTGGAATCGTGGATGATCTCTATTGGTTTAAACCAGGTCTTTCCTCCTCTTCCTCCTCCTCCTCTTCTTCTTCTTGCTTCCCTTAGGGAGAGCTTTCATCGGAATGCCTGGTTAAATTGGCATCAGGAAGACTGAGTATGTGCATGTGCACTATTTATACTTACCATTTTACCAGGAGCAGATACACTCGCTGTGATTTTCCATTTCTGATTGGACTGAAACAAAAAGCAATGAATATAAAAACATGCCTGAAACAGTGTTTTCTATTCACCTGCCATCCATTTCCCTTTCTTTAAAAAAAAAAAAAAAAAGAACTTTGGGTTTGAAGAGAGAGTTTAAAATCACTGAGCCAAGCAGTCATATATTTCCCTCTGCTTTCCGCCTGCTGATCAGCACCTTTACAAGAAGAAGGTGCTTTGATGTTGTTTTGAAGCATCTTTTATTTAACACGTACTTCAGTGAATCAAAAAAAAAAAAAAAAAAAAACACCAAAAGGTCCTCATGAGTCAAATTACTGTTAGATCTGGGTGAACACCAAAGCCATGCGTGACAATGTAATTTAATCATAGATGACCCAAATGGCCCCACTTGTACTCGTTGTAAGTTCCTTATACCGCCCCGAGCTCTGCATGGAGACGTGATTCTTCTCCGCTGTCCTCTGCCCTTGCTTGCCAATATTAACTCTCTGAATAAAAGACCTGCTGCGATTCTTCAGCGGCTCGCTGCAGGAGGTTGTCTTTTATCCGGCTCTGTAAAAATGAACATTGGTGTGGTGTTCCTGGATCTCATAGCATTAGCGGCATATTTTATCAAAAGCCATGACATTTAATCATCCGTTATACATTATCACACCAATTCATGAAATTAAAAAGAGTGTGAGGAACAGAATATTGTAATGTATTTATATTGCCAAATTCACAGTGCACCATAAACAGCTGGATAAGTGTAACAGATTTCTACAGATAATTCGCTGACAATGGGTGAAGGCGGGGAAACACTGCACAGGCCACGAAACCAGTGTAAGGCAACACATGCGCAAATGTTCATATTCACACTCACACCTGTAGAGTCAAAGCAGAATCATTCAGCCTAATGTGCATGTCTTTGGACTTTGGG